>OY759274.1:11753554-11791054 GCA_963662155.1 Lamellibrachia columna
GAATGCAGCTATAAAGGGCACAGACCACAGTACAGACTTGCATTGGTGGCCATGTTAACGTTTTGTCTGGTTATAAGAATACGTGACCATCCAAAATTCTGACCAAGTTTTGTCAAAATCTCAAACCTCCAGCTCTTTCAAAACGCCCCGACGTGCGATGAACGTCACGTTTGACAAAAATAGCCATGTATTCATGCGCCCACGTAGCCCATAGCTGAAATTTCCCATAAATCCCTCCGATTGTTAAGCTCTCAACAAAAATGCACTGTTTCACAGCCAATAGCTTCTACAAACAAATTTGTGAATATGCCTGCTCAATTGCACTTATGTCACATCATATGAATTGTTTAAATTCACATATCACAATTTAATACGCCCTACATTCGTGTGAAACAATAAACAGGAAGGTCAACAGTGGTCTTACCCCAAAGAGGGATTTTTTTTGTTTGAGAAAGTGTCAAATTTTATATCAAGTTGCGGCACAATGTATATGTAGACACACGATGGAACACTCCTGCTCGTCAAGGCATCATTATTTGCTTCACAGCCAAGTCTAATCAATGCCTTGCCCATAACATTAACTGAAAACCAGTCACATAATTTAATTACAGGTAGATTTTGACACTTGATAAATCGTAGATCATGTACACTAGATTTCCAGATTATTGCTATCCAAAGAAGCCTGTTTAATATCTCTTTAAATGGACCAGTGAGTTTATTTAAAAATTAATATTCATATAATTGCTTGATGTTTAACCAAACATTGCCTAACTTTGTAAGAAAATATGTAATATTTCACATTTAACCGGATTTCGGGTAAATTCCAATGTGTCAGGTTTGTCACATTGTATTGTTTATGTGACTACTTTCATACTTCTAGTTTATAAGATACAAGGCGAACGGCTTGATTTCGATACGACGCCATAAAGGGGTATCACATGACCAAATGCTCGTCGCGGCCAGATTTGAAAATGCTGATTTACGCAGTGCTTCCAGTGGCTGTCACACAATCAAAATACAACTATTCTGTCCACATTTTGAATACAATGTTGCTAATGCACTCGGCCACAAAACAAATATCACCAATGACTGTTTTAGTGCAAAATGGCTACCTGCTACTTCACATACTGGTGTCATACCCCCTAATTGTTTACAAAATTTCCATTTTGGCATCCGATCTGTACCATGGTATTCGTGATTGCTACTGCTGTCTGACTTTTTCAAGCAAACTGTTCACTTTTCCTAGCAACCTTTGCCTATGGGAATGGTTATATCTTCTGTAAACCACTTCGGTGTTAGGGTTATGGTTAGCTAGATATGGTGTTAGCTATGGTTAGCTTTGCATACCTTCATTTCCTTTGTATTGATGTGTGGTGAATAGATGTTTTGGAAAGGCAACAGTTGTTGTTGATACTAAAAATTGCTTATTGTAGATTTTTAGGTTACTATAAGCTCTTTAATGCTATTTTATCATATGAAAAAAATGTGTTTATTAACAATAAAATATCATATTAAACATAAGTTTGCGCAAAATATCAGTTCGTGTACATCAAACGTTATAGCACAAAACTAAAATGTTAATTTATTTGACATTTTTTATAGTTGGTACATCGGTTATAGGACACCTCCTAAGGGAGGCGGTTAAACAGTTTAAACAGTAACGGCGTTTAACCAGTAATGATCTAGTTGATAGGATGGAATCAATAATATATATATAATAATATAATGTTATCCAGTCTGACAAATTTGTAAGTAAGACACACACAACATGAGGCAGATTAGCAACCGTTTTTATTGATTTATTAAAAAAAATAAGAGCCCTAATTATATTAACATAATTGCAAATTATAAAAATTAAAAGACATTTGTTATAAAAAAATTTCGCCCTTGGTGAAATTTCGTAACTTTGTCATGTGACCGGCGAGAAGATGGAAGTCACGCCCACTCACATCATTCACCCGCACAGTGTTAACCGTTTTGGATATCCACTATTTTGAGCCTTAGCAAATGTTGCTCTCCTCTTAATTCCTGCAGTATTGACGAGGCTGGCACCGATACCGGTCAACGATTTTTGTTTCCCCTTCTTCTTCGTCACTAATCCCGTTTCACTGCCGTCTCCACCAACCGTCTCCACCAACCGTCTCCACCAACCGTCTCCACTCCCCCTATTCCCCTAAATCAGTCGAGGATGTAATCTTAACAATCAGTTGAGCATGACACTCCAGCAATCAGTTGAGGATGGAGCTTTAACAATCAGTTCAGTATGGAACTTTAACAATCCGTTGACTATGGAACTTTAACAATCAGTTGAGGATGGAGCTTTAACGATCAGTTGAGGATGGAATTTTAACAATCAGGTGACTATGGAACTTTAACAATCAGATGAGTATGGAACTTTAACAATCAGATGAGGATGGAGCTTTAACAATCAGTTCAGTATGGAACTTTAACAATCAGTTGACTATGGAACTTTAACAATCAGATGAGTATGGAATTTTAACGATCAGTTGAGGATGGAGCTTTAACAATCAGTTGAGGATGGAGCTTTAACAATCAGTTGAGGATGGAACTTTAACGATCAGTTGAGGATGGAGTTCTAAGTTTGAAGAACACATTTCTAAAGTTGTCAAAGTCATGTTTGCAATATGGCATGCCATTGTGTGCGTGTACTTACACCTGTGCTTGTGCGTGCGTGCTTGTGCGTGCGTGCGTGCTTGTGCGTGCGCGTGCGTGCGTGCGTGCGTGCATGTACCTAGTAGACCAATGGCCATCTATCCCGCATCAATTCCACTATATACAAGATTCAAGGTCGTAGTCGTTGGGAGGAAAGCATCATGAATCAGGCACCTCACCCGTAGGTGGTGGTGGTTGCACCCCACAATGTGGCATCTTAACTGTTAGGTGGGGGTGGTTATATCCACAGGGTGGTGACACCACCCTGCAAGATAGCAGCTGATACCCATCACCCATTATTTTCAGTCGACAAATACAAGTAAAAGTGTCTGCATTGATTGCGAAAAGCACGTATCCGATGTAGCTCCAGGTTTAGCTATGAGGTGTGGGTGGTTGTATCGCCGGGGGTAGATGATATTACCCTGCAGCTAGAGCACTTGACACCCCACTTTCTTACATATGCCTGGTACTACGCGAGTCGACAAAATGTACCGACGTGTTAGGAGTCGGCTACGTATGCTCCTGGCACCGCATGGACGTGCAACCTGCTGCGCGTGGCGAGATACTTCAAAAGTCAGACACACTTAGCATTCGAATGTAGTGCCTAAAAAGACACAATTTAGCCGATTTCAGTAATTTAATTTGCCAATGAGTAACTGCATTCAGTCAGCAAGTTTGGAAAGTTCGAAATGTTGCGATTTTTTTCTTCATAATGTTTGATTGTCCAGTTTTCTTGTAATCAAACAAAACTTTAACATGGCCACTAATGCAGCAACACACTGTAGTCTGACACCTTCATATCTGGGTCGGAGTATCAGCTCTCGTGTTCTCGCATGTCGTCATCCGGGCTGCTACAGGAATTGATGGCAAACCCTTAAGTGACGAATGTGAAATTTCTTTTGAAAAGAGAGCATATCATCTTTCTTTTTGACACGTTACTGTTTCAAACCGGTCAGATATGATACATGCGTGGTTTTATTTTGTCTTACTTCGGTGCATATTGTACCATCGGCGAGGTTAGAATGTCTGAATGTCTATCAAGACGACCTGAGTTCAACTCCTCTTGCTGCTGTTTCGAAGCTTGTGCAATTTCGTTCACTCCACATTGCCTCGGTTCACCCAGCTGTGCAAATGATTCATTCAGCTTTGTAAGTGAGTACCTGGCTACAGCCAGAGGTGGATGTATGTGAATGAACAGTCTTCGTACAACCATTGCAGCTTGACTGAATGTTTCTCAAAGAAATCGAGGCGGTGTTGGAAAGGACAGACAAACTCAATCTTCCGGCTACTTGGACTTGGTGCAGCGACTTGAATTTGGTGTAGATCATTTACAGAAATACGTGGAATATCAAATAGAATAAGTATTACTATTGCATATATATTATACACAAACGTATTGTAGACATATATTAGGAAACAGGTTTTGTTAATTATTAGTCAGAGGGAGTATTTTAGAGTAAGTTAGTTTCGGATTCTGTCAGGGAATTCAGCGAGCGTTAATAGGGGTGTTTACAATTCGAAAATTTAGATAACATAGTGAATAGTCAGTAACAGTGAATATTGGTTAGAATAAGTATTAGTATTATACATATATTGTTCACCAACTTCTTGTAGACATATATTAAGAAACCGTTGTTGTTAACAGAGGTAGTATTTTTTTTTTCCCGGATTCAAACTCAACGAGTGATAAAAGGGAGTTTGTTTACAGGTCATTCAACCCGTGCATCGACCTATCGTTTACATTAGCTAATATATATATATAAGATAAAGTGATTTATTTACTTAAATTACATACATAAGGTAATATCTGACATAGTGGTAGTCAACGTTTTCGGTAAAAAGGAATTAACAGCAGGATTTTAGCGTAAATTAGTACACACTGACTTCGTTGTTTTGTTACACAGTGTTCTCCGTATTCGCTAGGTGGCAGGATTTTAGCCTAAAGTGTTCTTTTGATCACAAAAACAGCCTTATTCAAGGCTAACGTAGCAAACTAATTAAAACTAAATTGTATGATGGCGCCGTGCAAACGGCAGTTAAAGGCCACAAGGCACTTAATTTGTGGCAGTTGTAGTAACTGGGTAGATTTCGTCAAGTCTGGGTGCGAGAAGTCCTGGGCTGAGGTCCAGGCAGATAGTTTTAGTTTTGAGTGTAGGGGATGCGCAAGGATGAAGGAACTAGAGGTGGAGTTGGAAGAGCTGAGGCTGCTCGTTGTGGCAATGGTGGGAAGGGAACAGGGGAGTTGTGCCAGTAGTTCCGGTGAGGGAACAGTAGACGATAAAGTGGGGAAAGACACAAGAGATGCTAGGGAGAGCTCACCTCAGCCTGGGAGGAAGCTGAGAGGAGGGAAGGTGACAGGTCATAGGGAGACAGGACGTAAGGAGACGGGAAGGAAAGGAACGGGAGGGAAGACAACCGGGGTGAAGGAGAGGGGAGTAGGGGAGACAGGAGGGAAGGAGAAGGGAGTGGGGGAGACGGGAGGGAAGACAACCGGGGTGAAGGAGAGGGGAGTAGCGGAGACAGGAGGGAAGGAGAAGGGAGTGGGGGAGACGGGAGGGAAGACAACCGGAGTGAAGGAGAGGGGAGTAGCGGAGACAGGAGGGAAGGAGAAGGGAGTGGGGGAGACGGGAGGGAAAACAACCGGAGTGAAGGAGAGGGGAGTAGGGGAGACAGGAGGGAAGGAGAAGGGAGTGGGGGAGACGGAAGGGAAGGGGTCAGGACAGAATGTGATGGAGGGGATCGAAAGGAAGAGTTATTCTGCAGCAGTGATAGAGGGGGTGAGGAAGAGAGCGAGGGTGTTTGTGGGGGATTCGATAGTTAGGAAGACCGACAGAGTCTTAAACAAGGGAGATGATGTGGTGGTCTGCTTGCCTGGAGCCAAAATAGAGGCGATAACTGAGAGGGTAAAAAACATCGTAGGCTCGGGTAAGGGTGGATCTGTTTTAGTACATGTAGGGACAAATAACGTAGAGAGGGAGGGTACAACTGCCATAGTTAGGAAATATAGGCAGTTGGTCAGAACACTAAAACAGACGCGGGTTGAGCAGGTAATACTGTCAGGGATTTTACCTGTAATGGGCAGGAGGGGTCATAAATATCGAAATTGTCGGGGGATGGCAATTAACATGTTAGTCCAGAGGCTGTGTAGGGAAGAGGAAGTTGGATTTGTGGATTTATGGGGAAGTTTTGTTGGGAGGGCTGATATGTACATGAAGGATGGGCTTCATTTAAGTGGAAAGGGGGCGGCAGTATTCGCGGACAAACTTTCAGCAGCAGTAGATAGCGACTTGGGTACAATGACAAATATTTTTGGAAGTAAACATTCTTTAAACTAGAAGTGCAGGGGGGTTACCTAGAGGTGTCTCAAGCAGAACAAGAGGCCACTAGCACAGATAAACCAATATCAAATCATCCGAAAAACATCTCTGAAAAAGGTTATAGATGCGTATGTTTAAATGCAAGGAGCATAGTAAATAAGAAAAACGAATTAAACATTATGGTAGAAGATATTGACCCTCACATAATTGGTATAACTGAATCATGGGCCAACATAGATATAACAGATGCTGAATTAGGACTGACAGGATACGTAATGTTTAGGAAAGATCGAATAGGAAGAAGGGGCGGGGGAGTTATTTTATATGTTAAAGAATCTATTCAGGCTTATGAAATAAAACTAGAAAGGGAAGCAGATTGCGATGAAGCTGTTTGGTGCAAAATTGTTTCAGGAAATTCAAAAATAACTATTGGATTAGTTTACCGAAGTCCAAACATAAACGAAGAGGACAACACAAAAATAAAAAAACGCTATAAAGGAAGTTAGTAAAGGGGAATGTATCATAATGGGAGATTTTAACCATGGACACATACAATGGAATTCTCTGGAGAGCACAGGGATTGAGGATCAACAATTTCTATGTTTAATCCAGGATAGCTTTCTTACTCAGCACGTACTAGAACCAACCAGGGGAGAAAATGTATTAGATATAGTTTTGTCATCACAAAAAGAATTAGTGGACAATGTAAACATATTTGAACCATTGGGTAATAGTGACCATAATCAAATACATTTTGACATCAATGTAAAATCAGAAAGTAAAAATAAGAAAACGTACAAGAGAAACTTCCACAAAGGTAACTACAAAGATATGAGAAAATACTTAGCACAGCTAGATTGGAATAACATGCTGATGAATAAGACTGCAATTGAATGTTGGAATATTCTAAAATATGAAATTGAGAGTATCATTGATAAATTTGTTCCCTTCCGAAAACAAGGAAAACGGTGTAGAAAGAAACACTTGTCAAAAGAGGCAATTAGAAAAATAATGCAAAACAAACTATGTGGAGGGTTTATAGGCGTACCAGAAAGGAAGAAGACTATGCAAAATACAAAGAGGCACTTAATGCAGCTACAACTGAAATCAGACAATCTAAAAGAAGCTATGAGCAAAAACTGGCATGTAACATAAAAACTGACAGCAAGAGTTTTTATGCATATGTCAGGAGTAAACAAAACGTACAAGACAAGGTTGGACCTCTAGAAGACAGTGCTGGAAATATAATATCACAGGGGTTTTTAATGGCGGAAGACCTAAATGGTTACTTCAGTTCAGTGTTTACAAAAGAAGATATTAGTTCATTACCAGTTGCTGATGCTAAATTTCAGGGGGCTAAATCTGACTATTTAGGACCGTTAGTTGTAACTCCAGAATTGGTAGCTAGGAAAATAAAGGCAATGAAGGATAACAAATCACCGGGAGTGGATGGGATTCCTCCAAAATTACTAATGGAAACAGTAGATCAAATCAGTATACCACTTGCAAGAGTATTCAACTTGTCATTAAAAGAGGGAGTTGTTCCGTTTGAATGGAAAGAAGCAAACATCATACCATTATTTAAAAAGGGTTCGAGAAATAAGTCAGAGAATTACAGACCAGTGAGTTTAACGTCAGTGATTTGTAAATTATTAGAAAGGTTAATTAAAGACCATATGGTGGACTTCCTCGTTAAGCATAAATTATTAAATTCATCTCAACATGGATTCCTTAAAGCGAGGTCATGCTTAACAAATATGTTATGTTTTTTGGAAGAAATCACTAAGTGGATAGACGTGGGATCGCCAGTAGATATTATCTACTTAGATTTTCAGAAAGCTTTTGACAAAGTGCCACATCAAAGATTGCTACTTAAATTAAAAGCCCATGGTATCGGGGATAGCATAACTGACTGGATAGAACAATGGCTGACTGACAGAAGACAACGAGTTGTAGTAGATGGCGAAGTTTCAAATTGGAAATCGGTTTTGAGTGGGGTACCTCAAGGATCAGTATTAGGACCTATATTATTCTTAATTTATATCAATGACTTGGACGAGAGTATAACAAGTAACGTACTGAAATTTGCGGACGACACAAAACTGTTTAGAAAGGTTAATACTGATGGTGATCAACAACATTTACAAAACGATCTAGACATATTAGTGAAATGGTCTGAGAAATGGCAGATGCTGTTCAATTTTGGGAAATGTAAATGCCTACATACAGGACATGGGAACTTGAATGTAAACTATAAAATGGGAGCTACTGTTCTTGGTACTACTGTAAAAGAAAAGGACTTAGGAGTTACAATAAGCGCTGATATGAAAGTTTCAGAGCAGTGTGGTATTGCAGCTTCAAAGGGTAATCAAATTCTTGGATTGATTAGAAGAAACATAACATACAAGGGAAAAAAGTTAATTATACCTCTTTATAAAGCAATAGTTAGACCTCATTTAGAATACTGTATACAAGCATGGAGACCATATCGTAAGAAGGATATAGATACGCTTGAACGCATACAAAGGAGAGCAACTAAAATGATTCCAGAACTTAGAGACCTTAGTTATGAAGAACGCCTGAAAGAATGTGGTTTAACAACTCTAGAGACAAGGAGGTTAAGAGGAGATCAGATTGAAGTTTTTAAGATATTGAATGGGTATGAAAATATTGATAGAAATATGTTTTTCTCACTCAAGAAGGATAGCAAAACTAGAGGACATGAGGTAAAATTAGTAAAGGATCAATGTAGATTGGACATCAGGAAGCACTCGTTCTCACAGAGGACAATAAATGAATGGAACAAACTGTCTACAGATTGTGTAACTGCTAGCAGCGTGAATATGTTTAAAAACAAGGTTGACACATATATCAGGAGGGCGGGTTATAAGTAGGTGAACATTGTTGGACTCTCGATAAGCCAATGGCTTCCTTGTCCACTTGCCATCTGGGCCTTTGGCTTGGATGGCAAATCTTGTTAAATCTTGTTAAACATGTCTGTGTGGGGGAGGGGATCCGGGGTGTGGGGTGTGGGTGCGGTTGCGGGGTGGGGTGCGGGTGTGTTGTGGGGATGTGTCGAATGGAACAGTAGGTCTAACGACAAAAGTCAATTATTTCGATGATTTGAACAAAAGCAGATTTTTTTATTAAATCGACTGCGGATATAACTTGAACTATTCGCACAATACGTATTTGGACACCAATGAACAGGATTTGCGATACGCTAAATCAGTTGAGGATGGAGTTTCAATATAGTCAATGAAACTATTTTATTCTTTACTATGTGGTACTGGCACGTTTTGTCTAGAAGAAAATTTGCCCTTAATATTACTGACAACTGTTACTGAGTAGAACATTGCTCGTTAGTGTCAGTGACATGTGTAGTCGAGTATATAGCAATGTTCTTTTTTGCGTTACTGACAAGTTGTGTCGAGTGGAACACTGCTCCGTAGTATTACTGACAAGATACGTTCAGTAGAACATTGTTCCTTGGTGATATGTCGAAGAGAACATTAATCCCTATGCACAACTTGTGTCGAGTATAACTAGTTTGTTTTGCTATACAATAAATCATGTTCGTGAACTTTAGCTTGTTGCAGTATGAAGATGGCGTGGCCACGTTCAGGGTAAGATGGTTGGTACGTGCGTTCGTAGAGTGTCATATCTCTTTCAATTCTTAAATTCCTTCACTTAACCATGCACCCAGCCAGGAGGAGCCATGGCGTGAGATTCACCGCGGCACGCCGTATCCATCCTGAACAATCACTTATGCTGCCACTCGTGCGGTTCTAATAACCGCCGTGGTCGGTAGGGTGTGACATGACGACAGTGCGACGACTCGCATGCGGCAACCGAGTGTCACTCTAGTTGACTGCTGACACGTCCTCCGTCCTGACAGTGTAAACAGGCGGCCCAGGTGGTTGACAGGTGCCACATGCCAGCGCACGGAACCTGACATCGGGCGACCACAAGTCTGTATGCTTCCCCGGAACCTGCAGTGTCGTGGTTTCGATGTCATCACAGGAAGATAAAGACGACAAATCGCAAATGATTACGCGATCGGCTTTCGGCATACGCTCGCATATTTATGTCACGACTCACAGGAACGTGTGGTGTCGACATCGAAAGATACTCAGTGTAGATTATATATCAGAAAGTATTCACTCTCACAGAGTGAAATAAATGAATGGAACACATTATCTACATATTGCGTAAATTGTAGCAGCGTGAATATGTTTAAAAACAAAATTGACACATATCTCAGGAGGGCAGGTGACACATAGATGAAAAATTTTTTGACTCTCGATACACCAATGGCTTCCTTGTCCACTTGCCATCTGGGCCTTTGCTTTGGATAGCAGTCTTGTTCAATCTTCGTTAAATCGCTCAGCCTTGGCAATTAAAAAACTTACGACATTTAACCGTGAAACTGAAGTCATTTGACCGTGAAACCTATAGTCAGTTGACCATGTCCGATGTAACATTGCAATTAATGTTTATGGACATCGCAGTGTCAATGTTACAATTCACTAAATAAGTTGTCAGTTAATCGTAAGTATTACACGCAAATGTCATAACGATGCAATTAACGTTATATGTAATAACAATAAATATTGAAAAACTTATTAAATATTCAAAAGAAATTGCTATGAATGTTGTTGAAAGTTGATTCATTTACATAATTCGTACTGGAAGAAATAATGGTACTCCATCCTTAATGATCAAATTTATTTTCCTGGGCGGTATAGATGTCCCCTCCCCTCTTTCATTCATTCGCAAACCAGTTAGCTTATAGACTCGGCTAATTCAGACAGAATCAGCCAATTCTGCCCACGAGTAAAATTGTCGGTTTCTTGGCAACAGTTTACGCCCTAGAGATTCGTATCACCGTATTGGAAGCCAGGACAATCTTACTCTGACTACGACAGGCGCCAGTAAACCCGGACTTTCCACGTCGCCATTCCCAGCATCGGAGTCCCGGTCACCTCACGATAAAAAAGGCAGGAAATACACATACACATTTCTAACGAGTGTTTACACAATGCTGACGTGGTGTTAGGTCTGCGATATATTTGTGTTATTATGAAAGGAAGATTGCGCAATTTTACCAGTATACTAGATATAGCAATCAAAAACACGTTCGCTGAGCCCACACTAACTGTTGCACGGCTGGACCAATTTATATGTCCGTAGCCCAAAATATGTAATCGCATTTCTGAATCCGACGAATGTGGTTTTTAAAGGTGCCTCATGAATTTGATTTTTTTGCTCGTCTCATTTCAAATTAATTTTGCGAAAATTCAAACCTACCTAGTATCCACTACGACATACAATGTGCAACTTTTGTATGTCATTTTGTGAAATCATCAAACTATTAATTATGCATTATTACAAATACGCACTTTTTAATTAAACCGACTGCGGATATTACATAAATTATTCACACACAACATATCAGGACATCAACAAACCGGATTCGCGATAGGCGAAGAAATCAGTTGAGGATGCAGTTTTAAACGGGTATGCTTGCCCAACTGTAGACAACAACTAAACGTCGATACCTCTATGTTAAGTGCATCTAAATGTGTAAGCGACCACACCAACGTAACAGCTATGTTACGCGATTGTAAATGAGTACGATGGCTAACAATTGAGTGTGTTTACACGCGACTTATTTACATTCGGGAAATAGGCGTATGTTGCAATTGTTTCTTTGCCTTGCATGACAGTCATTCAGGTATATGATGCATGACAGTCATCCAGGTATATGATGCTTGCAATCTACGCCTGTTCTTTGCGTGCGTGGGTGCGTGCGTGGGTGCGTGCGTGCGTGCGTGCGTGCGTGTGTGGATTCGATCCACGTCTTCGCTGGGAATAACAGCGACAAATCGCTCTGGACTAGAGAGTGCTCATACGTCAAACTGGATGTGCATGAATGCGCGTCTGTGGGAATGGTCGTTACACATGTATCTCAGCAAGAACGCATGTAAAGCAGCCATTTTCACAAACTGGGAACGCTGCCATATAGGCTGTTCGCAATCTACCCGTGTTTGCAAATACTACCCTTTTGTCCTCTTGTAACTTCGTCTCGACATCCCGGATCTATTCTCTTCCATCTGCAGTTAGGAATCCGTCCCGCAGAATGAGTCTCGATCTTTGTAAGACTGTCAATGATTCATCTTAAAATATTTATTAGTAACGCCCTATAAACGGTCCAATTAGCTAGACGCCTTGCTGTTGCTGGCATAGTTCTCTTTATGTTCAATCGTGCTCAGGTGCCAGTTTGTAGAAGAACTTCCCGTTATTAGCTAAACTAGTGTAGGAGTGTCGTGCAGGAAGATAATTGTCATTCTGAATGTGAAAAACACTTTATTCGTTTTACGGCTAAGGAAACATGTAATAGCGGCCGTCGAAGGCCTTAATGCGATGGTGGAACAGTCGCTGTTGGAGGTCAACGTAAATGTCATCTCTTAAGAGTTAATCCAGTCCGAACACAAACACACACAGCAGTCACGTCATGCCGTCTAACTAGACACATACCAGTGCATTTAAATGGATCGTGACTGGTCCCAGTTTGGACAATCAGACCAGTTCCAGTAGTTGAAGGTGTATGCGTATAACTTCTCAAAACCAAATTGTCCATCTTAATTAAAACACACGCAGTACTTCCTGTCCGAAATTTGCAGTTCACATTCGGGATCGAGTCCTCCCATATCTGTAATTTCAATCTTTGGCTTTTTATATTAATTTATTATGTTTATATTAATTAAATTAATTAAAGTCGTGTGTAACAACAGCCTACATATAGGGCCGAGATACCTTGGCGCTGACCCAAAAACAAAAACAACAAGAGAAAGTGCAAGCTTGCGAAAATAACTGGACTTACCCCGTTTAAAAAAAATGCATCATTCAACTTCGATTAAACAATCGTTTTCAAGTAGTAATGACAATGACAGTATGACAATGCAACTTATGCATTCCAGTATGTTTGTAAAGTGTACACGACGGGTCTTAATAAACGAGCATTGTATGTATTACATTTCGAATAAGAATGTCTTTTCTTCTCTCGTTACTGTACAATTGCGTTGATAGCAAGAATGGTTGTGAAAACATCGTCGAGGAGTTGGGACAATAGAATCTCTTCAAAGGTAAACAAAAGTCATGGTTTTCGGCCTGTGAACACATAGGAGCTACAAAAACATAACCATTTGTAAATGCAATTAAGAACATCACATCAGTGGTTTACTAGGAAAAGCCAGTTGAACACACCGCATAATTTCATGGGCCGCGCCATACGATTAGATAACCCTACATCACTAGTGCAGGAAGTTATAAAAAATTCGCTTGCCAAATGAAAATATATTTGTATACATATATTCTGATACTTGTCAGCAGGATATGGCCATGCTGTTTGCCGCCAAATTCTACTTACGTAACATATTTTGGCCTTTATTTACTAAACTAGTCCTCTTTCTGTCATAACAAAACATTTCGCTGAGACATTGATTTGGTTATGTGTATACGGGAAGAGCTTAATACGTTACAGAGCAGTCTAGGTTACCAGATTTCATAGAATTGCGTATGCGTGTATCGGTCACACTGGTTAACATGTCTCCCCTCAGATAATCCGAGAAATAACTGGAATCTCCCACTTTTATAACACATTATGAGTATACAGGCGTGATATTCTTGATTTTAGTTGCACATGGTTAGATTTTATTATCTCTTTTATGTGCATAGCACCAAAACCATGACTTTTGTTTCGCTTTAACATATTTTGATATTATCTGGTGATTCATTTACTGGTAGACAGAAGTACCATTGGACAAAGGTGTGTAATTGGTGTGTTTTTCGGGGTTTCACTTCTTCTTTCACGTCTTCTGTGATTACTGTAAAATTGCGTTGAGAACAAGATGGTGAAAACATCGAAGGCGAGTTGTACGTATAGAATATCTTTAATGAAGTCGCAGGCTTATGCTCCGGGAGCTACAATATAGCTGCTGACTGTGCATATGCTTATCCACTCTGTAAGTGCTAACGGTGTGAATCTGTTTAAACAAATAATTGACATATATCTCACAAGGGCAGGCGAAACACATATGACAAGTGAATGGACCGTTGATAAATCAATTGCTTCCTTGTCCACTTGCCATCTGGAGGACGTTGCTTTGGATGAAAATCTTCTTAATTCTTGTTTAAGAATCCCACAGTTGGCAGCTAAGCTGAAACACCACTTCTGCGCATGACACCTATTAGCCTCAAGACAATCGCGCTGGTATATAACGTAGAACTACAACATTGCAGTGTTCTGAAATCTCCCGTTCTAATTAAATACCTTGAGGCACAAATAATGCGTGTAAAAAGGACTCTAGCTGTAGGATCAGAAGTTACTAGCACATTCATCTCCTGGTAACGCGGTCTTTTCAACGGGCCAAGATATATAAAGAGATAAAAATACGTGAAATCAACACAATCACTGGCCCTAATTATCGCGAGTCCTAACTTCGTTGAATGCTCTTAAGAAAAACACAATGTGTTTTAACTAGTCTGCCCAAACAAGTCTTCCTCTGGCAGTTTGCTCCCCTAGGCGACGCCGGCAAGGGCCCCGGCCGTATTGTCTTGTGAATCACGGGCATGTGGTGTCTTGTGTGTCGCGGGCATGTAGAGCGGCTCCATGTCCCGGGATTCGGTCTTCTTCCGAATTCTTGATTAAACATCCCACAGCATGGCAGTTAAGCTGGAACACCACTACTGCGCATGACACCTATTAGCCTCAAGACAGTCGCGCTGGAATAAAACGTTGAACTACAACATTGCAGTGTTCTGACATCTCCCTTTCTAACTAAATACCTTGAAGCACAAATAAAGCGTTTAAAAGGAACTCTAGTTATAGGATCAGACGTTACTAGCACATGCTACTCCTGGTAACGCGATCTTTGCAACCGGGCCAAGATATATAAAGAGATAAATATACGTGAAATCAACACAATCACTGGCTCTAACTATCGTGAGTCCTAACTTCATTGAATGCTCTTAAGAAATACACAACGTGTTTTTAACTAGTCTGCCCAAACAAGCCTTCCTCTGGTTGGTACGTGCGTTCGTAGAGTGTCATATCTTATTCAATTCTTAAATTCCTTCACTTAACCATGCACCCAGCCAGGAGGAGCCATGCCGTGAGATTCACCGCGGCACGCCGTATCCATCCTGAACAATCACTTACGCTTCCACTCGTGCGGTTATAATTACAGTCGTGGTCGGTAGGGTGTGACATGACGACAGTGCGACGACTCGCATGTGGCAACCGAGTGTCGCTCTAGTTGACTGCTGACACGTCCTCCGTCGTGACAGTGTAAACAGGCGGCCCATGTGGTTGACAGGTGCCACATGCCAGCACACGGAACCTGGCATCGGGCGACCACAAGTCTATATCTACATATTGCGTAAATGCTAGCAGCGTGAATATGTTTAAAAACAAAATTGACACGTATCTCAGGAGGGCGGGTTACACACAGATGACACATTTTTTGACTCTCGATAAACCAATGGCTTCCTTGTCCACTTGCCATCTGGGCCTTTGCTTTGGATAGCAGTCTTGTTCAATCTTCGTTAAATCGCTCAGCCATGGCAATTAACAAACTTACGACATTTAACCGTGAAACTGAAGTCATTTGACCGTGAAACTGAAGTCATTTGACCGTGAAACCTATAGTCAGTTGACCATGTCCGTTGTAACATTGCAATTAATGTTTATGGACATCGCAGTGTCAATGTTACAATCCACTAAATAAGTTGTCAGTTAATCGTAAGTATTACACGCAAATGTCATAACGATGCAATTAACGTTATATGTAATAACAATAAATATTGAAAAACGTATTAAATATTCAAAAGAAATTGCTATGAATGTTGTTGAAAGTTGAATCATTTACATAATTCGTACTGGAAGAAATGATGGTACTCCATCCTTTATGATCAATTTTATTTTCCTGGGCGGTATAGAGGTCTCCTCCCCTCTTTCATTCATTTCCATATCAGTTAGCTTATAGACTCGGCTAATTCAGACAGAATCAGCCAATTCTGCACCCGAGTAAAATTGTCGGTTTCTTGGCACCAGTTTATGCCCCCGAGATTCGTATCACCAACTGTTGCACGGCTGGACCAATCTATATGTCCGTGGCGGACACCGTAGCCCAAAATATGTAATCGCATTTCTGAATCCGACGAATGTGGTTTTTAAAGGTGCCTCATGAATTCGATTTTTTTGCTCGTCTCATTTCAATTTAATTTTGCGAAAATTCAAACCTACCTAGTATCCACTACGACATACAATGTGCAACTTTTGTATGTCGTTTTTGTGAAATCATCAAACTATTATATTATTTAATTATGCATTATTACAAATACGCACTTTTTAATTAAACCGAATGCGGATATTACATAAATTATTCACACACTACATATCAGGACATCAACAAACCGGATTCGCGATAGGCGAAGACATCAGTTGAGGATGCAGTTTTAAACGGGTATGCTTGCCCAACTGTAAACAACTAAACGTCGATACCTCTATGTTAAGTGCATCTAAATGTGTAAGTGACCACACCAACGTAATAGCTATGTTATGCGATTGTAAATGAGTACGATGGCTAACAATTGAGTGTGTTTACACGCGACTTATTTACATTCGGGAAATAGGCGTATGTTGCAATTGTTTCTTTGCCTTGCATGACAGTCTTTCAGGTATATGATGCTTGCAATCTATGCCTGTGCTGGGAATGATTACAGCGAAGTGCTTTGAAGTCAGACTGTGCGTGCGTGCGTGCGTGCGTGCGTGCGTGCGTGCGTGCGTGCGTGCGTGCGTGCGTACGTGCTTGTGTGGATTCGATCAATATCTTCGCTGGGAATAACAGCGACAAATCGCTCTGGACTAGGGAGTGCTCATACGTCAAACTGGATGTGCATGAATGCGCGTCTGTGCGAATGATCGTTACACATGTATCTCAGCAAGAACGCATTTAAAGCAGCCATTCTCACAAACTGGGAACGCTGCCATATAGGCTGTCCGCAATCTACCCATGTTTGCAAATACTACCCTTTTGTCCTCTTGTAACTTCGTCTCGACATCCCGGATCTACTCTCTTCCATCTGCAGTTAGGAGTCCGTCCCGCAGAATGAGTCTCGATCATTGTAACACTGTCAATGAATCATCTTAAAATATGTATTTGTAACGCCCTATAAACTGTCCAATTAGCCAGACGCCTTGCTGTTGCTGGCATAGTTATCCTTATGTTCATTCGTGGTCAGGTGCCAGTTTGTAGACGAAGAACGTCCCGTTTATTAGCTTAACTAGTGTAAGAGTATCGTGCAGGAAAATAGTTGTCATTCTGAATGTGAAAAACACTTCATTCGTTTTACGGCTAATGAAACATGAAATAGCGGACGTCGAAGGCCTTAATGCGATGGTGGAACAGTCGCTGTTGGAGGTCAACGTAAATGTCATCTCTTAAGAGTTGGTCCAGTCCGAACACAAACACACACAGCAGTCACGTCATGCCGTCTAACTAGACACATACCAGTGCATTTAAATGGATCGTGACTGGTCCCAGTTTGGACAATCAGACCAGTTCCAGTAGTTGAAGGTGTATGCGTATAACTTCTCAAAACCAAACTGTCCTTCTTAATTAAAACACACGCAGTACCTCCTGTCCGAAATTTGCAGTTCACATTCGGGATCGAGTCCTCCCATGTCTGTAATTTCAATCTTTGGCTTTTTATATTAATTTATTATGTTTATATCAATTAAATTAATTAAAGTCGTGTGTAACAACAGCCTACATATAGGGCCGAGACAACCTTGGCGCAGACCCAAAACATATAGGGCCGAGATACCATGGCGCTGACCCCAAAAAAACCAACATGAGAAAGTGGAAGCTCGCGAAAATAACAGGACTTACCCCGTTTAAAAAAATGCATCATTCAACTTCGTTTCAACACTCGTTTTCAAGTATTAAACATATTTCTTATACAGCACAGACTAACAAGACTTGATTATTTAAAAAAATTATGTAGAAAATACTTCTTGAGACGGATCTTTTGTGGGATTGGTTGGGTTTTGGGTGCATGGAGTGGGTTAGTGAGTGAGGTGGACGGGGGGGGGGGGGGGTGAAATATGGGTGGGTGGTTGGGTGGGTGGGTGTTAGTCTCTAAACACATGGACTGAGCCCAGATTGGAAAACCTATCAAGTTAACAAGGAAGAAAGAGATACAGCTGGGCAACAGGTATCAACTGTTTTCTAATTTTTTTTGGTAAAAATAAACTTAGTTCGTCTGGGAATCCGGCTCTTCTATTACGAAACGATCAGTCGATAAAACGTACTCAGCGGCGCCAGTGCCACTTAACGGATTTCGACCGAATCATCCGATGGTTTCGCCATCTACCGTCTAGACATGTATGTATGTTGTTTGGCATTATGAAGCAAATTAACATATTTTCTGATGATTCATTTACTGCTAGATGCAAGTGTCACTGCAAAAAGGTGAGTAATTGTGGTAGTTTCTGGTTTTCGTATGTATCTCGCCCAAGTAATGCAATAAATACCATACGTTTTTATTTGGCATTATCAAATAAATAATGCGTTGTTTAATATGTAAATTACTATGACAATGCTACTGATGCATTCCAGTATGTTTGTAAAGTGTACACGACGGGTCTAAATAAACGAGTATTGTATTGTATTATAGCATTTCGAATACGAATGTATTTTCTTCTCTCGTTACTGTACAATTGCGTTGAAAGCAAGAGTGGTTGTGAAAACATCGACGAGGAGTTGGGAGAATAGAATCTCTTCAAAGGTAAATAAAAGTCATGGTTTTCGGCCTGTGAACACTTAGGAGCTACAAAAACATAACAATTTGTAAATGCAATTAAGAAAATCACGTCAGTGATTTACAACGAAAAGCCAGTTGAACACACCACATAATTTCATGGGCCGCGCCATACGATTAGATAACCCTACATCACTAGTGCCGGAAGTTAAAAAAAATTCGCTTGCCAAATGAAAATATATTTGTATACATATATTCTGATACTTGTCAGCAGGATATGGTCATGCTCTTTGCGGCCAAATTCAACTTACGTAACATATTTTGGCCTTTATTTACTAAACTAGTCCTGTTTCTGTCATAACAACACGTTTCGCTGAGACATTGATGTGGTTATGTGTATACGGGAAGAGCTTAATACGTTACAGAGTAATCTAGGTTACCAGATTTCAGAGAACTGCGTATGCGTGTATCGGTCACACTGGTTAACATGTCTCACCTCAGATAATCCGAGGAATAACCGGAATCTCCCACTTTTAGAACACATTATGAAAATACCACTGGTGTGATATTCTTGATTTTAGTTGCACATTTTTAGTTTGTATTATCTCTTTTATGTGCATAGCACCAAAACCATGACTTTTGTTTCGCTTTAACATATTTTGATAATTTCTGATGATTCAATTACTGCTAGACAGAAGTACCATTGGACAAAGGTGTGTAATTGGTGTGTTTTTCGGGGTTTCACTTCTTCTTTCACATCACGTCTTCTGTGATTTCTGTAAAATTGCGTTGAGAACAAGATGGAGACAACACCGACGACGAGTTGTAAGTATAGAATATCTTTAATGAAGTCGCAGGCTTATGCTCCTGGAGCTACAATATGGCTGCTGCCTGTGCATATGCTTATCTACTGTGTAAGTGCTAACGGTGTGAATCTGTTTAAACAAATCATTGACATACATCTTATAAGGGAAGGCGAAACACATATGACAAGTGAATGGACCGTTGATAAATCAATTGCTTCCTTGTCCACTTGCCATCTGGAGGACGTTGCTTTGGATGAAAATCTTCTTAATTCAAGTTTAAGAATCCCACAGTTGGCAGCTAAGCTGGAACACCACTACTGCGCATGACACCTATTAGCCTCAAGACAATCGCGCAGGTATATAACGTTGAACTATATCATTGCAGTGTTCTGACATCTCCCTTTCTAACTAAATACCTTGAAGCACAAATAATGCGTGTAAAAAGAACTCTAGCTATAGGATGAGACGTTACTAGCATATTGTACTCGTGCTAACGCGGTCTTTGCAACGGGCCAAGATATATAAAGAGATAAAAATACGTGAAATCAACACAACCACTGACCCTAACTATCGTGAGTCCTAACTACGTTGAATGGTCTTAAGAAAAACACAATGTGTTTTAACTAGTCTGCCCAAACAAGTCTACCTGTGGCAGTTTGGTCCCATAGGCGACGTTGGCAAGGGCTCCGGCCGTAGTGTCTTGTGAATCACGGGTATGTGGTGTCTTTTGTGTCACGGGAATGTAGCGCGGCTCCATGTCCCGCGATTCGGTCTTTTTCCGAATTGTTGTTTAAACATCCTACAGCTTGGCAGTTAAGCTGGAACACCGCTACTGCGCATGACACCTATTAGCATCAAGACAGTCGCACTGGTATATAACGTTGAACTTCAAAATTGCAGTGTTCTGACATCTCCTTTTCTAACTAAATACCTCGAAGCACAAATAAAGCGGGTAAAAAGGACTCTAGCTGTAGGATCAGAAGTTACTAGCACATTCTACTCCTGGCAACGCGATCTTTGGAACGGGCCAAGATATATAAAGAGATAAAAACACGTGAAATCAACACAATCACTGGCCCTAACTATCGTGAGTACTAACTTCATTGACTGCTCTTAAGAAATGCACAATGTGTTGTATAACTAGTCTGCCCAAACAAGCCTTCCTCTGGCAGTTTGTGGATGACGGGCATGTGGTGTCTTGTGTGTCACGGGCATGTAACGCGATTCCATGACCCGAGATTCGGTCTAGACTGTCCTCTCTGTGCGAATCCAGCTCAGTCCCAGTTGTCAGTGTAGGTCGTGTGGTATAAAACTTCATTGTGTCGGAGTAGTCGACTTCCCATTTCGACGATGTGCAACTTTACCCTGAAATATGACATATTATCCAATCGTTTTTGCTCTACGTATCGATTAGTTCCGTTACTATATATATATATATATATATATATATATATATATATATATATATATATATATATATATATATATATATATATATACATACATATATATATATATATATATATATATATATATATATATATATATATATATATATATATATATATATATATATATATACTATATATATATATATATATATATATATATACATACATATATATATATATATATATATATATATATATATATATATATATATATATATATATATATATATATATATATATTACATGTGGTGTAATCTAAATATACAAGAACAGTTATAGATTAACAGGACATGGAACATACTTGTAATTTAACAAGATTTAACAAGATTTGCCATCCAAGCCAAAGGCCCAGATGGCAAGTGGACAAGGAAGCCATTGGCTTATCGAGAGTCCAACAATGTTCACCTACTTATAACCCGCCCTCCTGATATATGTGTCAACCTTGTTTTTAAACATATTCACGCTGCTAGCAGTTACACAATCTGTAGACAGTTTGTTCCATTCATTTATTGTCCTCTGTGAGAACGAGTGCTTCCTGATGTCCAATCTACATTGATCCTTTACTAATTTTACCTCATGTCCTCTAGTTCTGCTATCCTTCTTGAGTGAGAAAAACATATTTCTATCAATATTTTCATACCCATTCAATATCTTAAAAACTTCAATCTGATCTCCTCTTAACCTCCTTGTCTCTAGAGTTGTTAAACCACATTCTTTCAGGCGTTCTTCATAACTAAGGTCTCTAAGTTCTGGAATCATTTTAGTTGCTCTCCTTTGTATACGTTCAAGCGTATCTATATCCTTCTTACGATATGGTCTCCATGCTTGTATACAGTATTCTAAATGAGGTCTAACTATTGCTTTATAAAGAGGT
This sequence comes from Lamellibrachia columna, assembly GCA_963662155.1. Lineage (NCBI taxonomy): Eukaryota > Metazoa > Annelida > Polychaeta > Sabellida > Siboglinidae > Lamellibrachia > Lamellibrachia columna. Next base: position 11,775,504 of record OY759274.1, read on the forward strand.
ATAATTAACTTTTTTCCCTTGTATGTTATGTTTCTTCTAATCAATCCAAGAATTTGATTACCCTTTGAAGCTGCAATACCACACTGCTCTGAAACTTTCATATCAGCGCTTATTGTAACTCCTAAGTCCTTTTCTTTTACAGTAGTACCAAGAACAGTAGCTCCCATTTTATAGTTTACATTCAAGTTCCCATGTCCTGTATGTAGGCATTTACATTTCCCAAAATTGAACAGCATCTGCCATTTCTCAGACCATTTCACTAATCTGTCTAAATCGTTTTGTAAATGTTGTTTATCACCATCAGTATTAACCTTTCTAAACAGTTTTGTGTCGTCCGCAAATTTCAGTACGTTACTTGTTATACTCTCGTCCAAGTCATTGATATAAATTAAGAATAATATAGGTCATAATACTGATCCTTGAGGTACACCACTCAAAACCGATTTCCAATTTGAAACTTCTCCATCTACTACAACTCGTTGTCTTCTGTCAGTCAGCCATTGTTCTATCCAGTCAGTTATGCTATCCCCGATACCATGGGCTTTTAATTTAAGTAGCAATCTTTGATGTGGCACTTTGTCAAAAGCTTTCTGAAAATCTAAGTAGATAATATCTACTGGCGATCCCACGTCTATCCACTTAGTGATTTCTTCCAAAAAACATAACATATTTGTTAAGCATGACCTCGCTTTAAGGAATCCATGTTGAGATGAATTTAATAATTTATGCTTAACGAGGAAGTCCACCATATGGTCTTTAATTAACCTTTCTAATAATTTACAAATCACTGACGTTAAACTCACTGGTCTGTAATTCTCTGACTTATTTCTCGAACACTTTTTAAATAATGGTATGATGTTTGTTTCTTTCCATTCAAACGGAACAACTCCCTCTTTTGTAATGGCAGGTATAAGAACGGGCCATCACCCCATCGGCGCCAGTCTGCATGAATGGCATGTTTGCAAGCCAAGAAATACCCTAGCGCTTAATGGGAAATTACACTGCTTCAAACTTTTTAGCTGAAACTGCATTACGGCTACGTATGTGATAAGATTAATTTACAGACAAGACGTTAAGTGTTGAGATACGTTAGAGCATGGAACGGTTGGCTGAGATTGTCTAGTCAAGGACCTTACCCGTGAAAAAAATTGTCAAATGTTATTGTGAGTTTTTTCTAGGGGCCGGGACGATGCAATTCGTCCAGGTTTACCAGAATCTGCCTAGATATTATCCACTTACATACCGTTAGGTATACGTCATTTGTTTTGTTCGCGGATTTTCTCAAAATTATGCCAACTGGCACTTTGTCATATTTAAAAAACTGTTTGTTTTTAATTATGAAACGTCACCAAAGAATTCAACACTTAAATGTCTATTGAAATGCAATATCACGTAGAATTTTAACTACGAACTGAGGAAAAATGGATAGTTTATCTTTAAGACATGTACTGACACTACTAAATTCCAACCGAGCATAGAATAGCCCAGCGACTTTATTTACTCACTTAATCTAATTACCAAACAAAACCAAAGTATCTTCGTCTCAACTGCTGCAATACACTGACAGTTCAATGAAACATCTAAATCACATTGTTGAGTATGAAATAAGAAAGATCAGACTGTGGCAATTTGGAAATGTAGTGAGGAATATAATGCGATAAAGAAGGTTTGGAGGCTGCCGGCGGATGACAAACGCAGTAGGGGACGGCTTGATAGGTATGTTTGATAATATTTGGTAAACTGTATTTAAGACATTGTTTTTCAAATGAGAGCTTTGTACCATAAATGAAAATTTTATTTTGGTTGCGTGTGTTATGACCGTGACTCTTTGTGTTTGTTGCTATCTGCCAATGTTGAAGGTATGTAGGTAATTTATTATGTACAAATTTATCATGAATTTTTTATTATTGAAGGGCTAACATATAATTCACTTTTAGTAAGTTTATTTTTTTAAATAGCGGGTCAGTATGTGAGTTGAAATTACTCAACATTATGATTCGTATAGCCTTTGATCAATTGATCAAAGTCGATCAAAGTTGATCAATTCTTTGACAGTGTAACTCCCGAGTCATTATACAATAATTTATGTGTGGCACTAATAACGTGTTATATAGCATAATTTTAATTCTCATCGCCAGTAAAAGTTTAAGTCTATTTAGTGTACCGATTATTCTAGAACGTTTGTTTGATATATTTTCAGAGGGTTTTTTCCAATATATATATATTACACTCGTTGTCGACAGTGTAACACGCGTAGGTGATGCTATAATTACACTTTCACCATATGTTCGTAATATATATATATATATATATATATATATATTACATGTGGTGTAATTTAAATATATATATATATATATATATATATACATATATATGTATATATATATATATATATATATATATATATATATATATATATATATATATATATATATATATATTACATGTAGTGTAATCTAAATAACCAAGAACAGTTATAACTTAACAGGACATGGAACATACTTGTAATTGTACGTATAAGGTATAAGAACGGGCCATCACCCCATCGTCATCAGTCTTGTAGAAAATCACTCATGCACGAATGGCATGTTTGCGGGCCAAGAAATACCCTAGCGCTTAATGGGAAATTACAGTGCTTCACACTTTTAGCTGAAACTGTATTACGGCTACGTATGAGATAAGATTAACTTACAGACAAGACGTTAAGTGTTGAGATACGTTAGTGCATGGAACGTTTGGCTGAGATTGTCTAGTAAAGGACCTGACCCGTGAACAAAATATGGAGACGGTATATTAAGATTGGTAGTGGGTTTGTCTGAAACGTCCATTGTCACTTTTGGTTGTCGTCAAATGTTATTGTGATTTTTTTCTAGGGGCCGGGGCGATGCAATTCGTCTAGGTTTATTAGAATCTGTCTAGATGTTATCCACTTACATACCGTTAGGTATACGTCATTTGTTTTGTTCGGGGAGTTTCTCAAAATTATACCAACTGGCACTTTGTCATATTTACAAAACTGTTTTTTTTAATTATGAAAGGTCACCAAAGAATTCAACACTCAACTGTCTTTTCAAATGCGCTACTACGTAGTATTTTAACTTCGAACTGAGGAAAAATGGATAGTTTATCTTTAAGACATGGACTGATACTACTAAATTCCAACCGAACATAGAATAGCCCAGCGACTTTATTTACTCACTTAATCTAATTACCAATCAAAACCAAACTATCTTCGTCTCAACTGCTGCAATACACTGATAGTTCAATTAAACATCTAAATCACATTGTTGAGTGTGAAATAAGAAAGATCAAACTGTGGCAATTTTGGAATGTAGTGAGGAACATAATGCGATAAAGAAGGTTTTGGAAGCTGCCGGTGGATGACAGACGTAGCAGGGGACGGCGCAGGGTAAGACTGAGGGACTTAGTAAGGAGAGACATGGAGGTGACACTTCGACTAAACCGTCGGAAGATGATGAGTATGAAAACATATTTCAGACAAGATGTACTAGCTGCTAAGCCTAGCAGTTTCAGACTCACGTCTTGAGCAGGTCTTGTTCTTTGTTTGATTGTATCCGATTTTACACAAGTCACACTTGTTTGGTCCACTCCACGAGCATGTCATACAGTGTGCAGCACACGGTGCTGTAAACATAATTAACAAACGTTTAATAAAACACGGTTTTCTAGATTAACTAAGAAGAATACAACATGTGCTGGATTGAACATGTCTCGGACACAGACATATTATATCGGGCCGAATTAAAAATGCAACTTTTCAGCAAAATTCAACAAATACAACAACAACAACAACAATAACAACAACAACAACAACAACAACACAAACTAACATTTAAATGGCACGTCATAGGACAGGAAGGCATAGTGAAGTGAGAAGGTGAAAATATATTAATAGAGTTTGAGTGTAGCTATCATTATTGTTGTTGATTGCGCATATATGTACAAGTATAACAGTTGATGATGGTGCACGTGTTTTTGTCATTCTGAATGATATGTTACTTACATACTTATGATACTTGCATAACCTATGAAACATAATAAACAAACGCATAATAAAACACGGTTTTCTAGATTAACATTGCCTAAGAAGAATCGGTCACAGACGAAATTTCTCTAAACAGTTTGGAATCATCAGCATAGGGTGATATTTCACATGGATCAGCATGATTAGTGAGATCATTAATATACAAGATAAACAGAAATGGGCCAATGTGTGAACCTTGTGGTACACTGGACAACATCGGCTTCCAGTCAGATGCTTTGCATTCGCGCACAATACGTTGTTTTCGGTTGAGAAGGTAGGACTGCAACAATTGTATGCATTGCCCAGAATACCCATATGATTTAAGCTTGTGAATTAACAGTGGGTGGCACACTGAGTCAAAGGCTTTACTAAAGTCCAACTAAACAGTATCAACTTGTTTCTTGCTGTCAATAAATTAAGAAATGGAGTCCAAGTAACAAACTAGGTTAAATATTGTGCTTCTACACTTCACAAATCCGTGTTGGCTGCCCGAAATTGTGTTACGCACATGGTTATACAATGAGTCATACACCACATTCTCAAAAACTTTACTAAATAGCGGTAAAAGAGAGTTAGGTCTGTAGTTACAGACATTTCATTTGTCTCCCTTCTTGTACACAGGAATAACATTTGCACATTTAAAAAAGGTTGGAAAAGTTCCACAGTTTAAGGATATATTAAAAAGTACAGTTAGTGGACCTGCTAATTCTGTGGCACATCCCTTGAGGATTACACCTGATATGTTATCGTGGCCACATGTTTTATTTACGTTGGTGGATCGTAGTGCCCCGATGACATTATCATAAGACACACTGACGTGCGAAATTTGGTCTGATTGAAAGGGATAATCAAGATTATCTACCGATGTAAAGACATATTGAAAATAGTCCGAAAATAGCTCGCCTGCCTCGACACCGTTATATTCCATTAAGTTAGGAGTGTTCACATTCGTTTGCTTGCTTTTGGCAAAACTGAATAGGCGTTTAGTAGTTAGTTTAACTGGCTGTTCGATTTGTGATATGTAATCATAATACCTTTCTCGTTTAAGTTTCTTAAAATTGGTTCGTAATTCAGAAAATACTTGATAGTCAGTTATTGAATGTAAGCGTATCAACGCTTTGTGTGCGTTGTCTTTCTCTTTCAGGGATGAGATCATATCGTTATCATACCATATAGGGTACTTACGTACGCGAATGCGGATACGAGGAACACACTCATTTATAGCAGCATACACAATGTCATAAAATAAATCAAAACCCTCATCAATGCTGGTAGTGTCCGTGAGAAGCGACCACGGGCTACAATGCAATAAATGCCATAGGTGTGTAAAATCTGCTTTGCGATAATTGTACACAAAACGTTCCTCATGGTCCTGCTTTGGTCGGCGGGAACACAAGAGTTCACAGTGCAGGGCGTCATGGGTGGATTTCACCGCCTTCTCTGTTTTCTGAACGTTGCGCTGGCCACCGTGCACCAGACGAGGTCCAGTATGTGCTCGTTACACGTGCGGTCTTTGTTACACTGCACTACACCGTATTCACACATTTCCATACACAGCTCGGATTGGGGATTGGTCCATGAATGGAGAATTACCTTATTGTATTGTTTGCTGGTGTCCATTCAATGTCTCGGCGATTGAAATTATTCGTGGGCCTGACACAGCAAAGGGACACTGTCTAATTGTTTTCCTTGGCACTGTCTCTTTCCGCAGTATGCTGTCGCATGCTGAATGTAAAGCTTGTATTATTTAAAGTAGAGGTTATGACCCACCAAGCGCTTCTGATATATATATATATATATATATATATATATATATATATATATATATATATATATATATATATATATATATATATATATATATATGCAAATAGATGAGGAACAAAAACATATGGTCCATAACAAATGCATTAAATTTTGAAAAGTTCTCATATGGGAAACGGAATCGGTAACTACAACATTGTCTGGTTGCTGAGATATCATCTCACCAATTTGAAGGCCATTTTGACCCATTAACAAAGGGTATATAGGAAAATAACGATTCGCTGATTTTGGTAACTTCCCTAACTGCTGTTGCTTTAGACTGGACAGTGTCACATGGACAGACAACATCAAGGCGTGGACGGGGAAATGAAATGTGAAGATCTGATAAGAACGACATAGAGAAGACGTCAATGGCGACCCACGGCCACCGACACTGTGGGAGGAGATTGCTCCACATGATGATGAGAAGATTAATAAAAAATAATCTTCGTCCAATACACTGACAATGAAATACACCGACGTCCAATACATCATACAATTGAACAATATGAAACACGATTTAACAAGATTGTCATCCAATGCAAATGCTCAGATTGTAAGTGGACAAGGAAGCCACTGGATAGTTTGTTCCATTAATTTATTGTCCTCTGTGAGAACTACTACTACTACTGCCTAATATATAATATACACTGATCTTTTACTAATGTTATCTAGTGTACTCTAATATTACTATCATTCTTAAGAGAGTACAATATTTCTACCAATAGTTTCATGTCCCATCAATATCTTAAACGTTCCCAAGACGGCGGTACCAAAGACGGCGGTACCCAAGACGGCGGTACCCAAGACGGCGGTACCCAAGACGGCGGTACCCAAGACGGCGGTACCCAAGACGGCGGTTCCCAAGACGGCGGTTCCCAAGACGGCGGTACCCAAGACGGCGGTACCCAAGACGGCGGTACCCAAGACGGCGGTACCCAAGACGGCGGCTGAGCTCGTTGTCGACAGTGTAATACGTGTAGGTGATGCTACAATTTCTGCTTCACGATATGTTCGTAAACTTGGGGTTATCATAGGTAGACACCTCGATTTTAAGAAATAAGTGTTAAGCATCGTCAGTGTGTGCGCATTCCACCTCCGCCATATTACTTAGATGAGGCGTTGTCTCCCAACAACGACAAAGGAGCGTGTCGTCAATGTCATTAGTACACCGCGGCTTGACTACTGCAATTCATTTCTATCCGGCAGTACTGTTAACAACATCGCTCGAATTAAGAGAATGCACAATTCGGTGGCTAGATTGATCATACACCGATCACGGAGTGATAGCGCCACGCCTCTGTTGTGTATTCTTCACTGGCTGTCTGTTAGCCGCTATATTGACCCTACGCCACTCACGGAGTGATAGCGCCATGCATCTATTGTCGTAGAATCAACTTTAAGCTGTTATTGTTTACATATAAAGCTGTGCACGACGATGCGCCAAAATACTTGTCCGATCTTGTGTTCCCACAAACACCAGCAAGAGCCATGCGCTCGGCCAGCAATAACACGTTAATTGTTCGGCGGACTCATGTCAAAGCTCGTTTGCTGTCACCTCGGCGAATTTGTGGAATACTCTGCCTAATGACTTTAAAATGTCGGACTCTCTCTCTCTACTTTCAACGCACGCCTAAAGACTATTTTTTATCGACTCTCATTCTAGTCCAACAATTTATTTATCTTATTATGTATTAACCTATTAATATTTATTTATTAATCATAATTTCATGATCATTATTTAATTTATATATATTTACATAGTCTTATTTCTACATAATATTAACACTAGTGTGCTGTAATTATAATACTATTTTTTTTTATATATTTATTTTCTGTATATATATATATATATATATATACATATGTATATATATATATATATTATATATATATATATATATATATATATATATATATATATATATACTGCTACTACCGCTGCTACTGTTGCTACTGCTGCTACTGCTACTACTACTACTACTGCTACAACTGCTGCTACTGTCACTGCTATTACTACTGCTACTACTGCTGCTACTGCTGCTACCACTACTGCTACTGCTGCTTCTGCAATTGCTGCTACTGCTAATACTGCTGTTACTACGACTACTGCTACTGCTGATGCTACTACTACTGATGCTACTGATACTACTGCTGCTACTGTTACTACTGCTATTACTGCTACTGGTCCTACTGCTACTACTGCTACTACTGCTGCTACTGCTACAACTGCTGCTACTGCTGCTATTGCTACAACTGCAACTACTTCTACTACTGATTCTATTGCTACAACTGCTACTACTACTGCTACTGCTACTACTGTTGCTACTACTACTACTACTAGTGCTGTTGCTACTGCTACTACTGCTACTACTACTGCTACTGCTGCAACTGATGCTACTGCTGCTACTGCTACTACTGCTGCTACTGCTATTATTTTTGCTACTGCTACAACGGCTACTACTGCTGCTACTACTGATATAACTGCGGCTGCTACAACTGCTATTACTGCTGCTACTGCTACTACTGCTGCTACTGCTACTAATGCTATTGATACAACTGCTACTACTGCTGCTACTGCTACTTCTGCTAATACTGCTGCTACTGCTGCTACAGAAACTACTGCTGCTACTGCTACTACAAATGCTACTACTGCTGCTACTGCTACTACTGTTGCTACTGCTACTACTGCTACAACTGCTACTACTGCTGCTACTGCTATAACTGCTGCTACTGCTGCTACTGCTGCTATTGCTACAACTGCTACCACTGCTGCTACTGCTACAACTGCTGCTGCTACTACTGCTGCTACTGCTACTATTGTTGCTACTGCTATTACTGCTACTGCTACTACTGCCGGTACTGCTACTTCTGCTAATACTGCTGCTACAGCTGCTACTGCTGCTACTGCTGCTACTGCTTCTACTGATGCTACTGCTGCTACTGCTACAACTGCTACTGCTGCTACTACTTGTCTTCTCATGCCGTTAATGTTACTGTCATGCGGACACATTTGGGATCGTGCATATTCGTGGGCCTGTCACAGAAAGGGACACTATCCAATTGTTTTCGTTGATATTGTCTCTTTCCGTAGTATGCCGTCGCATCCTGAACGTAAAGCTTGTATTATTTATAGTATACGCATTGTTTGCTTTCACAGATAATTGTGCATAGAGTGTTAATTGGATGTCCGTTGTTCAATATTTTCTATATAAAAAAGGTTCTAACCTGGATAGCCCTGATTTTTGTGTGATTTGTTTTGTTTGGAAATGTTTTATAAACAAAAACAGTTTTCATGAACGCTGTTAATTATTTGTGAGAAAAATTTAACATTTAACTGACATCGTTGAATACATACTAAGTCGCTGATTATTGTTGACCAGATGAACCGGCTGCCTAACCAGACACTTTCAGGGTCTCACTTACCGCAAGTCTTGGCCAAGGTCAATGAGTACCCCCTCTTACAACTGGAACATCTGTTGTTACGCAAGCAGTGGAAACAATGTGCACCGCACGATTCTGAAAAATAACAAAGCAGTGCATCAGACTTTGTGTTTTCTTGACCGTATGGAATGATATTTGTTTTAAGATAAACTGGTTGTCAACAAAAGAGGAGAAACACACGTTTTCAACATTTTTATGCACATTCAGGCAAGAGCAGAAATTTCTTCATTTATTAAACAAGAAGTAAGTCACACTTGCCTTGAGTACGATAGAAAGAGTAAATAATTTTAGTGAAAAGGAAAATTTAGTTATTGAATAGGTTATGAATTTTAGTATTTTAGGGTAACTATAACAACGTTTACTAATAATGTTGAATTATTAAATAATGTCAATCCTATGCGTTGCAAAGTTACAACCCCTGTGGAGGTCTTTAGTATACTCCTTAAAACTAAACTCAAAATTTACCACAGCAATGTCCGCTCCGTTCTCCTCTACAGTTGGTGTTGGCGCACGACACAGCAAGGTGTTAACATCCTTGCCAATTTCCACAACGCCCGACCCATTTGAGGAAGATACTGCAAGTGTATTGATCTGAGACCATATCCAACACCAGATTCCACCAAACAACAAAACAGGAAAACATTTGTATCATCCAGTAAAGGAGAAGAAATTGCTGGGATATGTTTTCAGAAAGACCACTGAACTACTGGCGAAAGCTGCACTGAGTCTGATCCCAGAATAAAAGAGGGAAGTGACAGACCAAAACCAACTTGGAGACAAACCATGGAAGAAGAAATAATGTCTGCTGGCCTGACCTGTGGCTCAGTCGCACTGAGAAACTATATATAATATATTTTGGTAAACTGATTCTATGCCTTGTCTTTGGAGTGTTCAGGGAGAGGTAGCACCTCTGGTGGGGAAAATGTCGTGTTCCTCCGGTGACAGTTCTTGCAACTTTGGTCTCCTCCTGGCACCCAACTCTCACCTGTGGATCCAAGAAACTGCAGCATGCGCAGAGGCCACACCCCAGTAAGGCGCTTCGACAGGCAGGCCAAACCAGTTGATGGTAACCGAAGGGTCTAAAACCCTCGGTGCGATAGGAATTGTCTATGTGAAGACTGGACTCTGCGGACGTGTTGTGGAATGCAGAGGGCACGACGAGACACGAAGGACGTCGCGGTCATCCACTGCATCTGGCTCCATCTCCAGCCGTCTCGACCTTGTCTTGCTGCTGGAATCAGTTAGTTTCGGACGTGAGAGAGAGAGAGTGAGAGAGAGAGAGAGAGAGAGAGAGAGAGAGAGAGAGAGAGAGGACGACGATGCGTAACTCCTCTTCACTTTAATCCAAATCACCGCGCAAGTCACTTTTCATCCATTCCCATTACATTGCTCACCAAAAATGTCCTGTGGCGATGGGCAAGCGACGAAGTGGCAGGTGTGGGTACACTAGCAGCCGCAAGCCGCAAATCTGCACACAGGCGACTCAGGCCATATGGTCTTTCTCCACTGACATGGAGCAGCAGTGGGATTCGGCAGACCCTGAGCGACTGAGCAGACCTTTTTAGGAGTACACTCTCAGTAGTCTAAGGAAGGGGCTAGAAAATGTGCCCTAAGCATTACCTGCTCCACTCTTCCCTGGCCAGAATACCGCGTATGGCGGGGACCCTATTACTGCGGTCGAAACAACACAATGAAAAAGAAAAAACAGAGGATCATTCCTCTCATCCCTGGCGCATGGAATGTGCGCACACTTTTAGACTGAGAAGGTGCTGACAGACCTCAAACCTGATTGGAAGAGAGCTAACCAGATACAACGATATCGCAGCCCTGAGTGAGACCCGGCTCGCAAGAGAAGGCCAACTATGTGAAAAGGTTGCACCTTCTTTGGGAGTGAGATGTAGTGAAGAGCGGCGTGAGGCAGGTGTCGGCTTTGCAGTAAAGACAGTGCTTGTGGGCAAATTAACATGACCTCCAAAAGGTGTGAACGATCGGCTCATGACCATGAAACTCCTCCTCTCGTATGGAAGAAAGCACGTCACTATCATCAGTGCCGACGGCCAACCACGACCAACCCTGAAGATGTGAAGGACAAGTTCTATGACGAACTGCACTCCTTCATTGCCACTGTTCCTAGAGCTGACAAACTCATCATCCTAGGTGACATCAATGCAAGAGTAGTCTCTGACAACATCTCCTGGGACGGAGTCATTGGGAAGTATGGCGTCGGCCGATGCAACAACAATGGCCTTCTACTGCTACAGACCTACGCGGAACATGACCTACTGATCACCAACACAGTCCACCGCCTCCCTACCCGCAACAGGACGTCACAGAGGCACACTCGTTCTAAGCATTGGCAGCTCATCGACTACGTCATTGTCAGGAAGAGGGACAGGCAGGCTGTCATTTCAGAACGCAGTGTTGGTATGTAGAATACATGTGCAAAGTGTCTTGCTTTTATCAAAAAGTGCACAATTCTGTAATTTTTCTGCATCTATCCGCTGGACTAATTCATCTTCTCTCCGTTGCCAAAGCTCCTGGTTTAGGTTCAATCCCGGCTGAGTTCTACAAGGAAGGTGGCACAGCTCTGACTGAAAAACTCCACCAGCAGTGGTAGCAAGAGACTATCCCGCAGGATTTCAAAGATGCTTCAATCATACATCTGTACAAACGAAAAGGAACCCTCAGTCCTGCGAAAACCACCGAGGCATTTCACTCCTCTCTATCGCAGGCAAGATACTCGCCAAGATGCTGCTCAACCCTGTCACAATGCACCGACCAGGGACTCCTACCAGAGAGCCAATGTGGATTCTGGAAAGAGCGCGGAACCATAGACATGGTGTTTGTTGCAAGGCAGATTCAAGAGAAATATCAGGAACAAAATGCCGACTTGTTCTCCACCTACGTCGACACGACGAAGGCCTTCGACACTGTCAGTCGTAATGGCCTGTGGAGGATCATGTCAAAGTACGACTGCCCACGGATGTTCATCGCCATGGTGAAAAAAAAATCCATGATGGCATGCAAGCAAAGGTTCAGGATAACGATGAGACATCTGGTGTGAAACAAGGATGCGTCCTATCACCGTCACTGTTCAGTCTAATGTTCTCCGTCATGTTGACTGATGCTTTTAGAGATGGTGACATTGGAATAGGCATCAGGTACCGAATGGATGGAAAGCTGTTCAACCTCAGGAGACTTCAGGCAAAAACCAAGGTCATGACAGACATCATCAGAGACTTTCTGCATGCTGACGACTGAGCTCTAAACGCAGTGTTAGAAGCTGGCATGCAACGCAGCGTCGACAAGCTCTCTGACGCATGCAACGATTGCGGCCTTACCATCAATATCAAAAAGACTGAAGTAATGCATCAGCCAGCTCTGGGAAACCGTACATTGAGCCCAGCGTCACAGCCAACGGCCAAAGACTGAACGTGGTGAACAGATTTGCATACTTAGGCTGTAAGCTGTCCAAAAAACGTCATCGACGACGAAGTCAACACTAGCAGCATTTGGCAGACTACACGCCAAAGTCTGGAAAAGAAGAGGCATTAGTCTACAGACCAAGCTGAAGATGTACAGGACAAAAGTACTCCCACTCTGCTTTACGCCTGTGAAACGTGGACTGTGTACCAACGTCACGCCAGGAAGCGGAACCGCTTCCACACAACCAGCCTCAGAAGACTCCTCAACATCAAGTGGCAGGACAAGATCAAGGACACTGAAGTCCTTAATTTCTCAAGCAGGCCTATCCAGCATCCACATCATCCTGACGCAGTCTCATATACGATGGGCAGGTCATGTAGCTCGCATGGTAGACCACCGGCTGTCGAAAACACTCTTCTACGGTGAGCTACATAAGGTAAGCGCTCACAAGGAGGGCAAAAGAAACCTTTCAAAGACAACCTGATCTCCGTGAAAGCGTTTGCCATCAACCCCAAAACCTGGGAACACGCTGCTCAGGACCGTGCTGAGTGGCGCTCCTCCCTGTACAAAGGCGCTGCAACCTGTGAGGCAAACATAACTGCTGCAGTAGAAAAACGGAGGCAAGCCAGAAAGTCAAGAGCCAGCGACCCCCTGACAGCACATGCGGCTGTCATCCGCTGTCCACACTGCCAGATAACCTTCCTTGCTCACATATCAACCCAGGCCCTTCAACCCTTCGCGATGGACGAACGAACGATATATTGTCTATGGTAACTTAGCTGCTCAATATGTATTAGATTCCTAACGTAAACAGTTCGAGAACAAGCTCCACCTTGCTTTCCTTTAGGTGCACAGGTCTTCTCTTCTGTTGTTTCGTATCCGTCTACACAGCTGTCACACTTATCCTTTCCACTGGTCCAGCATGACTCACAGTGCTGAGCACAAGGTACTGAATATATCAACATTTAAAACTTTATCATCAGTTTATTTAGCGAATCAGATTCGTTGATGTTCACATATATTGTTCAAGGAATATGCATAGTCGGTTTAATAGTGATGCGTGACTTGTTTATGGAATATGCACAGTCGGATTAATAATGGAGTGCGTACATCCATTAAACTAATCGAAATATTTGACATTGATCGTCTTCGGACTTTCGGAACTGAATAAAATACAAATATATATATATATATATATATATATATATATATATATATATATATATATATATATATATATATATAATATATATATATATATATATATATATATATATATATATATATATATATATATATATATATATATATATATCTTCGGACCTTCGGAACTGAATAAAATACAAATATATATGTATATATATATATATATATATATATATATATATATATATTTGTATTTTATTCAGTTCCGAAGGTCCGAAGACCCAGTAACAGGACTGATATCAAATAGGTAGGACTGGAACAATTGTATGCATTGCCCAGAATACCCATATGATTTAAGCTTGTGAATTAACAGTGGGTGGCACACTGAGTCAAAGGCTTTACTAAAGTCCAACTCAACAGTATCAACTTGTTTCTTGCTGTCAATAGATTAAGAAATGGAGTCCAAGTAACAAACTAGGTTAGATACTGTGCTTCTACATTTCACAATTCCGTGTTGGCTGCCCGAAATTGTGTTACGCACATGGTTATACAATGAGTCATATATCACATTCTCAAAAACTTTACTAAATAGCGGTAAAAGAGAGTTAGGTCTGTAGTAACAGACATTTCGTTTGTCTCCCTTCTTGTACACAGAAATAACATTTGCACGTTTAAAACAGGTTGGAAAAGTTCCACAATTTAAGGACATATTAAAATGTATTGTTAGTGGACCTGCTAATTCCGTGGCTTATCCCCTGAGGATTACACCTGATATGTTATCGTGGCCACATTTTTAATTACGTTGGTGGATTTAAGTACTCCAATGACATTTTCATTAGACACGTTGATGTGCGAAATTTGGTCTGATTGAAAGGGATAATCAATATTATCTACCATTGTAAAGACATATTGAAAATAGTCCGAAAATAGTTCGGTTATATCAACAGTTATATTCATTGAGTTAGGATTGTTCACATTCGTTTGCTTGCTTTTGGCAAAACTGAATAGACGTTTAGTATTTAGTTTAACTGATTGTTCGATTTGTGATATGTAGTCATAACACCCTTCTCTTTTAAGTTTCTTAAAATTGGTTCGTAATTTAGAAAATACTTGATAGTCAGTTAATGAATGTGAGCGTTTCAACGCTTTGTGTGCGTTGTCTTTCTCTTTCAAGGATGAGATCATATCGTCATCATACCATATAGGGTACTTTCGTAAGCGAATGCGGATACAAGGAACACACTCATTTATAGCAGCATACACAATGTCATAAAATAAATCAGGGTCTCACTCACCGCAGGTCATGGCCGTGGTCAATGTGTACCCTCTCTTACAAACGAAACATCTGTTGTTACGCAAGCAGAGGGAACAATGTGCACTGCACGATTCTGAAAAATAGCAAAGCAGTGCATCAGACTTTTTGTTTTCTTTACCGTATGGGATGATATTGGTATTAAGATAAACTGGTTATCAACAAAAGAGGAAAAACACACGTTTTCAAAATTTTTATGTATATTTAGGCTAAAGCAGGAATTTCTTCACGTATTAAACAAGAAGTAAATCACACTTGCCTTAAGCAAGTTAAACAGACTAAAGAATTTTAATGAACATTTAAAGGTAGATATTGAATAGGTTAGAGATTTTAGGGTAACTAAAAACAACGTTTACTAATAATGTTGAATTA
>OY759274.1:11793554-11798554 GCA_963662155.1 Lamellibrachia columna
GTGCTGAGTACGTTTTAAGTCACTGATTATTTTTGACCAGATGAACGGTCTGCTTAACCAAACAGTTTCAGAGTCTCACTCACGGCAGATCGAGGTCGCTGTGAGCCGGTACCCGTCCGCACACTTTATGCATCTCCCACCCATGTGGAAGCGACAATTTGCATCACGATGGTCTGAAAAATAACAAAGCAGTGCATGAGACTTCGTGTTTTCTAAGGCAACTTGATCGTATGGGATGATATTGGTTTTAAGGTAAACTGTTTGTCAACAAAAGAGGAGAAGCACACGTTTGGCCTGTTTGACATGCCGCAGTGCCCGTACATATCAGAATTTGCTAAGTGACTTGTCATTATCCCGTTTTCGACATGTTATTGTATATTCAGATTAGAGCAGCAATTGCTGCATATATAAAGATAAAAAGGTTGAACAAATTAGAAACATAAAAAAAATTTAAAAGGTAAAAGTAGTTACTGGATATGGTAGGGATTCTGGGGTAACTGAAAACAAAGTTTACTAATAATGTTGAATTATTAAATAATGTCAAAACTATAATTGTTAAAGGTACAACCTGGTTCTGAGTACACTCCTGTAAAACCAAACTCAGAATCTGCCAGTGCAGCGCTTCGTGCTCCTCTGCAGCTGGGTTGCTAGCGCATGACACAGTACGGTATGGTACTAACAGCCTTGCCACTTTCCACAACACCCAGACCCGTTTTACAAAGGTGCTGCAAGTGTATTGGTCTGAGACCATCTCCAACACCACACTCCACCAAACAACAACACGGGAAAACATTTGTATCATCCAGAAAAGGAGATGATGGAAATGGCTGGGATATGTCTTCAGAATGACCATTGATCTACCAGTGAAAGCAGCACTGAGTTGCATCCCAGAAGGAAAGAGGAAAGTGACAAACCAAAACCAACATATTCATCAATTCATTAACGATTCAGATTTGTTTATGTTCATATATGTGTTGCGCAGCAAAACACACGCCACAAAATATTTATCTTCATTAGAAAGTACAAATTGGATATGGGAGACTCCTATTAAGACTAGTGAAGTCGCTCTCATTGGAGCCACCCCGGTAGATTTTCAATGAGTTTATTTGTTGTATATTTCTACGTGTATAAATTTCTTATATTTCCATAAACTAAGTGACTTCCATTTACGCATCAGTGTTCAATAAATTTCTGTGTGTGCCTATATGTATACTTATATGTAAATTGTTGTAGGTGATTGTTTACGCGTAGTGACAAGTGTGTATGTTGGTACCATTGGTTTTGTTAATGTGTATTTATTCTTGAATATATGTACAAATATAGCAGTTTACAACAATGCATACGCACAGATATTATGATATATATTTTAGCACAATGCATATATTATCCTTGTTAGCGGTGTGTAGTCACCTTATCTTTCAAAATGTATGGTGCATTGTTGATGATATGTTGTAAATTATATCTCACTCAGACACTTTTTTCAAATTCATGTTGTGTCGCAAGTGTGTGTATTTCGTTGTGTTTGCGCGTGAGATGATTGTGTATGTACACCTTCTTGTTTATCGGCCGGTTTTGTAAAATTCTGGTGTGATAAATCGTGTCTGTGCCTGAATGCAACAAAAACCTAAGATATGTGTATTGACTTTAGGAATGACCCTCCATCCCAGAGTGACACTGTCATCCACGAAGGTAAGGTGGAGGTAGTTGACGAATAAAAATACCTCGGTATGATTATTGACAGGACACTGAGGTGGGACCGTCACTGTAGCGCTACGTATAAAAAGTGCCAGCAGTGTCTCTACTGTCTATATGCTTCAATCATACATCTGTACAAGCGCAAAGGGAACAGTCAGTCCTGCGAATTCCACCGAGGCATTTCACTCCTCTCCATCGCAGGCAAGATACTCGCCAAGATCCTGCTCAACCCTCTCACAATGCACCTCGACCAGGGACTCCTTCCAGAGAACCAATGTGAATTCTGGAAAGAGCCCGGAACCACAGACATGGTGTTTGTTGCAAGGCAGCTTCAAGAGAAATGTCAGGAACAAAATGCCCACTTGTTCTCCACCTACGTCGACCTGACCAAGGCCTTCGACACTGTCAGTCGTAATGGCATGTGGAGGATCATGTCAAAGTACGGCTGCCCACGGAAGTTCCTCACCATGGTGAAAAATATATCCATGATGGCATACAAGCAAAGGTTCAGGACAACGATGATACATCTGAGCCTTTCTCTGTCACAAACGGTGTGAAACAAGGATGCGTCCTAGCATCGTCATTGTTCAGTCTAATGTTCTCCGTCATGTTGACTGATGCTTTTAGAGATGGTGACATTGGAATCGGCATCAGATACCGAATGGATGGAAATCTGTTCAACCTCAGGAGGCTTCAGGCAAAAACCAAGGTCATGACAGACATCATCCAAAACTTTCTGTATGTTGACGACTGCGATCTAAACGCAGGGTCAGAAGGTGACATGCAACGCAGCGTCGACAAGCTCTCTGACGCATGCAACGATTGCGGCCTTACCATCAATACCAAAAAGACTGAAGTAATGCACCAGCCAGCTCCGGGGAAACCGTAAATTAAGCCAACGGCCAAAGACTGAACTTGGTGAAAAGATTCGCATACTTAGGCAGTACGCTGTCCACAAACGTTGTCATCGACGACAAAGTCAACACCGGGATCGCGAAAGCCAGCGTAGCATTTGGCAGACTACACGCCAAAGCCTGGAACAGAAGAGGCATTAGTCTACAGACCAAGCTGAAGATGTACAGGACAATAGTACTCCCACTCTGCTTTACGCCTGTGAAACGTGGACAGTGTATCAACGTAACGGCAGGAAGCTGAACCGCTTCCACACAACCAGCCTCAGAAGACTCCTCAACATCAAGTGGCAGGACAAGATCCCGGACATTGAGGTCCTTAATTTCTCAAGCAGGCCTATCCAGCATCCACATCATCCTGACGCAGTCTCAGATACGATGGGCAGGCCATGTAGCTGGCATGGCAGACCACCGGCTGCCGAAAACACTCTTCTACGGTGATCTACAAGAAGGTAAGCGCTCACAAGGAGGGCAAAAGAAACGTTTCAAAGACAATCTGAAGATCTCCGTGAAAGCGTTTGCCATCAACCCCAACACATGGGAACACGATGCTGAGGACCGTGCTGAGTGGCGCTCCTCCGTGTACAAAGGCGCTGCAACCTGTGAGGCAAACATAACTGCTGCAGCAGAAAAACGGAGGCAAGCCAGAAAGTCAAGAGCCAGCGACCCCCTGACAGCACATGCGGCTGTCATCCGCTGTCCACATTGCCAGAGAATCTTCCGTACTCACATATCAACCCAGGCCCTTCAACCCTTCGCGATGGACGAAAGAACGATATATTGTCTATGGTAACTTAGCTGCTCAATATGTATTAGATTCCGAACGTAAACAGTTCGAGAACAAGCTCCACCTTGCTTTCCTTTAGGTGCACAAGTCTTCTCTTCTGTTGTTTCGTATCCGTCTACACAGCGGTCACACTTGTCCTTTCCACTGGTCCAGCACGACTCACAGTGCTGAGCACAACGTACTGAAAATATAAAAATTTAAAACGTTATCATCAGTTTATTTAGCGAATCAGATTCGTTGATTTTCACATATATTGTTCAAGGAATATGCGTAGTCGGTTTAATAGTGATGCGTGACTTGTTTATGGAATATGCACAGTCGGATTAATAATTGAGTGCGTACATCCATTAAACTAATCGAAATATTTGATATATATATATTTGTATTTTATTCAGTTCCGAAGGTCCGAAGACCCAGTAACAGGACTGATAACAAGAAGGTAGGACTGAACAATTGTACGCATTGCCCAGAATACCCATATGATTTAAGCTTGTGAATTAACAGTGGGTGGCACACTGAGTCAAAGGCTTTACTAAAGTCCAACTCAACAGTATCAACTTGTTTCTTGCTGTCAATAGATTAAGAAATGGAGTCCAAGTAACAACTAGGTTAGATACTGTGCTTCTACATTTCACAATTCCGTGTTGGCTGCCCGAAATTGTGTTACGCACATGGTTATACAATGAGTCATATATCACATTCTCAAAAACATTACTAAATAGCGGTAAAAGAGAGTTAGGTCTGTAGTAACAGACATTCGTTTGTCTCCCTTCTTGTACACAGAAATAACATTTGCACGTTTAAAACAGGTTGGAAAAGTTCCACAATTTAAGGACATATTAAAATGTACTGTTAGTGGACCTGCTAATTCCGTGGCTCATCCCCTGAGGATTACACCTGATATGTTATCGTGGCCACATTTTTATTTACGTTGGTGGATTTAAGTACTCCAATGACATTTTCATTAGACACGTTGATGTGCGAAATTTGGTCTGATTGAAAGGGATAATCAATATTATCTACATTGTAAAGACATATTGAAAATAGTCCGAAAATAGTTCGGTTATATCAACCATTATATTCATTGAGTTAGGAGTGTTCACATTCGTTTGCATGCTTTTGGCAAAACTGAATAGACGTTTAGTATTTAGTTTAACTGATTGTTCGATTTGTGATATGTAGTCATAACACCCTTCTCTTTTAAGTTTCTTAAAATTGGTTCGTAATTTAGAAAATACTTGATAGTCAGTTAATGAATGTGAGCGTTTCAACGCTTTGTGTGCGTTGTCTTTCTCTTTCAAGGATGAGATCATATCGTTATCATACCATATAGGGTACTTTCGTACGCGAATGCGGATACAAGGAACACACTCATTTATAGCAGCATACACAATGTCATAAATAAATAAAAACCCTCATCAATGCTGGTAGTGTCCGTGAGAAGCGACCACGGGCTACAATACATTAAATGTATTAGGTGTGTCAATCTGCTTTGAGATAATGTACACAAACGTTCCTCGTGGTCCTGCTTTGGTCGGCGGGCACACAAGAGTTCAAAGTGCAGGGCATCATGGGTGGATTTCTTCGCCTTCTCTGTTTTCTGAACG
>OY759274.1:11803554-12033554 GCA_963662155.1 Lamellibrachia columna
AATGTTGAATTATTAATTAATGTCAAAACTATAATTGTTAAAGGTACAACCTGGTTCTGAGAACACTCCTGTAAAACTAAACTCAGAATCTGCCAGAGCAGTGTCCGCTTCGTGCTCCTCTGCAGCTGGGGTGCCAGCGCATGACACAGCAAGGTACTAACAGCCTTGCCACTTTCCACAACACCCCGACCCGTTTTAGAAAGGTAGGTACTGCAAGCGTATTGGTCTGAGACCATCTCCAACACCAGACTCCACCAAACAACAACACGGGAAAGCATTTGTATTATCCAGAAAAGGAGAAGATGGAAATGGCTGGGATATGTCTTCAGAATGACCATTGATCTAGCAGCGATAGCAGCACTGAGTTGCATCCCAGAAGGAAAGAGGAAAGTGACAAACCAAAACCAACATCTTTATCAATTCATTAACGATTCAGATTTGTTTATGTTCAAATATGTGTTGCGCAGCAAAACACACGCCATAAAATATTTATCTTCATTAGAAAGTACAAATTGGATATGGGAGACTCCTATTAAGACTAGTGAAGTCGCTCTCATTGGAGCCACCCCGGTAGATTTTCAATGAATTTATTTGTTGTATATTTCCACGTGTATAAATTTCTTATATTTCCATAAATTAAGTGACTTCCATTTACGCATCAGTGTTCAATAAATTTCTGTGTGTGCCTATATGTATACTTATATGTAAATTGTTGTAGGTGATTGTTTACGCGTAGTGACAAGTGTGTATGTTGGTACCATTGGTTTTGTTAATGTGTATTTATTCTTGAATATGTGTGCAAATATAGCAGTTTACAACAATGCATACGCACAGATATTATGATATATATTTTAGCACAATGCATATATTATCCTTGTTAGCGGTGTGTAGTCACCTTATCTTTCAAAATGTATGGTGCATTGTTGATGATATGTTGTAAATTATATCTCACTCAGAAACTTTTTTCAAATTGATGTTGTGTCGCAAGTGTGTGTATTTTGTTGTGTTTGCGCGTGAGATGATTGCGTATGTACGCATTCTTGTTTATCGGCCGGTTTTGTAAAATCCTGGTGTGATAAATCGTGTCTGTGCCTGAATGCAACAAAAACCAAAGATATGTGTATTGACTTTAGGAATGACCCTCCATTCCAGAGTGACACTGTCATCCACGAAGGTAAGGTGGAGGTAGTTGACGAATAAAAATACCTCGGTACGATTATTGACAGCAGACTGAGGTGGGACCGTCACTGTAGCGCTACGTATAAAAAGTGCCAGCAGCGTCTATACTGTCCAAGGAAGCTTCGTTCCTTTAACATTGATAATACCATTTTGTCCATGTTTTTTAAGTCGATTATCCAGAGTATTTTACGTTTTCTTTTATCTGTTGGTTTGGGAACGTCAGACAAAAAGACAAGAATAATGTGCAGTGAACTGTAAACATCAGCAGCAAAGTGACTGGTACGAAACAAACCACTCTCACTGTTCTATATGAAAAGCAGGTATTGCGGAAAGCCGCTCGCATTCTGGCTGACAGCACACATATTTTGCATGAGGAATACATCCTTCTGCCGTCGTCTACACGGTTTAGAACTGTTACATGCAAAACATATAGAAAACGGATATAATTTATTCATATGTATGTTCAACTGTTAAATTATACTTCTCTCTCTAACGTTGCTTCTGAACCAGTCTTATGTGCTTGTAGCTATACTGCTGATATTTATTATAAGGTTGCATGTGTGTGCGTGTTCTTTAGCAGTGTTTATATGTTGTTATTTACTACATTCCACTATGATGCTATTTTATCTGTGATGCGACGACCACAAGTAGGTTTTTCAATTAGGCTTATCATTTTTATGTTTTAGAAACCGCTTGTAATTATGTATTTTTAGTTTCTTATTTTATGAACGTTGCACACAAATTTCCCTTGATGGGAAAATAAAGTATTGTTGTATTGTATTGTATATTGTATTGTATTGTATCTGTATTTTTAGTAAGTCTTCAACCTTTCAAACAGAGAAGCTTTTAAATGGTGGCTCCGTATGTGAGTTGTATTTGCTTACATATATTATTTTAATAGCTTTCTTTTGAAATTTCTTGATGCTGTTACACTGGTAGTCCCATATCGTTAGGCAGTAATTTATGTGGGGTAATATTAATTAATGATACTGTGTAATTATGATACTTAATGGTAAGACATGATTCAACTTGTTTATAATTTATTTTGTCCTAGAACACTTATTTGCAATTTTCTCAATATGTTGATGCCAAATTAGATGCGTGTCTAATATTAGGCCTAGAAAGTTGATATGTTGGACTCTTTCAATGTTTACACCAACAGTTGTTAATGTGGGTACTGCTACCCTTTTGTTCGGCATTTGAAAAATCATATATTTACTTTTGTTGATGTTTAATGATAATTTATTTAATTTTAGCCATTCTGCTATATTGTGGGTCTCTTTATTTTATCAAATGTTCAGTATATGCATTGTTTGCATCATTTGTAAAGGACCCAAGCGTATTTACTAGATACGTATCATCGGCATATGTAATGAGTTTAAAGACAGCACTAGCTTGTGAGAAATTACGTAGCTTGTGAGAAATTACGTAACTAATGTAATAATATTAATGCTGAAGATTTCAACCCATAATGTTTTAATTTTGTTTATATGATTGCGTGGTCAAGTATATCGAATGCTTTCGATAAATCAAGAAATATACTGATGCGTAAATGGTTGTTATCCAATTGTGTAATGATCCTATTAACTATTCCTGGAGCTACACATTCAGTTGAATGTGGGGGGGGGGGTCTGAAGCCGTATTGCTTTTTCTGACATTAGTTTAGTATTTGTAAAATACATGAGTAATTGGTTATACAAAAATCTTTCGCGAACATTTGAAATAACAGGCGAACGGAATATCGGTCTGTAATTTGTGAATGATGCGGGGTAATTGTTTTAGATATAGGAATTAGTATTGCTAATTTAAATTTTCAGGAATTTGTCCTGTGTTCAATACGTGATTTATCAATAATGTTAAAGGTTTGACTATTTCTAGTTCAATACGTTTTAATAGTTTGATTGATATTCTATCAAAGCCATTTTTATTTGGAAGGTTGCGGATTATTTGTGATACGGATTCCTCTTGTACAGGCCCAGTATTTCTCTTGTACAGGCCCCTGTATTTCTCTTGTACAGGCCCCTGTATTTCTCTTGAACAGGCCCCTGTATTCCTCTTGTACAGGCCCCTGTATTTCTGTAAATCTGAAACCACTTTTATTCTTATTTTTGAGAAATTTAGTAAAATTATTTGTATTTGTACACGATGTGCCTTAGGGCCTGTTTCCGTAAAATTTGGTTAAATTCATTTGTACACGATATGCTTTAAGGCCTATTTACGTAAAATTTGGTTAAATTCATTAACTATGTCAAGTTTACTAGTATATGTCTTATTATTTTGCTTAAGACATGCTGAAACGGTGTGCTAATTTTCTGTCTTGGTATAATTTTATTAATTGATTTGTTAGATATACAACTCTCTTACAGGCATATGACACTAAATTTAACATTTAAAACTTTTAATTCCTCGACGAATGCCTCTATTTCGGTAAATTTGGCATTAACAGATTTGTATCACGTATCGCGTGACTGCCAAGTGGAGATGTTTGGATTGTGGTCTCATCGTTATTTGCTTCTCTTATGGATTTATTGCTGTACTCATTGGATGTGAAGCAGAATATTAATTTTATGAACCTTCGTAGTTTCGGTGGACCATTGATTCTGACATATTGGCGTATTGGATTACTTAGAATATTAATTTTGCTTTCTCAATCACACCTGTCATCAGACATTTGCCTGAATCCATCAGCAGCAGATCAACCAAGCGTGACACTACGTTAAGTTTACCCAGGCGTGACCAGGTGGTAATTGGCCAGACATTACCTATCCTATCGTTACCTGTGCTTAATGACCTGGTGAACCGTGAAGACAAGTGGCCGTCGTCGTGTTTAGTCTTTGCATGTCTTTCTGACATGTTGGTGCACTGTAGCTTAAGTCTCGATGCCGGGCGATGCCAATTGATGCGACACAGCACAGAGCTCGCGTCGGACTGTTCGTGCTGTAACAGGGTGGAGTGCGTGTAGAATTGCAACGTGAAGACGTTACAAGCAATGAAATGTGTCGCCGGCGTTATTCAGCCATGACGGCTGTGTTTATATTCCTGGCGCTGCTTCTTTTGATCAACGCGGTGTGCCTCCTTGCGGCAACGCCGCATATGATTCACGCATAGTGTCTCTTTCAGTGACATCCGACTCTTGTTCTATGTAGTTAGCACTACAAACAAATATGATTCACACATAGTGTCTCTTTCAGTAACATCCGACTCTTGTTTTATGTAGTTAGCACTACAAACACATATGATCAGTGGTCGTTTCATTTAAAGCAATTTGATACGTGTTCGAACATATGTATTTTCGTCCGTTAAACAGTTTAGCTCTTCCCAGATTGGTTATGTCCACGGTTGTCTTGACGCCCGGCTGAGAGATTCGTTTAGTCCGTCTCAGCACTTCTGACGGACACTCTTTATTTCATTCCATCCTGGACAACTCCAACGAATGTTTAGTCTTCTGAGTTGAAGCAGCATGACCGATGCCATGACACATCCCAGGTGAAAACGGGTGGCCCCTTCATGTTCAGTGTCTGCTACGCATCCATTTCTGCCTTTGTTGCCATCGACTGACCGAATGCGGTAAAGCGTTCGGTTAGTGCAGTGTCTTCTGCGTTACCCCAGCCACAAAATTCGGTCGGTGTGAAGACTGATTTCATGCAACACCTCCCTATATTGCTTCATCGGCTGGCCTCATTGTCGCACCCCCAAATCCGTTACAGGGGCAATTACCGTGGCCGGCCTCAAAGTAAGGCCAATCACCCGGGACTCAAAGCAGAGCCTCGTGTTTGATCACCTAGCCCTAACCCTAACCCTAGTCCACAATCCTAGCATTAACCCGAGCCCCAACCCTAAACGTCTGATTGTGAGCCATCATATCAGCGTGCATGACGTTTTATTTGGTGTGGGAACTTCATACGACACGTCGCCACGAGCTACCCACCCAGAAATATAACTCTTAAGCAAGTACTTTCCCGAGGATCCGGTATTAAAAAAAAATACAGTTCTGGCCGTTGCCAGAGTTTTTTGTGCGATGCTGTCTCTGAAAATTGGCTAGATGTTAGGAACCGTTCGTACTGACATCCGAAATCATATTGTCTACGTAAATACATTAGCTCATCAACCTAGGGAACCAAGAATTTCGTTAAGCCATTGAAAACCGTGGTTCTGGTGGCTACAACTTAAAATGCACTTCAAAATATTTGGACACTGTCCTAATTTTCCTGTTTTCAGAACATATACTATACACAACATGCTTTTTGTCAAACATTCATGTACGCATATACTACATATTGCACCCATTCCAGGAAACATCTAATCATATGAAAAGTAAGTGACATTCGTGTAATTATACAGCACGTCCAAACATCACCTTTCGTTTTTTAACGACTAAATTAAATAAACATTATTACCTTTACAAATGCAGAAAGATCTGACAACTGTTTCACATGATGTACATTGAATAATTTATTATATTTGGTGTATTGGTTATGACTAAGTATTTCGAGACCCTTCAAACATAGTCAGGTTTATCGTTGATCCATCAAGGATAAACAGACAAGTATAAGTTTATGATCTAATATAGCCCTCGGCATCAAGATCGCCACCCAGCAAAGGTCGTATTTGTGCGGTAGGGCGAGAGCAGCTTAATTAGAGATTAGTCTTTTTATTAATCTTAAGCGACTTTATGTGACAGTTTATCCGTGGGTCGGATACCAAAAACAACTCAAAAAGCTAAGGTAGTCTAAGAGTAGGCAGGATTCAACTCACCACAGTCTGCGAGGTGCCAAGTAGCCAGCAGGCAGAGGCCTCCAACAAGAAGTAAATTACTCCCCATCATTGCTACGAACGGCTTCTTTCTCGTCCAGTCGGTTGCGTTCCTTGTTCGACCAACCTTCTGGAAAATACACAAAACGTCGGTAATAGTTTCCCAACGACTGGCGCCAAGGACGTGACAAGAAAGCTTAACATACCCACGACCGGTCGTCATTTGGTCACTCCCTATAAATTACAGATGTGGTTAGGAATTTCATTTCTTTTTTGTGATGAAAGTGTAGGGCATTTCCACTACAAGTCTCAAACCCTGCAGGTTCTTTTACGCGAATAATTAAGACATGAATATGCTAATTACTGTGGTAGATTTTACTAGTGCTAAGGGGATTATTTTGTTTCTGAGATGACTACCACCCAATAAACTCTAGCCCAGTATGGTGGTGAGATGTTGAAGTTTATTCTCGCTGCTTTCCTTCTGTCCTTTCCAATTTTAATTAAAAAAATCTAAGAAATTATAAATAAATGTATCAATAAATAATAAATAAATAAATAAATTAATTAATTCAATGAAAACCATTGAGTAATAGCAATAAATTTACTATTTCTAAAACATCAACATTCATACAGGCCTGTCAAGTTCAAAATGTTCACAATTGTAAAAGTCTTTCTTGACATGTTTTAAAAACAGTGTTTTAAACCATTCTACACATTTCAACTTACAAATTTACACACACCGCACCATAATGCTAACACTTGCAAGCGACATTACCAAAAAATAAACCAAATCATTTGCATCTATTACAATATCTTGAAACAAAACATGTATTTACCTACACATATATTACAAAGAATACACTCAAGCAAAATCATGACATTTGACGACACTTTCTTCTCCTATTTAGGATATATCCATAACAATGATTTAATAAATATTTAAAATATAAATGATACTGAAAATAATGAACTTCAACTAATACGTCATTCATCTTATTACGACTTTGACAAGTTTACCAAATTAGCTAAGAGTAACACTAAATGTTTTAGTATTTTAAGCACAAGTATTCAATCGATAAATGCAAAATTTAATGAACTTCAGGTTGTGTTTATAAGAAACTTCGAATGCAGAAAAAGAAGACTTATCCCAGTTCTCGTTATATGGTTACGATTGTTTAGCACAAGATAACAATTATAGTGACAAATGAGGGCTAATAATATACGTGACAATAAATATAGATCCAAAGTAAATCTTAACATGCATGAACATTGGGAAGGATAGATAATTCAAATAAATTAATAAATGGTGATAGCCTATCAAAGAATGTAACCGTCGGAAACATTATAAAGACCTCCAACAACAAGCAATGACAACATGAATGTATTTAAAAATGAATAGTCATCGATTATATCAGTAGTGGAAAACAATTGTTTAACAAGCCATAATTTGTTTAACAAGTTCTAGCAAGTTTGCCATCTAAAGCAACACGTTATAGGACAAGGAGGCCATTGACTTAGTGTCTTATCTATGTGTAGCATCACTAGATAATAGCTTTGTAATAAATTGGTTTAACTACATACAGGTGTTATGTTATTATGTGAATCTAAACAATACCTAGGCTATTGACATTGATCTGTGATCTGTATATTTATATACACCAGTTATTTTAAGCGGTCAATATCACGGATTTGTTCAGAATAAATGCCTATGTTAGTCTAAGCAAAGAAACCCAGATGGGATCTAGTTTCGACAGACCGCCAAAAACGCTGATATTGATTCTATTAAACATTTTTAAAGGCAATATGAGATCAAGTATTATGTACATCATAAAGTATAAACATACCTTGGATTCACATAGTAACAATTGTGCTGTTCTACGTACGTGGAGCGCCTTCAACAATTGTCACAAATGTCCCGAATTTCCATCAACATAATTGTAGCCATAAATATACTTATTATTTAGCAGAAACATATTTGCCTGATGAGGAGACAATTCCAACGCTACATCCTATTATCACTAAACCGACTCTAGCCGTCTAACGTTTTCGCAAACTCCCCACCAGTGGCGCCACTAACCATTTCAGCACTGACACAACTTACATTTGATGTGCTGAGTGGCGCCACTACTGGGGAGTTTGGAACCTGCGAGTACTCGTTGACCACAAAAGTGGCGCCACATAGTAAATGTAATGTAAGTCACGATTTTATCACTGCCAGATTCTGCAAATCGTCATTTCATTTGGTGATAAAAAAAAAAAATTCTCAATAAATACCTTAATTTCAATTGCATTTAATTGTGGATAGCGTTTGCAGTGCAAATGTGTATAGTAACAAAATAACGTTCGTTTTTGTTTTAAACTATGTAACGTATACGCTTGTAATGACGTAAGCTACGTAACAAGTCTTCAACAACAATCGCGTTGCCTTGCCAACCAGGCGGTTTATACAACTCCGCACTTCTTTCTTCAGTCGAATAGATTAAGAGCAGATTAAATCTACGTTGTTATGATATTGAATGGTTACGAATATATTGATACTTTTTTTCATTATTAGGGGAAGTAAGAGAACTTCACCACACGAAGTACGGTCAGCAGGAGAACCGTGTCGTGTAGATTGGAAAGAAAGCATTTATTTTCACACTGAGGACGATAAATGAACGGAACAAGTTCTCGACTGGTTGGGTAAATGGTAGCAGTGTGAATATGTTTAAATACACAATTTACTTATATCTCAGAAAGATAACACGCGAATAAAACATTGTTGGACTCAATAAACCATTAACTTATGTGACCTCTTGTCATATGGAGTTTACTTTGGATGGAAGTCTGATTAATTCTTGTTGTATCACTATACGCTGATTGGAAACACAGAAAACACCGGAAATCTCAATCCACACTCAAGTACAGTAGGAATTCCGCAAACAGCGAAATTCTAATGGGTACTCCCAATGCACTTGTGCATAAATGAGGCGATGTGAACACATTTCCTTAATATTGGATAACATAATCTGACGAGTTATGTATCAGGAAAGTATCATATACATGCGTATCAAAAGGTTAAACCTGTTGCATGTACCATCGTTACGTACGAGTAATAGTTGCCCCGTGGAACAAGTAGAAACTGCTGCAATTTGCGATGCTGCGCTGCCACAGAGTTAGCTAATAAACAAAGTAATAATGGTCTGACCTCACCAATACTTCATCGATTTCAAACGTAACATAGTCAGCTAGTGATAGTGCGCTGCACTAACCTACCTATCCTTGCGTGTTGTCGCGGTGATCGTCCAAGTCTTAAGGTCGCACACTCGATTCTGACGGCAAGTTGACTGTGGCCTTGTGAGTTGATCGGGCTCCTAGACAGGGTTATATACCCATGTCATCGGGCCGTAGCGTGTTTACCGTCGTTCCCGGCTTTGTGTTACCTGGTGAAAGGGGGTACCTGGACGGGGTGATACCGGGCCACCTCCAGCACGGGGCATGGAACGAGTTGAACTGTCTACACATTCTTTTGCGATGTGGAACAGAAAATGCGCAATGAATTGCTGAATGAGCTCTAGAATTTAATGAGCTAACATTGAACCTACATATAAAATCAAAACATCCATCAACGATTTCCCTTCTAGTAATTGTGCCTCTCCCGGTTTAAGCCTAATATAACATAGCAAACTAATGGTAGTGCGCTGCACTAACCTACCTATTCTTGCGAGATGTCGCCGTGATATATATGTCGTATTTCATAGT
Organism: Lamellibrachia columna; assembly: GCA_963662155.1. Lineage (NCBI taxonomy): Eukaryota > Metazoa > Annelida > Polychaeta > Sabellida > Siboglinidae > Lamellibrachia > Lamellibrachia columna. The sequence continues at coordinate 11,813,227 of OY759274.1, forward strand.
AAGGTTACCTGCGAATAGATCACACCATAAGACACCCACTGAACGACTGAAGTTGTTGAATCATACAGAGACAGTACGTCGACAGTCGAGACTGAATCGCGGGACACATAATCGCGGGACATGCCCGTGATACACAACAAACCATGGCCGGAGCCCTTTCCCGATTCGCCTATAGAAGCAAACTGGCAGAGGAAGATTTGTTCGGGCAGATATACTAAAATCCATTGCATATCTCTTAAAAGACCTAATAAAGCTATGACTCGTGAAAATGAGAGTGACTGTGTTAATTAGAACACTCAATTTTGCAAACATCTATATGCAATAAGTATCTCTTTTCGCTTGGTGGTAAAGACCGCATTCTACAACGGATCTATATATATATATATATATATATATATATATATATATATATATATATATATATATATATATATATATATATATATATATATATATATATATATATATATATATATATATATATATATATATGTGTGTGTGTGTGTGTATATACATATATATATATACGTATATATATATATATATATATATATATATATATATATATATATATATATATATATATATATATATATATACATACATACATACATACATACATACATACTTTGATATTTTTCTCTTGTGTTTTAATGTAGGTCTTATTTAGTTAGTTGTAGTTCAACGTTATATATGAGCGCGACAGTTTTGAGGATAACTGGTGTCATGCAGGGTGACTATGTTTCGACATCATCACCACACCATGATTTGTTTAACAAGTTTTAGCAAGTTTGCCATCTAAAGCAACACATTCCAGAACAAGGGAACAAGGAGGCCATTGCCTTAACAACGTCTTATCTATGTGTAGCATCACCTTTGTAATAAATTGGTTTAATTACACACAGGTGTTATATTATTATGTGAATCTAAACAATATCTAGGCTGTGACACTGTGACATTGGCTAGAAGAGGAACACATTGTTTCAACCAGTGTTGACCGTCGTTCGCGGCTTTGTGTTACCTGGTGAAAGAGGGTACCTGGACGGGGTGATACCGGTCCAACTCCAACACGGGGCATGGAACGAGTTGAACTGTCTACCCATTCTTTTGCTATGTGGCACTAACATTCGCAATGAATTGCTGAATGAGCTCTAGAATTTAATTAACTGCTATTGAACCTACATATAAAATCAAAACATCCATCAACGATTTCCGTTCCAGTAATGTGCCTCTCCCGGTTTAAGCTTAGCCTGTTGGCCGGTCACAATAGTTTATGAATCGTATGCTGTTTTTCTGTTGCGCCGCTACGCCTTATGAGGTGACCGGACTCTTTGGCGGGGTCATACCCATGTCATCGGGTCGTGGCGTGTTGACCGTCGTTCGCGGCTTCATGTTGCCTGTTCAAAGGAGATTCTTGGACGGGGTGATACCGGTTCAACTCCACCACGGGGCACGGATCGAGTTGTTACCTTGTGAAAGGGGGTACCTGGACGGGGTGATACCGGGTCAACTCCACCACGGGGCACGGATCGAGTTGTTACCTTGTGAAAGGGGGTACCTGGACGGGGTGATACCGGGTCAACTCCACCACGGGGAACGGATCGAGTTGTTACCTTGTGAAAGGGAGTACCTGGACGGGGTGATACCGGGTCCAATCCAACATGGGGCATGGAACGAATTGAACTGTCTACACATTCTTTTCCGATGTGGCACAGAATATGCTTAATGAATTAGCTGTAGAATATCATTAACTGCCATTGAACTTACATATACACTGTAGCTTGGGTTAATTGGCTTGGTCCCCTTTGGCCTCCGCCTTTGCCAGATCCTAGATATGCCACTGAGGTCACCCCAACAGTAAACCGGGCTATATTGCATTGAAACTTGAACGATTACAGCGACAACTCGCAAATATATGTAGGTAGTGCTAGAATGCAGCTGTAAAGGTGATAACAAATAATCGCAGTAGTAGGGAGTAGACGTAAACCTTCAAGAGGTCTTCCGATCAGTTAGGAGGGAAGTTAGGAAGCACCGCGCCCTTTTCTGTGCGGGCGAAAATATCCGCCGACTTCACAATACTGCAGCCGAACGTTGACGGCCTTACCACCGTCGTATTTATATGTCTAATTTTAGTGCAATGTTACCTGCGAATAGATCACAACATAAGACACCCACTTACAAGACCGACTGAGTTGGAGACAAACATGTGACCATGAATAAAACATTGTTGGTCTCTCGATAAACCAGTAAATTATGTGACCACTAGTCATATGGATTTTGCTTTGGATGGCAGTCTGATTAAATCTTGTTGAATCGCTACAGTGAATGGAAACACAGAAAATACCGGGACTCTCGATTCACACCTATGTGCAGTCGGATTCCGCAAACAGCGAAATCGTTAAAAAAAAAACTCAGGGAGTAAGCGTGTAACCTGCTATGGATTCAGTGTGTTGGTCTCTGCACTAACCCGCCATTGATACAATGGCTACCATCTCGACAATGCTCTGCACAGAGGCATCAGCTGTAATGGACGACGAAGAAGATGACGTCATATGTTGTTGACACAAATGTGAGCGGTGGGCCGGTGTTTCGATGGTAATTTACTCGTGCAACAATTACCGTCTTAATCGGCGACAAAAGCACCGCGCAAGCGCCACGCTTCGCCGATCAGTGTCCAACTTCAAACGGACAAACAACGCTGCTATTTTGATGCGGATCAAACTATTGATTACAGTGGTGCGTGTTGTGCTTACCTGTAACATAGGCTGTTTGGTGTCGAAGACGTATCATAACTCGATGGTGTGACCTAACTAATAAACGAATTGAACTAAACTAGACTTTCAGAGGGCCGGACTTGTCATTTTTTGGGTTGATTATAGGATATAATTATAACATACAAATAAACAATCGTTAGGTCTCATTTTGAATTTTGCCTTCCAGCTTGTAGCAGGACAGAAAGACGCTAGAAAACTACATAGGAGGAAAACTAAACAGGTTCCTTCAGTTGAGTAGATTAGGACGATAAATAGAACAAGTTGTCGACTGGTTGGGTAAATGGTAGCAGCTTGAATATGTTTAAATACACAATTCACTTATATCTCAGAAGGCTGGATAGCACACGAATAAAACATTGTTGGACTCAATAAACCAATAACTTATGTGACCACTTGTCATATAGAGTTTACTTTGGATGGCAGTCAGATTAAGTCTAGTTGAATCACTACGGTGATTGGTAACACAGAAGACATCGGGCTCTCGATCCACACTCAAGTGCAGTCGAAATTGTAATGAGTATTCACAGTGCACATGTGCATAAATGAGGCGATGCGAACACATTTCCTTAATATTAGATAACAGAATCTGACGAGTCAGGAATCAGAAAAGTATTATATATATCAAAAGGTTAAACCTGCTGAATGAACCATTGTTACGTACGAGTAATTGTTACGCTGTGGCATAGGTAGAAACTACTGCAATACTTATGGTCATACCTCACCAATACTTCATCGACTGCAAACGTAACATAGCAAACTAATGGTAGTGCGCTGCACTAACCTACCTATTCTTGCGAGATGTCGCGGTGATTTATACGTCGTATTTCAGTGTAAGGTTACCTGCGAATAGATGACACCATAAGACACCCACTTACAAGTCCGACTGAACTTGAGTCATACAGAGACAGTACGTCGACAGTCGAGACTGAATCGCGGGACACATAATCGCGGGACATGCCAGTGATACACAACACAACATGACCGGAGCCCTTTCCGGATTCGCCTATAGAAGCAAACTGGCAGAGGAAGATTTGTTCGGGCAGATATACTAAAATCCATTGCATATCTCTTAAAAGACCTAATAAAGCTATGACTCGTGAAAATGAGAGTGGGATCTAATTTCGACAGACCGTCAAAAACGCTGATATTTGTTCTATTAAACATTTTAAATGCAATATGAGATCAAGTATTATGTACAGCATAAGGTATAAACATACCTTGGATTCACATTGGAATAATTGTACTGTTCTACGTACGTGGAGCGCCTTCAACAATTGTCACAAATGTCCCGAATTTCTATCAACATAATTGTAGCCATAAATAGACTTATTATTTAGCAGAAACATATTTGCCTGATGAGGAGACAATTACAACGCTACATCCTATTATCACTAAGCCGACTCTAGCGGTCTAACCAGTGGCGCTACTATTCATTTCAGCATTGCAACAACTTACATTTGCTGAGTGGCGCCACTGGTGGGGAGTTTGGAACCTGCGAGTACTCGGTGACCACACCAGTGGCGCCACATAATAAATGTAATGCAAGTCACGAATTTACCACTGTCAGATTCTGCAAATCGTCATTTCATTTGGTAAACTAAATTTGTTTTCAATAGTAACAACATAACTTTCCTTTTTTTACGTATACGCCTGTGTATAGTTGCAATGACGTATGTCACGTAACAAGTCTTAAACAACAATCGCGTTGCCTAGCCAACCAGGCGGTTTATGCAACTCCGCACTGTCCATTTTAATTTAATAATCACGTTGTGGCAGTGGTGATACGCTGAATGGCGCCACTGTCGGGGAGTTTGCTCGGTGACCAGATGGCGCCACCTGACGGAGTCTGGATGACTAATTCTGACGCGATGACAACAATCCGGCCTAAGTAAAGGGTTGAGGCCGGGCCACCTGATAAGCACCCCCTTAATCCGCCATGTTTCTCGCCGACATGTTACCCATTTTGACATAACTCGAAAACCGTTTCTAACATTGACACTTTTCGGCCACATGATCCCGTAAACCTGCATATGTACCGAAAAGTCACTCTCACTCTATGATATTTGGTCATATACAGTCACGTGGCCCCATGTTGATGCATAATATTGCCAAAGCACGAATGAACTGTTGCCAAGCGTTGTCTGGTAACTGGATTTCAAAGAATAATCTAAGTCGACTGACAAGAGAAACGCTGAACTGCTAGCCATTAGCAAATCGAAAGATGAACGTATCTCGACGCTAGAAGAACAGGAGAACGAACTTAAAAAAAATAAAAAAACGAAGAACATCATCACCACCGGGCTGAATTTACACAGCTATGCAGCAACCGCTACGACCAAACCATCCGCATCGACTACAGCCGAGGAACCCCGACTATTTCCGAGAGTGCCACCATGCGTTCAAACATTGTCAACTTTGCCAAACAGAAACTGCATGTCACGCTGGAGCCGTGCGACATCGCAGCGATCCACGACCTGTCGCCGCGACGTGACGGAAAACGGCCGATGATCGACGTGACGGAAAGCGGCCAATGATCATGCAACTACTGTCGGCCGAGAGAAAAAACGAGCTCGTGATGAAAGGGATGCGTTGAGAGGAACATCAACTGAAGCATAAAACAATATGTACTGCACGTGGACACAGCACTGCTGTGTCTATATGAACATTCTCAGAGGGCAGAGAATTAAACTGAAGACTGTCGCAGATCTTGCGAGACTTTGAACGCTTTCTCTGGACTCTATATATTCATACTTACACGTAATACCTAACACATTTTCCGATATTACTTTTCAAACACACGAATGCGATGATGATGATGATGATAGACCGATTGACGCTATGAATAATATATATCCAGTCAATCACGTTTATAAAAATATACCTACCAATTCAAAATATTACAGTGATCAACAATTTGTAAGTAATGTCAAATCAGAGAGTGACTTATCATTTATACATTTTAATGCTTAAAGTTTATATAAGAATACAAAAAAAGATTTCTTTGATGACCTTAAATTATCGTTTGACATTACAGCTATTTCAGAACCTGGGCTGATTCAAGCACAACTGATGAGTATTCACTAAGTGGATATGAAGTTTTTCACATCGTAAAATATAACAGAAAAGGAGGATGTATGGCATTATATGCTAATCAAAGATTCACTTGCACACTTCTAGTACTACAATCCAAGGTGGTAGAGCATTATACTTGAATGCGTCACTGTCGAATTGGACTTAAAAAAACACAGAAATATAGTTGTGAGTTGTGTCTACAGAACACCGGGGTCAGGTATATCTTTGTATGTGGTGATTTTAATATCTATCTCCGAAAACATGAAACCGCAATGGGACAAAGCGTGTTTTAGACTGTATGTATGGTTTAGGTTTGCTTCTGTTAGTAGACGAGTCTAATTACCACAAACTCGTGTACTTTGATAGATAATATATTTATTAATCAAACGAATTACTTAGTTAGATTTGGGTTATTAATCAATGACATTAGTGATCATTTGCCGATATTCGCTTTATGTAACTATGAAATAGACAAACAGAAATACGGCACATTTAAATGTGTATTAAACGTAAAAGATGGTAATGAATTGTTGCTTATTGAAAGTTTGAGGCACGAAAAGTGGGATAACGTGTTACAAACCGATGATGTAAACCTGGCGTATACCAACAAACCGATGATGTAAACCTGGCGTATACCAACAAACCGATGATGTAAACATGGCGTATACCAACAAACCGATGATGTAAGCCTGGCGTATACCAACAAACCGATGATGTAAACCTGGCGTATACCAACAAACCGATGATGTAAACCTGGCGTATACCAACACACCGATGATGTAAACCTGGCGTATACCAACTTTGTCAGCAGATTTAGTACATTGTACAACCATCGTTGAGTTGAGAAGGTTATGATTAAACAAATATGCGACATAAAAGGTAGACAAATAAATTAACTTGTATCTTAAGATTGGCTTAAAAAACACATTACAGTAAACTGTTGTCAGAAAAGAAAGAAAATACTAAAGAAACATGGGCGATTTGGAATACTGTGTTATGTAAACAACGCCAGTCGATGACTTTTCCAAGACATTTACTGTCTGGGGATAGAAACATCACCAACAAAAAGATATGGCAAATGAGTTTAACATGTGGTTTACAAATGTTGGTCCTAATTTAGTAAAGAATATCACTAATCCGGATAAACATATTTCTGTGGATGATTTTTGTTTTAGGAGGTAGTATTGAACATAGTTTGTTCCTCAAACCTGTAGATGAGGAAGAGGTTATGATTACAGTGAAAGCGTGTAAAAAAAATTTCTTCACACTTTTAAGACATAAGTATGGATATTGTCGCTAAGGCATTATATGTCATTTGCAAACCTCTCACACGCATATGTAATACTTCATTTAGAAATGGTGTCATCACTAGCGTGGAGTAAAACTATGGCATTCGATGCATGAAAACATCACTAGTGGCAGAAGCATGCAAGCATTCAAAACACTTATAAGTTACATCATTCTTTCTATGTATTAGGTCGAACAAAGTATAAATAATTATAACCAAACATAATATGTTGTAGGCACTGTATGCATTAGTTATGGATTTGTAATTTGTATGTATTGTAAGATAATGTATTTGTATCAAACATAACTATACTAGTTGGGGTGAACCATAGATAAGTATCACACGTCTGTTCACGCCCTTTCCACCAACACTCTATTGTTTATTTTTATTTTATGTTGCAAATGGTGTTGTATTTTATAATAATGGAATTTTTACTGTTGGTCGATGGAAATAAAAAAAATGACTGATTGATTAGTCATTGCGAAGGTGGTTGTTAAAATGTTATTGGTAGGTTGAAGCTTTTATATTAAAGATTAGCTAGGCCAATCTGAAGTTTCGAACGTGTCATATAATTGGGAATAGGTTCGATTTTACGACAGTCGGGTGCGATTTTTGAAGCAATGACCAATCAACGACTGCCGAGACCGGCAGGTGCTGCACTCGTCGAGACCTTTCATAAAAGCTCAAGTGGGGATCGGTGCGAGATAGGTTGCACTCGCAATGTGTAGACACGTCATTCGTGTAAACGCACACATAATTTCTCTGTACGTCATCCTGCCACACCACGTTGTATGATGTAATCGGGGCTTAACTTGTAAGGCCCAAACATGATATGTCAGTAAGAAGCTGATGCACCCGTTGTATGGGCATCACGCTGCAGTCCGCTGACTGCTCGCTCGAACAGTATCACACCCTCTCCAATCCTTCCGCACCATTTACTCAGAGCTGACCTTTCCGTTCTGTCTCGCCAAATCCTAATTGCCATTCGGCGTGGCAGCGTCCAGACAGCGACACATCCCGGCGGGAGATGTGTGTAACTACTTAATCTGCGTTCGTCTCTTGGCCGCGCGGGTCTCGTGTCTCTTCACTTAGTCGGTTCTCTCCTCTCGCGTCGTGATCGTGTCCACCCTGCAGCCAGTCCTACGACACACGGCGACTACTGGCAGCAACACAACAACAGGTAGGTGTTCAGAGGCGAACAATTTGTGTTTTACCAGGACTTCAACCGTGAAAGAATTAATGCAGTGAGAAGTATATAGCATAAAAAACATCAAATGAGCAACTATTTAGACAAAGAACTACACAAATTTTACATTGTGCGGCATAACATGTTGACTTTACATTATGTCTTTGTCATTTAGAATCGTGTGTAAGTAAATACGTGGTCTTTTTGATCGCGCGCACAAAAAGGCAATGCTAGTTCATGTGTTCTTTAAGATGTTATGTGTTATTCCATGCCCAATCAAAGATGTATATCCAAACAGAGAGTACGTTAACGAGTTCTAATGGTAGTGTATCGATACGTTTTCATGAGTCTAACCTGTGTTATAAAATATACATTAGCCAGTCAATAGTTTACGAAGAAACGATAGTCACGCAACGGGCTACCAAATATATACTTTCGTTCAATTTATTAACATGAGTACGGCTATTAGTCCACGGCGTGTCTTCACCCACATATGTCAATATGTGTGTCTATAAAGTCATCACTGTATATAGCTGTATATGCAGAAGCTCGATATGTACGTGTATTGAAGAAAGGTTGAATGGACAAAGAACACCGGGAGACGGAAACTCTGGCATCACTGGTATCGCGAGCATCGTTGCCACCCCTAACACTGCTGCAGCAGCTGGTACCACGTAACGGCACCAATACCGTTACAACCACAGACGCGTCTAGCATCTCTTGAGCCGCATACACGAAACAGCTAGGAACCAAGTTATGGAACCAAGTAGCAACGATGGAAATCACCCAAGATGTCTCATTAACAACTGAATTAGTCGACAGGTTGTTCGCTGTTCCTGTTCACAACAGGGCACGCATTAAAGCAAAGTCAATCAACATAGAAAATAATTTCAACACAGAATGCCAGTGTAAGTTCGATACCCAAATGAATATCTGCAGCAATTCCGAAAACAATTCCAAAATAAGTTAATACAAATTATAATGTAAATGCCATTTAGAAAAACGATAATAACGTACAATGACATGCGACGTGCACTGCGCGTATCATAATGTCGAAAAACGACACTTACATAATTATGTTATAATCTCACATGTTGTTTTAATATAAAATACTTGGGTGCCCAGGAATTAATCGGTCTCTTTGCTGAGTTGAATTGCTGGCAGCCACATGACCGTAGCCTACATGCAGGTCAGATCTGCCGATGTAATAATGTACGTCTGGGGGACACGGATTCCATTTATGATCATCAGTGCGTCACGTAGAATAGCTGTGTGGATAATCAGAGAAATAATGAGCAGTGCCTTCCCACGGGTTTCCACAATAGTGTCTTTCATTCTCGCTCCTTCTACAGAGAATGGCGAGACTTTGATTTAATGAGCTGCCGGAATCTATTTGCAGGGTACGTAATTTTCACTCAGAAAGGCGAACTGGGTTTCTATTGCGGGTTAGGGGTAGCGCAGACAACAAATAATTACATTCGCACATTTGCAGCATTATCGTCGCTGCAATTATTTGTGTTGTAATGACCAAGTTTACTGCCTTTACCGTCAGAAACAGTACCGCAACCACATACATAACTATATGGGACACGTTGAGACTAGACCAAACCATATGGCTGATGCTCCATATCCATGGGTACGTAACACAGTGCAGGACAGAACGGGTTTTTTTCAAAGTTGTCCTTTTTACATCGGGATTCCATATAGCGAAATGCCAATGTATTTAATTTCGCCCCCCTACCAAACTAAACGCTGAATACACCACCACCACCCCTGCACCAACAACAACCAAACAACAGCCACAACTACCAACACAACAAACAGGAGTATGTTAGCTACACACGTATATGGCCAGGAACTCGTGCTCTGGTCGTCCCACACTGGACCCAATTGCAGCCTGACGCCACTCAGTCGACGTTCCTGACTCACGGGACACGGACGAAATTAATCGAAGTCTATCTACAATCAATGCTATATTGATAACGGCGTCCACCGAGAAACCACAACATACGTTCTCCCAGGACTTAGTTACATACTCCGAGTTATTTGCCGAGAAGCAGATGAATTACCCACAACTAACTACCGGGAACTGCTTACGGCGCTTAATCACTTTCAATTTGCAAAGATAACAGCGACATCCAGTAAGTGTGGAATACAAATCTGCGATCATTCTAAAGGTTTACTTAAAGAAAATGGGTCGGAACCCTCACTAATTACTTTCTTTCCTCCCTCCCTCCCTCCCTTCCTCGGTGCCTCCCCCCCTTTCTCATCCCATTCAACGCTCTCTTCCTCCTCCCTTCCTCCCCCCTTTCTCACCGTCTATTATGTTCCCATCTGCGCCTTGTCCCTGTTGGGAATCTGCAGAATATAGATCAAGATATTCCTCTCCCCAATGCTTGGTCTCTCCCTATCTCCCTCCCTCCACCACCACCACCACCCATCCATATTTCCATCCCTCCATATCTCCTCCCTTCCAAATCTCCCTTTCCTTGCTCCCGTACACACGCCTACGAACGCGAGAGGATCCATTCTGAATGTGACTGACCGCTGCTACCACTGACCACTGGTCAACGACCAGCACGGGGGACTCGTTACTGCGTCACTGGTGTCCCGTGCGTGTCTCCTGTGACCAGCTGTCTGCGTCCACCCTGGGGCGATACGAACACAACAGGACCCATCTGTTCGCCAACAACTCTCGTTTACTGAACTCGTTTACGCAGAAGTGTTAATTAGGGACATGCGGCACACGGGTCTTCCTAGACGTTGTATCCATGACCACTAAACAAGATTTAACAAGAACAAGAATGACCCAGATTGCCATCGAAAACAACAAGCCCAGTATGGCAAGTACGCAAAGGGATCAAATGGCTTATCGAAAGCTCAACAATGCTTCGGTTTATGTAGTTCTTCCTTATCATATATATATATATATATATATATATATATATATATATATATATATATATATATATATATATATATATATACTTTTAAATATATTAATACCACTGGTATTAACAACATCAACAGACAACGATGATGTGTTCCACTCACTCACTCACTCACTCACTCACTCACTCACTCACTCACTCTCACTCACTCACTCACTCACTCACTCACTCATTCATTCATTGATGTCCTTTGTGTGAATGCTTTCTTTCTCATGTGCGATATGCACTATAATTTTTCTGGTGCAACTTTGAGCCATCTAATTCCACTACCTTCTTTAAGTTTGAAAAAAAAAAAAGTTCAATCGGTATATGTTCACAACCACTCGATACAGCATGCGAACGTGACTTGTCCCACCAGCAACAAAACCAACCACGCGTGATTTGTCAACGATCCGCAGCATCACACGAAGTCGTCTTGTGACAAAATCAACTCTGGTGTATCGAATTAATGAGTAACCTAGGCCGGCGTAGTTGAGCGATACTCCATGCACCCGGTCTCGTGAAGCGGGCAGGACGGAGAGCAGCTGTCTCGTCAATTTGCATCCCATGCATTGTTTCGACTAATAATCCCGATTGCACCTGCAGCTATTTGTCCTCGGAAGGTTGTCGCACTGGGATGGAGCCACTTCCACGATGTCAACGAAGAATACTGTTCTTCTGCTTGTCCTGCCTACAAATGGTCAGCGTCTTATGCAACAGATGATTGTCACACAACATCGATAGGTAGGATCATGTCTTCCTTGATGCGGGCACCGGAGTAGCTACTGATGTCAGTGTTAGTTTTTCGACAGATGATTGACGACTACAGTCAGTATAACAGAACATGGATCATTAATTGTTGACTTCAGTGTTCGTCTAAGGTAGATGATTGCTGACTGTGGTCAGTATAACAGAACATGGATCATTAATTGTTGACGTCAGTGTTCGTCTAAGGTAGATGATTGCTGACTGTAGTCAGCATAACGGAACATGGATCATTAATTGTTGACGTCAGTGTTCGTCTAAGGTAGATGATTGCTGACTATAGTCATCATAACGGAACATGGATCATTAATTGTTGACGTCAGTGTTCGTCTAAGGTAGGTGATTGCTGACTGTAGTCATCATAACGGAACATGGATCATTAATTGTTGACGTCAGTGTTCGTATAAGGTAGATGATTGCTGACTGTAGTCAGCATAACGGAAGTTGTTGCTAAATTGCTACTGACGTCGTCTGACTGACAGGACTTTCTCGTTGCTGACGTCAGTGTTCGTCTGCGGCAAATGATTGCTTACTACTGAGCTGACATATACTATACGTTGCTGACACATATATTTCGTATTTGGCAGATGATTGTTGACCGATGTCGACAAACATAAATATAGTTGACTAACCGCAGACGCCAGTGATTCGTCGTTGACGCATGACACCTGAAAGAGGGAACAGACATGACAGTTGCTTACGTTCTGCTGACGTCACTCTTCGTCTTCTCTGAAGGTAAGTCTCTTTGACATTTATCATTTTATTGTATGACAACTTATGTACTTATTCCCATTTTCCCCAGAAACAGAACGATAGTGACGACGAATGATGTTGGTAATGACAATGATAAAGATGATAATGATAACGACATCGATCATAATACGCGAAATATATGATAATGATGGTAAAAACGGTGATGATGACGAAGACAACGTTGAAGACGAATAGTGATGTTATTCATGTTGATGGTCATGATCATGATAAGTGATGACCGTCTTGATGTCAACAATATAATAATGATGTTGACGACAAAAAAGAGCAAACGTTTACCAAAGTATGTTTATCTGTGTTTCGAAGACAGAATCTTCTCTAACCGTCTACACGCTATGTATTTGAAATTACCAACGAACAACGCACAGTATGACGATTATAAACAACCATCTTGACGATTCCACCGACCTCTCTGGCAAATTACTGTCACGTCCAATTGATTCTTCTCGCTGTAATCGCGTAATCACCGGCTCATCATCATTCACATATACATAGCCACGTCAGTGCAAACGGCCATAATCGTCATACACATTGTCGCTATAAGCACCGGCTACTGTTAATGTGGTCATCGAGTGAGCCAGCTAATCCGTTTAACACGACGCTGGAGAATTGAGGCCCGGATGCCGGCATACAGGGCTCGGTCATGACGGAAGTGGCTCTTCAGTTACGGAGGTTGAAAATTGAAGTAAGATGGCGGTAATATTTCTACGGATTTTATTGTGGTCCAAGTTTCGCATCCACTTTTTAAAATGGTTGGACCCTTTCTCTTTAAGGCAGACGGAAATCTTATCGCATGTATCGTAGAACTAATATATTCTAAATGATATAACACATACACTCTATGTTATAGCATCTTGACCAGCAAAATATGTTTTAGTGAACCACACTACATGTGATTTTACCGAAGATATTTTTAAAGCACAGTTAAAAACATATTTTTTTAAATAAAATATTTTTAACATTTTGTACGGCGCCATGAACAACGACTGTTGGAGTGATGCCTTATACATTTGACGATTGGTTAATTGATTGATTGATCTGTTTATGAATATTGACTTTGCATTTCAATAAATTCGCGAACACCTTTTCAAGTACCCGAGAACATGTGTTGTATTGGTGTCAGGCATTCATGGGATCACGTGATAGGCATATCCTTGGCACCCGTAACATTACATGATGTTTGTCGTCAACATTCAATTTAATCACATACCGGCCAAATCATATTTTAATGCGGTTAATTGAAACACATTCGGGACGTCGAAGTGATAGAATAGAGATAGTTTAGATTATACGCCATGGCTTACGAAACAATTGACAAGGGTCTTTAATGTGTCGTTGTGTATATATCCTACACGGCCCATGTACAGCAGTATTTTACCGATACAACCGCGCACGCAGCACACAGGAGAATTTGTATTGTTTCTGTTATCAAATACAATACAGTACAATATAAGATATTTCTACTGCGCTCAAATCCTCGGGAGACCCAAACTCGGCAGCACACTAAGACAAAAGAGGTTAAACAGTTGCTAATTGATAAGCAGTTCCAGTTGGATTTGTACGCTGAGGAGTTGTGGGGCATAAGCAAGTTTAAACAGGTAGGTTTTTAGTCTACGACGAAATGTTGTTATAATAATGTACTAGACTTAACACAAACATGTGTTATGTACCTCCAAGGTATTTTGACAATGATGTAATTATTAGGCACAATGGTGTCGTCAGGCAATGTTTGACATCCGTAGCACTAATCCATTTCGCGCTGCAGTTTGCGGCACCGTTGGATACTGCGCCTTCCCGACATTCCTGTGGGAAGCGCCACCTAGCGGGAACGGTCGCAGGTGGGCTGGCCGCATTGTGCATGCAGGTAGCACGTGGTCACAACGCATGGAGGTGACCGTTAGAAGAACGGAGTTCATTCTCACAACAACAAGCCACAACAAGTCATGTGACTATCATGTGACTGCGGAAGATTGCCGCCGCGACATCGAAATGCACACGGTCGTGTGCTTATCGGAAGAGCCAAACGGGAAGTTCCGAGTGCACATGCGCGGAGAACGGTAGGAAGCAGAATAACGTTGAAACTCATTAATGGGATAAGACCACAGTTGGCCTTCCTTTCACACGAATGTAGGGCGTATTAAATTGTGATATGTGAATTTAAACAATTCATACAGTGTGACATAAGTGCAATTGAGCAGGCATATTAAGAAGTTTCTTTGTAGAAGCTATTGGCTGTGAAATAGTGCATTTTTTATAGTTTAACAGACGGAAGGATTTATGGGAAATTTTCTGCTATGGGCCACGTGGGCGCATGAATACATGGCTATTTATTTTTTTTTAATGAACGGGCATCGCACGTCGGGGCGTTTTAAAAGATCTGGAGGTATGTCATTTTGACAAAACTTGGTCAGCATGTCAGTGAGGTGATGGCAGTTGCTGTGAAAAACTTACAGAATTTTTAGTGGTCACGTTTTCTTATAATCAGACAAAACGTTAACATGGCCACAAATGCAATTTTTTGCTGTGGTCTGTCCCCTAATAGTCGGATCGATTTGTGACTGTTTGCTGGCAACCATGTCCGTCTACATGACAGCCGCTGTCTGACATTCCGTCGTGTTTTTCGTTGCATTTCTGGCCCAAACATTTGTCTTTGCGACACAAACAAAACGCAAATTTGCTTAAGCGAGAACAGTATGTGGCAACATTCTGGCAGATGTGTGCCGCACTAGTAATGTAACATTACATCTTAAACACAGTTGCTATGACGACGGACGACGGACGAAGGTGACGCTCATAATTAAGATTGTGACGCTAGACTCTGGATCCGTCATTTAACAGGGTGTTAAAAAAACGTAATGTATTTAACGACAATAAAATAATTTGTCAATTAAATTGTGTATTATGCAAACAATCAATATGTCTTCTTCGTAATAGCAATGATCGAGAAATACCTATATTGCATAATCGTAATTTGGAAGATATAGATTGGAATCTATTATTCGGCGTAATACCACAAGTATAAGTAATTTAAATGAAAACATAATGTCATTTGGACATATCTACATATTTACGAGGTACCATGGTTTAATTATGTGTGAATGTTCAATATGCGCATATCTAGACATACTGTTCTCGGTGGCTCTATAAGTACGTCACAGTTTCTGTTTCAAGAAAATATCAAAGAACACCCGCTTATGACACACTACATTAAAAGGTGTACTCCTCTCGATATTTCATATAGGCACATATCATATGGAAGTTAATTTACTATGTTAAGTTAATTTACTATGTTAATGTTTCATTTTAGGTACGAAGCGTTTTCGTGTATGAAGTTCATAGTCCGCAGCCGGAATGTAATTCAGGTGTATTCCGGTAGGTGGGTATGGCATAATAATACACATGGTAACTGTTCTGTAACAACATGACACATACTCATACGTGCACAGTACGCATGCTCATACGCATATATATATGTGTGTGTGTGTGTGTGTGTGTGTGTGTGTGTGTGTGTGTGTGTGTGTGTGTGTGTGTGTGTGTGTGTGTGTGTGTGTGTGTGTGTGTGTGTGTGTGTGTGTGTGTATACATGTGTGTATACATGTGTGTATACATGTATATATATATGTATATATATATATATACACATATAAACGCAAGCACACGCGCACTCCGCACGCACGTACGCAACACACGCACTAACAGAGTTGAACGCACACGCCCTCACTCGCACACGCTCACACCGTCACGTACACATACTAGCACAAACGCAATTTATGTCACGTAATCGGACAATATTGTTTGGCATAAACAGGTCCGCTAGGGATAACATGTAGTTCTCCTTGTCCATAACTCAAGTGCAATACTGGTGCAAATGAAAATCGAATAAAAAAGTAATCGTTGCTGTCGCCACATTTGTCGTTGTCACTCTCCTCGTCTCCTCCGTTATTATATTCATTAACTGCTGACGTTCATCAAGTGGTCCATTTCCAGCCGAACCACACCACGTGAACGAGGGGCGCATCTGCTACGACAACAATCTTCTACGACAACAGTATATGTGGCTAGGTGAGCGTCGGGTTATATAACGTGTTTTGCAACGTGAGGGACACACGTCACGTGGTGGCATGCGCAACAAATAAGTATTTTGCAAACTATATTTTTTTCCCACTAACGCAGTTTCAATTGCCATGTCTGCGGTCTTTTGCAGAACGACGGTTTACTGCGACCTATGCCCACGACAGTTTCTAAGCCCTCGTCTGTGTTCATTTGCTTATTCTGATGGCTTCGCGTGCTCCTCTGATCTTGACGTGGTTTTCTCTCCGAGTACCAGTATTCCCTCAAGTCAATAACATGATTATTGTATGCGTGTGATACGTGACTGCCACTGCGTTAGATCCCCTTGTGATGTATTCGTTATGCTCAGACGGGCTTTCTCGCAGTTAATTCCTTCATTTATTTGTTATGTTCTTTGCAGATATGCAGACATAATGCAGACATATTCATTGACTGGCTTTCATTTCTGCTTTACCTGTGTGATGCACTTAGTTGCTACGCAAATTGCTACTGTTTCGTGGTCACAGTTATGCCATTTCCCCGAATGCTCGTTCTGCACCGTCCGGTAGTCACCACCAAGACATTCGATTTACTTTCCTCGCGTTCATTGTCACTCTCTTGTTTTTACCTTTCGCAATGACCACGTTTGACACAATCCCTCATTCCCATATCTTCAAAAGCCGTTCAATGCTTGTCTTCTAATCTTCTTCGTCTTCGTTTTATTAAGTTACTGCATTACGTTCGTATTCGTCTATTCCTGCATTACGTTCGTATTCGTCTATTACTGCATTACGTTCGTATTCGTCTATTCACCTATTCGTGCGCGTGCGTGTGGGTGGATTGTAGTTGTGAAGAAACGTGTTTTATTAACCATGTTGTTAGCTCTTTTTTGGCAGCCTCTTTGCGTTTACTCTGTGGTGTGACCAGGAATCAATGAAGAGGTCTGATCATTGACTTGCAAATACCTATAAATAAATAAATATGTTTCTATTTTCTTAAGCACTCTTCTTAACATTCCCTTAACTATATTTGTTTCGTGACAATTGTAGAAATGTGCGCGTTGACATTTAAGGCTGGGTTCATTAGAACGCCAAGATCTTGTTCTTGGCCCTCATCTGCTTTTCTCAATAATTATATTTTGCCATCCATGTAGGGTTCTCAATATATATATTCTGCCATCAATGTAGGGTTCTCAATATATATATATATATATATATATATATATATATATATATATATATATATATATATATATATATATATATATATATTGTCATCCATGTAGGGTTCTCAATATATATTTTTTTCATCCATGTAGGGTTCTCAATATATGTATTTTTTTTCCATCCATATAGGGTTTTCAATATATATATATATATATATATTACCATCCATGTAGGGTTCTCAATATATATGTTGCCATCCATGTAGGGTTCTTAATATATATGTTGCCATCCATGTAGGGTTATCAATATATATGTTGCCATCCATGTAGGGTTCTCAATATATATGTTGCCATCCATGTGTGGTTGGAAGTAATAGCTCAATCACCTGCCCAATGATTTTGTCGGATTACGTCCCCTTGAAGCAAACCTCCTCCTTCCGTGTCATCACTACCTTCCGTGTCATCACTACCTTCTTATCTTGACATAATCCGCGAAAATCATCATTTCACTGTTGAAGATTTGATTGATTATGGTTTTATTGATCGTATCACAAAGATCAAGTACCGACAACAAAAACAACCATTTGTTGCAGCCACAACCCAGATAGAGTCGACGTTCTGTGAAGTTCAAGGTGGGTTTGATTTCGTCGCAAGAAACGGCCGAACTACAGAGGTAAGTAACGCATTAATTTATTTATACCTTCCTGATGCTTAATGGCAGAACCCTGAGCTCGTTTGCTATATGAATTGAACAAGAATAGATATAGTTGGTAAAGGTAATTTAATAATTATTTCCAACTGTAACTAACAACATATCTCTAGATGAGACAAAGCTTAAGCGCTAAGCAAATGATACTACAAAAAATTATTAAATGACAAATCAGGTTAGCAAAGGTGGGGCGGTAATACCCCTCACCCGGCCTTATGCAATATAGGCTCATTGAAATGTGGATGTTCGTGCGCGTGTGCGTGAGTGCGTACGTGTGTGTCTCATTCAATCAAGTAGAAGTCGCATCATGTACATATTGCAATTCACTATTTCATATTCCATTTAATAATTTACATTCCATTCACAATTGTTTGTTATGTAAGAATCCGGGGACTGATTCACCTCTGGTAAATAAAACTGAAAAGCTTATAATATATGAAGCTGTGAACACCTACATTATTATACACACTGTGTATAAGATGTTTATAACCCAATTAATGTAATAACAGTAAAATGTACGAGTGACATCCACACGTTTTTTGCTGTAACAACGTGCCCCGTATGGTGTAATGACTTGCCCCACTTACGGGGATAGTTGTTACAGTCGACTGCTCCTAGGAAACTTCACATATCTACGTAGCTAGAAAACGTAATATCAATAATATGGTTTTATTAACACGAATAATTAAATTAATGTATACATTAACAAAATAATGAATCTATCACACTTTTCACAAAAAAAGTGACTTCAACCGAAAATTATATCAACTAGCAGAAATTTGGGTTACAGTGTATTATAATTATCAAACGCAAATCGGGTAGATAACGAAACTGCGAAATAAAAAAATCTCGCACATTATCCAATCTGACACGTGGTCACCAAGACCAGAAGAAGTAAGATTCGTCATGACCGCTCAATTCCATGGAAATGTTAATACATTAAAACAATATGGACTGCTTGTGAATTAATTTTGTTCTGACATACAGTGATTTTATTAGCTACACTATTTGGCGGCATGCATTACCTCTAAAAGAAAAATTGTACCAGTTATAGCGACAGACATTTGCGGATACTTTCTGATCTGATAAATTGCTCGTTAAATTTGGGTTACAATGTATTATAATTATTAAAATACTCCTCCATATGACACAGAAAACTCGTTCCAATATCAGACACTACACTGATGTCCTAAGAACGGGAGTACACGTTATGTATATACCATTAAGCGTCTTCTTTATCTGAAGGAGCTATGTGGGGGAGATTGGCGCCCGTCGAGGATGGAAAGCGACTGCATCAAAGGAGAGGGAGTCGTGTTCTACTTCACGCAACCCAATTGTAGTTTATTTCATCCGCGGGTCACGGGTAAGCTATTAGTTTGCACAAACACAAGACAGAATTTGTTTTGCGTGACAATATATGTTTAATTTATACTGCACATGAGGGCGTAGTTTGAGTAGTTATTCATTAACTACTGTTGCTGTAAATACTAAATATGTTACACTTCAATTATCTTATATTGGTATTCTGTTTTATAACTAACACAACTGTGATATATGTGACCGCGTTTGTGCAATGCAAAAAAAGAATGTAAATGTCATCACTGCGCGTATGATATGGAAGTTCTATAATAAGTGTGCGTTGGTTGGGATGGCTGAATGGTCGTTGTATGGAGAGATATTTCTCCTGACTACATCTCCGAGATTGTCCTCACTACCTTTAACAGCTGTAACAACGTTGATATTAAAGAGGTAATATCTGGTTGTGTCATCGTAAAATCGTGTTATATAGTATAAACTATATACTATTCTAACATCTAACATCGATGTTTCGTTTGTATGTTTCGACTCGAACATCATGCTTACACTGCATGCTGAACGACACGGTCGCTATTCGTGATTATATTATTATTATTATATTTAAAAAAAATGGTTAATTAAAGCACATCTGAGCAGTCAATGTGTTATAATACATTTTAGATTTTATAACTATATAACAACATTTTACGATAAACACGAACAATGCTACTGTTATCACGGTCAGCTTCGTATTGACCTGTGTGTACCCATTATACAGATTATTCCGTTTGCTTATGCACATTTTGTGCTCGCCAGAGCTACGACTGCAGTGCTGGGCCAGTTGGCAGGAACGGGACCATAGATTCGTTGTATTGGCGGATGGCGACTCGGAATCTAGATATGTTCTGGTGAGACACGTAACTATTATTCGTTAACAGCCATTCACGCTACAGCCAACTCACATACACCGGAACCTCGTTAGTCCAGACTCCGATAATCCGGAAACATTTACATCTGGATATAATTTCACGGGAACGAAACTGACGCAATTTCCGAACGTTAATGATCACCGTTAATCCGGAAATCCCCGTTCCGGACCATGATTTTGTTAAAACATTTAACTCAGCCATCCGGAAACCCCAACCACTAGTTATCGCTGTATCGATTACTCCCCAAGCAACAAGATAACTATTAATGACATTGTTATGAATTGTCGGTCATAGAAGCACCCATCTGTATTGGTAAATTACTGTGTATCAATTTATGATAATAAAATCAAAGAAAACAAGTCCGTTGTTTATTTATTTAACATATGTAATATTTAAATGATACAATCATATTGAACAATACTGTAGCAGCATTATATATATATATATATATATATATATATATATATATATATATATATATATATATATATATATATATATATATATATATATATATATATATATATCGATAGAAGAAAAACATTTTGTAAATTTGACTGTAGCTTGGTTTGACTTGTAACGATGGAGTTATACATACATTTATACCCCTTCAGCGTCTTCCCAGGAATGTGAACGTCTTTGACGAGATGACGTCATTTGTATACATGAACCCAGTGGCGCCAGTAGACGACAAGGATCTTGTGTCCGCTGACGTCATGTATTACAAACTGCACATGCTCAGAAGTGGTAAGTTCATCTCGAGTGATGAATACGATGACGCCCTATAAATAATCAATATTTTTTATGGTTACAAGTAAATGACCTCTTAGTAATTAGAAAATGAAATAAATTAAGATGATCTCCGTTTTGTCATTGACTGACACCGAAAGATGGTTAAAATTATCCATAGAGTGCCACGTGTTATACAACGGCTAGCCGTGCTGATGTACACTCAACGTTCACAAATGTACACTCAACGTTCACAAATGTACACTCAACGTTCAGCTGACGTATGAATCATTTCGAACGCGATCGAGTACGCGTATTGGCATAGACATGCGAAAAGGCACAAAGTAGCGCTAACAAGTAAAAGAACAATGTATATTGGATATGAGAAAATAACAATGATCACAGAAGACGACAAAGGAAAGGAACATTAATTACTGATCGTGTACACACAATTTACAAATGCCGTAAAATCTGATAAAAGGCATCAGACGAGGTAGTTGTGTCCTCGTGTATTGTAAGTTCATGAATACTTTCTTCACAACGTCCCGTGTCTGTAGAGCCAGGAATCTGCTACGACCAGAGCGCCGCGTGTCGGCAGTTCGCTGCCCAGGGGAAATGTTCGTCGCAACTCTACAGTAACTTCTGCAGACGATCGTGCCGTCTTTGTGGTAAGTAATCACGTATGCACATTATCTACTGATTTTGCAGATGGTAGCTGTAAGAATTCGTTTAGCAACAAAATTGTCAGACATCTCATAAGGACGTGCAGCGCCTAGACAACAAATTGTTAGACTCTCGATAAGCCAGTTGTTTCCTTGTCCACTTGTCATCTAGAGCTTATTGCTTTGAACAGCAATATTGTTATATCTGGCAAAATATTGTTACATTTTGTAAAAGTTCGTTAAATATCGTTACATATCGCTACATCTTGAGTTATTGTTAAATCTTGAGTTATTGTATGTATAATAATAGTATATTCAAACTGTCAGGTTTACAGATATTACAACACTTCAACCTGTGCAAAATTGTTCGACGATGTTATATCGTAATATTGTTAAGACCTGTACTGTTACTAATCCAGCACTTTCATCTAAGCAGCTGGCATGTTTATGTTCACTGTTCACTCCTGCCAGTGAGCCTAGACAGCTTCAACCATCTAGTTCTGACTTACTTTTTGTTCCCAGATTTACAAACATTGAAGCAAGGTTTTTCTCGATTGCTACTATTTTGAACTCACTCCCTGCTAGTGTTATGTTAGCAGGAAACATGATAACATTTCGCCGTCATCTAAAATAAATATCCTTGTTAACCTTGCTTATCCTCTTTAGCTCCATAGCGTATCAATATGATGACAACTTTAACAAAGTATGCTGATTTTGAGATAACCTACCACTTTCGTTTTGATGGGCCTCTCAGCTTTGGCCTCCAATGATTTAGGTGCGCAAAAATTTCGTATCGTGTCAAATTCTGCAGACGACTTTGTCGTCTGTGTGATAAGTAAACACGTACGAACTACACGACGGCAACTGTGGCAGTCAGGGCAACCCCCGTCAATGATTGCAGGGCTTGTGCTTTGCATTCAATCGGTGTCTCCCTTGTGTAACTTCTTTGTGGCGGGTCGGCGGACGGCATCCGGTCCACGGTCGCGTGAGACCTGCCACATTAAACGTCGGAGTGTCAAAACATGTCAGTCTGGCCGTGGAACCGCATCCCAATGAGGGCGGCACCTCGCCATCGGGAATCTGAATATTTGGTTATTTGATTGCGAGGACTCGACCATAGGATATGCAATAATGTCGTTTGACATATGTATGCGATGGATAGCTCCAACCCTGGATGTCGTATGTGATAAGAAGTATAAATATAGAGCACGAAAAAGAGACATCGTATTGTTTTAACTTAAGATAAACCTTGAACCCATAAATAAGTTTTCTAATAAACATTACGACCTTAGCTTAGTTTTGGTTTATGCCCCAACTCTCGGTGGGATCACCAGAAATTAGTTGTATTTTAAGTCATTAACCAGCACGGCCACTTAAAATTGCCTCGTCGATTTGATTGTTTTTCGTTTACATTCGGCTCTGCCAAACAAAAACTCATTTGAAAATGGGCAAAGGAGGACATGAGTAACTGCTACACCATGTATGCCTAAAGGCTATTCACAGTTTCACAAGTTACCCGATCTAACCATCAACGCAAATTGTTTCGATGATTTTAGCGAGTACGCTCTCTTTTATTGAACGTACTTCACATATTACTTAAATTATTCACGCATTATATTTTATAATATCAACGAACCCGATTCAGTTGCGTAGACCGTTGTCCTTTTTCGTGATTTTGCACAAGGCCTTCTGTTCAGCCCAATGGCTCTTTCTAGAATAAGTGAAGGGATTGTGTGGCCCATATGGAGAGCTCCAATTGAAGGTACCGTTGATTATTTTACCAGTTCTCATCAATTCAGACCTCGCGAATGCAGATATCTTGCTCTAGTCACTCAGTTATTCTGGACAGATCCGTTCGTCTCAACATCTTGCAGAAACATGGCGTGCGATCATCGGTTAGATAATAGCGTTTACATTTTCCTTTGATGTAATTACGACGTCAGTCAATGGTAGTAATCGATATTCCCACATCTAGATAAAACTTGCTGTCGGACTATGTACGTTCATGTGCAGTGCACGAGTGGTGTTTCGAAAGATCTGAGCACCATTACTTCAAAAGCACCGAACACACAATTTACCGGATTGAGGGTTTTCGATTTTAATCCAACAGGGTATTATTATTAGCTTTACTTTCATGTATTTGGCTGGGTGTAATCAATATTAAGTCAATTCTGCTTAAAAAACATTGAATGCAATGGACATCTGCTCTTATTATTAGAAGCATTAGAAAAAAGTATCGTTATTGTGTTGGCAGTGTCAGTAATAAAGAAGATAAACAAGTTTATTTTACAATTTATGTACAAACAAACGCAGAATAAAAACGGAGTGAGGAGACCTACACGGGCAGGATTATTGATCGAATGTGGGGCAAGTCCAGTATTTATTTTACTATAGGCGACCATGTTAACGTTTGTTTAATGTTGTACGCAAAATAGCGATTCAGATTTTCACAAAAGGACACATTTTGTTGCATGTGATGTCTTTGATATGCTGTAAGGTTTTCGTCAAATTCGACAATTTTGTTTCGAGAAAATCAACATGGGAAATACTCCCCGTCAAATGTTACTAAAACGAACGAGATGTTGTCTACATACGCTGGGATCCTTTCGCCACTATCAGGTCTATATCTTTCTATCCAGCAAGTAAAAATGTGATCCCATGCAAATGTGCTCTTTTCCAGCGATTTTTGTTCGAGGTGCAAAAATTGCACGAAAGGGAGTACCGTCCGAAAATCGCTGGCACTTCATTCGCATGTCATGGATCAGGACATGAAACAGTGATATATCCCCGTGTATCTGACTGCAGATCCGAGGTCGGAACCGAGACCAGAGTGCCGCTTCTCCCGCGACGTGCAGGGCGACTGGCTGTTGCTGGAGGACGACGGCCGCAGCACGTACGCCGTGGCGGTAGAGGACGCCACCGTCACCTTCTCCACACTCGGGCGCTTCGTCTGCAAGAGCAAGCACTGGACTCACGACTACGTCAAAGTGAGATCAGCCTATAGCAACGGATGGTGAGATCAAACTCAGCAGTGGGCTGGTGGTTTAAGAAAGCTATAAATTAAACTAAAACTCTGAATCAATGATTATGAAAGTATTGAATGAAATATCAGTTCATTAATACTTGACCTTTTGATGATTGGTTTTTAGCCGATGACAGCAACGACATGGCCCTGCTGGTAAAGGCAGTGGTGAAACAGCGATGATTACTGTACCTCAGATGTTGCCAGAAAAGCTGCTTTGATGATGATTTGTTAAATGCTTAGCATTCATTTTCAGCAGGCCAAGATTCAGCTGCATACAGCTAACGGTGGGTGCTGGCGAAATGCTCGAATTCAAAATATGTAAGTTAATCGTATTACCTCGTATTATCTCGTATTACCTCGTATTATCTCGTATCACTTCAATGTCAGTAAAACTGCACTAGTATGGCCGTTATATATATCTATCCTTGTAATGTCCTGTATGTGGGTGCGTGCGTGCGTGCGTGCGAGCGTGCGTGCGTGCGTGCGTGCGTGTGTGCGTGCGTACGTGCGTGCACAAGAACCATCACAGAGCAATACACAAATCATGTTAAGGCCGTCTCAAAAGGAACTGCTGGGTCGTGTCCGATGTCCATAGAGTAACTAACTGACCACTGACGCGATACCCAGTTGGGGTTTGCCGATTAAGAAACAGACACAGAATGCGTGCGTTTGAAAACACCAAGTAACTGAACCGATTACCCGAACCTTTGAAAATGTTTAGCATCAATTCATCAAATTGGCAATTTGAGTTAAATCCTAAAACATTATTTATCCATTTCAGCCAGAACCACGCTGGCCGATACCTCGTTGATCTCGTTGTGTCAGTTCCGGTCAGTGGGCGTGTCGTTGCAGAAACTCGGGGTAAACAGTCCCACGTCAAGATATCTCTTGCGTAAGTTTCTCTATTCATAAAAAACCCATACATAGATTAATAATATATTCCGACCAATGAGGATTGGTTCTGTGCAGAACCTACATGGATACCATTTCATACGGCAAATGAATAAGTCAGCAACTGGATTAATTGTTTGTAACTATATACATATTCAATCAACCTGATACTTCAAAACACTAACGTTTGTTAGGTACGATGACATGAGTTTTCAGAATGTTTGTGTGGCGTAGAGGGTAGAGTGGCTCCATCTGGCGCATTGTTGCAAGTGAATCATGTCTTCAATGTGGGAGTTACAGAAACTACCACATCTATATTCTTCCAAATAGTAATGCGTTTATATATTTGCTACAGCTCATGATTGTTTGTCTCCAGCTATGTCGAGCATGTTGCGCGGTAACTGCGGACTAGGTGGCCGGGTGGCTGTCATGACAACGTTCTCTGACGGAACCACCTGTAACGGCTCGCTGAGCGATGTCGGCCCTACAACGTGCAAGGTCCGACCACTACTACGACTGGACCTGCCCAAGTGCCTTTCTGCTGTAAACGAGCAAGGTTTGTATATTTATGATAATAAAACTACTTAACTCATGTGTGTCAAGCCTTTTTGTTGCAGACTTGTATGACTGGCAACATAAATTCGTAAGACCCACACACGAACCCATATTATCGTCCGAATGCTCAAAAAGGATATCATTGTACAAACTGGGATATATTGATTGGATCTTGCGAGACTTTGGTGATGACATTTTCGAGAATCGCTCTTCAGATGTGCCTTGAACGGATCCTTTGCCAACAAAGGATCTTTGTTATTCGCGTGCCATTTGACAAACGTGGGCCGTATACTGTAATGCAAACAAACTTTTTTCAAACCGTCATTTTATGGCAAAAAAATTTCAAACCGTCATTTTATGGCAACAGCACTTGCCCCAAAGTTCATGAAATTCCCACATGCATACCTATCTTGATATATGATACACCTTTAAAAAGGTGTGTGATTCAATTTCCGAACAATTGCATTCAAAATATATTACACGTAATGTTATTATGATATTTTAATAATCTCAATATAATCTACTTTGTTGTAAGCATAACTTTAATGTTCCTTTTCCTGCTCGAAGTTGCGCTTCAGTTATTCTTTCAGACCTGCACTGTTCGGCTCATGTTCGCTTCGACCGGCGGACCGAGTTTCTCGTAACTAAATGCAGTACAAGCGGCTTGTATGTTTGCTGGGTACGTATTTGCTTCTGCAGTACCTGCTATGTCTAAAGCTGAGCTACATTTAAAAGCCTATATATACCGAGGACGATCCAAATGCGAAATGCCCTCCCCGTTACAATTCCTCCTGACTCTTCACACATGACTGACTTCAAAACAGGAGTGAATGCGTTTACCATAAATTAGTTGTTTTAATAGCGTTTTGCCCCCTCCCATCCATAAACGTGTGCTTGTATTTTTATGATAGTTTTGCGTAAGTAAATGCGATTATATCATCAAGTTGATGTTTTGGGCAGCTCCACATCTTTTGATATTTCTACCAGAACCTATTGATCTAGTTACAAAAAGGGATCGCGAATTTTAGGCGATTAAGCACAATGTGATATTACCGTTTGATATATATCACAGTAGTACCGGTTTTTTTTTGTATTGAAAACAATAACTTGTTTATACCTAATTTATTTCAGTTGATTACGCATGGGGAGCAAGCGAATATCTTCAACATACTTCAATTTGTTAGAGTGTCGTGTGAAACTACAAAGCCGTACGAGACGTCAGAGACTTTCATCAAGCACATAGACATCGACAGAAGTAAGCAGTTCACCTTCAATGTTCGACAGGAGTTACTTTGGTCTCCTGTGTCGCCTTGAAACGTTGGCATAAAAACAGCTGATGTAATAAAACCTTCGAAAGATAAATTTATTATTATAAATTTATTCTAACCGTAACGATGATTAATTAGCCGGAATGTTGGTCTTATTACCTTAGCGAATGAATGCAGTTATTAGCAACGTAAATTCGCTGGTACATCTATTACAAGCACTGCTGTTGTTACCAACAAGCTCTACAATTGTTGCTGTTGTTACCAACAAGCTCTACAATTGCCATTATGATAACCGTTGTTTAAAACAATAAGATATCAACGCCGCAATGTTAAGTCTTAGTGACTTACGTTCTCAAGACGGCGGCTTTTGTATATCAAAACAAATGTGTCTCGTAGGCACATAAGCCGATAGGATCTCGTCGTTTTTAACTATCACAAGTTAATGCTAACTGTGTAAATGTTCGTTGAAAAAATGTCTATATTTGAATGAATATAGTGTTCTTCGTTTACAGAATATACCGTGCAGCCGGACCCCTGCAGCACAGCGCTAGATGCACCTCGAATGGAAGTCAAGTCCAATAATCCGCACAAAGGCACAACACTGTTAACAACCAGTAGGAAGGATGTGACGTCACGGTTGTCCCAAACAGCCCAGTCAAAAACCACGGGGGTTTCATATCCCCGAGAAGAAACCAACGCCAAGACAAACGAAAACAATCGGTCCAAAATGCCCGTACCATCTCGAGTTGATACGAGACAAATGTACGCGGATACGAAACAATTATCGCAAGGTGTATCCACAAGAGACGCTCTTAGTGGCTACATGACAATGCTACGTTTTCTTTTATCTCTATGCCTATGCAACCTGATACTGTATTAAATGTTCACGTGGTCTGAAAGTCATTAATTTTTCATTCTCATCCAACTGAATTATACCAACTTTGCTGACTTCAACTTCATTGTGTTCGACACAAAGGGGACTGATCTAATGACTTGCCGACACATTAACGCAATAATGTTTAGATATATACAAATACAATGGGCGTGGCAGCGTGTAGTAGCTGAATTGCGCCCTCTACGATGTTATTTGGATAGGTACGCAGGTGAAACATTTAAATATTTCATCACATAGTGAAAGTAATGAGTGTTTTTCGACGGAAGTGGGTCTGTAATTGGTCGAAAGAAGAAGAACATTAAAGGCCACTTCGTTCACAAAAAGTAGGGCGTGGGTGTAGTGGAATTGTACAATAGCTGCTTCAGATACATGTAAGCTTAATGCGATTATTGTCCAACTATATATTTCTTCTTATAATATTTACAGCAAGAGGGGGAGGGGGAGAGAAAACAAGTTGTAACGTAAAGTAAACAATTACGGTATCCCTCATGTGGTACACGGTTGCCATAATTGTAACGTTAATGGTCTTAGCGCATTTATATTGATATATGTGTAATCATATTAGGATAAAAAGACTCGGGTAAAATACTGAATTTTCACCACACAGGAACAGCAATGATTACGAATGGAAAGGGACGGTTGTTGAAGGGAAACGGTTGTGGAAGGGAAACGGTTGTGGAATGGGAACGGTTATGATAGGGAAACGGTTGTGGAAGGGGAACGGTTGTGGAAGGGGAACGGTTAACTAAGAGAGCGGATGCGCTCAAAGTGGAAGGCCGCGACTGAGACGCGAGGACTGTGTGAAGGGAGTGGGTGGGTAGAGGAGAGTGAGGGACAGGCGGAGAAGAGACGGGGGTGGAGACGGGGGGTGGAGACCAGTAAAACGGGATCAGTGATGGAAGAAGAAGGAAAACAACAATCGAGGACCAGCATCGATGCCACTCTCACTCGGACGTCAGGGATAAAGAGGTATCGATGTAACCCTCAGCCCGGACCCTCACCCGGACGTCAGGGATAAAGAAGTATCGATGTAACCCTCAGCCCGGACGTCAGGGATAAATAGGTATCGGTGCCACCCTCAGCCCGGACGTCAGGGATAAAGAGGTATCGATGCCACCCTCACCCGGACGTCAGGGATAAAGAGGTATCGATTTAACCCTCAGCCCTGACGTCAGGGATAAAGAAGTATCGATGTAACCCTCAGCCCGGACGTCAGGGATAAAGAGGTATCGATGCCACCCTAAACCCGGACGTCAGGGATAACGAGAATAGCAACAACATGTGTACCAACCTCTTAATCTGATTGCGTATCCATTGTAAGTAGCAACATTAATGTAACCCAGGGTGACTATGCAAAATTTTCTTTATGTGCCATGTACCTAAACTGATGTTGTTTGTAAAAAGGCGTGGGTGAAGTGTAAAGCGCTTTGAATAGATCGGATACTGCGATATATAAAAATGTACATTTTAACCTTTTTATTGTGATTTAAGTTGGCAATACAATGTTTAATGAAAATTGGTTTGACGCCCTGTGCTTGCACTGCCTAAGCTGTAAACTCAAATAAATAGCAATATTATTATGATATTACGTCACTATGTTTCAAACAAGACATGAGGTAAGTTATCCAATTATAAATTCAGTTTTAATATACAGTGCAAATTGTGATAATTAATAATTTATTGTGAAAACGAGTCTGCTGTGTATATCTGAAGAATAATTGATAGAATGCATTAAAGAAAGATATGAAGGATATACTCTATGTGACATGGTTTATTCATGAACATCAATGAAACAAAATAGTTTACACACCCGCGCGCACCCGTACAAAAACCTATAAATACATACATACGTACATACATACACACGTACGTACACACACGCACGCACGCACGCACGCACGCTCGCACGCACGCACGCACGCACGCACGCACGCACGCACACACACACACACACACACACACACACACACACACACACACACACACACAACATGTAATTATACGTATATTCATGTTCATGTATGTGTTTAACTATTGACGGCATACAATTCTACACCTGGGTTCAACCAACTTCATTGGCTAAGAAGTGACTGATTGTAACAACACGCAGCATAACTAAGACTTCAAATCAAGGTATGTGGAGCGTAAGGCGTGACCAACAGCTGACATGATGTGACAGTTTAAGGACAGCTGTGTCAGAGGCCAGCCTGGGGCATCGGATTGACAGCGGACAGAAGTCAAATCGAGTCACGTACACATATCATAGTCATCACATTGTCCACGCGTCCAGGAAATGTTCCAGTGATGTAACTAACGCCAGTATGAACTAACACAATGCAGGCACGTTGAAAGTGCACTCGGTGGCAGGCTTGAGTGATATTTTCATGATAATGCCCACAAACGGCATGATAGTTATGTGGCCCATTAAAGCAATATTTGGTAGAAAGTTGATCAAAGATATGAAAACAAAATGCACCATTTATTTTCGTAGCTATCACATCATGAACACTGGGTCAAATCAACTTATGTGAAAACATTACATTATGAAACTGTAGTACAGTTGTAAAAAAATTTTGCTTCAACGTGAACAATTTCCTTAAAATCGCACTGTTTTTATTCATATATTTTTAACGCAGCTACGTCGTACTGTTGTTCACATTTGGTAATTGATATTACAGTGATTTAGAAATGCCGCCGCGATTAAACTCTTTGTTCGTCTCATTTTATAATTATTTTTCGAAAAAGCAAATCTTCGCAGTGTCCATCATCAAGGAGCCGTAAAAGCCGAAACCAACAGAGCACCCGATGCCGAAATCAAACAACGCCGCCCTGAACGTACGCTCGCTGTTACAAACGACAACGCCGCCCTGAACGTACGCTCGCTGTTACAAACGACAACGCCGCCCTGAACGTACGCTCGCTGTTACAAACGACAACGCCGCCCTGAACGTACGCTCGCTGTTACAAACGACAACGGCGCCCTGAACGTACGCTCGCTGTTACAAACGACAACGCCGCCCTGAACGTACGCTCGCTGTTACAAACGACAACGCCGCCCTGAACGTACGCTCGCTGTTAAAAACGACAACGCCGCCCTGAACGTACGCTCGCTGTTACAAACGACATCGCCGCCCTGAACGTACGCTCGCTGTTACAAACGACAACGCCGCCCTGAACGTACGCTCGCTGTTACAAACGACAACGCCGCCCTGAACGTACGCTCGCTGTTAAAAACGACAACGCCGCCCTGAACGTACGCTCGCTGTTACAAACGACAACGGCGCCCTGAACGTACGCTCGCTGTTACAAACGACAACGCCGCCCTGAACGTACGTTCGCTGTTACAAACGACAACGCCGCCCTGAACGTATGCTCGCTGTTACAAACGACAACGCCGCCATGAACGTGTGCTCGCGCTTGCAAATCGAACAAACCAGCGGCCAGACAAACTAGTAACTTACTTTTGACTCTGTCAGGTTAAAATTGGACAAAAAGGGGCAAATGTGGTGCGGGTCTATTATATACTATAGCGTAAGGCTATTAGTAGCATAAGTTATCCGATATAATGATCAAAGTCAATTCTTTCAATGATTATTAAATCAACTGCGCATATTACTTGAACTATTTACACACTGTTGATTTGAAAATCAATGATGAGGGAGTTTTGAAAGTTCTCTTCCCAATAAATGTCACATATTGAATATTAGTGCCTATGCTTATACGTGTAGTGGTTTACTACAAGTAGTCCAGGTGGCTCAACTTAAGTAACGTTATGTAACGTGGTCTACTAGCAACATACATAATGTCAGTTTAATTGCCATATATTATGTTTTAATTACACAGAGAATATGCCATGTATGTCATTCTGTATGCCTGGTTGGTGACCGGCTGGCACAATGCGCACCGGAAACGTGCTGAACGATCTATCTGCAAGCCAAGGTAAATTTTTTTTCTGCCATCTCAACTAAGCCGACCACTCCGAAAGAATACACGATCCGTCACTTCCCACCTAGCACATTGAAGTATATATGTTGTCTAATTATGCGGCTGTGTGTTGATGCTAACAATAATATTGTGTGTGTCTCTTTCTCACAAATGAAATTATAAATTGCATGTTAAAATGTTCGCCGCTTTGATAACTGAATATGCCATTTCTCTAAATATGACATGTAGCAATTTAGGTGACCACGTGCTTCTTATAGATATTGATGTCACTGTATCTCAATCAATAACCTCTACATAAGGTGTGTTTACGTCCCAACCTGGTCGGATGTGGACACCTGGTCAGAGCTAGACAAATCACTAGAGTAGTTTACAATGCCATGAACCCTGACTGCGACTGTGATCTACCTCGCGATTCTTGTCAAATATATCGAATGTTGAATGTTGAATGTAGACGCATCAATTAATCGCTACAGCCCTACAACCTAGGTATATTTACGCGATCCAACAAATTGTTTATGACAACCAACCCTGTCTGACTATCAAAAACTGCATCCTGCCTCTCTTGCCCTTGACGTGAGCTCTACGTCCTTCAACGATGGAGACACAGAAGCAATAAAAATACCAACCGCAACAGCGCCGGCCAATGGCGACAACACCCGAGTGACGTTATCCAGTACGCCCCGAGGCGTCGCTGCGGGCGCCGCGGACACGAGTTATAAATGCCTTCACGCAATTAGAACACATGTTCATTGTTTCGCGCCGTGGTTGTTCTGGCAGATGTTACTAGCTGCCAGCTGTATTGTTTGGTTCGTGTCACTGACTGAGGAGTCATGAAAACCACCGGATTGTTCAGGTAGGTCACGAAAACGTGATATATATATATATATATGTGATTTTATTTATTTATTCAGTACTAAACGTCGCATAGATTGTAAATAAAATGTTCACCAAGCATTGGTTCACTAGTGCGCGTGTATGTGCCTATTGTCTGATATAAACCCGAACCAAATGATTTGCTCTCTGAACCGTGCACAGTTAAGCTAATCGCTGTCATATGGTTGGTCCACACGCACAATTTATAAATATGCTACCCTCACAATCTCATTTTGCGAAAAAATCAAACCTACCTAGTATTCACTGCAACGTGCCAGTTCGTTTGTGCAACTTTTGTGTGTAGTTTTTAGTGTGAAATCATCAGACAAACTATTAAATTACTTATTGTTTGGTCAAACATTAAGTGAAGTGAAAATGGAAACGCTGAAAACTCACAAATGTTACCCTTAGTGAAATAAGAGGATGGAAGTCACTCCCACGATCAGCTTTGACCCGCACAGGGTTTACCATTATTTATATCCGTTATTTTAAACCTTACCAAATCTAACGACTAAAGTCAATTCTTTCGAAGATTTGAACAAAAGAGGCATTTTTTATTAAAATGACTGCGTAAGCTATTTATATACTGCATATGTAGACATCAACGAACCAGATTTGCTGTAGGCTAAACTAGTTGAGGATGGAGTTTTAAGAATTAGTACACAGTAGCATATGGAAGTATTATTGTTCAATGCATATGTATGAATTGAATATTAGTGTGCGCGTACGACTACCAGTTAAGTTTAAAACATCATGCAATGATTTAAAGCGAAAAAAGTCGTAGTTTGGGGGATATGCACCTAAGATAGATAATAAAAACTAACCACGTGCAACTAAAATAACAAGAATATCACGCCAGTCACTCAGAACGTTTTCTAAAAGTGGGAGATTCCTGTCGTTTCTCCGAATGACCGAGGGCTGACATGTTAGCCAGCGCGACCGATAAGCGCATGCGCAGTTCTATGGAATCGGGGGTAACATAGACTACACTGACGTATTACGGTAGGCCGGCATACGCAGAACAAACACAAAGTCTCAAACAAATGAGTTATTTTTTCACAAAGAGGACCAGTTTAGTAAACAAAGGCCAACATATGGTACATATGTTGGGTTTGGACTCAAATAGCATGACCATATCCTATTGGCAAGCATAGGAATAGATGTATACAAATATATTTTCATTTGGCGAGCAAATCGTGACGTAGTGTTATTTAACAGTATGGCGCTGACTATGTAATTAAGATATTCTGTATTCAACAAGGTTTTCCTAGTAAACCACTGGCGTGATATTCTTAATGGTAGTTACAAATGAGTATATTTTTTTAGTAATTCTTATTGGTGCATAGGCCGGAAACCATTACTTTTGTTTCGCTTTGAACAAAGTGTACTCTCTGTGCTGTAGGGCGCTGGTTCTGCTATGGGCTGTGACCGCAGTAATATCCGAAGACGGTAAGTAACGACGTGTCATAGGCTAGTGATAATAATGATAACGATAACGATAACGATCAAGATCAAGATCAAGACCACGATCAATGTCATGATGATCATAATAATAAATAAAATAATAATAACACTAATAAATAATCATCTTAGCAACCATAGCAATAATAATAATCATAATGCATTCAGCCAAATACAAATAAACAGCCGTTCTACATGTCCGTGTGTTTGTCCTCACAGTGTCTGTGCTGTCACCCGGGCTGCTGAGTAAGATAATGCGGGAACTACCGTCCTTCGTCGACCACGCCATGCGCTTGCTTCAGGACACTATTCACGAGGAGTCTGCGCGGGCCTACTCCATGAGACATAACGGTAAAGGTTTGGACAGAGAATACAGGGTTGGCCCAGTCGATGTGACGTCAGAGAACGTCCGCCAATTCTAAGTTAACCGCCGTCGTGGTTCTAATCGAAACTTGGAATGTTATGTTTGAAGTAGGGGTTTATTTCTTGGTGGATATATTCGGTTAAAACAAACCAGTTGTCGGTCGCTGATCGCAGTGTGCTTTACAAGTGTCCTCGTCGTAGCAGGCGAAGTCGTATATAATCTGTTTCGTGTTTTATGAGCGAATGTCGTGTTGCATAGAACCACTCAAGGACGAGGTATTTACATTTATCTGTGATACTCTCGGACAAAAGCGACAAATACGTGACCAAGACATTGATCAGTGCAGGGAATAGTGTTCAACATTGTGTGCCAGTTTACTTCTTCAGGGAAATAAAATGGAAGCACTATATTTGTCGCGGCGTCTTACAATTTGTTTTCCAAAAGGATGTACATAAAAAATCTGTGTGTCTGTCTAATATGGGGCATTTTTTTAAAAGCCGTGTGTTGAAGTGCAAAGAAGTGCTCTTATGTTAATAACAATTTTGGATAATAGGTTAGTTGTTATCACCGTAACGTCATGCGCCCGCCCGCCTTTTGTGAGAAAGTGCCGCGACCGGGTGTCAAACCGTGTAAAGCGGGACTCACGCGACTGGAAAATAGAAATCTAGAGCACATGGACTAACGTTAGTGAAGGAACAGTGTTGATTGGATATCATAAAGTATTCAGTCTCAAAGAGGACGATAAATTAATGTCACAAAGTGTCTACTTATTGTGTTAATGCTAGCAACATGAATATGTTTAGAAAACAAAATTGACAAATACCCCAGAAGGTCGGGTTAAACATAAGTCATTGATTTCCCAGTCCAATTGGAGAGGAATCCGTGTTTTGCATTGGATGGTAATCTTGTTAAATGGTTGCAGCTCGTCAAGGCCGGCCGGGTCGGGCGTCGTTCAGGTTCCTGCTCGCCTTCCTTGGCTCGAGTCCCTACGCCAAGCAGCTGTCCTATCCCGCCTTCGTCCAGACACGCGCACTGCAGCTGGCCAGGGAGAGGTAAACCGTACGACGATGATCAGTAAATCAGAAACGTTATCTTAAATTATCAAGTCTTGGGTGGATTCGATATTGGAAAATGTGTGGTAAAATGTTCGCAGTAGATGTTATATTTTAAGTTTCAAATTTTCGAAA
The DNA here is from genome assembly GCA_963662155.1 of Lamellibrachia columna. Classification (NCBI taxonomy): domain Eukaryota; kingdom Metazoa; phylum Annelida; class Polychaeta; order Sabellida; family Siboglinidae; genus Lamellibrachia; species Lamellibrachia columna. Next base: position 11,850,017 of record OY759274.1, read on the forward strand.
CGAATCTGGGAAATCTGTACAGTGTGTGCTGTATATTACGTATTATGGAAAGACTTACCAACTGTGTAACCACATATAATAAGACAGGGAACTTCCGAGAGAGAAAAGTAATTTTTCAAACTCCCAAATTTTACTAGATGAGCAAATTTTTATTTATTTTACACGGACCCTGGTGCAAAATTAAGTAACCATTAAACTGAGGAACCGAAAGGTCGTCCAGTTAAATCAGTTTCAACTCTGCACGTTCCTTAATCAGTCTCAACTATGACAAATCCTTAGATCTGATCCCTAACCAATCACATGTCTTCAGATGGAAAAGTTTGTAAAATTCACTTCCGCTTCCCGGGCTGCTATCGCAACGTTCAGTCGCTTTAAACAAACCATGTAATGTAAGCCGTCTCCTGTCAGGTACCATCTGAACAACGCGCAGGTGTACGATCTGATCGCCAAGGCAGGCCCGATTCTCGGCTCCAACGTCGACGTGTTCGAGCCGGACTCACCATACCCCAGACCGATCCCCTCTCTCTGCCCCTACCCCATCAAGGTCAACTGTAATCCCTACGCCATCTACCGAACTTACGACGGCACGTGCAACAATCTGCGCTACCCCCTGAGGGGATCGTCGAATAAACCCCTCGCCCGGCTACTACCCCCGCTCTATGGCGACGGTAAGTAACCTTCACTGGTACTTTTTATTTGGGGGAATATTAACACTAATTCCACATAAGAAATCAGTGGCCTATTTCGGTGAATTTGGTCATGTGCCTTTGGTACAGAGTTGTAGTTGTATTAATTTCTACCCTGGATATACAGGTATGCATCTTTGATGTGATTTCTAAACTAATCCTGGTTAAAGGAGAAAAGTTATGTCCAACAGATACGCAAAATATAACAATGTTCTGTTATCTTTGATATAGGTAATAATTACTGACGTAAATTAATATTTGTATCTTTCATTTGTATATATTCAGGCTATCAACCATAAATGTTATAAAGAGATGTGTTTTCACTGACGTCGGTAGGTATGTTCAAACCCAAAGAGATGGCACCATGCTACATCCTCGAGTGGTGCCATCTGCCTTCAGAAGGTCGGCTGTCATGGATCGCGTGTGATGTTTGTACTGTGCCAAAGAGATGGCACCACGCGACATCCTCGAGTGGTGCCATCTCCCTTCAGAAGGTCGGCTGTCATGGATCGCGTGTGATGTTTGTACTGTGCCAAAGAGATGGCACCACGCGACATCCTCGAGTGGTGCCATCTCCCTTCAGAAGGTCGGCTGTCATGGATCGCGTGTGATGTTTGTACTGTGCCAAAGAGATGGCACCACGCGACATCCTCGAGTGGTGCCATCTCCCTTCAGAAGGTCGGCTGTCATGGATCGCGTGTGATGTTTGTACTGTGTCAAAGAGATGGCACCACGCGACATCCTCGAGTGGTGCCATCTCCCTTCAGAAGGTCGGCTGTCATGGATCGCGTGTGATGTTTGTACTGTGCCGTTCTTATAAGCTCTTCCTATTTCATTGTCAGTCATGCAGTTTTTGGCCAGCATCACACGTGCGCTCAAAGAAGAAATAATTAAAATGGCAGGTCGTGAGAAATTCAGGTGGTTGCGACTCTCTTAATGTTCGTTCGACATATCTTGGAAACATGTTGCAGGGATCGCGTTCCCGCGTCTGTCGACATCCGGGTCCCTGCTGCCGAGCGCGCGCCTCGTGAGCGCCACGATCCACTGGGACCGCAACAACCCTCACCACATCTACACCGTCGTCCTGATGTCCCTCGGTCAGTTCATTGACCATGACATCTCGCGCACGGCTGTCGTCACTCTGGAGGTCGACGATGGCGGTAAGGTCTGCCGAGTTGGTGACACGCTCTTAGCTGTCAGTGACGCAGTTGTTCAAGACCCAGACGCGACAACATATTTAAACCAATATAGCCAACATACACAGTTACAGTCACACACTTGCTTATTGTTAATATTGACAGTTTCACTCACTCACTCACTCACTCACTCACTCACTCACTCACTCACTCACTCACTCACTCACTCACTCACTCACTCACTCAACCACTCACTCACTCACTCACTCACTCACTCACTCAACCACTCACTCACTCACTCAACCACTCACTCACTCAACCACTCACTCACTCAACCACTCAACCACTCACTCACTCACTCACTCATTCACTCTTTCACTCATTCACTCAACCACTCACTCACTCAACCAATCACTCACTCACTCACTCAATCACTCAATCACTCAATCACTCACTCACTCACTCACTCAACCAACCAACCACTCACTCACTCACTCACTCAACCACTCACTCACTCACTCACTCACTCACTCAACCACTCACTCACTCAACCACTCACTCACTCAACCACTCACTCACTCACTCACTCAATCCTCTTTGCTCCTCTGGAGCACAAGTCGCCAACAAATCTCTCCCATCCGGCACTGTCAGAACAAACTAACAGAGTCAACAACACGTCAATGAAAATACATCTCCGTTTCCTAAATGTATATCTGCCTCACTTATGCACTGACATCACATAGACAAACACAATACTTCAGGCGAATTTTACACATTGTAAACGAAAAAGAAGCTGTAAAATGTATAATAACAAAACTCCTATTACGACGAATTCCTCGAAAGCCAGAGCTCAGCAGCGCGTCAATGTAAAAGGCTTAGGCAGTCACACACGGTTTGACAATGTCAAATCGTCAATAGTTGAATGAATACGCTAAGGAATCAGGGCGGATAAGCGATGTAGTCTAGATTTCGGAGATGTCGTTACGGTGCTTGCAGGTTACGGCGAGGAGATGGAGGACGTAGACTGCGGCTTCGACGGGTGTCAGACGGACGGCCTCGAGAACCAGGCGTGTTTGCCCATACCCATTCCCTACAACGACACAGTGTTCGGCGGGGGTCGTAAGCCCTGCCTCACGTTCGTGCGCTCGCAGCAGGTGCCGAGCGCCTACACCTGCGAGCTGGGTAAGTGGCACATCGACTGTCATACGTATGTTACTGATAGGCTGGACGTTCTTCTGGCCGAGTTGTGTTGATTCATATTTTTTTCTCCAAAAAATCCAATCAACATACAGCCAAATAAAGTGTGTTTGATACAATATTATAAGTAGAGTGATTACAACATTGCTATGCAACAATAACACCGCTTTTGGGTCAAACCCTCACGCTTCATTCGCGATTTCTTTGCTGTAAAATGAAACGGATTATTTAAAACCACATTGACCCCCGACGTCTCGCTGAGCACTATCTGTGAGAAGCATCAGGTTGTCCACACATGCTTGCGTAACTACTTGGCAACCAGAACAGCCATCTTCTGTGGTTTCTTACAGCGCCACCCGAGCAGTTGAACCAAGTGACGTCATACATAGACGCCTCCCACGTCTACGGCAGCACAAAGAAAGAGACAATGGCGCTGCGAGATCTGCAGAACCCATGTGAGTATTGCCCCCATAAATGACAACAGCAAATATGTATTTATTAAAGCCTGTTTATCTCTATAAACGTACAAATGTTTAGTAAAGCAAGTAAATGCTGTAATCTTGCAGTATTATTAATATTGCCGTCCCTGAGGGGAACCAGTCCCGTACGAATAGGTTCTGGTAAATTTCGGCCAAACGAAGAACAGCGAATAGTACCATTGTATGCATATCTTGATATTCTGATATACGTTCATCCCTTCCCACTCAGTCACCCAGACTACGACCATGGTTATTGGGAAAATTGCACGAGACAAAAAATATTCGTTGTTTCAAAATAAGTATTGAACATTGTTGTCTTAACAGGACAAATCAATTAATGCTCTAAAAGTTTGGAAAGTCCTCTGGTTAACACGTCCATTTTGAAAAAAGTACAATGATTAAAATCTCCATGTTTTGCATACCGTGCATCGGATCCCTTATTAACAGTCATCATGATAATGCTATGTGTCCAGCACGAGGCCGCCTGCGGATGACTCCGAGTCAGTATGATCCACGTTACCAAGATCTGCTGCCACAAGATCCGAAGTTCAAAATGTGCAAATTCAAGTCCGACAAAGTGATGTGTTTTGCTGCCGGTGAGTGCGTCAATTACAATCTGTTTCGTGCAGGGAATAAATTACATGGGACGATTTCCACTGATGTTCTCACTGCCGTAGAGGACCTTCAATCAGCGCGACACAACATCTAGGCCTACCCCGTGTTGGTGTTTGTTGTGTTGGTGAAACCTCCTCAATCGTTTTACACAGTGCTACTTTAAAAAAGCAATTTGGGTCTGTGAACGACACGAACATTCTGTAGTGACATTCTACCCGGTTGTTGCTGGAATCGATGTATCAAATGAGAAATATGAAAAAAATTACCATTCGGGGAACTTTTGGAGATTTATCACAACAAAGATCCTTACTAGAATTCATGAACACTATCTACACTTATGCAACTTTCACCTACCCCGCTCCTGCTGTTTTCCATCAGGGGACAATCGCGTGAACGAGCACGTCGGTTTGATGTGCATGCACACGCTACTCGCCCGAGAACACAACCGGGTGGAGAGCGTCCTGCACTACCTCAACAGGCATTGGGGCGGCCAGCGACTGTTTGAGGAGAGTCGGCGAATTGTCGTGGCCGAGTGGCAGCACGTCATCTATGAAGAGTGGCTGCCTATCATCCTGGGAGAACGCATCATGCGGGACAACCAGCTGACGTTGGTCAAACAGGGACACTGGAACGGTAGGAATGGCTGGTGAACGGGTGAACGTGTGGTTACAGTTACGTCTTGGCGGCACGAGAAGAGTTTGACAAACACTCCTTTCGTAGATTATTATTAGTTATTGTATATTCTTGATAAATATTGAGAAATGGATGTGTCGCTTACGGCAACACGAATACCCATGCACGCGAGCCCACCCAACCGCCCGCCCGCCCGCCCGCCCGCCCGCCCGCCCGCCCGCCCGCACGCACGCACGCAAGCACGCACGCACGCACACACACACCGGTAGGCTAGACAAACCCTTGAAATGTTATTGTGAGATTAGTGAGACTAGACTGATGTTAAAAAATGTTTCCTTATATTGTCACGAATGCAACCCAATCTTTAGTAGTAGTTGTAGTATGTACATGCCATCGTAAAACATACACACCAAACACCAATTAGCCGCAAGACGTCCCAGTCTAATGGGTGCAGCATATCTGTAGCGGTGGTTGTCACATTAGCAACCAAATGATGGTCTTAGTGGCATGTCGTGTCAAATATACAATCCCTGATTCCTGATTCCTGTGTAGGATACAACGCTGAAGTGGCCACGGATGTCTTCAACAGTTTCGCGACGGCGGCCTTCCGGTTTGGCCACAGCCTCATCCAAGGCATGTTCCACGCCAAGGACAACAACTACAACAGCATGGGCACCGTCCCTCTCAGCATGGTAAGTAAGACAACAACTACAACAGCATGGTCACCGTCCCTCTCAGCATGGTAAGTAAGACAACAGCTACAACAGCATGGGCACCGTCCCTCTCAGCATGGTAAGTAAGACAACAACTACAACTTGTGTGCCTTCCCTCTCAGCATGGTAAGTATGACAACAACTACAACTTGTGTGCCTTCCCTCTCAGCATGGTAAGTAAGACAACAACTACAACTTATGTGCCTTCCCTCTCAGCATTTTAAGTAGGACAACAACTTGTGTGCCTTCCCTCTCAGCTTGGTAAGTAGGACGACAACTACAACAGCTTGGGTGCCTTCCCTCTCAGCTTGGTAAGTAAGACAACAACTACAACAGCTTGGGTGCCTTCCCTCTCAGCATGGTAAGTATGACAACAACTACAACAGCTTGGGTGCCTTCCCTCTCAGCATGGTAAGCCAGACAGCAACTACAACAGCTTGGGTGCCTTCCCTCTCAGCATGGTAAGTAAGACAACAACTACAATAGCTTGGGCACCTTCCCTCTCAGCATGGTAAGTAAGACAACAACTACAACAGCTTGGGTGCCTTCCCTCTCAGCATGGTAAGCCAGACAACAACTACAACAGCTTGGGTGCCTTCCCTCTCAGCATGGTAAGCCAGACAACAACTACAACAGCTTGGGTGCCTTCCCTCTCAGCATGATAAGCCAGACAACAACTACAAAAGCTTGGACACCTTCCCTCTCAGCATGGTAAGTAAGACAACAACTACAACAGCTTGGGTGCCTTCCCTCTCAGCATGGTAAGCCAGACAACAACTACAACAGCTTGGGTGCCTTCCCTCTCAGCATGGTAAGCCAGACAACAACTACAACAGCTTGGGTGCCTTCCCTCTCAGCATGATAAGCCAGACAACAACTACAAAAGCTTGGACACCTTCCCTCTCAGCATGGTAAGTAAGACAACAACTACAAAAGCTTGGACACCTTCCCTCACAGCATGGTAAGTAAGACTACAACTACAACATGGATTCCTCTCCTTTCAGCATGACATATATTAATCCCGTCTGCAGCCGGAGGACTCGACAGAGGAGCGTGTATTTGAACAGCTTCTTGTAGACATACGACTAAGTTGAGCTGTGCCCCCTTGTAGACGTACGAGTCAGTTGAGTTGTGCCCCTTGTAGACGTACGGCTCAGTTGAGTTGTGCCCCTTTGTAGATGTATGACTCAGTTGAGTTGTGCCCCCTTGTATGCATGACGACTCAGTTGGGTTGTGCCTTTCTGACCGACACAGAACAAAATACTGCTATAATAATATATTACAGTTGAAATTTGTATTGCCAAGCAATGTATTGCTTCATTTAACTGTACATTTCTCAAGCAATGTATTGATTTTATCGAAATAAAGTCAGGGGAAAAGTCCGTATATAAACATAAATAAAATATGGTTTATGCAAACATTAATCTTCAGTCAACACAAGATTTGTAAAACTGTAGATGTACTGTTTTTGATTTAGCTCTACTACTATTCTGTACTGACTGTACCCATGTTGAACCAGGCCGTCCTACCTTATGTTCCTTTCTGTCCCCCGCAGACATACCGAGACCCACGCGCCCTCTACAACAAGCCGGAGTACGGCATGGATGCTCTGGTGGCGGGGCTGGTCGGCATCAACGCACAGACCCGGGACTCGTTCATCACGAAGGAGGTGACGAATCACCTGTTTGCCGAGGAGCCGCCTCACGGACTAGGAGAGGACCTAATGTCGCTAAACATACAGCGAGGTAGAGACCACGGCCTCCCGGGTAAGTGATCGCGTTGTCTGAATAGGTTGCGCAGCATGGTATGGTCACAGTTGGCCTTTAATTTATTATCCATAGATCCCATCATTCTTAGCAAGTTCACGCTTGACAAGGAACTGAACAAAAAAACAAAGCTGCAAAATGTTTGATAAGACTCACACAAAGAGCCTGGTTCAACAAGAACCTGACAATACATACAGAACAGATCACGTGTGTGTCCTTAGCATCCTGTTATACGGTGCAGAGACATGGACACCCTACTGCGAACGTAAGTATAAAATAAACAGCTAAGAGCATTGGCGTGAAATGGCAGGACAAAGTCACCCACCTTGAGATTATGCAACGCTACGAGTCAGTTTTCGGGTTTTAAGCGCAGTATATTCAACATCTGTTTATGTTATCGTTGGACGTTTCGTTTAACGGATTATTTTCTTAAATATTTTTTAGGTTACAATTATTTCCGCCAAGCGTGCGGACTGCGTCGAGCCTACAAGTTCGAGGATCTGGCTAACGAGCTTCCGCGCCCGATTATTGAGCGATTCCGTAGACTCTACAGGTAAATATGGCGCCTATATCGAAGGTAACACAAGCGAAGCGTTATGTGTGCGTTCGTGCGTGCGTGCAAGCGTGGGCACAGTTTCTGTACATAGAACGCTCTGTACATATTGTGTTTAACGACAATCATTTACATTTACAATTATTGTTAATCGTGCTGATTGCTTATTGAATAAGTGTGAGCACTGACCTTCTTTCCACACCGGGTAATATAATCTACACAACATTTGTAGGTCATATGTATTTTACTGTTATATTTAAAATACCACAATTTGCTTCCCGCTCTGTCGATGTTTACACACCTTAGTTTACCATTACCACTGTCCAGACACGGCCTTATTGTTCCAATACACAAATACGGTGTACCATCACGTATATGGTGTATCTAGAATCTTGCAAAGGGGGCACAACTATTTACCCATGCTACCATGTAACGGTGAAACGGGAAAAATAATAAACCAAATGCCCCCCCCCTCAAAATACGCCACTGAATATCACTGACTTCGCTGTCACAGCCACGTCGATGACATCGATCTGTGGCCGGCCGGGATCTCCGAGTACTCGGTCGCCGATGGCCTCGTTGGACCGACCTTCGCGTGTATCATAGCGAAGCAGTTCCGTCGACTCAAGATGGGAGACAGATTCTGGCACGAGAACAATGCCGACAACCCCTATCCCTTCACGTCTGGTAAGTTGTTGAACCTTCGCGCTTAGGGGGTTTATAGTGTTTGGTTCAGGTACGTGGAAAAAAATCCCCTAACCGGAGGTTTGAAATCATGGCTTCAGTTCGGGGAGTACTTCTTCTTCCGCTACCTGTTATGACTATGTGTATGTTCTTCGTTACCGGTAATGAATATGTGTATCTTCTTCCGCTACCCGTTATGACTATGTGTATGTTCTTCGTTACCGGTAATGAATATGTGTATGTTCTTCGTTACCGGTAATGAATATGTGCATGTTCTTCGTTACCGGTAATGAATATGTGTATGTTCTTCGTTACCGGTAATGAATATGTGTATGTTCTTCGTTACCGGTAATGAATATGTGTATGTTCATCGTTACCGGTAATGAATATGTGTATGTTCTTCGTTACCGGTAATGAATATGTGTATGTTCTTCGTTACCGGTAATGAATATGTGTATGTTCTTCGTTACCGGTAATGAATATGTGTATGTTCTTCGTTACCGGTAATGAATATGTGTATGTTCTTCCGCTGCCTGTTATGACTATGTGTATCTTCTTCGTTACCGGTAATGAATATGTGTATCTTCTTCGTTACCGGTAATGAATATGTGTATGTTCTTCGTTACCGGTAATGAATATGTGTATGTTCTTCGTTACCGGTAATGAATATGTGTATCTTCTTCGTTACCGGTAATGAATATGTGTATCTTCTTCCGTGACCGGTTATGAATATGTGTATCTTCTTCCGTGACCGGTTATGAATATGTGTATCTTCTTCGTTACCGGTAATGAATATGTGTATCTTCTTCCGTGACCGGTTATGAATATGTGTATCTTCTTCCGTGACCGGTTATGAATATGTGTATCTTCTTCGTTACCGGTAATGAATATGTGTATCTTCTTCCGTGACCGGTTATGAATATGTGTATCTTCTTCAGTGACCGGTTATGAATATGTGTATCTTCTTCGCTACCGGTAATGAATATGTGTATCTTCTTCCGTGACCGGTTATGAATATGTGTATCTTCTTCCTTGACCAGTTATGAATATGTGTATCTTCTTCGTTACCGGTAATGAATATGTGTATCTTCTTCCGTGACCGGTTATGAATATGTGTATCTTCTTCCGTGACCGGTTATGAATATGTGTATCTTCTTCCGTGACCGGTTATGAATATGTGTATCTTCTTCGTTACCGGTAATGAATATGTGTATCTTCTTCCGTGACCGGTTATGAATATGTGTATCTTCTTCGTTACCGGTAATGAATATGTGTACCTTCTTCCGTGACCGGTTATGAATATGTGTACCTTCTTCGTTACCGGTAATGAATATGTGTATCTTCTTCCGTGACCGGTTATGAATATGTGTATCTTCTTCAGTGACCGGTTATGAATATGTGTATCTTCTTCGTTACCGGTAATGAATATGTGTATCTTCTTCCGTGACCGGTTATGAATATGTGTATCTTCTTCATTGACCAGTTATGAATATGTGTATCTTCTTCTTTACCGGTAATGAATATGTGTATCTTCTTCCGTGACCGGTTATGAATATGTGTATCTTCTTCCGTGACCGATTATGAATATGTGTATCTTCTTCCGTGACCGGTTATGAATATGTGTATCTTCTTCCGTGACCGGTTATGAATATGTGTATCTTCTTCCGTGACCGGTTACGAATATGCGTATCTTCTTCCGTGACCGGTTATGACAATGTGTAGCCACAAATAAAATATATAACTGGACTAATGTCGAACAGGGTAAACTACCTGGTAACTTAGAAGAAAGAAGACGTGTAATGCGATAGAATTAATGCACCTGTTTAATAAGCAAAAGTTTAGTTCATCTTAGAATAGACGCAAGCCAGCAAGTAAACAGAAGAAAAATCTCATAGTACACGGGAACGAATAAATACAAAGATCACATAAACTGATTCAAAACTAAGACATTTTAGCTACGTGGTTTATGATGTGGCTCTTTAAGAAACGGAAGTGGAAGGAGATATTTCGATGGCATTATAATACTTACTAGCAAAAATGGGATAACTTGGTAGTTCATACGTGACAGTCATTACAGCAATGTTTACCAAATGCTTCAGGCCAATATACCATCATTACGCTCGAGATTGTTTAAGGGAACGTCAAACATATTACAAGAAACAGTCGCGTCAAGCACGTGATGCAACACGCGTTGCATGTTAGAAATGTTGAAGGTCGCGTGAATTTAGACCCATTGTGGATACTTGCGTTGGCTGTAGGGTAATAGAATATCTTTTTATTGTGTATTGGCCCTCGGTCTGCGACTTCGGGCCAATACGTGGGTGCGTGCTTTCTACTATAATTAACATAAACCGCCCAGATGGCGCTACATACTCTCAAACGGTTTACGTACTGAAGTATTCGCCGCGCGTGGTTTCTGCGATTGTTGGAAGTTAACGTTGTATGTAATATAAACCTTTTCGGCGCGCACGTGGTTGATGCGATTGTTTGTACGTTTTACGAAACGAACATTTGATTTACCATAAAAACCATAAGAACCCGTGATTTCGAAAAAAAATAAAGGCATTCGTGAGGTCGTAGGTTAATCCCTGAAAGTTTGGCGCCCGAGGTGCAAGTCGTCTAGGAGGAAAACGTGAACAAACATACGCTAGCTCGATTATAGTTAGATGGTGTTGTCGCGTGTTTGGGTCTCGGCCAGCTGCTGTTGGCAGCTGAACGAACATTTGCAATGGAAATGCGTTGCGCTGTAACAGTTGCTCCTTGTGCGCAAATATATGGCAATACAACAACAGCATTAATCGCTAATCTAGCCAGTGACTGATACTGAAACATGCAGAATGACACTCGTGTATGTTATACCATTGTCTCAGGTCAGCTGGCGGAGATACGCAAGGCAAGCTTTGCCAAGTTATTCTGTAACAACATGGACTCGTTCAACAAGGTTCAGCCTCGCATCTTCCTACATCCCTTGTCCACGGTGCTAGAGAACATCAAGTAAGTCGCAAGTCAAGAGTATGCATTTTCTTCTTGTGTAGCCTTAGCCTAGTCCCACCATCCGTTCAGTGCTTGGTGTTGTTAATCCAGCCCATTTTCTTCTACCTCTTTGGTTTTTCCTGGTAGTTCTCCTTTTACGCTGGTAAGTGCCAGACTATCTGGTCTTCTCTTGCAATGGTCGTACTTAGCCAGCTTTATTCTCTTAAAGAAGCACAGCAGACATTCTTTCTTAACTCTTACTCAGATGTTTGTCTATATCACTGTCGAACTTATCCAGAGCATTCTGCGCCATACACACATCTTGCATGCATGTTTACGTATATAATCCATTTTCTTGGGTGTCCACGACTCACTGTCTACTAAGCAACGCTACAGGCAAGGGAGTAAAGAAATATCTTCTTTAAGCTTATATTTGTACTTATGTAATCGTTTTTTTCTTATGTTAACAAGGTCACATGTAATGCTTCTAGCTGTAGCCAGCATGACTCTAATTTCTTCTGATGTGGTGTCTTTCATATTAAGAGAGACTAGTTGAAACTCCCCGCATCTGTTGTAAATGAAAAAGACCGTCAAAAAGTGCAGATGACTCTCGCGTTATGAACTCCCGGTGTGAGTAAAAAGCTCTTAAAAGCAACGCATTTGAAATGATTGTCCAGTCCTGCAGTGTTCTCTTTACTAGTTAATATAAGGAACATTTTGTCGAGTCCCAACATGTTCTGTAAAGCGAGAGTCCACTGTATTAGTAAATGTCACTGAACACGATGTACAACCATTGTATTAGTAAATGTCACTGAACACGATGTACAATCACTGTATTAGTAAATGTCACTGAACACGATGTACAACCATTGTATTAGTAAATGTCACTGAACACGATGTACAATCACTGTATTAGTAAATGTCACTGAACACGATGTACACGATGTACAATCCGACACAGTCTGCTACGAAGAACGTGACAGATAGATCCGTTACTAGGCTTCCAAGTTCCCATACCATTTGAAGTGTGTTGGTTCAGATCATGAGATGACATGTTGGACTAAACAACACTGACGCGCGAGACCACGGAACATTTTAACCGGAGTATTTAGCTAACTTGTTGATAGTACATGTATTTTACCCATATAATTCATAAATCAGTAAGCTATACATTTCACTTAACTTACTTGAATAACTTTTAATCTATCGTTACGACATTTTAGAATATACTCTCATTTGTTATTATTTAATCTTAAGCGACACTTTATTTATTTGTATATTTACGTTTTAAACTCACGATCCTTAGGAAGATAAAGTGTATATTTTATAAGGTTTATCGTGAATAAATGTTTTATTATTATTACTATTCGACACGTTTCAGAACCCAGCGCAAAATAGACAACCTAGCAACGTTCAACCGTCTGACGTACGGCTCCCAGAACGAGCGTGTCCCCTGTGAGGCGCTGACCGGGATGGACTTGGGAGCGTGGAGAGAACACAGACAGTAACAGAGTGGACACGCCTGGACAAGCGCAGCTCGACTCTTGTCGAAGAATTGCAACATTTACTGGCAAACTGCGACGTTGGGGGCGCTTGAAGGACAATGCAATCTAGACAAATGCAGAGGTGCCAAGTAAAATAATATTCAGTAGGCAGGAGATTATCCTGCTGGGGATGAAATAAAGGGTTTGTGCGAACGGATATCTCCTCACATAATACTAAATATTTTGTTCAAAATTGTAGATCTGAAGAGTGCCATTTATGCATTATGTAGAAAATCAAAAAGAAGGATTATTTGAAAAGGAAATGTGAAAAAATGGGAGAAAATAAGATCGTCCCATAGCAGGAGACCCGGCACCTGTATAATGATCATATTCACACTATGTACGTACAACGTTTAATGATTTCACATGTGTGCCCAGACTTGCGTGTACACATCGTTATGTCATATAGCAGGAAAAATTAAAATATGGACGCAGTGCCATTTCACACATTAGAGAGCATGGATGGTGTGCGTGTCACAGAATAATAAAGTATATATTGAAAACTGCGTCAATGTACCATTCTAATATGCCATGTTCTGATATCAAATGATAAAACGACTGAAAACTAAATTAATAACTGGGCACACTGACATTTCACACACCCAAAAGCATGAATGGTGTGCGTTTCACATACAAAATAAACTGTATAATGAAAACAACGCCAATGTATTATTATAGTATTCCATGATCTGTGCTGATATACCAGATAAGAAAACGATACAAAAAGCCGACCAATGTAAAATATAATGTACCTGTTAGTTCACAAGAGCAAATTAAAGCTGCTTGAACCAGTGCAGCCACGTCGTGTATATCTTCTGAACACTGTATAATCGCGGTAAGCCAAAGAAATACATTAAAATAAGACATACGTTTTCTTCAAATCTACGCCATCACATTAGTTTACATCAGCTGGTACTTAGACGTTCCACCTGCGGGCTCTCCGTCGTCCATTCCCTGCACGTTGATGAACATGTGCCGTACGGGAGGCGCGGTAGCACTGTAGTTGGAACGTCAGTCTCAGTCGAGAGGAGGACTGGGATTCCAACCATCTTGCCACCGTTTGAAGCATGGGTAACATCGTTCAAACTACGTCTCCCCAGTTCACTCAGCCACATAAAAGACTTACAACTCATAGCCGTTAGCTACAACTGCAACTGTCTTGTGGAGTTATGTGAACGAATCCTTCCCACAAAAGTTGAGACACTGTTAGTAGCAACGCGTCTGTCATGGGCGCTGCCAGCTGTTCTTAGGGCCAGACACCGCCCTACATAGGAAAATACTTTTACCTTTGCACTGTATCAGTATACCAAAACGTTGCGAACAATGTATTCTTACATAGTTACATAGGAATTATTAAAAAGTATTTTTAATGAATTGGAAGTAAACACGTCTTTCGAGAACAGTCCTGGCGACGGGTCGCCAATTTTAATGCACTCAAGATCATCGCAATCTATTCAAGGCACGTACGTTGTATCTACTGGTGGGGTAAATGTCTAAGCAATAGCCTGTGTTTTGGTAAGGTTCTTAATAAAACATTGGTTCTGTTCATGGGACAAATGCCTAAACATTTATATTTGAATCACTTACAAAGGGTGACCATAGAGGCTATACCCTTATTCCACATATATTACGTTAAACCCTATTGCAAAATTTAACATTTCAACAAAACAGACACAAGTGACTTGCTAGTAGTGGTCGGATGCGGCCATTAAACAGATATATGAGTGTAGACTCACCGATATGACAACGTTTAGCATTGCACTTGCAACAAACACTTATTATTATGAAAACTGTGCCGCCCAGGTGTCACATTTAAAGAGTTTCTCTGCACAGTGATTATGCAGATGAATCTTCACGTGGCCAGTATTAGCCAATGGTACTCCACAGTTGCCACACAATTTTAAGGTTTCTCATCAGTGTGGTCACGCAAATGAATCAATAAAATTAATAATAAATAGGTGTGAACACTTTCAACGTACCGATTTCATATAAACCGACTGGTTCACGGACTGTCCGCTAGATGTCATGACAGTGCCTAACATACATTCCAGGACACGCTAGGGCGCAGATAGCTAACTTTACAGTAACTTTGTACTTCAGTCCAAACGTCTATATTCGAAAGAAATGAAACCCAATTGTAACAGTTATAGTTATGTACAGTGTCAGGTCCGATTCGCCCGTCGTATTTTTTAGTATACTCGATACGGATTGTCAAAAAATGCCGACAGTAGAGTAAGGTGGGGCATAGCGCCCAGGGTAACTAATATCGTCGTAACGGTTGGCTCCATTTAATGATATATACCTACAACTATCTGCAATATGTCGGTAACTATATGGAGTATATGTCACGCTAATCTAACATGATTCGAATAACATGTTTTTGTAGTGTGATTAATTATGCGCATGCACCCGATTTGGGCGCTTTGCCCCGTAGGTGGGGCAAAGCGCACATGGGATGGGCGCTATGCCCCATATTGAATTGCATGTATGTTTTATGCTATCAATAGGCTACAAAATGATTATGTAATAACAAGAATACATAACTTTATTTAATGCAAATACATAATGCACCTACAAACCAAATGAAACAGGAACAAAGAACGATATCGCACCAGGGAAACTGAATGCAGTTCGCTGGTGGCTCCAGTGTAGCGACCCCTGTGTAGACTTTCTTTGGTACGTTCGAACCATGCTGCCTCTCAATCTGAAACGAACATGCTATAACCGCTAATCATCAAGAGAATGTTTGATAAAATTATATCATTAAAATTCACACGGACACACACACACACACACACACACACACACACACACACACACACACACACACACACACACACACACACACACACACACACACACACACACACACACACACACACACACACACACACACACACACACACACACACACACACACACACACACACACACACACACACACACACACACACACACACACACACACACACACACACACACACACACACACACACACACACACACACACACACACACACAATATTATACACAATTGTGTGTCTTTGTGTGTGCGCTAAACACAAAAACTGATATTATACATATATATCATATATATATATATATATATATATATATATATATATATATATATATATATATATATATATATATATATATATATATATATATATATATACTGTATATTGTATTTACACAACAACATGCCATCTAAAATGTATTCACAGTGCTACTTTGCCCCAATTCAAAGATGGCGCTATGCCCCACTGTCGACTATGCTGAGAACGCTTTGAATCATGAATTTTCTTTTATCGCTCACCGTAACTGAAGGCATGGAAATTCATGTTATATAACATAGCTTAGAAAGTTATTCCAAGCTTTTCAAAATTCATAACCATTTAGTGGCAATTGGTTAATTAATATGGAAGCGATTTTATAACAAATAACAAAGAAACGGTAAATCAGCTGTATTTACATCGTGTTCGAATCTATAAAGCCATAGCACGTTGATGTGTCGTCAGGAGTCAGTAACTAATCATTTGATCGCTATATGGAGCCACCAAATGCAATATTCGCCAAGATAGTGGCATGGGCGCTATGCCCCAACGTGGGCGCTTTGCCCCACCTTACTCTACGCACGCGGCACCGTGACCCGTCGTTCTCAAAACGCAACCTGCTGCGGCTTCGACAAGGGCATCTGATTCTCAAACGATCTAGCAGCAACATTGTCTGCCATGCGGAATAATGACGGAAAGCATAACTATAAATCACCAACGGTAAAAGAAATCACAGCCAAACTCGCATCATCGACTTGTAATGCGATGTATCGCAAAAATATGTTTTTTTTAATTCGGGCCAGTAACTTTTTTGGGGGGCTAGTAACTTTTAAAATCTACTGGCCCGACGAGCCACTGGGTACAACAGCTTAATGTCGAGGTCTGCAAATATGGTACGTACGAGTTCAACTTCGTCTCTCTCGAATCCACCGTGCTCGAATCTTGCAACCTCGAATGTTTTTCTCCTAAAGGAGTTATGTTGTACTAAAAGATTGGTTCCCGCGCATGCCACTAGGTAGATTCCATTGTCTTCGTTGATATATGCTATGTATGTTGATATATGCTACGTAGATGAACATTGTTCGACTCTCGCTAAGCTAATAGCTTCCTTGTCCACTTGCCATCTGGACCTATCGCTTGGATGGCAAATCTTATAAAATCTTTAATAAAATCTATATGAACTATATATGATGAAGACAATAAATTAGTATTATTATTATTATTGTATAATTAAACAGTGTGATTGGAGGTAAATCATGCCACTGATTAGGAGTAATATTGTCTAGGAATAATAATAGGGAAAGTTTCTACACGAGGTCTAGCACACAGTGACACACCCACTTCGTTTTTGTCAATATTGTTAAATAAGTCTACCCTGATTAAAAATAAGGTTTGTTTTTATTAGTCAAAGCAAGGATACTTTTGCAGTTTAGCGCTGCACCCCAAAATTGTCACCTACAGTCGCCAAACTTCTCCTGGTATATCTACTACATCTGTGTGTGTGTGTGCGTGCGTGCGTGCGTGCGTGCGTGTATATATCACGTGATCAAACAGTAAGCTTGATGTGTAATAAACGATAAAACTGCACAAAAACTAAACATTGTTAGCCAAGGCTTCGTGGTGTTCTTAAGATCTCCGCTTGGTGGCGCCACAATAAAACAACTAGTCACTATGGGGTTAGACCGCCATTGATTTTCACATAGGCGACCATTATAGTTTCTTTCCATTCCTGAAAAAATCACTAAAAAGGGTGTATATTTACGAGATATATCTTAAATTTAATATTAACTACAGCTGACGGTATACAGTATGCTGAATATGCATTTCATGTTAGTAATTACTACTAATGTTTAATATTGATTGTCATTAATGCACTTTATCATATTATGATACAATACATATTATACTAGTTTTGTGTTTTCAGCTATTCACATGGCAATGTTAAAGCATTTTGTTATATTTGTGATTTATGTAAGATATCTTGGAGCACTTTTAATAAATGAATATTAAGGTGCTATACTATTAATATAATGTTTAATTCAATCAAAAAAGTCCGTATACACACATGCACATACACGCACGCACGAATGCACGCCCCCACACACAGATATTGAAACGATATGGCAAGAGTATCCCTCCTTGTCTTACACCATTCGTAACACCAACATTTTCAGACAAATTGCCTGACCATATTTGACACATAACCTGATTAGAATACCAATATATAAGTAGTAGACATAAAAAATTAAACAAATTTATGAGATATCTCATAATTATACACCCTTTTTATTAACATTGAAGGCACATTTATTTCAGGAATCCCAAGAAATTATAATAAATCAGTTGTGGTTTTCCCCAAAGTGACTAGTTGTTCAGTTATTGTGATGCCACTAAACGGAGTTCCTAAGAACATCACGAAGCTTTGATTAACAATGTTTAATTTTTGTAAATTTGTATAGTTAATTATGCATCAAGTTTAATTTTGTGATCACGTGACATGTGTATAATGTGTAGTAGATATACGAGGAGAACTAGTTTGGCAACTGTAGGTGACGGTTTTCGTGGTTATTTAGGGTGCGGTGCTAAACTGGAAATGTACCAAAGCATGAACACCAATTAAACATTGTCACTGATTGTATATGCATATCAACTAATAATAAAATGTATTAGAGAAAATAGACAATTGTGCTCGGGAGCAATTTGTGGGAGCATGCCCCCAAAGGAAAAGTGCTCGTGCGTCTTTTCGACTTCAATTGTCCAATGTTACGTATTGGTAGGTGGGACATGTATGCACACCTAAGGTACACCTGTATTGCTATAAGGCCTAGTAAAAAAAGAAAGTAGTTTCTCGTCCGGACTTTTTTAAGAAGGAAGAGGGAGGCCCTATTGGTTACTATTTATGGATTTTTTGCTATTAGTTTCGAAGATGGCCACCATACCTTAGATGCTCACTGTGGTTGATTTAAAGACAAGCTGTATTTTTTTAGATACAATATGGAACATGCCAGTGATTTATATTACTATATAGCCTGCGATTCCATTTGCAAATTGCATGACTTTTTAGCCGGAATGGCAGATGAATAGAAATATTTACATCAATAGAATATGGCACGTGTTTCACCAGAAAACTACTTAAATTGACTAGAAACAAACAAGAAGCGAACAGTGTTGAATGTATTTATGAAAGTAATGTGTATGTTTGGCCATGGTTTCATTAGTTTGTATCACAGGCATACAACTGAATGGCATTTATACTGATTTAGACTGGAATTATGAGTCTGCGTAAAGACTATCTAAAGCAAGTTCTTAGTTTAGACTCTGTAGAATGTACTTACATACCTACACCTTGTATGATGCTTAAAACATGAACTGAAATAGTACAGCGGTACGTCGGATGGCAAGTTTTGGACAGATTTCTTCACAGAAGTGAACAAACATTTAAAAATAATATCTTTATGCAATAGTAAATAATAAAACGGAAGCGGCGGCCAAAAAGGAAGTGGGCGGGGATGAGAAACTAGTTTCTTTTTTACTACAGGTATGTGTGGACATACATCACATTTTTGAGGCCTTTGCTACAGAGCAGACGACGAACTGCAATCGTAAATTTCAGGCTGCAGAACAACGTATGGCTTGTTAGGTATATCCATAAGTATTATTTGGGCTTAAAATGCACCAATACAAGTAATTTAAACATAACCAGCTGTAGTTTATATAATACAATGGCCTAAATCCGGTGAAGTGGATGCGTGATATTGGCCTGTCTGCGTGCATTGCAGCGCACACAGAAAGCCGTGATATTGGCCTGTCTGCGTGCATTGCAGCGCACACAGAAAGCCGTGATATTGGCCTGTCTGCGTGCATTGCAGCGCACACAGAAAGCCGTGATATTGGCCTGTCTGCGTGCATTGCAGCGCACACAGAAAGCCGTGATATTGGCCTGTCTGCGTGCATTGCAGCGCACACAGAAAGCCGTGATATTGGCCTGTCTGCGTGCATTGCAGCGCACAAAGAAAGCCGTGATATTGGCCTGTCTGCGTGCACTGCAGCGCACACAGAAAGCCGTGATATTGGCCTGTCTGCACGCATTGCAGCGCACACAGAAAGCCGTGCGACGTAGAAAACCAAAAGGACACATAGTAAAAACAACATTATCATTATACATTTCAAAATACACGAACACTTAACCTACATAAATTATGTTTTCTGTGTATGACGCACACATCGCATTTAGGGTATCAAATAACAATAATTGAGTAATTAAGGGTATGTATTTTTACATCTCAAAACGCGCTTTTACGATAAAGGGTAGACATTGAGAGGTCTCACTGATCTGTGAATTAAATGTGTTCGTGAATTAATCTAAATCATGCCATCATGTTATGTAAATTAACCACTGCACTGTGGCATATCTCCACATGACTATGAGGGTATGCCCCAGACGACAGGCTGGGGAAGACTTTCCCGTACACTCGCAACAACAACGCGCAACAACAACACTAATAACACACATTCCAACAATGCATAAACACACCAATATGTTTGTGTATATATATATATATATATATATATATATATATATATATATATATATATATATATATAATATATATATATAGATAGATATATATATATATATATAAATATTTATATATATATATATTTTTATATATAAATACATACATATATATATATATAATAAACACACCAATATATATATATTAATTTACATAACATGATGGCATGATATAGATTAATTCACTAATGCATTTAATTCACAGATCAGTGTTTGAAAGAAAGCAAAGGTGAATGACACAATGACACAAGATAGTGCCACCTGATGTTATAGTAACGAGGAGTTGGTTTTGGCATGATGATATACAGAACAGATAATATAGAACATAATCGTCGTAACGTCAATCATATCCTTAAAATTGAAAACGTAAAAATTTAATAAGGTCGTCATAAGACATATTTTTTACAACAGCTATAGATAATTGTGATTGTTATTTCAATGTAATTTGAATATATTGTCGGGGATCCACACTGCAAAAAGGCATCTATTTAGGGAGGGAGTGGACATAGTTTAGTGTGGAAAGCAGACCTAATTTTTTTAGATTAGTGCATCTAGATGAATAATCACAGCCTCTGCTCTGCCATATCTCTTGCGAATCCTCCGAAAATTTTATTTTAAAAAAGGTATCCGAAATTGACAATTTCCGCAACTTGTGTCTGGGAACGTATTGGTATTGCACATATTACTACATGGAAATCTCTATATATGTGTAGACGAATGGACTACCAAATGAAAGCTAAACATCCACTGCATCTGTTGACATGTGGTATCTTGAGTACTTGTGAAATAATAATGACAATGACCCTATTGTTATGCCGAGACTCCACAAATGAGTCACACAAATCATAACATAATTTTATATAAGCTGCTAAAAATATTTTAGTGGCAGTATTATAATTATTACCTATTTTGATGTGAAACAGATGTTTATTAGCTACAGTTTGATATCAAATTGATGTCCATATATTATATACAAATGTAGTTATAGTGTTAGCAACATGACAACTCAAAACAGCGAATAAATACAGTTGGTCATTTGCTTGATTAAACAGACATGAAAACACTCTATCTATAAAATACAATTTCATCCTATATTTTGGACCCAAATAAGCAGCTACATATTTTTAAACTTATTTTATTGTGTACATAAGAGAATAATATGGATAACTCAAATTAAGTCAGCCATTTTTTATTTCCAGATGGCCGACAAAGAAATTCCCATTTTTACTAAATTATTACAGCAAGTGTTTTTTTTCTGGCCTTGCCCTAATAAAAGTGCAATTAAGGCTTCACTGGATGTAATTATAACTGCCAGCATTATATCGCAGTTTTGAGAGATATTAATAATAGTAATAAAAACTCTATTTATTTAACACCAACAAATCCAGGGCTAATGCCCAGTTCATGGTTGTTTACAGAAAAGTACAAACACATAAAAAATTGCACATACAGAAAAAAGTAAATGATTGATTGGACAATGTAAGTTTATGAAGCAAAATCCTATGTTGTATTATATATTTATTATATTAAAATTACGAGTCAATGAAATGATAAAGCAAAGTGCTGAGAAGCTATACATACAGGATCAAAAATAAAACGCAAAAAAATCAAGGCTACAAATGCATTAAACATATCGAAATCACAAACAAAAATCATTAAAACTATATGTATAATATAGAAATGTTAAATCAGGTTTCAGTTACTTTAGAATATTAATTTGAAAAAAGTCTTCAGTGATTTAGATATTGACTGGCAGCACCAAGTAAGGATGGAAATTTCTGGGGAATGTTGTAAGTATTGTCACTGTGATAGTCACTTATGAACTAACCAGATATATTTTTCGGAGGATAGGCATTTTTTGATAGCGTAATATATTAATCATACGTGGTGTTAATGTAGTCCACCAGGGCAGTGGTGCGGTTTATAGGGAACAGGTGCACGTTAGTGACATTCCCCCAATACATGTCGATTTTCTTAATAGATTTAACACACTGAACAAGAACAACATAAGGATGAGACAACTTATTTAAATGTAATCCCGTTATTGTTGGAGACCACATTTAAGATGGAAAGACTGCGTTGAAACTCGGTGGGTGATGGTAAATGGAGACAAGCCGTTGACCAGAGGTGTTAGTCGTGCTTGAAAAGGTTTCTCTTAAGTTTGGGTACACACACGCTTGGAACATATTGCGATAGGCTAAGTGCGCTATAACCTGCACTTACCCAATTTAATAGTTTATATAATAGCCTACTGATATGTTGGCACGTTATGATATGAGCAGTATTTTGCGATATAATTTAATCCCAAAGGCACATATTCGCTTTACAGGCAACTGGCGTATTATCTATGCTTTGCAGCCGTATGTATCCTCAGCATCCTTTATTTGTACCTTTCCATTTCCAGGTATTGCATGTTATTCAACGCTTTGCCGGATGTCTGTTGTTTCATTGCCAACTGATGTCAACATTGCTCATATATACTGAAAACTTGTTACTCGTTTAATCTGCTTGTTGTCGTTGTTGTACTTTGCACTGTGTACTCTCACGGCCTGTACGAGTTAATCCAACCCCTGAGGTGTTGTAGAGAATAAAGCAGTGTCATTCGCATATTGCAATTCGGATATCATTGCTCCACCAACCGCAAATTGCATAATATTCACACCGTTTGTTGTTGACTTCACTGCTATTGTTTCCCACGTTTTTGCTGAACAGTTAAGTGTTCAAAGCAACATGAAAACCATAAAGGTAAAACAATCAGTGTCCACATAAAAAAGAGTTAGTTCTGCCACCAGGTAGCCAAATTGATAAAGCAGGTTTTGTGATATCTGGTGAAACAACGAACATGATCACTATCAAATCCATAGTAATATATATATAGTATTAAACAGTAAAACGATCAGGGTCCTGGCAAACACTATCCCAAATATATATTCCTATGCCAGATATATTTTATATGATGTAGCACATCGAGATAACATAATGCACCTTGAAAGCATTTAGTTTAGTTGTGTCACTACATGGTAATGCAAGTATACAACTATGGATGGAAAATTAGTAAAACGATTAGTGTCCAATCACACCTATTTTTAAAGTTGCTCTGTAAAAAAATGTGTGGCTCTGATCTTTTTACCTGTGTGGTCTTCATGTCATGAATGTTAAACAACACCAATCTATTTTACAAGCACATTTATTAGAGATGTGCATTTATAAAAAAATACACACAAGTTATTTCTAATAACAAGAACAAGCAGAGACAGAATGGCTGCAACTGCACAACACAAAATCACAGAAGCCAGGCTTCACCACGAGATAATAATAAGCATCACAATAAAACTATTAGTATTCAGTTAAAACTAAGCAACAATTGATGGCTATCTACAAAAGATGTCAAATATCATAATCATACTCTTGACGTTTGCCATTAATAGCAATCTGAGTATAATGAGACGTAAGTCCACTGGATGAACCTCTTTTGGAATGCCAACATTTCATAATTTTGTACCAAAACTTCCCAATACATTGTATTGTATACAGTCCTATCTTACTCTTACATAGTTTCTTAAAAGGTCTATCAAATGGCTTGCCAGTAACAGATCATCTGTTCAAACCTTGTCCGAAGACTCACAAATATTTTTGCTGTGTGCAGTCAGCAGCTCCTTTTGAGCAAGCACCGCAAACCAGTGGACTTAGATAATCATATGGGTTCATTTGGGAGTCTTATGGATTTCCCATGCTGCCACTCAGGGTTGGCACATAATGACTTGGTATATTTACTACAGAGATGTAGATCATAACCAATCATAACCATGCATTGGTCAGATATGTGGTTGTGTGGCATCCAGCAACTCAGCTGGACTTTGTAAACTCTCGCATAAGAATGTCAGCAGCATAACCGGCCGTCATCACGCCCTTGGACACTTTGTCTTCGACGTCCTTGAGCTGCGCCTGGACGGCGGGGTACGATCGGAACACCTGCAGGATGTGCTGCTGGATATAGTTCCACATCCAGATGAGGAACTGGTGTTTCCGTCGTCGTTCCAACTCACCATTCTGCATCATAAGGTCGCGAAACTCCTCCATCGTCTTCCACAGCTGAGGTATCCCTTCCTTTGTCCTACTTGAGATCCGCTTCACCTGCGCACAACACCAGTATGACAAGAGAGTCTACGCAAAACAGCACAACCAGGCATTTTGTGACATGGAAACCATTTGTGACATGGAAACCATTTTTTAAGGTAAATGTCACTTAGCAACAGGTAATTTTCATATAGCACAGCATTCACTATCCAATCCTAAGGACTGCCAAAGCGCTTTACACTTGAAAGGTGGACCTGTTCCTTCCAACACCAACTCGACTTTACACTTGAAAGGTGGACCTGTTCCTTCCAACACCAACTAAACTTTACACTTGAAAGGTGGACCTGTTCCTTCCAACACCAACTCAACTTTACAATTCAAAGGTGGACCAGTTCCTTCCAACACCAACTAAACTTTACACCTCATAGGTGGACCTGTTCCTTCCAACACCAACTAAACTTTACACTTGAAAGGTGGACCAGTTCCTTCCAACACCAACTAAACTTTACACTTGAAAGGTGGACCTGTTCCTTCCAATACCAACTAAACTTTACACTTCATAGGTGACCAGTTCCTTCCCAACACCAACTAAACTTTACACTTCAAAGGTGGACCAGTTCCTTCCAACACCAACTCATCTTTACACTTCATAGGGGGACCAGTTCCTTCCAACACCAACTCAACTTTTCAGAGAAACATTCAGCCACACTTCAAGTACTGTGTGAAGACCACTTGTTCATATATATCGACCACTGTCTATAGCTAGGTACTTATTTATAGACCAGGGTAAACTGAGTCAGCGCAGACTGAACAACGTTGACACTGTGCCCCACGTTGACACTGATCAAGAAGGAATTTTTTAGTATTAACACTTACGAGGTCATTAATGAAAGATAATTGAAAAACAATAACTGGGAATAGCTCGATGATCCTTATAATTAAAAATCTACTTGAAAGTTCGCTGTCATAGCAAAATGGTGTTTGATGATGAAGTACTCAGAAAATGTTCACCTTCGTCCGCCAGAAGGGGTTCTTTGGCTGAATAAACCTGGTGGCACTACGGTACTCGGATTCGATGATTTTCGCTGCCATGACAAGGTCGCCGTCGCTCTTGTTAACAGCTATCAGGTCTGCCACCTCGACAATGCCCTTCTTGATACCTGAGGGAAACAAGTGATGCTGACCTTCAAATTTACCCTATTACAAATAGATAAATGTTACAGACCTGCTAAGATGACTAATTTGTGAATAAACATAGTGTGAGTTATATAAATTGTTAAATTATGTCACAATATTAAGATTTTATAACACATCAACATGGATAATCATACCATTCCGATTATACTTCGCTAGAGGTGTAGTTTAATTTGTCATTAAATATAATATATTAATGCAAGATTTAAATAGATTATGGGTTGAGATGTTTTATGTGGCTGAAAAAGTCCACACACATGCACAAACATTAAAGTGAAACAGAAGTCATGGTTTGGGGGCTATGCACCTAAGAGATAAAAAAAACTAACCACGTGCAACTAAAATCAAGAATATCATGTTCTACAAGTTGGAGATTCATTTTTCCGAATGACTGAGGGCTGACATGTTAACCAGCGTGACAGGTAAGTGCATGTGCAGTTCTTTGAAATCAGGGTAACCAAGACTACAAGTGATGTATTAAGGGAGGCCGGCATACACAGAACCAATGCCAAGTCTCAAACAACAGTGTTATTTTACCATAAAGAGGAATACTTTAATAAACAAAGGCCAAAACATGTTACAAAAGTTTAAGTTAAGTTGAGTAACACGGCCATATCCTATTGGCAAGTATAGGAATCGGTGTATACAAACATATTTTCATTTGGCGACGGAATGTTGCCAGAATATCACTCATGACATACCGTTAGACCATACCAAAGCACACTTCTGGAAAGTGGCAGACTTTCCCGGTATAGTATGCCACCTCCAGTGTTGCGTCACAAGCTCTCCCTGACAATCAATGTGTCCACATACTGATTGTCAGAGGCAAACAGTGTACTGCCGCAAGTGTAGGTATTGTCCTCCTTCCTGCGCTTGACAATACGTTGCTGGACTGTCGTTAACTTGGTCGCAGCATACACACACCTTGGCTTGTTGCAGTCTGCGCACTGCACAACATCACGCACTTTTGGGCAGACCAGCAGTTGCCTGTGAAGGACATTTTCTTCATTGTGTTTTTCCAACACAGCTGAGTAGGATGGTCTAGCATGGTCATCAGTTGGTTGGCCATATACATCCTCAAAAGGCTTGAAACGACCTTGTTTCTTCTGGAAGCCGTGGAGGGTTGAACACACAGTACCAGCAGCCGTTGACCTCACCGAGTGCGCATTTCTTCACCTGAAACACGTACCGGCGCTGACGGCAGTGCCTGGTCATGAAATCAGCCAGTCGATCACATAATTTCATGTCTTTCTGGGTGACCTTGTTCTGTTCAAGAGCCTCATCAATGACACGGAGACTCTGGAAGAAGTCAGTCACATCCTCATATGATGCTGCCACGGCCACTTCTGTTGGCTGCCCCTTTAGTTTCAGACGACTGAATCTCTCCTGCAAGAGGTTCAGAACGGGCTGAACGGAAGCCTTCAGGGAATCCCTAAATCCGTGTGAGTGCTCCGAGAGCCGCTTTGCATCTTGTAAGAGATTCTTCTCATGTGGTCCTCCATGTTGTTTGTCATTGGTGTTCTGTCGAGGACAACATGCTGCAGCCCCATGTTCAGCAGTGAGTTAAAATTTGTGTTGCCTTACCTAACAGTATGGTACATCCCATGAAATTAAAATGTTGTGTGTTCATCAAGGTTTTCATAGTAAACCACTGGCGTGATATTTTTAACTGTAGTTACAAATGGGTATGTTTTAGTAATGGTGCATAGGCCGAAAAGCGTGAGTTTTGTTTCACTTTAAGAGAACATCAACCCACGTACCTTGTAGTTCGTCTCCGCCAGCGGGTGGTATCAGCAACACAAACATGTCAACCATGTCTGCCACAGCAAACTCTGCCTGCCCAACGCCTGTCAATAGAAACACAAATTATAAACAGTGCACTGCTTGTTCAAAGTTGTCAAATCCAACATAAAACAACCTCCTCAATACATTCAGCCCATCATGAATCAGGTTTGTTGATGTTCACATCTGTAATGTGTGAACAATAACATGTGTAGTCGGTTTAATAAAACATTAAAAGAGCACATGCATACTGTTGTTAAAATCAATTAAATAATTAACCTTGATTGTTAGATCAGGTAACTTGTAAAAACGTGAATAGCTTTAAAGTGCATACTGAGGTGGAGCTACTGTTGCTCCTTTTCGCACAATTTCAATTGGGCAAAGTAAAAAATAATTTATTAGTTTGTCCGATGATTTCATCAAAACAAAATAACATATTTGTACAAATGAGCTCGCTTGTTACAGTCGATACTAGATATGTTCGATTTTTTGTGAAATGGGTCCGATGCGAGATGAGGGAAAAACTGTATTGAGGAGGACCTTTTAACATGTCTACAAGATGGAATATGATATTGTAACAGAAAAAAAATTATAAACCTACCCATTGTCTCAACTAGAATGATGTTAAATCCTGCACCCTCGCACAACACAATGACATCATTCGTGTTCCTTGTTACCCCTCCCAGGGTACCACAGCTTGGGGATGGGCGGATATACGCATTCATATCGCGGGATAATTCTGGCATGCGTGTCTTGTCTCCTAATAGCGAACCTATGGCAGTGACAATGAACATTATTATGCATCCCTGCTGTCAGAATTTATAAAAGTTTGTACGTTTGAAGTTAGTATATTGCTAATTGATTGAAAAGTTAATTTTTTTCATTATTGTTGTGCTACTTTGTCAAATCGATGATGCTCTTTCTGATAGTTTTTCGGGCAATATGGAAGTTCCTTCCATCTGTATTTTCACAAAATAGTATGTTGCTAAGGAGAATTTAACATTTAAAACAGGTGAGTTTTTTTTAGTTGGAGGCGTTTTTAATGATTATTTTTTAACACCGACCATACAGACAAATGCGCTGGTGAAAGCGGCAGCGAATAGGATTACTTTCTACTTTACTTTTTGATCAACAAGCCCGATTATGCGCCAGCTTTCATAAAAAATTGTGAAAATGGCTGCTATGTTCTCCACAAGTTTATTCATTACCTGATGACCTCTGTGACAACAATGAAGCGACGCCCTACCTCCTGACCTCGAGGACGAAGGATCGACTGCCAGCACTGCCACCTTGTGGCCTGCTTCGGTCAACATCTTGCCAAACGACTCTATGAAAGTGCTTTTTCCTGCCCCTGGAGGTCCAGTCAAACCTAATGATATAACAATTAATTTAAGTTGATAATGAGGCAAAAATATACTCTAATTGCCTTAAGTTAATGTGATATAAATTTTAATAGAAAAATGTCTTCAAAAATACACTCTGCAATCGCAGTCTTATGATGTACAGTGATCTATTGCTGCTATTCAGTGATTTTATTTCCACTACACATAAAAGCAGCACTTGTAAAAGGTGAACATAAGTATGTTGTGTTTGTTGACAACTTTTTAATGGAGTTTATGGTGAAAATGTTGCTCCAAAGCTAATGATGGACTTGACGAGCACTTTATGCTCATTAAATTTATCGACAGATTTTGTTTTTTGATAAATGTCCCCTGGTAACTAAAAGGCGAGATGTATATGGTAAAGTCAAAGTGTAACTTTCTTTGATCGTAATTGGTTACTAGGTCCGATTATGTCTCAGGTTCAGGGTTGCAGGTTTCTGCAGGACGGTTTCTACCGCGGTTTAAACCATGGTTTCAACCGTCTCATCAGAAATACCTTTCTGACATCAAGGTTGGCAGGTTTCTGCAGGATGGTTTCTACCACGGTTTAAATCATGGTTTCAACCGCCTCGTCAGAAATACCTTTGCGACATCAAAATGTAAGAAATTTTTTTTTAGACATTTTCTTTAAACAAAATTATCACATGCCATTTTGTTTAATGTGTAGATTGTATATTAAATCAATGTAGTAATGCATTAGTAACCTGTTACATGTCATATACAATTGAAACTTTTACTCTGTGCAGTCTATTATGTTTGCATTTTCTACCAATTTATATTATATATAAATGATAACAGATCTATGTAATTGTTGCAGCATGGTTTCACTTGGTAGAAAGCATGAAAAAAGTTGGGTGGGTGTAGGTGCATACCAGTAATAACATTGGAGAGGACTTCAAGGGACTGGTGAGAACTGTGCACAGACCAGTGTGGCTGTATCAATAAGCCAATTGAAAGCCAACAAGAGTTAAACTTAAGCGATTGAGACAGAACTGTAATGCTGTACTGTTCACTGCCGTGAGCTGATAGTGAGCTATGCACAGTTTCATTGCGTAAAATTAGACAAATTGATATCAAAGAATATGCAAGGCAGGTCCAGGCAATCATTTGAAGTCCCAATTTCCAGAGCTGAACTATCAAGTGAGTTACAATTAATTGTGTAAGAGTATTGTCTGAGCTTGTTTTTATCATATGTGCACCTGTCTGTGCTTGACCGAGGTATAAGTTGATTGGCCCACTGCTTCTACATAGCAAGTTGCTTGGCCAGCCACCTGTTGCTACACCTTGGCCAGCCACCTGTTGCTACACCTTGGCCAGCCACCTGTTGCTACACCTTGGCCAGCCACCTGTTGCTACACCTTGGCCAGCCACCTGTTGCTACACCTTGGCCAGCCACCTGTTGCTACA
Organism: Lamellibrachia columna; assembly: GCA_963662155.1. Classification (NCBI taxonomy): domain Eukaryota; kingdom Metazoa; phylum Annelida; class Polychaeta; order Sabellida; family Siboglinidae; genus Lamellibrachia; species Lamellibrachia columna. The sequence continues at coordinate 11,880,470 of OY759274.1, forward strand.
CCTTGGCCAGCCACCTGTTGCTACACCTTGGCCAGCCACCTGTTGCTACACCTTGGCCAGCCACCTGTTGCTACACCTTGGCCAGCCACCTGTTGCTACACCTTGGCCAGCCACCTGTTGCTACACCTTGGCCAGCCACCTGTTGCTACACCTTGGCCAGCCACCTGTTGCTACACCTTGGCCAGCCACCTGTTGCTACACCTTGGCCAGCCACCTGTTGCTACACCTTGGCCAGCCACCTGTTGCTACACTTTGGCCAGCCACCTGTTGCTACACCTTGGCCAGCCACCTGTTGCTACACCTTGGCCAGCCACCTGTTGCTACACCTTGGCCAGCCACCTGTTGCTACACCTTGGCCAGCCACCTGTTGCTACACCTTGGCCAGCCACCTGTTGCTACACCATGGCCAGCCACCTGTTGCTACACCTTGGCCAGCCACCTGTTGCTACACCTTGGCCAGCCACCTGTTGCTACACCTTGGCCAGCCACCTGTTGCTACACCTTGGCCAGCCACCTGTTGCTACACCTTGGCCAGCCACCTGTTGCTACACCTTGGCCAGCCACCTGTTGCTACACCTTGGCCAGCCACCTGTTGCTACACCTTGGCCAGCCACCTGTTGCTACACCTTGGCCAGCCACCTGTTGCTACACCTTGGCCAGCCACCTGTTGCTACACCTTGGCCAGCCACCTGTTGCTACACCTTCACATAGAGATACACTGTTACAAGTGCAAATTGATTACCCACATTTTTGTATATAATTACTCCAAACAGTTAAATGAAGTCAATAGACATTTAATTGTCACTCTTCCATTTCATAGGTTATATAATTAGCAAAATCATGAATTTAATTAGCATGTATTAGAATCTGACAGTTACTGACTGGTTTCTGACAGATTCTGACGTCAGAAACTTGTCAGAAACTAGTTTCTGACAGTTTTTGACATTGTCACGTCAAAAATACCTTTCTGACAGTCAGACACCCAACCCTGCCCAAGTTACAATAACCATAATTACCACTTAAAAAATTACAATTACAGAATATAGTGGTCATAGTCACAAATGTATATAAAACCAATCAAGCGAGGTAACGCAATCTCACCAATTCTGAACGACGAGATATTTTTGTGCGTCTCCTTTGTCACTGTTTTTGCTTGTTCCATCATCTTCGACAGCAACAGCTGGGCCTGCGCCTGCTTCCGTGGGTGCATCGACTCAATCAGTGTGATCGACTCGGCCAACATTGACCGCTTTCCTTCCACCAATCCCTTGAATAGCCTTTGTACGACTGGATCATCTGGCAAAACGTCCTCTCTCAGGTATGGGACATCTGTCGCATGTTTATCTGAGTGTTGTCGTGGTGCAGCTCTATGTAGGTGACTAGCTGAACTCACAGATGTGTACAGTCGGACACATGGGGGTATATGACGGGCGGAACTGAGATACGGATTAATACTAACTGTTCTTGTCAGGTGCGATAAGATGCCTCTTCCTACGTGGGAGCACATGTCTAGTTTGTGTGCTGCACCCTTGCCAGCCTCACTGGAAGAAAATAAGAATAAAGGTAAAGCATACGCTATCTCAAAGAAAACAACAATGAAGACAACACATATCCTCCGTCAACATGCAACCTCATTGGAAAAAACAAGAACTGAAAATAATGCTTACCCTCTGTTGACAGCCTCACTGGAAGAAAACATAAACTGAAGATAATACATCATTCCCTCAACAGCCTCACTGGAAGAAAACAAAGTGGAGACAACACATACCCGGGTACCTCTCTCAACAGCCTCACTGGAAACAAACAGACACTGAAGATAAGGCATACGCACCCTCATTCTGTGATACACATCATCATTCATCACCAAATGTTTGACATGCACAAAACATAAAATAATACTTCAGTACTCCAATCTTATACAGCCAACAGCAACATGAGCAAACAAGGCACTAATACCAATCAGAATACAGCTACAGCTGTCAACGACTTTGATTTTATTACCCTTTCTTCAAGGACAACTGTTATTAGGGACCATTCATCACATTCTGTGTTTTTATGATCACCTTATTTGTAATAATATGGCCTGTCCCTTGCAGATAGGGTGGTCATAAAAGACAAGCACCGATCTAATATCAAGTACTAGTAATTCATGCATTAAATTAATTATTCAATACACAGCCAGTAGCAATGTATTATATACGCTACATTCTAGCAGTACAGCTATACTTTTCTTCAACATTTCTTTAATCAGAGGATAGTTTTCTTGTACTTGGTGACCACTGTGCAGAGTCCTCTTTGTTTTTCTTAATTCTTTGTTTTCTGCATAAACATGAATCTTGACAAAACTTTGAACTGTGAACTGTGCATGAAGCTCTGTGCACACAACAATTAGAGAAGTCCAGAGAGCCAAGCCAGGCAACTCTTTTACCAAGAGAACCCTCTGGTACACACATAATGGCTATTTCTCCCCGGTAGAGAAAATTTTTAGCAAACAGATTAGGGACAGTATGACACTGACAGACACCAACTCTCTCACTTAATCTGTGCTACACCTAAGTTGCATTTAGAACACATTGAATGATCACATGCTGTGCAAGCTGCACCTGATGTCCAGTCAAAGCATTGCTCAATGACAACCCTTTGCAACAACAACAGAATGGCTTAACATTTACAAAGTGTTGGGCAACTCAATTCACTCAGGTACTTAGGTGTACTCTGTTAGTGTTACCACTAGTTTAGCAACAACACTGACAACATTTATTTCTGAACTGGATGAGAGGTAGGGCCAACCAAATTGAGCGTCCAAGTCAACCAATTAACTGCTCTCAGCAGCAGGAATGAATAGACCCTACCGCAATGTTGCATAAAATTAGATTGATAAATTATCGTATAATATCTATTTTATCATATTAAAGCCTATGTTTTTTAAACTTCATTTCTGATTCTGCTCACCACTCTCTCGTTGACGAAGCACGATGTGTTTCATATTGAATTGTATATAGTAGATGTGAATCATGGTCGATGACTAAACAATCACAAAAAACAGAAGCAACAAAATGTGTTTTGTGGACAGAATAGGAAAAGCAATGAAAAAAATGTAAGGACACCTAACGAAAATAGGAAGATCATGTGTAAAATCAGGAACAGACAAGCAGAAATTCTAGGTCATGTGATAAGAAAACTAGAATATCTCGTTACAACAGGAAAGGTTGAACGGAAAAGAAGCAGAGGTTGGCACTTGGCAAAGAAATAAAATCGTTGATGGTCTATAGCAGCCTGGCTAGGAAAAAGCACAACAAAACTGTTACTTGTAAGATACCTGTGATCATGGGGAATGGAAGGCCAGGATCACCTACGATGGTAACGTCTACAAGAGAGGGGAATTGAAGGCCAGGATCACCTACGATGGTAACGTCTACAAGAGAGGGGAATGGAAGGCCAGGATCACCTACGATGGTAATGTCTACAAGAGAGGGGAATGGAAGGCCAGGATCACCTACGATGGTAACGTCTACAAGAGAGGGGAATGGAAGGCCAGGATCACCTACGATATGGTAACGTCTACAAGAGAGGGGAATGGAAGGCCAGGATCACCTACGATGGTAACGTCTACAAGAGACACAACACCTGATGATGATAATGAGGTATTTTCATTGTGACATTCCTGGAACACCAGGAGGTGTTTTAATATTTTGCAAAAACTGCCAATTTTTAGGTTAAGCACGTTTGCAACATGATTAAAAGTGCTGGAGGAAAGTGATTTTGACGAAACTTGTTCAGCACATTTCTAACATAGGAAAGTTTTAGAATTAATGATGGTCTCTTGTTGCCATAAATGACATAATCAATTAATCATGCAAAACGTTAACATGACCACCGCCAAGGCGAAGCCGGCAATGCCAAAATAAACTGAGGTCTGAGCCCAATACACAACAGTAAACAATATCAATAACACACTACTGACTGCCATTTGTAGCTGCCTAAGACATTTTGTAACAACAATGCGCCTATGCTGCCGACTTTAAAAAAACTGGACTTCGCAGTTCTTAACTTGTCATGAATAGGCGCCGACGGCGACGAATTAAGACTCACGAGAGGGGCCGAGCCCGAGATCAGACGCGAAGTCGACTACCCCAAAGTCAACGAATTCATTCGGTTTCGTCAAACACCACATGAATGCCAACAACCGCCTGACTAACATTGCACGACAGCAAACTGAATGCAATTTGTTACTTAACTGTCAGTACTTGCAAAGAGTTACCATTATTAGGATTTTCGTTCTATGAAAACAACCTTTTCGTAGCCGTAGGAGCTAGGCATCAGTATCCTTGACCTTGTGCGGTAATTTCATCGTTAGCCTCCGTTACCCGGGTGTTGGCTAATGTGTTTATGTGGCGTCACTTGTTTCAGCAAATTCCACGTAACTCCAGTGACAGTAGATTGGCAACTTAACTAGGACAAAATTGGACTCACACACTTCGCAACTTTATGAGAAAACATCGTATGCTTTTGCTACGTTAGCGTATACTATAGATAAAGTAAACAAGCAGCGCTTTGGTGCCTACGTTTTGGAAGAGTTCATAAGTAGAAGAATGGGCGACGATAAGAAGTTACCTGTTTGTAAATACGGCTCTAAGTGTTACCGAAAAAGCAAAAGTCATGTGCAGAATTACAGTCATCCAGATACGCAAAAACATCAAACGGTATGTAATTGATAAATATGCCGACGTAATGGTCTTGTTACAGACGTTACTCAATTATCGCCCAATAAAACTGGCGGCAAACGGCATAAGTCGAAGAACTTAAATAATAATAATTGGTCATAACGTTCTTTGACCAGTATCTGGCAGCGACATTTTAACAGTAAAACAATGCATTTTCAGTCACTTACAGTGAATACATTGAGTTCATAATGATGTTTTCACTGAATCGGGTGATTCTGCACTCTTCCGTGAAACGAAATGTCATCTTTCGGCTTCGCTGCCAAACTTCTCACTAGTTAAATCTTACCTTAGTTAAAGTTTAGACAGTCAACTCAACTTTCAAGTCTGACACTGTGTTTCGCGGTATCAAGGTGCAAGAATTATTCGTTTGGACACCTTCACGAGAGTGACGAGACAGATTAACAAGGCCAGTTTGTGGCTACGATTAATTGTGTCCGTGTCAAGTGACTACTTCAGTCAAAAATATTACATTTGAAAGAAATAAAACCCACTGGCAATGGTAGCAATCATAGTTTTATGCACTCAAAACATGACCTGCTGCGGCTGATTGATTCTCAAACAATTCCAGTAGAAACATGAAAGTAAATCATCAAGGGCGAAAGAAATAGCAGCCAATTTAGCATCCTTCAATTTGTAATGCGATGTATTGCAAACATTTTGTGTTTACATTATATGCACATACAATTTTGGGCCAGTAACTTTTTTTGGGGGTGGGCAGTGACTTTTTAATCTACTGGCCCAAAGGGCCACTGGGTACAAACACTGAATTTCAAAAACTTGCTTGAAATATGTAAAAAAAATACACATTCCACCATTACAATAAATATTTGTGTGCATACTAGGATGAAGAACCAGTGAAGAAAAAGGCAAAAATCGAACACTACTTCAACGGGGGAAAGAAGAAACCTGGTGATGATGCTACAGCATCTGGTATAGCTGATGAGGAAGAAGAGGAAGTTGTCAACTCAGAAACAGGTAAGTCACATAACAAACTGAAATTACAATTGCTGTAGCCTGTTTTTAATACCGGGCTAGTTTCATTTTCATGAGTAGCTGGTCTGAGTAGCCACCCGTACATTTGGAGCAACTCACAAGAAAGTGTTACAAAACAAAATTACAATAGTTTACAAAGTTCATGAAAAATTCCACTATTTACTATAGAACTTACTTTTAAGTAAGCGAACCTATCAATAATGGTGGTGCCATATTTCTTGTAGTTAGTGAAGCGATGTGATTATTTTGTTTTTAGTGAATTATGTTTTAGAATTTTAGAATGTTTTTGTAGGCAGTAAAATGTCAGACAAGGTGGATGTATTGAAGAGAAAACCACATAGTAAAATGTATTAATTTTCTTCAGGGAAGGACATTGTGTTGGACAATGTTGAAGAGAAAACCAAAGACACACTTTCAAACGTGAAAAATATCAAGGCAGACCCAGCAGATATCCGGGAGGATATCAAGAGCAAATTTTTGGTGGAGATGCCTGAAGATTTCTACAAATTCTGGGATTTTGCCAAAAGCCTTCATCCTAAAAATCCGCAGGGTAATTATTTTGAGGGAAAAAGCATTCCAGATGCACACCTTGAGAAATTAAAACAACAAAAGTTGAATGGTTGGGGGTTAGACAACAGTTCATTTCCCATTGATACTGATAGTGATAATGTGTGTGATTGTAGAAAAAAAATTAATCCATCAACAATTATAAAACATGACATCCACTGATACAAGAAATAAAGAAACAAAGTTTATGTAGACACCAATATACATCATAGATAATATCAGTTAACATAAAAAGTTGTGAAGGCGTATATTATATATATATATTCATATATACAAGCAAAATGTAGTTTTTATAAAATGGTCAGTGACTCCTATTAAGACATAACAGTCATTCTCATAGGAGCCACCAAAAATTATATTTACACTCATTTATACCAAAGGAGGTGCTAAAGTGCAATAGAAGAAAGAAAGAGCGAAAGAGCATGCACGGCTATTTGAGTAAATTCATGTTTGATTCTGAATAAGTATAACTCGGTTGTCCGCCTTGTGTTATAATTATGTATGTCAGCATTTAGTGTTAGTTTCCAGTTTAATAAGTAGGCAGGTAAGTCTTGATGGATGTACTTAAAATAGGATTTAAGTTCAGTTTACCAACATGTTGAACAATTAATCCTTTTGTAAATATGCTAAATATTAATATACATATTAATTTTTTATGTCGCCACCAAAATGTGCATGTCCTCAAATCTCTGCCAGTGATCCATCATTTTAAATCTACATATTAATTATGTAAACATTTCAATATTTTGGCATGATAACTCAACAATTTTTTTCAAATTGATAATTTATTAAATGTTTAAATAGCTAAATTTTTTCCTGCTACCAGTATGTTGCAAATACTTTGTGTTTGTCTCTGCAGAGGCTTTCAAGGCCTGTCTAGGTCTTGTGTTGGTTGGTCCGTACGACATCCTTGCGGGCAAGTGTCCACAAGACAGTTCTACCTCAGTGTGCTATCTCACACACTACAGGTACTGCTACGACCCTCCAGAGTTTCTCACAATTGTGAAGGGTTCTGAGAAAGCACAGTTCCACTTCGGATACTACAGGTGTGTGCCATATACTATATAAGAAATATTGTAAAGTCATGTCTCATTTTGTCTGCTTTTTGTTTAATAAGTTTGAAAGGTGATCCATTAGGGACCACCTCAAAACATCATTTGGTACTAGTTGAAATTGGTTTAATTGTGAAAGGGGGTTAATAGCTGTTTCTTTTAGCACTGCACATCAAAGTATTTTCTTTGGGTATTTCCTGATCACAGTTCATATTATAATGAAAGAGGAACAAATGAATTGTGTTCTGCTGCAATAATTTTAGTATGTGTAATGTGTATGCCTATGTTAAAATTGTGGTATGCGATGGTAACAGCATGTATTATAAGGGATAGCTTCCTTGCAATTATTCTTGGAAAGTGGTGGATTGTAAACTACTTGTGCTGAGATGTGTGCATGTTTTACATTGTCAAAATTAGTTTAAAATTAGGTGTTCAGTTAAATTTACAGTTAAAATGTATTTTGTCTTCATCAAGAGGAATAAACTAAGACCAGTAACATGCAGGCTTTTTATATTCTCAAAATGTTTGTACGATAACCAGTTAAACAAACAATAACTTTCTTTGGTCTGATTGTGAAGAAAACTGTTTGTTGCAGAGATGATCCAAATGAGATGCCAGTTTTTGTGGCGTCAAACTCTGCCGCAGAGAACTGTACATTGACTCTGAGAGGAGAGAACATATTTGCAGCCATCAAGTAAGTTGTCTCAGTGACAAGGGAATGTACCTCAAATTAGTTGAACTATTGAAAAATAAATTGCATAAACATGCCATCAGTGAACAATGATCATCTTTAAGCGGTGAAAGACACAAATTTGATTCTCTCTGGGAGGTTGGAATCTTAGTTGAATGTTTACTCAAGATCAGTGTTAAGAAATTATGTCCCATGGGTACAACACATGCATATATATACATAACAGATACCATGGTAAAGAACAAGTACAAGTTACATTTTTCATGTACCCATAAAAAATGCAATATGCAATAAATTGCTATAAGTGCCTATCAAATTTGATAGCAGATTTAAAAGTTTATAGTATGCAAAGCTTTCTTGAGACATATTGTAGTTGTTGAGTTTATAGGTTATCTGTTCCAGGTTGAATCTACCCAACATGCAATCTAGAACTGTCTGTTTGTTGTGATTAAAAACGTATTAGCCTAAACACAACTTGCGATTGACCTGTTGTTGTTCTCTTTAATCCTCTTCATTGTGACTCTAAAGCCAACACTGCACTTTCCTCGTACTGTACACAGAGTTTTGGGCTGGTTTCTTTACAATCTGTTGCCTCGCCATGGTTGACCTACTGTACACAGAGTTTTGGGCTGGTTTCTTTACAAGCTGTTGCCTCGCCATGGTTGACCTACTGTACACAAAGATTTGGGCTGGTTTCTTTACAAGCTGTTGCCTCGCCATGGTTGACCTACTGTACACACAGTTTTGGGCTGGTTTCTTTACAAGCTGTTGCCTCGCCATGGTTGACCTACTGTACACACAGTTTTGGGCTGGTTTCTTTACAAGCTGTTGCCTCGCCATGGTTGACCTACTGTACACACAGTTTTGGGCTGGTTTCTTTACAAGCTGTTGCCTCGCCATGGTTGACCTACTGTACACACAGTTTTGGGCTGGTTTCTTTACAAGCTGTTGCCTCGCCATGGTTGACCTACTGTACACACAGTTTTGGGCTGGTTTCTTTACAAGCTGTTGCCTCGCCATGGTTGACCTACTGTACACACAGTTTTGGGCTGGTTTCTTTACAAGCTGTTGCCTCGCCATGGTCTACCTTCTTCACCGATTCTTTGGTCTTTCAGGCTTTCTTTTTCTTTACATGTTCCACTATGTGATATTTGTTATTATCGGTAGTTTTCAGACTTTGGGTGAAACCCTTGTTCATATCTAAATGGTTGAAGGAATAAGTTTTTGTTTTTATTTTGATATTTTAATTAATGTTTGTAGGTCAGTGTAAATGTTGAATTATGCCATTTCCAGCTAAGCAAGATTTGTGTGTTTAGCTAAGACATGTTATTGTTTTGAGGTGAAACAATCATGTCTTTTAATTTTTCCTATTAACAAACTATGTTATTTTCTAACGATTACAGCTTATTGTTTCCATGCTTATGTCAACAAAATGATTATTGTTTCACAAAACAGTTTAGAAATGAATTAGTGTTGTCTTCATTGATTCTCGTTAGTTTTTCTTATTGTATAAAGTGAATGACTGTTTTGTACAGCTGGTTCTTGGAGGAAAGACTGAAGGAGGGAAAAACAAAGAATCTCACACAGTTGAAGGAGAAGTTAACAGAGTGGGCAAAACATCACAATTTCTCGCTAGAGCAGAAAACTAAGACAATGAAGGCAAGAGACAAGAAAGTTGTCACCAAGACATTCCATGGAGCTGGGATTGTGGTCCCCGTTGACCAGACAGGCGTGGGATACAGACCTCTGCCAGAAACCACAGGTATCATTGCATCAAAGCTGAATCACATGCATACCCTTTATAAAGGGTTGAGGCTGATTATTTTTTTTACAGCTTATTTTCTTCCATTAATCTCTATCGGCAGCATTACCCCTGTAATGTTCACCCTCCTCCGCCTTTATTACATTACCTCTCTCATGTTCACCCTCCTACGCCTTTATTACATTACACCTCTAATGTTCACCCTCCTCCGCCTTTATTACATTACCCCTCTAATGTTCACCCTCCTCCGCCTTTGTTACATTACCCCTCTAATGTTCACCCTCCTCCGCCTTTATTACATTACCCCTCTAATGTTCACCCTCCTCCGTCTTCATTACATTACCCCTCTAATGTTCACCCTCCTCCGCCTTTATTACATTACCCCTCTAATGTTCACCCTCCTCCGGCTTTATTACATTACCCCTCTAATGTTCACCCTCCTCCGCCTTTATTACATTATCCCTCTAATGTTCACCCTCCTCCGCCTTTATTACATTATCCCTCTAATGTTCACCCTCCTCCGTCTTTATTACATTACCCCTCTAATGTTCACCCTCCTCCGCCTTTATTACATTATCCTTCTAATGTTCACCCTCCTCCGCCTTTATTACATTACCCCTCTAATTTTCACCCTCCTCCGCCTTTATTATATTATCCCTCTAATGTTCACCCTCCTCCGCCTTTATTATATTATCCCTCTAATGTTCACCCTCCTCCGCCTTTATTACATTACCCCTCTAATGTTCACCCTCCTCCGCCTTTATTACATTATCCCTCTAATGTTCACCCTCCTCTGCCTTTATTACATTACCCCTCTAAAGTTCACCCTCCTCCGCCTTTATTACATTATCCCTCTAATGTTCACCCTCCTCCGCCTTTATTACATTACCCCTCTAATGTTCACCCTCCTCCGCCTTTATTACATTATCCCTCTAATGTTCACCCTCCTCCGCCTTTATTACATTACCCCTCTAATGTTCACCCTCCTCCGCCTTTATTACATTATCCCTCTAATGTTCACCCTCCTCCGCCTTTATTACATTACCCCTCTAAAGTTCACCCTCCTCCGCCTTTATTACATTATCCCTCTAATGTTCACCCTCCTCCGCCTTTATTACATTCCTCTTATGACAATTTTCCTATCTTAATTGTGTGTGTTTCACTGCCTCTGCTCTCATTGGTTGTCATCCTTGCTCCCTGCGTACCCAGCAACCTGCCCACATCATTCGGCTTCTTGCTTCTCTTCCCACTCTCTTCCCTCAAGTCATACACCCTTCATCTATCCACCCTCTTTGCTCTTGTAATTATGTAAAGCTGAATCACATACTCCACAATATATGTATGTAGGCACGCATGTGCACACGAATGCACACAAACACATACATTTATGTTCCGCAGATTCTCTATTATCACCACCCTGACACTGGCTTTCACCCAAGTCCACAAAACTATCGACATGCGTATTGTCCTTTCCATCTACTGCTAACCGTATGTCCACAAGCACCTTTCATCATTGTTTGCATCCTGAAATGTCCACAAGCACCTTTCATCATTGTTTGCATCCTGAAATGGCGGACATAATATCTTGCCGCTTTTAAAATCAACACAACTGCGATCGTATTTGTAACTGTGCTTGTCTGAAATTAACACCGCTGTCCTGCTCACAGGCAGTCTGAAGAAGATCCTCAAGAAGATCATAGACAGCAAAGACGAGACAGAACGCAACAAGAACCTTGATCCTCTAATGGAGATCGTAATGTTGATACAGTTTGCCAACGATGAATGTGACTACGGCGAAGGTCTTGAACTTGGTCTTGATCTGTTTAGTTTCACCTCAGAAGACTGCTTCCACAAAGTAATTCTCAGTCTGCTGCCATTGGCCTATCAGTTCCTCAATCGTGACGCTTTCGGCAAGATCCTCGATGCTCACCTTGCCAACCGCAAGCACACGGCAGATTTGAGTGTACTTGACTAGTCAGTTTGGCATCTTGCTCACAAAAATCTGTTCTGTTTCCTTTGGAAACACTCTTGCATATTTTTTCATTGTTTGATTCACAAGCCCACTAAACATTACTGCCTCCATTTGAAAAGGTTTTGCCAAGTGACGCTAAAATTGCAGTTCAAACTGTTGACAGTAGTATGTTTAATAATGCATTGTATGTGTTCATTTTGATACACTTATGTCATTGTTTGGCTAGCATCATATGCTGTGTAGTTGGTGACAATTGTGGCACCATCTATCATATGGCTAAGAAAAGTAGCAATGATAATTTATTTGTTGAAAATATATGTCAACTAAAAAGCTCAGATCTCCTGCCTGTGTTACCTGATTTATTATGTTATGTGCCAGTTTATAATAACTGGAGTTCTGCTAATCATGATGAATCATTCTGACAAAAAAGTAACATGATTTCATGTTCCCCCCAAGTGATAAGATAATTTGAGGATTCGTTATTACTGAAGCTAGCAAGAGCTTGATACGACTGGCTGTTATGTGATGTTCAAACTGTACATTTGTAAATATGCAGCTAAATAATAGTTCAAGTGTTGTTGCTATTTTCAGTCCTGAATTACAGAACTTTACTCTTTGTATAAAAAATAAAGAAATACCAAATAGAAGCACAAATTATTTATAATGGTTTTGATTTTTTTTCAATTAATGTTACTTTATTTACATGCCAAATTTAAATATATATATAATATATATATTTGACCAAATAGGTACCTGATTAACAACATCAAGAAATCTCGTTTTATTTTTACAGCCCGTTTATAATTAGCATATTACTGATCTCAGCTCTGTGTATATGCAGTATTTAATCTGGCCATGTGCTGTTTTGTATTTTCTCGAGTTAATCATCCAGATTGATATTCTGTTACAAATAACCCAATCTCTTTTGTAATTAGCACTCCCTTTCATTGCTGTAAACTATGTGACAGTCACAATGTAGGATACCGTTTTCGACCTATTAAGCGTACATGCCCTAATTAGTGTACACCCCTTTTTTAATCAGCAGGATCCGTAATTATTGCAATTTGACTGGTGTGGAACAGATGAAAGGTGTCGCCATCTGGTGTTAACTATTGGCACCAGTTTTCAGTTCTGCACTAGTCAGCAAAATTTTAATGACAACACTAGTGTTTAACAGTTACCTTATTGTCTAGAGAAAAAAACATTTTATGTACACTTATTAGAACAGATTCCTTGACATTTTTCCATGGCCAAATTTGTTCAAGCATACTGTACGCTTATTGGGTCGAACATGGTACGTACAATAGTATACATACAATAGTATACGTACAATAGTATATATACAAGTGGTTATTACAGAGTATTCTCTTTCTGAATACTCGATGCACGTCTGCACAAGATGCAGCCAATAAAGTGAAAGTGAAAACAGTCTTTGTTTTATCACCATTACTTTATTGATGTCAAGACTACCCAATATATATATATCATATTATATTGTACACGTGTGCATATGACAAATCTGGTCATTCAATACGACATATTTACACGGACTGCTTGTAGCATTCACAAATTACTTGCTATACCTTATCTTAACATCTGCAGATGATAACAAACACAACTGTGACAACCCTGTACCACTGACTAATCAGTCATTCTCAGACATTTGTCAGAAACAACAAGTACAACATACACCTGACCACGCATCTGAAATCCTTCAAAACTCGACTGAGGGTTTGCTGCCCCAATAATTTTCCAGGACGGCATGTTGTTAACACGAAACATGAGCCAAGTTAAATGTGAAAACAACTTTAGTGTTATACATTCACGAACACTGTCCGTCAGTGTGTTTGCTGGTTTTACACCTTTGTCATACCTGAATCTTGTTCAAATTTTAGCATCAGAACTCCCAACATAATTTCTCTTTCTTGACCACCAGAACTTGACCACTTGGTGGTTCAAGCTTCGCATGACTACTACAAGAGTTGCATCTTGGTTTCTGATTAAATAAATATTAGTTTTTATTTATGCAAGAATCTGGACAGAAAACATACGTTTTGTTCCAACGATTTAACCATGCTACATGTACAAAAACCTGTTTGGCAATTTAACCCCAATGTGACTGCGAACCCCCTACAAATTTGACCTATGTATGAGAATATATACCTGTTTGCGTAACTTGTATCACTGTTTACTTGTACCTCTGAATACAGTGTACTCTGCTACACAGTTTAGCAGATACGTTAACACATAAAATACACAACATGTAGTTTTGTATTTCATACACAGTTTGGTATTTCATGTCTTAATATTGCTTATATTTAGGAAATAAAATGTATACATTAATTAGCATATACACTGCAGTACAAGTAATAAATATGCATTTAACCTCACTGTTTTGCCCATCTAACACCTAAAGATGAACACCATCATCTTCCAATATGTATCATTCTGCAAAACATGCAACAAACAAACTGCTAAAAAGTCAATATTCAATTACATAATTAATTGAATACAGACGCATTATAACAGAGAATCCCTTCATAATGTGTGCTGTACAGTAAATATTACAGTTGCAATGTGGAAACACACAGTTCTAGTAACATTAAGTCTCTTCTATTGGTTATAATAACCATTTATAATAAAAAATGTTAAGCCAGCTTTATATTTTTGAAAGAGAAATGACTATCTGGCATCTGGTCAGCCACTACTGAGCTTGTATAGATATTAATGTTGTTACTATGAATTTCCAAACTAATGTTCACTTCACAATACGGTTCCAACATGAGTACTCTAAACTTTGTGAGTTAACGATGTTTAAAACAGATTATATACTTGTAATGTTAAATGTTAATACTTCAGTAGCTTTAATGTTTACTCTGCCACCAGTATAGCTATAGATTGCAATACATTCCAACAGCAATTGGACTGTGCTAGATATACACGTTTTATGGACTGGATAAAACAGCGACTCACTTGCCCCTAGTATAATGATAACACCTTTGCTAGATATGGACGGCAGGCAAACGTTGGCCCCTCAGAACACAACTGTCTCTAACTAAAAATAATACACAAGTCACAACACACATTTGCAAATACCTATCCAGGTGTACCTAAGTGCAGTTTATGATCAACCCCCCATTAACTCAACCAACTTCTTCATGTTGGTTGGAATTTTTTTTTATTATTATTAAAGTAAAATATGTTGTGGGAAATGGAGGGTCATGATGGCCTGCAACAAACACAGCACCTGATGATGTCATGGTACCAATTCAAAATGGCTATAGGCCGAAACCACAATACGTGTGCGTGCGTGCGTGTGCAAACATCTGAGGCCATTCCTGTTTGACAGTCTAAGTTTTGGGCCATTTTGGTTGTGGCCATTTCAACCCCACGCCTATCTAATCAGACGGTAAATTAACGATAGCTGATCTTATAGAAAACTATCATGAACTGGTTGTATGCCATGTTGTGCCACATGTACCATACTGATACACTTTTGTGTTGTGCAGCGTGCACACAGTTGCTTATTGAACACCACATGATACAAGATTAACCAGGTACAATATTGCAGTTTGACATATGTTGCAAGGTACACAAAGTATCTACACATTAGACTACATAAGAATTGTTAGAGATTAGTATAGACTACACATCCCAAAGAGAAACACATGTGGTGAAGCAGAATATAAAGATATAGTTAATGGGCAGTGCATTTCGACATAAAAGCATTGTCGATTCTCAGGCATGTAAACTTAATTCGTGTGTGTGTGTGCGTGCGTGCGTGTGTGTAAAATAAAAATGGATAACACATTTAACCATCATCAACGAGTGTTACAACTAGCACAAATTATTACAACATTTTGTACAAATGTAAAAATGAGCATCAATCTCCGCATTCGGTGTACATAGTAGAGATCTGAACAATAGCACATCAAAAATTAATCTGTTGTAAACAGATAATGACAGCAAAATAAAGATTCTACAACTGCAGCTTATAAACAACGTGGTGCAACATAAAAACATCAAATATGTTTTTCAACTAAGCACATTTATATATTTGTTCCACGGATAAATAATTATTAACATAGATTGTTTTTACACAGCTTAAATTTCCCAACTGTAGTATACAATTTCTACTGTTGTAAATATATGCATTCACACAACATTAACACAACATCTGTATTCACTGTAGTAAATGACTGCACTCATATAATCCAATATTCATTACAACAAATGTGTGCACTTTTAGATTGCAATCAGCACTACATGTATTTCATAGCATAACAATTTAACTTTGGTGTTCAAGGTAGAAATAAACTAATGAAAAATCATAGAAAACAACAACTGCGCTTAATAAACATTGTTACACAACACCATGCTTTGGACTACATGTAATCAACACAGAAACAGGTAAACGATAAATAACTAAATGGATATGTAACCATAGGTACATAAGTAATGTGTTTGTTTACAATGGTGCAGATGTCTTGTTACAATCATCGTTGTGTTCTACATATCAGTCAGTGCTGAAGGAGACTGTTTTCCTGACGCCCTGTTTCAACTCAGTGTCATTGCAATCAGTGCCTACTGGGTTGGACTGGTCCGATTCCGACACCCACTCATTGTCCGCATGCACCTCAACACCACCAGGTAGCGCCGATGGACTAAGAGTGATTTCATCTGGCATTACTGCGTTACTCTCCACCTCACTATCACCCTCGGTTACTTCCTCATTCTCTTCAGACTCCCGATGGGATATTCCCACCAGACTGTCCCCCGTGTAGCTGTTCTTCATCGTTGTGAAGCTGTTTTCGCTCTTATCCGAACCCTGGTCGATCGATTCCCCAAGGCCTTCGTCCTCTCCCGCATGACATTTTGTGTTGTTACCTACCATAGGGGTGGCTATCTTTCCCTTGAAGCGAGTCTTGTCCCGGTGCACGGCGGTGTAACTCTCCGCCATGGTCTGTGTCCGGTTCCATGGGATGTCATTGTCTGAGTTGTCCTCCGAGTTCGACCCCTCTGGGATCGTCTCGGTGACCTTCATTCCCATCCGGCCGATGACAACATGGCTGCCTTTGCGACGGATCATTTTGTTCTCTAGCAAACAGAAACCATGATTGCCCGTGAGCTAAATGCCGCAAGAGAATACTAACCACACTATAATCTGTATTGCTGTTTGACATTATAAAAATCAACATTAGACATACATGTGTACTTTCATACAAGAAAAATCACTGTTTTTGCCAGTAACACTGATTGAAATATCATGATTTTAAAAAGGAAGGTTTCATCTTTACATTTTATTATCACCAGTTTCTGTTCGAGTAAAATATATTTTCATGTTAATCAACATATATCATGACTAACAATTAAGAAATTATGAATTGCTAGCATGTAAAATATGTCAATCATTGATTGACTATTGACAATAACATTCAGGATGAATGCCACACACAATGGTGAACACATGCAACATGCAAATTAAGGTGTAACAACTTGGTCCCATTAGATAGAAAGTAATAATTAATTAGAAACATTAAGGTCAAAAAGCAAATGTATATAAATGATACATATAAAAGAAACTGGAAATACTTTAAAAACTAATGAAACTAAAATATACCAGAGAAGTACATATATATTCATGTATGCAATTGTGTAATTAAATGCATAAGACGATACACAGAAAGAACACAAAGACCAATTAAATATATTTCAGAATGGAAAGACTGAGGAAGCCAATGAAGATTAAGCAGGAATAAAAACGTCACAAATTGGTTATGAAGACGCTCTTACTATTATTTTTCAAACTTGATAAAAAAATACCTGGGTCATACAATTCAACTAGTTAATAACAACACAACCATAATACACGAATACACTAATTTACTTTACACAACAAGTAAATCATATGAATCTCGACAGGCCAATGGCTTTGATCTCTACATACCATATATGGAGTGATCTTGTCAAAACTGCTGTTCCTCACACTAGAACGTCTAGAAACCATGCAGTGATTCTAGTTATGGTAAAAAGGTCAGTTCTTGAAAAGCCTGGTATCTCATACATTGGGTTGCTCAAATGGCTTTACACTTCACCCCCTAGCAGACATGTTCATTTCAACATCAACTCAGCCATGCTGCAATTATTGCACAAAGAGTATTATTTCATATACATCCACCTTTGTCTGTAGCCAGGTACTCATTTATACAGCTGAATGAACTGGAACAAAATTGGTTCCAATCTTCTTACTGGCGTTTCGAGGCAAAAGGATTGGAACCTCAGTCCTCTCAATTGAGAATCCAATGTTCTAACCAGACTTGTTGGCCAGTCACAAACTGTCAAGTCACTGACCTGCAAGTCAGGTCAAGTCAATGACTACCGAGTCTGAGTCAACTCTCGAGTCATCTATCTGAATTTCCAGTCAAGTCCTAGGTCGCCAGTGCTCAAGTCAGCCCCTGTCACTTGAGTTAATTAACATGTCTGGCTCTAGCCACTGTCACTGCATCCCCTCTACTAGGTAACAGTGTCCAATTGAACAAAACACCAACACACACAAGGTTAACTGGACAAAGGAAAAGGGACAGAAGAGACCACAGAAAGCCATTCATGCAGGGGCTATTTCACAGATTTCACAGACACCAGAACTAAAGGGCAACGGGCAGCTCATGATTGAAGCACTAGAACATCTAGGGGTATATGAGCTGAGTCATGCCTGGATAAACAGTCGGGCGCCCTGCGTCTGAAGGCCGTCTGATTATTTATCCAGGGGGAATACGAGCACGGTTCATGCAGGGGGGTATTCTAGCTACGGGACCAAGCTTTATTTTATGATATACCTGTTTCATCAGATCAGCATGAACACCAGGGATCGTGCCACCGCTGACTACGTAACCCCCTCTCTGAAGGGGTGGGGCGTCTTCAGCAACCAGCAGCAGAAACTGCACAACACTGTTGGGACATGGGTAACACAACCAGCCACCCTACAAACAACCGAACCTAATACACAAGATGCAGACAGCAGTGACGAACGGGCAGGCGGCACCGACAATAACACCAACACTAGGTGGCACCACGGGAGAGCACGGCTGATGACAGCTGCACTAGAATATCCGTTTGTGGTGATGCGATCGATGCTTACTGTGCTTAGCCGCCTGGTTTGCATAGGATGGAGTCTTCATGCCACTGTTGTGTAGGATCTCAAGGAGCTCGTAGCGGAACGAGTTGATGTCCTGTTTAATCTCATTGATGTCATCCTCGGTGACGCCCTCGCTCTGACTGCCATGTTGACGTTGCATGATGTAGCGCTTGATGAGGTCGCGCACCACACTCTACGACAGTAGTATTGTGTCATTTAGAGACAATGTGCATTGAACCACACAACTGACTATTTGCTGACAGCTCTAAAATACTCTAGTCATGCACATTTCACACGTGCATATTACAGAATCATGAGCTGTATTGGAAGAAGAGATATCGGTGGGAGGGTTGGTGTGTGCGTGTATGCTGGCGCGCACGTGCGTGCGTGCGTGCGTGCATGCATGCATATGTACATACATACTTTATACGTGACCATCCATACACATGTGAGCATGCATGCGCATGTATGTGAGCAATTAGATTCTATTAAGTGGCTGAATTTAACAGAGCGGGGATATAGGGAATGATTACATCACAGCCAATATATTTTATTCTACTAAACGGCTGATTCAGTTATCCACTTCATTAGAAAATTGTCTGTATAATTTAATGATATGATCTTACCTGATATCTAACATCTCTTTCACTGATCTTCTTAACCAGTTTCTGCAAAAATTTCAGAACAAATCGTTACAAAACACATTCAGTGCAGACGTTCATTTTGCTGACAAACATGTGGATAGTGAAAAACCTTCGACAAATAAAAATAAAGTATTTGCAATTTATGACAAAATAAACCCAATAAACAAAACATATTTTCTGGCTCTGGTAGCAACTAAAAACTGTTAGTTAGGTCATATAACCTGCCAACTGAGCAAGAATTGCAACTCAAGTCATATTCATGGTACATCAGAAGACAGGAAGACGGATATATTGAGAATCGTTCGCCTGGCAGTGGAATATGGGTACCCGAGGATGGGTACCCATGGAATATAATAAGCTGAAGATGATGACCAATGAAGATGTTGCTAAGCTGACATGGTAAATCATTCATATCCACATAACACAGCGGTGAAATAGAGACAAGAGTCAATCAATCATTGACGAGTAAAAAACATGGAACCAAAATGAATATTTTTCATACATGGTGCATGCACTTGAAAAATGAATATTACGTTACTTTGGTAAAATAATAAAAAAACTAAATAATCTTGAATAAAATAGTTTAACAGAAAATAGCAATTCGCTCATGTTCAACACAGGACACTCCCAAACAACAAGACAGCTGAACAAAAATGTTTAATGTAATTTGATTTTGATCTGTTTATGACTGTCAGCATGCACTGTAAACATGATGTCAGAGTAGAAACTTTCTAATGAAATATATAAAAACATTGTGGTCAATTAAAACACATGTTGTGGGTCAAGATGCTACTATATACATCTATATAAAATTGATACTATATAACATGATTTTATTACACAAACAACCAGTCGGTGTACCTATAAAAAAATAGAGGTTAACTGTGCCAATCAAATGCGACAAAAATGGGTCGTGTCATAAGCCCCTCAACATGACAGTGTCACTTACTCGTATACTCTGCCATTTATTGCGCTGATGTTTCTTTGTGCATCGACACAGTTTGTCCTTGAACCAAAGCCCGATGTACCACATCATCTTGGGGGTGGGTATGACGTTGAAGGGAGGGGGCACTGTGCCCCCTTCCTCAAAGTAACTCATCCACAGTTTTGAGCGTGCATACTTCCACTCTGTGTCTGAGTCGTTCTGGCAAAAATATCGTCATTCACATCACTAGTGAAATTCGCAGAAGATACAAAAATGTGAAGAAGATCAAGGATGATTACAGGTACATCAAGTGCTATCTGAGTGCATAAAGGTGCAGGATGGGGTGAATGATATATAGGAATGCAATCCGGGGTGCAGAGAATTCTGAGGGGCTAAAGAATGTGTTGACTGACAGTGCTATTCTCAGTTAACAAAATGGCACAATTAGCTAACATTTGATCATAGACTGACTACATTTATCACCAAGATTGTATATTATTAGTCTTACGTAATTTATTTGCATTTACTGAGAATTGTGACCCAAATGAATGTCATATAATTGTAAAATGTTTTGATTTGTAAATGCCTACTTAAAAGTGGTATATTTAGAACCAGCATAATCATCACCATTATTAGCATCATCACTATTATCACCATTATTATCATCATCATTATCATAATTATCACCATTATTATCATCATCATCACTATTATCACCATTATTATTATCAACATAACCATTATCATCACCATTATTATTATCATCACTATTATCACCATTATTAGCATCGTCATTGTTATTATAATTATCACCATTATTATTATCATTACTATTATCACCATCAACATTATCATAATTATCACCATTATTATCATCATCACTATTATCATCATCATCATAATTATCACCATTATTATTTTCATTACTGTTATCATCATCATAATTATAATCACTATTATCACCATTATCAACATCATCATTATTATCATAATTATCACCTTTATTATCATCATCATCATCATTATTATTATCATAATCATCATTATTACAGAATACTCACAGAGATGTACTGGTAAGAGTTGCTAAGCATAGCAATGAGCATGTTGAGCAGAACTATGATGGTGATAAGACTGTAGGTTCCAAACATGAGCTTGCCCACAAACTGTGTGAAGTCATGTTTCTCCTTCAGCTCAAAGTGCTTGATGTCCACCAGGCCATAGATGGCAAAGTACAGTGTCTGCAGTATCTCGAACAAGCTGCAAAGATAGCCACCAAACGTTTGATTAAAATATTTTTTACTGAATTACTCAGTATTCTTCGGTCACCTGTAACTCATTGTGCAAAGTTTACAGTTGGAATAGTTCTCATTTAGAAATTTAATGGCAGATCCTTTTGTACCAACGCTCTATTATTTATTTTATTTTTTACATGTTGCAAACTTGGTTGATGGAAATAAATTACTGACTGATTGACTGACTGATGCTTTGCTTTCTTCCAAAATTTATATATTGTTAAATGGCACACATTTCAATCACTTGTATACATTTAAATATTAAATAAGTATGTCCCTCTGGACACACCAGTGCCTGGTAAAGTAAATATACTACTGTAATTTTTGAACTCTGGCATAAAAAGGGTTAACTTAAGGCAATCAGCGAAAATGTCAGAAAGGTCATTATTTTCATGTGGGTAGTTTACCAATTACAATTCAACTGTCTTGTACATCTAAGGGATGTTCTCAAAACATTCATGTGTTTTGAGAACATCCCTAACAACATCTAGATCACTTGATGTGCCAGACACGAACGAATAAAAGAACTGACTACCAATAAACAGTCCCAGACCGGGCAGTAACAGTGACCAACCAGTACAACACCACCTATTGAAAAAGCACAAATCGCCAAACACACAAAGAAATCAACTTACTTCGCCAGCGTTTTGTCACATTCACAATCGCTTGGGTTGTTGGTGGTGTCAAGACATGCATTGCACGCCTTTGTGCGTTCCTCAGCGTAGTACCAGTACAACTGGTTGACCCCACAGGCATAAGAGAACACAACTAGAAGGGCGATGACACCAAACTTCATAATGTCCATGACCATTCGCCCTAGGGTGATCTGTAGCGGCCCCAGGTGGGGGTTCACAGTGAAGAAGTAGATGAGTTTGAGGGAACTGAAGATATTGGCCGCGGCAAACAAGCCCTCTGAGATGAGGTTGGGGTCGTAAGCGTCCCACTTGTCACGGGTCATTGTTGCTGCAGGGTTTTTGCTCCTGATTTCTTCTTGTACCTGATGGGAAACAATTCTTTATAACCATCTCACCACAGGTGCCAACCCTTAGCAAACATATCTATATAATTAAAAAAATTATATAGGAATCTATAGAATGCCACAGAGCATAGTAGAATTGTATATAAAAAAACTACAGAATACTATAGATTTTACAGAATTTTTTCGTCTACTTAAATTTTCTATGGATTTCTATACGTTTACATAATTAAAAAAAAAATTTTTTTTTTATTCTACTAGGTATAGTAAAATATTGTACAGAAAACTGTAAAATACTACACATTCTAGACATTTTCTTTATTGTATCGAAATGTCTCTGCAAAAATCATATAGAATATTAATTAAAATTCAATATATTTTTGGTTAAGGGAACATTTACCCAGAAGGGAATTTCTTTTAAATTTTATGGCCTACTCTATTATGGGAGACATTCCTTGTGGTCTTGAACAAGGCGTTTTGAATTACAGGTACTTAAAAAAAGATCCCATGTCCTGTACAATCAGTGATGTTGTCAGTCATGTTGATTTGTTGCAAACCCATGTCTAGTGCTGCCACCTAGTGACTGAGCTGAACACTTAAAAATGTTCATCCTGTACTGTCACCTAGTGGCTATTCTACTTAATTAAAAACTAGTCATATAGTGTGCTGCCACCTAGTGACTACTATATTTATTGCTGCCACCTATTAATTGTAATGTACATGAACCTGCTGAACTGGAGTATAATAAAACTAATGTAAACACTGCTGGTTATATGTATGGTACTGCAAACACTATATTTTCATGGAAAATGAATTTGAAAACAAACCATCGTGAAAATGTCTTGAATATAGTGTATTTGTGTGCATTTTTTTGGTTTGCTGCCCAAAAGATAAATTCATGCAAAAGAGCAATTTGTGAAAATCACAGAATTGTCTTCCATGTGAAAATAGAGTGCTATACAAGATATAATGGTGTTGATTTTATTTCTAATCTTCCACTACCGACATTGCGTGCACTCACACGGAGGAAGGCGACAAGTTTGAGAGTGAAGGTGGCTATGTAGAGGGAGTTGGTGATGAAGTCTAGAATGTTCCACATGTCCTGGATGTAAGCCCTCGCCCCTTCATCCCAGAGCTGTTTCACCTCCACCCACACCAGCCCTGAAATACACAGACGGTGCAGTCACAACAGTGTAATACATAGACACTGCAATACACAGACACTGCAGTCACAACAGTGCGATACACACACACACACTGCACTCACAACAGTGCAATACACAAACACTGCAGTCACAACAGTGCAATCCACAGACACTGCACTCTGCAACAGTGCAATACACAGACACTGCAGTCACAACAGTGCAATACACAGACAGTGCACTCTGCAACAGTGCAATACACATACACTGCACTCACAACAGTGCAATACACAGACACTGCAGTCACAACAGTGCAATACACATATACTGCAGTCACAACAGTGCAATACACAGACAGCGCAATCATAACAGTGCAATACACATACACCACAGTCACAACAGTGCAATACACAGACACTGCACTTTACAACAGTGCAATACACATATTTGATCACAATTTGCAAAGACAAAATAGTAAGTGTGTTAAAACTGTCTACCTTGCGACTGACATTTGACAATGATTTCATGCTAAAACCCTATGCAACCCAGTGAAGAAAATATAACTATATGTGTTAGCTTAGCATCACTGAAAACATTATCAAATTCTGATGGTTATTTTTCAGGTTACACCATATTTTATCATGACAAATATAGAACTAAAAATTTTCGAGATAGCATGAACAAAACCGATGAAAATCAAGATTTCCGAAAGGGCAACATATGCATATAACGAGCTGTTGTTGTTGCAAAATGTATCCGCTAGGGTGTGGCAAAATTTGGTAGTGTTTAGTTCAGTAGTTATTTGCCAGGAATTTCTTTAATAGAGGGTCCTGTATGCGGCCGGCGGCAGCCGTTCCAGGTCTGCACAGAGCGGCCGGCCGCGGCCGTTGTGGGGTCTAATGGGTTAAATATATTCTAATATTAGCAGTATTGATTAATTTCAGCCAAATGTGTATGTGAAGATAGATAGATATACATAGCAATTCAGATAGGGGTAAAGTTTTCCTAGAGTTTATGAATAAAACCATTATTTTTACTTACCCATTACATAGGCTAATATCATCCATTCTATGCTGGTAGGGGGAGCTCCACGCACTTCTCGATTCATCTTTTTGTGAGAACTATCTTCCGTTGTGGCAAAGCTGATGATCGACTCTATTCGCTGTGACGTCAGTATGAGTAGAACTGACAAGTAGAATAGACAATATGATTGTGGAGGTACAGAATTACAATATGATTGTGGAGGTACGGTATTACAATATGATTGTGGAGGTGCAGTATTACAATATGATTGTGGAGGTACATTATTACAATGTGATTGTGGAGGTACGGTATTACAATGTGATTGTGGAGGTATGGTATTACAATGTGATTGTGGAGGTACAGTATTACAATGTGATTGTGGAGGTACAGTATTACAATGTGATTGTGGAGGTACGGTATTACAATGTGATTGTGGAGGTACAGTATTACAATATGATTGTGGAGGTACAGTATTACAATGTGATTGTGGAGGTACAGTATTACAATGTGATTGTGGAGGTACAGTATTACAATGTGATTGTGGAGGTACAGTATTACAATGCGATTGTGGAGGTACGTTATTACAATATGATTGTGGAGGTACAGTATTACAATGTGATTGTGGAGGTACAGTATTACAATGCGATTGTGGAGGTACAGTATTACAATGTGATTGTGGAGTTACGGTATTACAATATGATTGTGGAGGTACAGTATTACAATGTGATTGTGGAGGTATAGTATTACACATATCAACACTGCACAGCTACATTAGAACATAATAAAGTAAACATTATTCAAATGTAATACTCAAGAGACTGTTCTCGTTAACAAGATTTGATATGACAGGGAACAGTTGGCTGATTTTGGTACACTATTACTTGAATGGCTTAAGCTAATTTTCTTAAGCAGAAATGAATCCATAAGTACACTTTTTTTAATGAGATCATATTCTTTTCTCTTTTGGGTTCAATAAGTGAGATGGAAATACTTCTGTACTGCAATTTCTTTTCAATGATGGAAATTCGTAAATCAACCCGGTGCTACAAAGTTACAATGGACACTTGCCCTATGGAACACGCTGGGATTCGGTCACACTGTTCAATATATCTGATGTTCCTGACTTCCATGGATACAGAACACTGTGCAGACCAGAATAGGGGTTTCAAAGTTGTTCCTTTTACATATATGTTAAGTATCCCGGAATCACTGGGAGACTCCCAGAAATCTATCAAATCTCCCAGTCTCTCACATGGGAGAACAAATCTCACGGATTTCAAATGAAACAAAAAATATTTTTGTGTGGCCTCAGTTAACACAAGATCGTCAATCCCTCCTTATACTCCAGCCAACGACAACAGCAGGGGTTATTTCAATTAAGTTTTGTGCAGACTGGACAATGGAGGCTTGGCTAAACAGTATCCTTGTGTCTTGCATGTTGCATTTTCTAAAATATGCATTAATGAATGATCCTCCATTATCATTCATAGATGTACAATTCGTCAATTATCCATTTAAATAATACCAATCAATACATCTCCAATTTATACAAGTTCTATTTAATTCATGTATGTTTGCTAATTGTCACAATCGGAGCACATAATGAAGGAAAAAAACGTAGTTTTAAAACAGGTATCACAAATAAAAAAAATGCCTCCGTCACCTAGGGTCTCAAATGCCTTCATCATCCAAACTTTGAAGAAAAGAAAATGCTTCAGTTCTAGCCATGCCACTAAGTATTATGTTACTTGCGTGTGTAATAAAATATGACGGCTACTGCCAGGCAGGTAAGGGAATTTTGTTTTACGGTATTATATTTCAGGAGTAGAACAAATTATTAGTAGATCATCTCATTAGTAAACATGTTACTTTATAATTACTAGTCCACAGGGAAATGTTCTACTGCCACAATGTCTATATTAACATGTCAGTGTACCATTTAATAGTACATGTGCAATGTATTGGGAACTAAAGCTGATCTAGTGTTATTTTTATGCCTGGCGGAGGACGTAAAATACTAAAATTTATGCACAATTCTCTTATACACTTGGACCCTCCGAGTTACGAAAAAATTTCTGAGACCCTGAAACCCTCCGATTTTTTAATAAACCTTCTGCATTTGCATTTCTGAAACTTAACATGTATGCTGCTGCTCCTTAGAGCGAGAGTCCACTGCACGCAGAAGCAATGATAGATGTATGCTTGCACATATGCACACCCTTAAAATATGTGTACATCAAAAATATTATATTAATTGATAAAAAGATGGAACTTTTTGAATAAAAACATGAACCTACACAAGAAATACATGTAGGACGCGCTGTGGCAGATGAACTTGATGAACGGCCGTCCCATGAAGCGACCAATAGCACACTTTGGCACAAACAGGTAGAGTGTAGACATGAATGGATACATGAGGCAGACGGAGACAGTGAGTAGCACTTTGAAGATGATGTGGCGCCGTCGGAAGCCAGGAAGACCCTCGTACCAGAGGGCACCAAGCAGTTGCTGACAGTTGGGGTGAGCAACAAACTGAAAGCATGTTCACATGACAAGAATCATGTTCACATGACAAGAATCATGTGATGAATATACAGTACTGAAAGTGATAATCTGCAATGCCATGCTGAAGTTACCAATACATCAATGCTAAAATTCCATTATTAAATTAACTAAGTTAATCAGAAGTTAAAACTGCATCCTCAACTGATTTAGCCTATCGCGAATAAAGTTTGTTGATGTCCTAATGTGTAATGTGTGAATAGCTTAAGTAATATCTGCAGTCAGTTTAATTAAAAAGTGCATATTTTTGTTCGAATTATCAAAAGAACTGACTTTAGTCGTTAAAACTGGCAAGGCTCAAAATATTGGATAACCAAACCCTAAACACTTTGTGGGGTCAAGGCTGATCACTTCCACTTTATGGGGTCAAGGCTGATCACTTCCACTTTATGGGGTCAAGGCTGATCACTTCCACTTTCTCGCCAATCACATGACAAAGTTATGAAATTTCACCTAGGGCGAAACGTGTGAGTTTTCAGCATTTCCATTTTCACTACAATAAATTCTGCATGCAGAATTAATAATATAACAGTTTGTCTGACGATTTCACAAGAACTACATACAAAAGTTGCACAAACAAGTTAGCATGTCGTAGTGGATACTACGTAGGTATGAATTTTTGCAAAATTAATTTGAAATGAGACGGAAAAAAAATCAAATAGAGGAGGCATGTTCAAATGTTCAAAGCTGGTTTAGCAAAACATTACAATTATCAGCTGGGAATATGAACATATTCACATAATAAGTTGTCCCTCTTATGCAAGAATTTTTTTTGCAAGTTTAAGCAGTGACAGACTTGTATCTCCTGTTCTTCTATTTTTCAATCCACTTATCGAGCATTTCAAATAGATTCCCGGCTTTACCTGCAATCATTCAGAAATGCTTGATTAGATTATGCCAATATGTTCCACACACATCCACGTACCTTCTTCTGTTTGTATTTGATTGCAAGTTTTAGCCGTGACAGAGTCATGCGTTCGCCCATCTCACAAACAGGCCCATCGTCCGAGTGATTTAACACAATCTCCAGCTCCTTTGAACCTCGGACCTGATTCAACAGCGCCACAGCAAAGTCCTGAGTCTGCTTCGAGAGCATCTCATAGTCAACTTTGAACTCGTTCTCGAGTCGACTCAGTCGCTTCAGCTCCCAGCTCAGCTCGAAGGCGGTCAGTATGGGGTCCTTGCTGGAGAGACAGATGAGACTGGGACTGGACAAGGCACGGTAGGCGTTGATACGCGACTGGGAGTGGTTCAGACTATCCTCCGTGCTCTTGGAGACGCACTCCATACAGCTGCAGCGGACATCGTGAGGTTTTGGGATGCGATTGCCACGGTCCAAGAGGATCTTTAGGATCTCGTAGTTGTCCTTGTGGGCTGCCATGATGATGGGAGTGATGTCGGGGGTGAAGGAGCTGGACGGGATCCCTCCCAGGAAACCCTGCAACGTGGAAGTCAGGATACAATCATTGTACAGTTTTCATTCAATCATGTCGCAATGCGAGGTGTGTACAGTTGAATCAAATGTCAAACTTTGTTAAAGATCTTATAATGGTGATTGCTATGGAACTGAAGGGGAGAGAAATTGGGATAGAGGACTGCGAACTTACGATACCACAAAGAGGCAGCATGAGTTAATTTTCATAGCTAGTTGGCAGTGTTGTCTGAGTGCCCACAGAGGCTGCATTAGAAAACACATTTGTCACAAATTGTAGCATGGTGTGAGGTCAGTGGGCGGAAAGATTTTATTCTATTGTACAGGTGAATATATTTGTCTCACTTAAACCAGTGAAAATGCTCTCATCACCTCTTTTCTGGATTATTGCAATTCACTCTTACTCAGCCCTCCGTCATCTCAAACAGCTCATCTATGTGCAAGCAGAAAATGCTGCCAGACAAGTTTAGTGCATTAGTAGGCATGTAAGACAGGCATGATGTGTGCATGCCTACTGATGCCAGTTATTTGTCTGGCAGCATCCTTCTGTTTGCGCATAGACGAGCTGTTTGAGATGACAGTAGGTTGAGCAAGAGTTAGTTGTTGTAATCCAGAAAAGAGACGATGAATGCATTGACAATGCCTAGCAATGCATCTCATTGGTTGAGATGGTAACTGGGATAAAGTTCTATTCCATACTGCTTCAGGTGCATCTACCAAGTAGTAATATTATCACCACTGATTCAGGAGGATATCTTCTCTATGTAGACATTGTTTGGTGCTGCGTCACAGTTGTGTGGTATTCACCTCATATGAGGAGGTTTTAATCAATGGGCAATGACCCTCCTAATAAAACTTGAATATAACTATAACTGGCAACTGGCTTTGAATTGGGTATTTTATTTATGTTATATAATTGTAGATGTAAAATTTTAAGATTGCAAAACCAAGTTATAAATGTGACATGGCCATCATCTTGAAGTAAATAATTGTACTGCTGCTACTGCTGCTTTTACTATTATATCTGGTGATTAGGCCGGGGAGTTAACAGATGCCACACAAGTGGAATACATAACTCACACGGTGAAGGTAGCAAGCACTAGCTGGACCAAAAACTTGACAGAACAGAAATTTTCAAACCAGTGGCTCAGAAAATTCTGTTGACCATCTCGTTTGAGGACAGTCTGAAGCTGAATATCTCTATGCATGAGCATGTGCTGTCCAGTTCACGTGAATATTTAACAGAGATGGTCAGTGGGCCTGTGACTGGAGATGATCAGTAGGTCAGTGACTTTGCCATGGAATAAGCATGAATTTGACCATGTGGTAGCCACATATACCTCATCCTTAGAATAGGATATTCATTAGGAAAGTACACAGCTATTCATTAGGAAAGTACATAGCTAGTGCACACGATACAATGATTGCATTCAGAAACAAATGAATGCTTGGCATTGTCTTCCATTGACACTCAAAACCATTGTCAATTGAGCCAGACCTGATCAGTTTCTTGGAAATTGAGCCAGACCTGATCAGAGTCATGGAAACATTGAAAGCAGATACCACAAGTCACCTGCTGGAGTAAAGTTCATGGTAATGCTAGGAACCTTCTCAATGCCGCCACCACATGCCTTTGTCCGAAGAGTCACAATAGCACATCAACAACTAACCACACAACTGCTGTGACAATTCCAACCTGACACAGCTGCCCATAAGAGGTACTTAGGAAGAAACTGCCTCTGGGCTGAATTCCCAGAGGAAATAGTTACCATCAGGGACAGCGAACATCTTCAGGAAAAGTCAACATCTTCATGGGTGCCAGGTGGCAGCACCCACCCGCAGAGTGGAGACAGATAGTTGATGAGCCAAGAAAGAAATGATTGCATGGTAACTATGTAGGTAGAATGCTGGACTATCCACTGAGAAGGACAGGGATTTGAGTCCACCTACTGCCATTTCAAAACTTGGGCGATTTTTTGCCATCGTCTCTCAAAACAGACATTAAGTACTGTTTGTCCCTTTTACTTGGAAGGAAATGGAAACAAACTGTCGAGGATTCACAGACCCGTTGGTTTTGATCTACAAAAACCCATAAGGCCCATGCGTTAGCTGCTGTCAAAACACTTGCTCTGATAATGGATTAAGCACCATGAGCCCCTTGCCTAGGCGGGGACCAGCACTATACAAGAACACACAGTTTTAGTATTATTAACATGGAAGAAACCACAATGGCTGACTGTGTATTACCATGGACTTGCTCTGTAACCATAGATTGCTTTCCTGACCTTTCACCTTGCCATGCAAACTACATATCATTAATTGACATCACCTGATCAACATTACAGGTGCACCTGATCAAATACTTGACCTGATCCTTTGCCAGCTGATCAGCACAGACCACTCAAATGCTACATTATGACTTCCATGCCATTAATGTCGAGGACATGTAGTCTGCAACTGGCATAATAGATTTAACAAGATCGCCATCGAAGGCAAAACACCCATATGGCAAATGGACAAAAAAGCCAATGGTTTATTATATGCCTGTTCTTGATTGTTTACTATTTTCTCAGACCAGGTTCCCAAAAAGTGCATGTTTCTCTGGTTTAGCAACTGTTAAAAACCAACAGGAATAAGATTTTGTAATATTTTTTCTGGAATCATAAACGCCATAAACATCATTCTATACCAGATTATCTCTGCTAATTATTATTATCATCTTTATTCGGACTCAAGATCCACAAACGTGTACATATTAAACAAACTGAAAGTTAGAAATAGCAGCTAGGAAACAAATTATATTGTGCTGAGATATGAAATCACAGCATTACATTCTTCCTTATTTAAGATATCATCGTTACAATCTTTCATTTCAACAAATTCACAAATCATGTTTGCATTGTCACAGTATGTAGCATTGACATTGATATTCCACATTTCTTTACATTTATGCTTAATAGCACTCATAGGCATATACAACAGTTCATGGTGGGTCATGTTATATTTGGACATAATGTGTCTAACATTCAGGCCCATAGTTGACCTATAAGCAAATGTCATTGTATTTGCAATATAATTAACAACCATGTTATCTGACAAGGCTACTGTTCTGTAAAACTTTATAAACCTAAAGACCAAAGCCACATCTAAAGGTACACATTCAATGTGATGCAAGTTTTTCTTTTCAATAACAAACCCTTCTACTTAATTCAGTTCACCACTTAGTTCACATATATTATATTGCAATCATATATTATGCTGAACCCTTGTCTGACAATTTTGCATATACCAGCATCTCTAAGTTGACACCGATGCAAAGTTAAGCAGATAAAAAATTGTCATAAATATTCCGGTAAAATTGCAATGTCAGCAGAAACCTATAAATAAGCACAGTTGCTTTGATGATTCCCCCCCAGAAATTTGTATTAGTAAACTGTTAATCACAAATGTCACCAGAAGCTTAAATGAATGCAATTATTAATGTTGCTGTCGTGCACCATGTACAATGCCCCACCTGCAAGGCACAGGCCATTTATTTTACAGAACTAAAAAACTGTTGCAAGCAACAAGACATTTTACAGCCTGCAATAAATAACATGATTAGTTTGTCAAAGTAATCTGCTAATAGGCCAATGCAAAAGTTCAACGCAAGAACAATGTAGGTTAACCAGGTGCATCTTACGCTGCCTATTGTGTTACTGGTCAGTATAACTAGGCCTTTCATCAGCCCAGACAGCAAATGTGCTTAAGATCTGTTTCCAAGGCGGCAAGCTGCTGTAAGTACTTTGAGGTGATGGTCACCTCAGCAGTACCTGTTTCCAAGGCGGCAAGCTGCTGTAAGTACTTTGAGGTGATGGTCACCTCAGCAGTACCTGTATATAAAAACGCCAGCCAGTGCAGTGTTTCAGTGTAAAATTTCCCTTAGTAGGGTGATGCACTTTGTGATGAAGTCCATTTGTATTTCGCAGTTATTCGCAATAACTCTCATGGCTGGCCTCACTAACAGCTTGCTTGCTTCTTCTTCAGTTTTAATAATATAACATTTTTCGGATGCACATATCCAGTAGCCTGATCAAGGTGTACCTAGGTATATATATATAATATTTTACATTAGTAAAGGCATGGGTAGTCATAACATAATAAAATATTCTTAAATATTACAGCTTTAATTTTTTTACTATCGTCACTTTGAGAGTATAAATAGATGTGTTAAAACAAATCCTGTAATTATAAACATTTAGTTAGGATTGCATTACATTTCTCATTGGTTAATCGGCCTACATCATTCGGATTTCATTTGAGTGTTGCCATTTATCTGGCTACAAAACATAATTACATCAAACAAAAAGTATTCGCCTGAAATCTGCCCTTTACATAAATTTGAAACTAATCCATACACATATGAGGTACAGCCATGTACCCCACAAAATCTAAAAAAGCCCATGTTGAATAGCGGTACCTGGTAATCTGTATAAAACGGTGCAGGAAATGTTTCATAGGTCATAAATTAAATGAAGTTGCTCTTTTATGGTTGTCAACCAATTTTTCAACCAACCTACATGGTCACGAATGCAATTGTGCACTGAACATAAACTGTCCCCATCTGTTGTCACACATATGGTCTGTCGTGGAATTTATAGCGTCAACCTTTCATCCACGTGCTGGGTCCACAGACCAGCTGTGACATCACTGGACACATTTTACACCACTCAGATCGATCTTGTGTCAACTGTTCTAACCAGGCACCCAGCTCTCCAGGTGATTCTAGAATATTCTAACTGGGGTGAAATGAGTGGGCGAAATCACACATAACTTGGTCTGATGGGGACTGCTTCAGGCACTTATGTTAGTACACAGTCATGTTAATACACAGTCATGTTAATACACAATCATGTTAGTACAGTCATGCACAAATCTTCACCCAGTGAGCAAGAAAGTCGAAATGATATTTTTGAAGGTAGATTCGTTTTTGAGTAACATTTTGAACAACTTCTAAACCAGTTTGCTGCATTGTGCGCACCGTGGAGCTTATTGTGAACATTTTGCTCCTCAGTTTTGATGGATTTTGAAAACAATATTAATGATGGCATTTTCTCATGGGCTTTCATGCAGATTTCAACAGTGCAACACTAAGACAAAAAGATTAGGCATCATAACATTTTATGTAAGCTTGAATTCTGCGAAAGCTATTACATTTATCTTGCTACAAATATCTAAATAATTATCCTTTTGATACAGTAATGAACCGGTACTCATCATTTATAGTGACACATTTCATCATGCACATTTTATCAGACTTGGGGTCAACTACAAATTATTGTAATAAGCACCAATAACAATTCCGGAATTGTAATTGGAATTGGTGTTTTTTTCTTCAGTAATTGTAATTGGAGAAATGTAGTTGGTATTTTCAATTACTTTTTTCATTTATATCATGTCATTTTTTAACTCAAAATATTTGCAACAAATAATCAATAAAATGTAATATGTTGCCTATATCATATTTCTCAGCCATTATGTACCATCATTTGCAGAAATTAAATAAAGTCGCTCTAAAATATGTTGTTTTTTTGGCATTGAATATGTCTATTGTTGATCTGTTTACCTAGTTATTTCGATATGGAATGAATAATTGTAATTGGTATTTTGTAATTGTAATTGGTATTTTTGTAATTGGAATTGGTATTTTGTAATTGGAATTGGTATTTTGTAATTGGAATTGGTGTTTTTGAGGTGGCATTGGAATTGGTTTAAGAATTGATATAATGTAATTGACCCAAGTTTGTTATATATGTTAAATTTGGACCTATGTTGACCATTTTAACATTCAACAGTATGGGCAGTTGTCAGTTCTATGCTGTTACTGTAGTGTATATATGCTGTTTTGTTTTACTTGACATATGTATTACTGAAGCATTGTATTACTGAAGCATTGTATTAGTCGTTTTGTTTTACTTGACATATGTATTACTGAAGCATTGTATTTGTCCTAATAAATCAATATACAATGTTTCATTGCTTGATAGGTCTATAGCATTCCAATTCCAATTGAGTGTAGCCATCTTTCATGCTCCAAAATATATACAGTATTCAAGCTATTAAGAGTACATGCCCTAATTAAGAGTACATGCCCTAATTAGCACACACACCCTTTTTAATCATCAGCATCCATAATTATTGTAATTTGACCAGTGTGGAACAACTGAAAAGTGTCGCCATCTGGTGTTAAACAGCTGACACCACTTTTTAGTTGTTCTACACTAGTTATTCCCCAAATGACACCACTAGTGCTAAATAGTTACCTTATTGTCTAAAGAAAACAATTTTGGGATATTCTTATAAGAACAGATTCCTTGATATTTTTATGGCCCAATTTTTTCAAGCATACTGTAAGTTTATTACGTCAAATACGGTACCTATCTAGTATATTAAACAGAATCTATCTAGTATATTAAACAGAATCTGCTAGGTTTCATTGGAAATCTACCTAGCAAATCTGCTCACTTTCAATGCCTGCAAAAATCAACATTTAAAAAGTAGTTGTGCTTCAACCGATATCAGTTTGCTATTTCA
Source organism: Lamellibrachia columna (assembly GCA_963662155.1). NCBI lineage: Eukaryota > Metazoa > Annelida > Polychaeta > Sabellida > Siboglinidae > Lamellibrachia > Lamellibrachia columna. The sequence goes on from OY759274.1 coordinate 11,915,935, forward strand.
TGTTATACTGCTGTGATGAACACAAGAAAATAGAAATTTATCAGAGCAGATTTGTCCATAAATTTGAAACAAAATTGTATAAAATTCAAATATGGGATGCAGACGTACTCTGTGTCCCATATTCTCAAAATCCATATTGAATAATTATGTGTAATGGCACATCTGATAGAACTCATCCAATAGTGTGGTGCCATATGAATGACTGAGTGGGATGTAATTAACACTTGTCAAAGCCCAGCACCTGCAGTCTTGCTATCCTGGATGGAGCAGTCACTCATAGCGCAAGGTGTGGTCATTCTCTGACCACAGATTCATGTCATACATGGCCAAGTCAACAGTGTTAATAAGAGTCCAGCATAATGCAATGGCTTGTGCAATTATCTCTTCACTGCAGACACACCCAGTTAATACTAGATACTTAACACCCACCCACTGTATTTAATACTAGTGGACCATTGACTAAACAAATGTATGCAGGTGAACTTGATTTCATTTTCAATAGTATCTTTAATTATCAATAGCCAGTTAACATTGTCTGAGCCATGGTGGAGACCATAACTCTGTGAATCTGCAGGTTACACCCCGTGTGGGATCTAACTTTCCCTGGCTATCACACCAGGAAGAATGGAACCTGCAGCCTTTACTTAAGTGTCTTTCAGGTGATTTATACCCACAACTTTGTACCCATTCACCAGGTGCTAAACAAGTCAGCAAGTTGTAACCAATTTTACAACACAGAGGGTTGGCCACATGCTTGGGGTTTCAAGCCCAATACCTCCTTGTCATCATACAAGCTTGTTAAGTCACCTGTTCATAACATGAGGACGTACCAAACAGAGCAGAGGTGTCAGTAACTCAGAATAACTGGCTTTGTTTACATCCAAACACTGAATCCTGGTGGATCTACCCAAACAAATGTGGAGGTGAATTTTTAAACAAACTATAACCACACTTCTTGCATTTTGCCATCATGATTTTATGTTTAATTAGTGTGGTCACAACTCCTACAGCATGGTTTCTATTCAGAGTTTCCTTCACCTATGTCTCTTGCCTACTAAGGCTAATGAGCTTGATCTGGCCTGTACTATACTAAACAAGGACAGGAAGCACGAATGTTGACCCACAGAGAGCGGACAGAAAGTAGATTAAAGGACATTAAATGTCATCCACACGTATGTTGTCAAGGAAGATCTCAGTGGTTTCATCAGTGTAGGTGGGCAGTTCTATATGTAGAGACTAGAAGATGAAGACTAAATGTCAAGAGGAAATTTTATAAATACTGAATGACATGGATACATATATAACGTATTCCACCTATTAAGCATACATGTTTTAATAAGCATACACCACCATTTTGTTTTTAATCAGCAATCTCCAATCCAATTTTGACCATGGAATTAATTGTAATTTACTCTCCATTGATGTCAAGCTCAGCAACTACTGAAGATTAAAAGTTCCAAACATATTCAGTGTTCAGTTCAGTTCAGTGTCCTTTTGACCTCATGAATGTATAACTGCCTGTCTTTTTAAAATGGACACTGCATATTCGTCATGTTAATTCTCTCCCTCCCTCTCTGCCCCTCTCCCTCCCTCTCTCACACTACTGCTAATGGTTTCTTCAATGTTTGATTCATAAGAAGTTTTAAACACATGGTAACCAAACACGGTTGGCCGAAATGTGTCTCAGGGTGACGTGCTTTCTGGGTGGATGACATTATTGTCTATGAGATGACCAGGTACAATCTGGTTGCCTTGTATAACAACTGAAAAGCGGTTCTACTAGGTTTGAAACAATTTCCAAGTCGTTTTAAAAAATAAACTGTGGAGTATGCTTAATAGAACAGGTTTTGTTACATATATCCATATTTCAAGCGAACTGTAAGCTGAATAGATCAAGTACAGCATAGTACTAATGATACTTATTTTAACTGTACCCACAGAATATACTAGAAGGCATGATGCTGCTATTCCAACACAAACTCGACTTCTGCGGTCACAAAATTACGAAGATTCATCTCATAGCCTTTTCAGTAACCCCATCTTTATGACGTACTCCACAGCCTTGTGCCCTTTACACAAATCATATGGATTCTTAAAACAATTCTTAAGACCTTAACCCCAGACTAGAAATTCACTAAAAACAAATATTATGAAGCCCTACCCACAGACAGGGCCTGGAGGTAAAAAGACAAGGACGGCCAAAATAAAGACGGAGAAGGATTATTGATGCAGAGAGGAACAAACTGGGACAAAATTCTTAGAGGATGGCAGAGAAAACAGCTAGAGATCATACAAAATGGCACAAGTTACTAAGTGGTCTTATACACCAACTAGGGCGCGAAGAGGATAAATAAGTCAGTACTTACAGACAAGTCTTTCTTGTTGCTCTGTTGATATGACAGTAGTAATTCCACAGCTTCAACATTCTCCTCGCCAATGGCGTGTAGCAATGCATCGCCGACCTCAATGTTGTATCTGAGCAGCAGCTCAATCATCTCTATGTTCTCGTTCTCGATGGCGATGAGCAGCGCGCTCCGGCCAAGTGTGTCCACACAGTTGATGTTGATGTTGAAGTAAATCTGAGACTCCTCGAGACAGTGTCTCGCCGTGGGAATGTCTCCGCGCTCCACCGCCAGCAGGAAGTGCTTCTCTTCATTGTTCAACTCCGTCTCCTTGCGGACCACCCCCATGCCGTAGCAGTTGCTGTTCTCCATGACGTCGATGCCCAGCTCATCCATGAACTTCTGAGGGTTCATCCTGGCCTCCTTATACTGTCTGTAGACCTTATCCATCTTGCTGTAGAACAAAAGCAATCACAATCAACATCAATGCATTGTGTGTGTACAATCTGTACATCAGCTGGGGCGCTGTTCTAGGGTTGAACTGTCAGTTGCGAGGACCTGCTGCCATTTAGAAACTTGGACAATGTCATTCACCCAACTTTGCCTGCGTCTTTCAGATAAGACACTAAAACTCATCGATTCCTTCTACCTGGCGTTTATTCCAGGGGAACTGTCCCGTGGAGCTGTGGATGTGTTTAAACTGAGAGACAGGAAGTGATGGTAGAGCTGTGCACAGTTTGAGCAGGGCTGAATTGGAGCAGCATTCACAAGTACACAATAAGCACCACCCACAGGTGTAATTGGTGCTCCTAATATGAAAACACCTGACAATTGCAATTTGAGCATTGAGTTTATGACACCTGCTGGATCTGCTCACTCAGGCACAGATTATTGTGATTACTGCAGTGAGACCCTTGTGTGGCTGAACATTGCAGACTGTTTTGAAGGGTAACACACCTGTAAATTGTAGGAACAAGAGAAGTGCAGTGGTTGAAATGCATGCATGCCTTTTTCTAGGAAAGGCTAGGGGAGAGGGAGAGAGTGGTAGAGAGGGAGGGAGATGGAGAGAGTGATTTAACAAAATTGCCTTCAAAGGCAAATGCCCACATGACAAGTAGACAAGGAAGCCATTGGCTTATTGAGAGTCCAACCATTTTTCATCTATGTGTAACCCACCCTTCCGAGACATCTCTCTCTCTCTCTCTCTCTCTCTCTCTCTCTCTCTCTCTCTCTCTCTCTCTCTCTCTCTCTCTCTCTCTCTCTCTCTCTCTCTCTCTCTCTCTCTCTCTCTCTCTCTCTCTCTCTCTCTCTCTCTCTCTCTCTCTCTCTCTCTCTCTCTCTCTCTCTCTCTCTCTCTCTCTCTCTCTCTCTCTCTCTCTCTCTCTATATATATATTAGAAAGAAAAGCATATATATATATAGAGAGAGATAGTGAAAGAGAAAGCGAAAGAGAGAGGGATAGAGAGACATAGAAAGAGAGACAGAAAAAGAGTCTAGGCAGAAAAAGAGTCTAGGCAGAAAAAGAAAGAAAGACAAAGTGAAGAGAGAGAGGAAACGGGAGAGAGAGAGGGAACGGGAGAAAGACGGTGAGTGAGTGAGTGAGTGAGTGAGTGAGTGAGTGAGTGAGTGAGTGAGTGAGATAGACAAAGAGATAGACACATATATACAGACACACATATAGACACACAGGCAGAAAGAGATGGATGCAAAGAGTAATGTGATATGTCCTATAATGGTAACAGAAGTTATCATCCTTCTGCTTTCCTTTAACATACCTAAGCTGTGGCAGCTAAATACACATAGTTAGCATCAGTGTTTGCAATCAGGAAATAGGTGCAATGTTCGTGACCAATGTATTCTGCATACAACTCCAACTGATGCATGTGGTGTAAATCTGCAGGACACTATGACCTTTACATCATTGCAAGGGAGCTGACAAATGTTTCCACTGCATTGGTCACGCAGATTTATGTTCTAGTTTCTATATAGAAATAATTTATAATGACTAGAATTACAAGAAAACGTGTGTTCATTATTTATTTAACGGAAATTCACACACTCTCTGTATCTTTTTTAGTTTTGATATAATTCATAGAGATGTGGCTATGCAAAACATAACACTTAGCTAAATTAGTGAGAGTACACAAACTAAAAGTGTTATAAACATGCAATAAATTTTGAACAATACTGTTGACATAACCATCATCACAACATAACAAAGTTTTAATATTTTGATTATAAAAACTACAGATTTCGTATTTTTCATCAACCATTGTACATGTGAAGCTACAAAATTGCACAATTAGAACTTTTTAGCGTATTTGAAATAGCAGAAGTGCAATTTATGCACTTAAACAAATCTATTAAAAAAATTTTTTTTAATGCATTTTAGCTGCAATATTCTTTACTCGAACTGGGTTCAGTTTAACATATTTTAATGTTTAGCCGTTTGGCTAATGTGATTGTTTATTTTAGCTTACTTACCTTTTTCAGCCCAATAAAAGAAAGATCTCCCATTTTTGCTTAGCCAAACTTAATATGTTTAAACCATTGGTGAATTAGCGAATGACCTGCTAGAGCCTAGGCAAGTAAACAACAAAACGAACATACATTTTTGCATCACTGTTGTGACTATGTTGGAGACAGAGAGTGTGGTGGAATCAGTGGTGATGCTACAGGAGACATGATGTAGAACACAATACCTAATGACTGAAGTCGTTTATTTGGAATTCTAGAAATCTAGTTGGTGAAGGTGGGGAACAGGTCTGCCAGGGGTGAAGTGTAAAGGAACTGGTCTGCCAGGGGGTGAAGTGTAAAGGAACAGGTCTGCCAGGGGGTGAAGTGTAAAGGAACTGGTCTGCCAGGGGGTGAAGTGTAAAGGAACAGGTCTGCCAGGGGGTGAAGTGTAAAGGAACTGGTCTGCCAGGGGGTGAAGTGTAAAGGAACAGGTCTGCCAGGGGGTGAAGTGTAAAGGAACTGGTCTGCCAGGGGGTGAAGTGTAAAGGAACAGGTCTGCCAGGGGGTGAAGTGTAAAGGAACTGGTCTGCCAGGGGGTGAAGTGTAAAGGAACAGGTCTGCCAGGGGGTGAAGTGTAAAGGAACTGGTCTGCCAGGGGGTGAAGTGTAAAGGAACTGGTCTGCCAGGGGGTGAAGTGTAAAGGAACAGGTCTGCCAGGGGGTGAAGTGTAAAGGAACAGGTCTGCCAGGGGGTGAAGTGTAAAGGAACAGGTCTGCCAGGGGGTGAAGTGTAAAGGAACAGGTCTGCCAGAGGGTGAAGTGTAAAGGAACAGGTCTGCCAGGGGGTGAAGTGTATAGCACTTTGAGCAGTCCGAAAGACTGGATACCGACCTACATATGGCCATACCTTTTACCATAATTAAGTTGCTCAATTTTAATCCTCTCATGAGACAGCAACCATACACTTCATGTTTCACTGTATGATGGCTTCATTTATTAATCTATAATCATTATCACTGGCAATACTCCTAAATTCTTTACTAACTTTAACAGCCTTCTATTTTTTAGTTATAATAACACGAGTGATAGTAAAATATTTTCATTCACATTGCACTGAAAATCCTTGATGACAGTCTAACAACCGGTGTGGCATAGAAAAGGTCACATTTCTATATAGAATTGTGACCCCGGGGTCACTTTTCTGTAGCAATATGCCCATTGAATTGTGACCCCCACTATAGACATGTGACCCCATCCTAAAAAAATATGTTAAAATACAATAAGTGGCTAGGAGTTTGTGACACATTTAGGTTGATTAACAGCACATATCTAACTACTGTAATAAATAAATGGGATAATTAGATAATAATTGTTATGAAGTTGGTCACCATTTGCACATACATACCACAGTCCCAACGTTATGTGATCATTTGGTATTTATTTATATTTATAATAAATACCAAATTATAATACATTCCTGCATAAACCGGTATTACACTGGTACATTTACTAAAATACATTTTAATTAATTCTGATTAATAGTGCTTTGTTTATATGCGAGTCATTCTCATGCATGCTTAAAACCTATATTGACATGCTACATACAAACCAAAATATGAATATAATGTATGCCAAACGGACATACACACATATGGCCTAGCTATGTTATACTTAAATTACAGTCTGACCAATACATAATTAACAACAGGGTCAACATTCTATGGGGGTCACATTTCTATACCAATGCGCCCATTGTATTGTGACCCTCAACTATTGAATCCTGTCCCCATCCTATGTGATAACTTAATAAGAAGGTATATCAAACTGACATACATACCTACATTATTTTAAAATTGCCGCCTGCACAATAAAATAATTAGCAACAGGGGTCAAGATTCTATAAGGGGGTCACTTTTCTATGGGGTCACTTTACTATCTTACACAGGGCTAGCTAGGAAAGAGCATAGTGGAAATATTAAGAGACACCTGTGATTGTGTGAAATACAAGTTTACAATCACCTAAAGGCTGTTCACTAATGTCAACACTTACTTGTTCGAAGTGTACTCATCATCAGACCCCTTCCCACCCCCGAATTACTATTTTACAATGTTTGTATTTTTTTCAGATTGAATGGTAATAGCTTAGAGGCAGGGAAGATGCAGACGAGGAAACTGTAATTCTGATGGAATCATGGAGTCCAATTACACAAAATTTAATCATTTACAATATCTATTCATTTCAATTACACTTTATTGATTCAAGTCTTTATGTGAAAAAAAAACCCACTAAGTTTAATCATAAAATGTTGATGTAATTGTTACAATTACACCAAGTTAATTACAATGTTGGTATAATTTTGACAACAAAATCAAATACAATTATACATAATGCATTGTGTTTATAAGCAATTACAATTACACATACTGTACTGTATCTACAATCAATTACAATTACACTCCACTGTATTTTCATAATTATTATTAATTTTCATGAAAACCTATTCCATAATGTAGCTGATGAATTTGTTCATAGTGAAAAAGACATGCAGATATTCTATGTAACAATGTTTAAGAACACTTAGCAAACCATATCTGGTAAAATTACTTATTTGGGATATAATATTAACAACGCCTTCCTTTGCTTTAATTAATTTTCCTTCCCAATGGAATACCACTTAGACAAAAAATATTCCTCAACATCTCTATTAGCCTGTTAACCAGAACCATTAACAGTATTTCTTATTACATAAAACTGTTACTACAACAACTAATAACAACTAATTCATATCCACAAGTCAGTCTAATTCAGGGCCGCACACCAGCAAAAGTAAAAACACCAACTTACAATTTCTCATATCTATCCGAGGAACACATTTTGCAGCAGTTGGTTTGTCCCGTTCGGCACCAATATCACCACTTTGCTGTTGATGCTGGCACACAGTTGACAACTTGTGGTGTCACAGCACTAATAGGCAGTGCCAATTTATCTGTCATACTCATCACGCCCCCTGTCACCAATTAAATGGTCGTCGCTAATTGTCACGGAACTCTCTGCCAAACGTGACATACAATGCACAGCTGCTGCCTTCTTGCAGCACAATTCTGCATTGTAAGACTTCATCACGATCTCTCATTGTGGCAGCAGTACGTTGCAATGACATTGACCGCACAGGTACACATGGCATAGCAGTATGACAGTGTCACGTGGCTTCGTGAACCGTCAGTGACTACACAACTCCATTGATTTATCTGCAATATTGGCCCAAATAACAGGTGTTGTTTGATATAGACTCAAACCTGTCTTAAGCGACCTCTCAAAGATTGGGACAAAAAGTGTGGTCCTTAATAGGCATGCAGGTAATTTAATATGTGAAAGGATGAGTTGACAGTGGTCGTTAATGACAGGTGGTCGCTTGAGCTAATTCTAATTCAGGGCCACACACCAACAAAAGTAAAAATGCTAACTTATAATTTCTCATATCTATCCGAGGAAAACCTTTTGCAGCAGTTGGTTTGATGCTGGCACACAGTTGATAACTTGTGGTGTCACAGCATTAATGACAGGTGGTCACTTGAGCAAGTTTGATTATATAATAAATTAATGTCCTGAGACTGTTTTGTTTTAGTGATTATTGTTGATGTTTACTTAAATGGGGGACTATATTATCTTACTCTCGGTGCCTATTTCATCACGAAAGCAAGTTTGAACCATTTTTCGAACAGCAAAATTAACCACGAGGACCATGTGTTTAAATTAATATTTAAACCATTAAACTATTGTAATAAATAAATGTTGTGAAGGTGGCCATATCTCCTAAGGATTTTCTGAAAGGCGTCGGTCTTACATAGCATCGGAGACATTCCTTATGGTTTTGTGTGTTTGGAAGAAGATATTCTGTATGACGTGATAAGGCTCACGTTTGTGAAATAGCATGCCAATAACAGATCATCAATTCCGAACATATCTGAAGAGCGAGTCTTGTGCGTATTTTAGCTGTGCGCTGTCAGAATGACGCAGTGAGACGGACGCAGTGAGACTGACACTGTGAGACTGACGCAGTGAGACTGGTGACACAGGTATAGAAAACATGGCATAGAGAGTGTCACATATCACTGCTTCGTGGACAGTCAATGATTATGCCAATGAGCAGTGATCAATGTTCCAGGCTTTGATTCAGGCACAAAATTGATCTGTCATCTATGACAGATAAAGGGTATTATATGGCTTTTCTTCTTGTATGGGGGTGCTTTACACACAGTAGCCTACAGTGGGTTTATTTTAGTTGGCTTGCATTCTAAATAGGAATTATCACTGTTTGACACTTGTTGGGTTTATGAAGTTGATAAAAAATAACCAGGTTTATAAAAGGCTGTTTTGGGTGGTTTTTGGGCCTCACTTTTAATTATTTAGACCTTATCTAACTAGTCAATGGCAATTATATTGATGGATGACATATTGATGGATAACGTATCAATGGATAATGCATCAATGGTTTGTAAAGAAAGATGCATTAGTTAGCTGATCTCTAGCACAGCACAAATTAACCTTAACATTATGTTAATATCGGTAAAAGGGCATTGCCATATGCCAGCAGCATTTATGCTGTCTGTTTATTTAAACTATGCACTGTTTTTAAGCAATGTACAATCAGCTAATGTACTTGGACATATTTGTCACTATGCCGGAGCACAGTGACTAAGGAACATTATTTAATTAAGTAGGCTTACCTGGTGTAAACATATTCTTGGCACCTGGGAATAACGTTAATAAATGTCAAAGTTGGTAATGTCAACTCATGCAGTAACATAGGAATAACATCACAACTGGGTCTATTTGAAGAAAATAGTAACGTTGTTTATTTTTCCAATTACTTACTTGTCAAAGGTGCATTTTTGTAAGAACACTGATGTTCATTTAAATTGGGAGTGAACAACAGTCTTACTCACCTGCCCATTTCATCACCAATATGTTTGTACCATTTTTGTACAGCAGAATGAATTGTGAATGCCACATATTTAACTAAATATATTTACACCAATAAACTATGTAACAAATAAATTTTGTGATGAAGGTCATATGTGCCAACTTTTCAGGTTTACCCAAAACTCTTAGGGATTTTCTAAAATGTTATGGGCATGTGAATAAAAGACTTGCGATTATATTGACTGTGTGCAGTCAGCTATGTTAGGGTCATGACATCCAATCCATACATATCCCAGTTTGCATGGCAATCTCCTTGTGAGCAAGCCAGCGGACATAGATAATCATATGGGTGTATACCAATTTGGGTTGCAACAACTAGTTCTGTCCCACACAATCATGGTGCAATTAATTTTATATTACTTTTTATATTAGGTTTACTTTTAATATCATATGGAACTTTGTTCCAGATCAATGAACCTTTACATAATAGACTGTTTGATGATCTAACAGTAGAACTACTGATGTATATCATGTATATATATATATATATATATATATATATATATATATATATATATAAGTTGCCTTGTATCATGATTGTGAATGTTATGGGTAAATGTAAAGATAATTGAAGATGAAACTGGTAGGCTGTTAGGGATATAACTGTACATAAACTTAGAAATTTCAATTTGATAAATATCTTACAATTTTATTAAATTTAAGTGTGTAAAGAGGGGACGAGAGTGTTCATGGAAGCTTGTTTGAAGAACAGCATGAACAATGTTTTTGGCATGATAAACAATTTTGTAGTGTAGACTTAATATGTAGATCCCCACAGAATTAGAGGAAACTGCAAGAAAGTGGTTCACTTTATTTATTGCATATATAAAGACTGCATTTATGTTCCTGCCAATCCAGTCTTTTGTCAATGTATAGACCTATAAATTTAATAGAATGTGTGGGCTTAATTATCTTACAAAACATTGTGAAAATTGTTACTTCCCTTTGGACAGGATGGGATCTAGAAATTAACATATATTTTGTCTTAGATACATTTAAAGATAGCTTATTTCATTGAAAATATTTGCATGAAACCAGTCAGCCTTGATTTCTCTTGTTCATGTTTTTGTATAGATCATTAATTAGTTTTCCACTCATGTACATGGTGGCATCATCAACAAAGAATATAGATTTACTCTTATTTAGACATAAAGGTAGATCGTTTGTATATAAAATAAACAAGAGCAGACCAAGGATAGACCCGTGTGGGACACCATATGTAATATCACAGGGAAGCGAAGTACAGTGCAACCTCGGTTTATGGTCACCCCGGTAATACAGTCACACCGCCATTATGGTCACCCTGGTAATACAGTCACCCCGCCATTATGGTCACCATGGTAATAGTCACCCCGCCATTATGGTCACCCTGGTAATACAGTCACCCCACCATTATGGTCACCCCGGTAATACAGTCAACCCGCCATTATGGTCACCCCGGTAATACAGTCACACCGCCATTATGGTCACCCTGGTAATACAGTCACCCCGCCATTATGGTCACCCTGGTAATACAGTCACCCCGCCATTATGGTCACCCCGGTAATACAGTCACCCCGCCATTATGGTCACCCTGGTAATACAGTCACCCGGCCATTATGGTCACCCTGGTAATACAGTCACCCCGCCATTATGGTCAACCTGGTAATACAGTCACCCCGCCATTATGGCCACCCCGGTAATACAGTCACCCCCCATTATGGTCACCTTGGTAATACAGTCACCCCGCCATTGGTGATAATGGCGGGGTGACTGTGGCTTAGCAGCTGAGTAAATTTTATTGAAAAACACAGCTCCATCGATGGCTCAGTCATCAACACTAACAATAGGACACTGTGTATTACTAGGTACCCTATTGTTTGCTTAAATACCAATGAGCACATGTAGGAATAGCAGGTCCTAAAGGTGGCAAAATGTTGCAAAATAAGTGGCATAATGAACCAAAACAAATGGAAGCGACAGCGAAAAGATGCGTTAGGAACGAGCTTAGTTTAAAAGCAAAGCTCGATGTAATCAGAGATAGCACTGACAAAAGTCATCGGCAGTTAGCTTAATGGTACATTATCGGCCGATCATAAGTTGGGAACATTTTGAGAAACAAAAGGAAATATCTCGATGCATTTGAGAACAATGAACCAGCCCACAGAAAGCAACAAGCTATCAACACGGCATTCAACGAGGCTGGTGTAATTTGCATTACCGATTTTTATATCAACTTTGTATGGACGATTGCAAATTCTAATAAATCTCTTGCGTACAATAAAACGATGTGATATTTTGGAAAAAAATTCAATAATCCTCTGATACCTAGCACGTGTAGTTATGTGATATAGGTTCTCCAAAATCAACCGTGGTGCCCCTGGTGGATAACTCGTGTTCGATCCTGAACAGCAAGTCCCATGATGCTTCAGTGCCCATATTCACTATTAAGGTACACGTACAGCTTGCTGTTATGGTCACTTCGACTCAGTCCCGTGGGTGACCATAGTACTTGAGTTGAAAACCCCTTATCCCATAGAAATCAAGTTTATGCAAAAGGCTCTAGTGGTCTATTGTATCAAATGCTTTACTTAGATCAAGGAAAACACTGAGGCCTGAATCTTTGTTTTCTAAAGTGTTGACGACAACAGTAATAAGGGATGTTGTGGAATGGGTGGTGGAATGTTTGTCACAGAAACCACATTATCAATTCTCATTAAATATATTATTTTTCTGTAGAAAGTCGTAAGTCCTACTATGTACAACTTTTCTAATATCTTTGAAATAATGGGTAGCCAGGATATAGGTCTATAGTTAGAAAATTCATTTTTGGCTTTTTACTTGTAGACAGGTATACTTTTTTGCAATTTTAATTTCATCGGGTACAATGCCTTCACTAATTTGTTTATCAAAATGTCTATAGGTAGGGATATTTGCTCGCATAGTAATTTAAACAGATGGGGACTGAGGTTATCGTGACCAGAACTTTTCTTGTTTTTTGCAGGAGTATTTTGTAGATATCTGGTGAACTGTTTTTTTGGTGCCGGGATTGCATTAGCATAATTAGGATCAACGTCTGTGAAGATATTATAAAATGTATTTGAAATGTGATCAGGATCATTAGTTACGTCATTGTTATATTTAAAACATGTAGTAGTACAGGATTTTTCATTGTGTTTGCCTTTCACACCACGTCTTCTTAGATAACATAGTAATTTGTCTTAGCAGTATGGTTTAATTTGTAATAAAGATTTCTATAGTTAACATAGTGAATATAAATAGGATGTACCCTTGATTTACCAATACATTTTTGATAAAGTTTATTGCATGTTATGGAAGATTTCATTAGACCTTTGGTCATCCGCTCATTCCGGACTACATATTTGGATTTAATATTTAGTCTTCTCAGGTGCGAAAAAAATCAATAACACAGTTAAATTGTTTTGTAAATTCTTTAAACACATTATTTACTTGGTGTAAATACATCCAATCTATGTTCTGCAGTGCTGAAGTTATGTGATAACTTCATATATATTTATACGATTACTTCAGATATGAATCATTGTTTGAAAATTAGCGGTTACCTAGTTTTTGTGTGAGGTTTCTGTTTGTCAAAAAATTGTCTCCTCTAAGAATATACTGAATATTGTCACGAATATATATTGCTACACCACCTTTAGATTTAGTAGTTCTGTTTTTACAAGTCAGGTCACAATTGGGCAGCTCAAAAAGATGAACACTATCGTTATTTAAGAATGTTTCACACAATAAAATATCACCGATTTCAACATGTGACTCAGATAAATAAATAAATAAATGAGACAACAAAGTTTTAGGTTTACCAAATTTAGATATATTTTGTATATTTAGATGAAGTACATTACACTGAAAACGTGTATTACTAAACTGATCAGGAATCATATCATGAACGTCGTAATAATTACTATTTATATAGTAAAACTGTCGTTTTATAATCTATGGATAAAAAATGCGAAGCTCTGGTAAGATGCTGTCATAAAAAGTAGTATGTATCTCATATATACCAAGGCCAAAAAGTCAGATACCAGGCTTATATATGAAACACATAAAGGTGAATGATTGTACACTCTAGAATACTTCTACGGAAATAAATGTCACTTGTATTGTTGCTCCTATATGTCGGCACATAGTTAGAATAATGATGTTCTGAATACATATGATTCCTATCTAATTTATAGTATAATTCATTAGTAATGACTATATCCAAATTAAATATATATATATATATATACATATAAATATACTGAATATATAATTGGCAAAGATGAAATTCACCGTAAGAGTCCATGGCTAGCGTCATGAAAGTTCGCACAGTTCTTCGTCTGTTTGTATGGTCACCTTCCTGTCGTTTTCAAGCAAACACACAGTTCGTCGTCGATCGTCCATACAGCTTTCATGATGTCGAGTGCATGTGTGTTGCTCAGTAGCTCTGGTCTTCTTTTCATCAAATGTTCGGTAATGATCAGCTTCGAGCCTTTCAACTTGCATTTGGAAGTGAATGTTTTCCGTTGTGATTCGTAGTTACTGAACTTGACAATAATTGGGCGTGGCTTATGAGTTGCGTCATTGATGTTGAGGTCTGGACGGTTACCTCCTAGACGGTGACTTCTGTCAATGCAGTCTTGTGTTACTGCAGCCCAAGCTTGTTATTGCAAACGGACAGGACTACTTCGTCAGTTTCTTTTGTTTCCGGCATGCCATGAAGCAGCAGACAATCATGTCTACTGTATTCCCTGGGCATCTATTGCATTGCACAAGGACCTATTATCCTTTTCCAGTGTGGCCATTTATTTGTCAATTGCTTGAATTTTCTTGGCAGATTGTCCATTTTCGAATGCACAGGAATCGCAAAGTTGTTCATGAAAATGTTCAACAAGTTGGTATATATATATACATACATACATATAAGTTGGTATATACATATATATATATATATATATATATATAAATGGACAATCTGCCCAGAAAATTCAAGCAATTGACAAACAAATATATATATATCGTAATTCATATACACACACATATATATATGTATATGAATTCATATACACACACATGTATATATATATATATATATATATATATATATATATATGAATTACGATTTTTTTCAACCAGAACTATTTTTATTACTTACTCAAAGTTTCGACTGCCATTGGCAGCCTTCATCAGGAAATCTGGGACGGCAAGTTCTTCCTCTGCTCACCAGTTTTCTTGGCAAGGAGGCCATCCCATACGTATCTTAGTCTGTATCACACCTCGTCTCGATTCATGACTGGAGTTGTCTTTTGGATCCATATGGCCTCTTTGATCCAAGATGGATCAAAGAGTTGTTGTTCATTAGTTTGATGACGATAGCCTCTGTGACACCCTCGAGGATCTTCTTCATGATATTTTCATCATTTTCAATAAGTGTCAGGATAGAAGCACGCACGTTGCCACCCTGTATACCAAGTGCATCAGGCATTTCTTTAATGCTTTTGCCAATTTAACGCTGGACTTTCTTGGCATTGTTGATACCTTATCAATGCCCAGGTTAATGTGGACACTGGTTCCTGCCAACCCATCTTTCTATTGAGTGGCAATAATTTTTTTTAATTGAATTGAATTTATTTCCACCACTACAAGAATGATACAATAATAGTACAGAGTATAATAATAGATATTCAAGTGAAAATGGGGAAAGCAGAAGTGTAACACTTATGTAGTACTTTCCCCTTTCATATCGCAATTCGATATTATAAGTCAAAAAAGACCATATAATTAAATATACCATAAAGTCATCAATGGATGATTACTTCATATTATACAGAATTTTACTATTCAATCACACATGCACATATTACTCACATACCTTACTAGTAGTTACGTTACTAGAATCGCATTTATATTCCTGTGCTAATTCATATTTCTTTAACAAAAATTTTATCTTGCTGTATCAAGTTCCAAAGTTTTCACCATATACGGATACACATTTCGCCTTTAACGATGTTCTTGTATATCGATGTCTTAGGTTGTTGAATTGCCTAGTGTTATAGTATAAACCTTGATCTACAGTAAACCAGATAATACGTTCGGTAACAGTCTTTAATAAACTCTTAACTCAACGAGATGTCGAGTAGTGGTTGAATCGCATTTACAGTGTATATTGCCACAGTCATATAGTGTACAGAACAGGTGTTTTAATTTTAGCATAAATGTGTTCGCAGTGCCAATAGTAGCACGTTGCTCATGTTGCTGGTACGTAGAAGCCTTGTGATATAAAATCTGATCTGGTACAGAGCCTAAGTGTGACAACCTTGGAAAAATGAAGTATTGTTCCTTGAATGCATTTACGCTCAAGTCTCCAGGAATGTAAAAATTGACATTGTTTTAACTCTCAAGACACACTATTTCCCCAGATAGTTTGGCCATACATCTTGGTCTCCATCGGCAGACTGAACTTTAGGACTGGTTTTCACATTACAAATTGCATTACTAATCCAGTCGCACTTCACCTTTTGGTAATATTGTCCAAAGGCAATGAAAAATAGATCATCACATTCTGTTCAAATTTCTGCTTGTCACAATGTATAATATCAATTGATTTGTTATGTATAACTGTGTTATAATCTATAGTGCAGGTTGATTGAGAGAGGAGGGTAAGAGACAGTCTGAGTAAGATGGAGTGAGATGTATATATATATATTATATTATATATATATATGTGTGTGTATGTGTATGTATGTAGGTAGGTAGGTAGGTAGGTAGGTAGGTAGGTAGGTAGGTAGGTAGGTAGGTAGGTAGGTATGTATATATATATATATATATATATATATATATATATATATATATATATATATATATATATATATATATATATGTGCATACAAACAGTAAACTCAGATAAGATACAAAAGATGTGGCCTAAAGACAATGGCTATGATATAAAAATTATAAGAGAGTCCAAGTTTGTGAAAAAATAATTAGCTGAGAAGAATTGCTGGAGCGAAGAGAGCAGACAAGTGAAGAAAGGAGGTTGGTGTGGAAGAGTTTCAGCAGGAAGGTGGTGAGGAGCTGGTTAAAGTGAGTTTCGTATATGTGGACAGAATGGAAGGATGTAAACGAAGAAAGCAGATGTGCCCAGATTGGAGGGTAGAAGAAGAGGAAGACTGATTGAGATGTGAAGAGAAATGGGAGGGGAAGAACAAGAGATGGGAGAGAATAGACAGCAATGACATGTGATCAGCTACAGAGAAGGGGAACACTGAGCAACTGTATCAATGCCAGCCTCACCTCGCATTTCACGGATGAAGAGGATAGCAACATTACAGCAATACAATACTACGACTGCTAAAAGGCCTTTGTGCACAGCTATAAAGTAGGCAAAGACACTGAGTTTTGACAGAGTTACTCGTGTTAAGTCTGTGACTCTTAGGTCTGGTGATTTGCTTAAATATGTTATTTATTGCTTGTTAATCAATGATCATCTGAGCCAGGAAAGTAATTTGCTCTCCTCGCAACTCTTGAGAGAGTAAGTTACCACTCGCCTCAGGGTTTTTTAACAGAAGTCCTGGGCAACTGAATGAAATTGGTCAGATATTGAATGACATATTACCCATTATCTAATAATGCCAAGTTCAAGTACTGCGTTACGGTGTCCCATGTGTAGTTCTGACTACGTAATGAGACATATTGTCTAATGAGTGTGCTTACAGCCATAGATATGCTGCTAACCAGCAGGACGAAGTGTGCATTAGAAGCAGCCACAGGTGGGTCTACAGGTACTTCTCAGGTACAGGTGGCCATGACAGTGGAGGAGGGAAGCCAAGTGGGAATCTTCTTCACAGTTGTTTCTGCCGTGCGGCAGGTCCTTGGTTCAATAAAAGGTACATAGTCTGATCATACATAATATAAATTATATTTGGGCACTCAAGATGTTAGCATACATATAGTTTATACTTTATATTGTATAACACGTTTGTACCTAAAATTATGAGACTTTGAACCTTTCACTTTTTCTCCATTCTGTCCTGTATTCTGCTTTTCTCTTCATATCTTCAATTTTCTCCCTTCTTACTGTCTGTCCAACAAGCTCATTTATTTCCTCACTTGGTCTGTTCCTTATAACCTTCCTTCTACTGTCAGTCGCTACTGCATTCATTCATAGCTTATGATGTGTCCTAACAGTCATACTTGTCTCTTCTTGATAATGTCAATAATTTGTCTTTCTTCTTGTGCCATGTGAGAATTACTTGAATGAATCAGAAGAACTCACAGAACAGAAGAATACAACTATGTGACTGAAGTTGAAACAAGAGTTAAAAGGACCTTATGCAATCGCCATCCAAGTGAACAAGGAAGACATTTTGTCAGAAATAAATAAAGGTACCATATTCGACCTATGAAGGGTACATGCCCTAATTAGTGTTCACCCCTTTATTAATCAGCAGGATCCATAACTACTGTAATTTAACTAGTGTGGAACAACTGAAAAGCATCGCCATCTGGTGATAAACTGAAGGCACCACTTTTCAGTTGTTCTACACTAGTCACCAAATGACACACTTATGTGAAAAGCAGTTATCTTATTGTCTACGGAAACAGATTTTGGTGTACGCTTATAAGTACAGGTTCCTTGACATTTTTCCATGGCCCAATTTTGTTTCAAGCATATTGTATGCTTATTAAGAAAAATACTGTAATTTACTTTAGAGCACAGTATGTGGGGCTGCTCAATACGCTTCACCCTTCATCCTCTGGTAGACTTGTTCAGTTCAACACCAGTTGTACATCTCAGGTAAGCATTCAGTTACTGTCTACCTTCCGCTGTCTATGATTGTTTATACAGCTGATGCAGTCTGGAGGGAACAACACTGCACAAGCTGTGAAATGGCAACAGTCACTCTGATAGATTAAGGGGGAAGTCTATCCATGGCACATGATCTGCTCAACACAAAGCAGGCTTCAATTTTCCCAGGAGTCCGGGACTCACTTCATCCTTCGGATTCCCTACACAGACCTTGGTAGGAGTCCGTGTGACTCTCCACTTTAGAAGACGATACATTCAGTATTAAACTGGCTGGTTTCAACCGTCTGCCAACGTGCGTGTACGCTGATATCCTGAATCAGCTCCAGGTTGTATTGAGCAGTTAAACTCGTGTCTATTTGTTTGAAAATACCCATGAATGATGTGTACGCAATCCAACATGGCCGCAGTCATTTTAGATTACATTTTAGACTTCAAAATTTGTCTGAAACTAAATGCATGTAAACTATTCAATTTGTTGCTGCCTGTTGACACAAACTTCATATGATGTGCAGGCAACCAGGTATGGCCAGCCAACAGCAAGGCACTGTCTTTGCAATATCACAAACTAGTGGAGGACTGGTGGGTGTCACATGACCAAGATCATGTGACACACCGGTAGTGACACCAGTCAGCTGACGAAAACCAAGTGAGTCTTTCAAAATATTCAGAAAGAATACAGGTAATGTAAATATATATATATATATATATATATATATATATATATATATATATATATATATATATATATATATATATATCAAATAGTATATTATAATTACCATCTTAAAAAAATCCTATATTGTTTCTAAATCAGAGGGATAGGATTTTGCATGACTCTCATCCAATCTCCAAGAGGTTTTTTTTAAACATAGATTTCGAGGTTCGACTGTATTAAGGTGAATTTTTTGCACGAAACTTATCTACAGAAATCCACATTTTAAAAAACCTCTTGAACATTGGATGAGTTCGTGACAAAACTGGCTGAGAAAAAGAAGAGAGAAGAAAAGTAAAGAATGGAGGTTGGTGTGAAAGAAGCTGGTGAGGAGTCGGTTAAAGTGCGATTGGTACGTGGAAAGAATGGAGGGGGGGTTAAATGAAGAAACGGATGTGCCCAGATTGGAGGGTAGACGAAGAAGAGGAAGATTACAATTGAAATGGGAGGACTGAGGATTATGAGGGGAGGGGAAGAACCAGAGATGGGAGAGTAGACAGCAATGACATGTGATCAGCTACAGAGAAGGGGAACACTGAGCAACTGTATCAATGCCAGCCTCACCTCGCACTTCACGGATGAAGAGGAGAGCAACATTACAGCAATACAATACTACGACTGCTAAAAGGCCTTTGTGCACAGTTATAGAGTAGGCAAAGACACTGAGTTTTGACAGAGTTACTCGTGTTAAGTCTGTGACTCTTAGGTCTGGTGATTTGTTTAAATATGTTATTTACTGCTTGTTGATCAATGATCATCTGAGCCAGGAAAGTAATTTGCTCTCCTCGCAACTCTTGAGAGAGTAAGTTACCACTCGCCTCAGGGTTTTTTAACAGAAGTCCTGGGCGACTGAATGAAATTGGTCAGATATTGAATGACATATTACCCATTATCTAATAATGCCAAGTTCAAGTACTGCGTTACAGTGTCCCATGTGTAGTTCTGACTACGTAATGAGACATATTGTCTAATGAGTGTGCTTACAGCCATAGATATGCTGCTAACCAGCAGGACGAAGTGTGCATTAGAAGCAGCCACAGGTGGGTCTACAGGTAGTTCTCAGGTACAGGCGGCCATGACAGTGGAGGAGGGAAGCCAAGTGGGAATCTTCTTCACAGTTGTTTCTGCCATGCGGCAAGTCCTTGGCTCAATAAAAGGTACATAGTCTGATCATACATAATATAAATTATATTGGGGCACTCAAGATGTTAGCATACATAGTTTATACTTTATACTGTATAACACGATTGTACCAAAAATTATGAGACTGAACATTTCACTTTTTCTCCATTCTGTCCTGTCTTCTGCTTTTCTCTTCATATCTTAAATTTTCTCCCTTCTTAGTGCCATTTTTGCCTGCTGTTTGTCCATCGCCATTTTGGAAATAAAATATTTCGAGAAAAAATCACGAAAATAATTATTACTGTCCGCCTTAGCAGGGACAGAAAACCAAAATATCCTGTCCGCTGTCCACGTTAACCAGGTGTCCCCTCATCAGAGGGACCATAACATGGTAAAACAGTCTGTACATTAATTGAGAAAGTATCTCGACATAGCAGGTGTCCGCTCATCGGAGGGTCCGTTGAAGGCAGGTACTACTGTAGTGAATATGGCCACTGAAATGTCACGGGAATTGAGAAAATTGCTATATAGATGCATGTAATTTTAACAGCAATGCACATTAAGCAACATATCATGTGTAAAGTAGTGTCTGTGTTATTGATGGATACAGTTACTTGCTCTACATAAAAAAATATGTCCTGCGGCTGTCTGTTTAATCATGTTTGAGCTTATTCATACGACAGATTGACCAACGTCTGGGTGACTAACAGCCTAGATACTTTACTTGGAAATCATTTGGGACTCCACCAGGGTGACAGTAATCACGAGGTGACCATACCACCGAGGTGACCGTATATGGCAGGGTTGAAAAAAATCATGATTTATTTTTTAATAACAAAAATCTGATTTAAAAAAATTTTAATCAGATTTTTTTATTTATTTGATTTAAAAAAAAATCTGGTATATAGACATTTATATAGATGTTTATATTTATAAACTTTTTCAAACATGTTCTATTCAAATTGATTTGGGTTCTTGTCTTAACAGAGGGTACATGATTTTTGCTTATATAAAGACATTAGACAATGTCCACAAGGCCTCACCCCCTGTAGCTGCATAATCTGTCTAGGAAAGATAGCATGCTGTGTGTCTGTGGCTGTAGCAGTGATAATTATTGTTTGCTGAGAGGGTTGATTAGCATCTGTCCATGGCTCTGTGTACTCTATGGGTCTCCAATCAGACTGCAAACTGGTACAGTATTAAACAATTGTAGCCCAGACTGTCTCACTTGAGGCAACATACTGAATTGGTAACAACTAGCACAAGCTATAAGTGAACTTTAACTCAGGGCTTCTGATTTGAAGACAAGTTTGTGTGGCTTCACTGCATTCAGAAAGGGAATAGCTCAAACATACGCAATGTCATAAAATATTTGACTATCAGGCTACCTGGTGACAATACAACTACACAAATGTGCTTTTTGTATTAAAAAACATACAAAACTTTGTTGATCTCGATGCTTGTAAACAATTATTTGTGTTAAATTCATATAAATCAGCGATAGAAAAAATCAGAAGTAATAAGAATTATAAATCAATGATTTTTTTAAAGTGATTTAAATCATGATTTAAATCAATGATTTAAATCAAACAACCCTGGTATATGGTCAAACAAGGTTGTTCTTTTTATGGAAGTGGGTAGAAGCAATATAAGAAAATCTATGGCTAAATAGATTTGTGAGCAAACCAGTAGGGGAGACATGTTGTAGGTGGGGGACACGTCTTACCCTAGCCCAAGCAGTGGATAACCATGTGCATATTTTACTGTAGTGCATGTATGAGTTACAACAACTCCTCCAGATGGCGACACTGATGATAACTGCACCAAGTAAGGCAACTGTATAACCAACTGTTGTAGTGGTGTAGTGGTGACATCTATGGGCTTCTATAACAGTTATTTGGTTTCGGCTTAGGTTTCTTTGTGGGAGTCAGAAAGGGATATGTAGTGTAATGGTTAACAAATTCACTCTACAAGCCATAGTTAATGGTGGGTTGAAGACCTGAACAGGCACCTGGCTCAGTATATTGAGAAATGAGTATCTCTCAAGGTTTTTGATGTCTATGTTAAGGTAGTTGGAGTGGCTATTATATGCTTGTTTGTTTGTTTGTTTGAGTATTTGAGAATTGAGTAGTTTCAGTAGAAGTTTTTAAGATAAATTAACCATTACTTCATGGATTGTAGTTGAAATACTATATAATATTGCAGATTAATAAAATTTGGAGTTTTTTTTATTTATTTGGTTATGTTACAAGTTAAAAAAAAAAATTCTAAATGTGAAAAAAAATAGCCGCAAAATGCAAAATTATGTTGCTTTGAGAAAATCCCCAAATAAATAAATGACATACATATAAGTGTGACAGTGTCACTGATAACTTCAAGGGATATTTTGGTTAACATAAACATATTACATCTGCTACACTACCGTGAATAAATTAAGCAAAAGTTGAATGACAGCCTTTAGGCAGTGTATTTTTGACACAAGCCCTTCACCAATCGTAATTCCAATCCGTGTAAAGTTGCCTACATGCAAGACACGTTCATACCCAAATTGCAGCATCGCAAGTGTTGTAGTTTTTATAAAAAAAATTCAATAGGTAACGTTTCCTGAATGTTTGTGATAACAGAAATGTTGATAGATACGTGCTTCATGCTTGAAATGTGACGATTTTCACTGGGGTTTTATGTATTGTTGAAAAAAATAATGATCATCTCTAATACTGACATGTTCCCTTAATTTGACGCCACAATGGCCCTTGAATCTGTATTTGTAACGTGTTGTCGTCTACGATATCAGGTTATGCCAGCAGGGCAGGGCATTTTTATGATCATTTTGATTGGCCTGTTATCAGACGGGGTCACCAGTTCAGGGTCATAGGCCATTTTCGTTATAGGTTCAAAGGCACAATAAACTACGTTAGCACTGATATTAGCTGGTTTAAGGACATGATTTAGTTAGATATGATTTAGGTAGATATGATACTGATGTGTACTGGCACGTTCCGCATTCACGGCGAACTAATACAGCTAGTTTGAAGCTCAACGCACACGCGGTCGTTACTATGGAAACATCGTCAGTGTTTCTAAGAAGTCAGGGGGATTTCCAAAAGGACTGCTTTTTAAAGGATGGATTGGCGAAATACGATGTTAGTGCTGGGTGATTAATTGTTATATCGATGTTCAGTTAAATATTTCTTAGCATGTTATGAAGAAAAAAATAAAAAAACAATTGACACATTAGCCACCCCAGCTACCCTAATATCAGATGTGTCTCATTAAGTAGGGATGACATTTATCAGGCATTATGGAAGGTCCTCACAAGACCATCAGATATAACTGGAACATGGACAGAATACTCAGTTACGTTACACAACTTCATTCAACACCCATATATAGATCTACCTTCAATAAACGTTGCCCATCACATTGACTAATGCTAATCTGCAAACCTGCTTACTTTTATTGTACTTGAAGTGCCATCAAGCAGCAATATTGGTGGGTTTGGTATTGTAGTGCAATATTGAAGAATTTAAGACTACCCGTATAAAGGTCAGTAAGTAGTCCAGACTAAGGCTATGTTCTTGATAACATCAACATGACAACAAAATACAATAAAATACAAAAACGTTATATCTTTAAAATGGATCGTTTGATGATACAGTATATTTTGTATTTCCCATTACAGAAAATCTATGAAAAAATGTCAAATTTTTTTTATTTATTTTTTTTATTTTGCATGACTTTTTTTATTATAAATTTATTATTTATTTACAAAGAAATGTGGGAAAACAGGATAAATTGAAAAGTAAACAATGCTCCATTGAATGCGAGCTTGTTAGAGTTGTTGGCGCTACCTTTCCTCTGTGTCAAACTACTTGGGGCAGCGCTTACACCAACAACGCACATAAAAATAATGATAATAATTTTGGTTCTTTTATGGCTCATATTCCTGTACTTGACAGATCAATGTACTTTACACTAAAATAACACATACATAATTTTTTTAGTGTTTCTTTAAATGTCAGTAGGTCCTTAGAGACATGCACAGCAATAGGCAGCTAATGACCATAATTGTCACGATCATGAACACGATATCATAGCCTAATGTCGACTTTCTCACAAAGGTCGACAACTGTCACTGTGGTCTGTTTATGGTAATCATAGTGTATCCTTCATCCATACTCTCCAATCCAATTTTTTTCTGGATTATTGGAATTTGTGTTATATTTACAAAGCCCATTAGAGTGACTCACTCCACTGAACAAGACACTGCCAAGAACGCGAAGCCATGACAATTGAAAGGGAAAAACACTGTCACCGATGTAATGTTGAGAACCTACCCAATCGTTTGTTTTTCCCAGATATGTCAGATGCTTGTCACAGCTTCTTCTTACGACAGGTAAGATCCCAAATGAGGGAAGACCTCTGGGTCATTTCAGTCTTGGGCTGCATCCTCCTGCAGTTGATGGGTGCAGTCATGTGTGACGCTTGTCAATGACATGCATGACTTCTCCAGACAGTGATGCAGCCTGCAACAGAGGAACAGCCATAGGTGTGAAATGTATGTTAAAGACTTAGAACAAATGTATCTAGTGCAACATACAAATACTATTTTAGATATAGTGTGCATGATCAATTCCAAATAACAATGCAAGTTCAAACATTTTTGACATGCCACTGCCTGGAATTTCTTCTAGTTTTGTAGTATAATTTCAAAACTGCCACAAGTAAAATCAGCCATGTTATCTAATATAATTTAATATCACAAACCATTTAAGCGTTATCATATTATGCAAACAGGTTTCCTTAGACCTTAGACAGTCGCACATATCCACTATGCAAACAAAATGTATGTAAGGAAACCCAACATTTGAGTTTGTTAACTAAAACCCAAAGCAAAGTGTTACTTTTTACACATTAAATGTACTTCTATAAGTTTAATAAGGTCAATTTAGATTACAAATCCTATGAATATAGTTATTTGGGGATTTCAACTTTCAACATTTATAAGTATACCTTTGATGACACTACTAAAGCTTCCATTCATGTGGAGTGACTGATGCTGTCAGCTGAAAGCTTACTACTGGAACAGTATCACATTACTATCAGGCGTTCATGGAATTTACTTTTATAACTTGATATCATTGATGGCTATGCTATTTTGATTTTCTGTTTTTGAAGTCATTTCACCTGTCAAAGTACAAATACTTTTGATGCAAGATTTCCAGCAAAACCTAGCAGGTTTTGTTTGATGTAGGTATATTTTGAAGCCTGGCAAATGTAGACACTTGATCAGATTAGGAATACTGTAGAAGGATTAACCATTGAAAAATGTTATATGGATTTATACAGTTTTATAAAGAACTACAAGTAAAAACATAGATTTAAACGAAAAATATCTGGCAAGTTTGTATTTGAATGAAGGCATGCACTCATCTGCATGAAAAGATGGTTTGGTACAAATCTGTTGATTGTTATTTGTCACATGCATTATCTATAAGTGATAGCCGAGTAATATCAATGTTGTCACAATGACACTGTGAGATGAATGTGGAGGAAACACCAGTGATCTAGTGCAATAACAGTTAATTGCTTTGACATTCACCATGTTGACACAGTACAACTGTTGTTACAGGACACTGCACATTTAAGAGTCCGTCATAGGCAACGAATCCTACCATGACTGTGCTGAAGTTGAACAGGCCAACTGCACATGACTAAGTGAGTCATTGAAGGAACAAAGTCTGACTGTTTGTATCATGTTATATAGCATAATCTATATCTGTTTGTATTATGTTATATAGCATTAACTATATCCGTTTGTATCATGTTATATAGCATAAACTATATCTATTTATATCATGTTATATAGCATTAACTATATATATTTGTATCCTGTTAAAAACTATATATGTTTGTATCATGTTATATAACATTAACTATATATGTTTGTATCATGTTATATATCATAAACTATACCTATTCTAACATTTTGATTAACCAAGTGTGTTTTAATGAACCACAGTTTATTAATATAATTTGACTAGTATCTGTTCAGTTTGTATGTTTTGACTAAAATTTCATGTTAACATTGTATGTTGAACAGCAAGGCCGATGGTCATAAACAGACAACAGTCAAATTATATTAATAAATTGTAGTTCACTAAAAATGTTTGGGTAGCCAAGAATGTAGAATATATACACGTAGATATATTCCTAGATCCCGTTTATGTCAACACCTTGTGCATATACCGCTTCCCCGGTGTGCCATACGTGGCAGATATGTCATTTCAAAATATACAAGGTTCTAAAAAAACATGCTCAAAATCACCTAAAAAAATTGGGGGGGGGGGCAAATTACACAAGTTATTTCATTTTTGGTTAAACTGTGCAGTATCAATGACGATGCTAAACTAAAATGGATTCGTTCCGCAATGACATATCAAAACATTAAGCAGACCAGCTTCGGTCGACTTAAACAGGATCTAGGAACATATATATATATATATATATATATATATATATATATATATATATATATAGTTTTTAGTATATCTAGCATGATTTTATGACAAAAACCAGCCGACTTTGTATCTTTAAATAAACTGACTAAAATAACCTACACAACTACGACATCTTTGTTGATGTTAGTCAATGGCTTCTTTCCATCCTTAGATGCTATCTGCATGTCAGTTACAGGAAAATTGGCAAGGATGTATGCACATTTAAATGCAAATCGTCTGCAGGGTTTGGAGACAATTTGGATCAACCTTTAATACGGTATCGACTTGGCATACAAACCGCAACTTTAAAAGCAATCAACTTAAAATGACATGCAGTGCAGTCTGGATGTAATTGATGACACAACATGCATTGCATCCAATAACTGCCACTGTTATCATATAATAAGAGATGTTAGATTTCTATGAAATTCCACCTTCCAGTGGATGTTTTGCTGGCTTATAATCCTAGCCAGTCCATGGGCTGCTATTTACGACTAATTTGAACTGTTCCACATTAGTCATTATGTGTTCTGCATCGCTAAGAACTTTCCCATTATCTGCTTGTCAATATGTCAGGCTTGTATGTGACCAAACAATACACTAAAACATTGAACTTGTTAACCATAGCCAGGTAGGTCACTGCTGTCAAAGTTATAAGTGAAAGGTGCAAATGGTGCAACTCTATAGCTGGTCAATAGCATCCACATGGAAAGTCTTTACAAGCAGATCGATGCTTAGAGTACCCACTCAATCCATCAATCTTAGTTTGATTTTCACACGCTACTCTGTCAGTCTGCAAAGGAAATATTCCTGTCTATTAAATTAGGTGAATGGTTTTACATGTTCCGCACAGTTTCACATCATTCAAGGCCAAGAAGGCAAACATGTCAATGCTCTTCACGTGCATGCATCCAACCTATTATCATTCAACACAACAAAATGCATGCATGCATATACATTATACACACAGCTTGAAGTAGACACAGGCAAGTCACTTGAAGACACAGCCAAGTAGCGACCATAAAGACTACACAGTGGTGTATTTGGTGGCAATGGGCTATGCTCCTCTTAGGATTATGGATATGAAAGTGTTGGTGAATAACCTATTCAAATGTTGTACCACTACATGGTAGCATGGCAAACAATGGCTTTATAAATTTTAAATACCCCACTGAACCGATAGAACCGCCTGAATCAATCAAACATTTTACACTTCACCTGCAGATTCATATTCACTAGAACACCAAGTTCATTTCTCTTCGAAGAAACCAGTCCTTACTGAGCAAATCCATAATTCCACCAACGTCTACTCCCAGGCACTTTGTACAACCGAGTGAACTGAGGCAATGGCGAATCAACAAAATGTTGCAGGTTTGAAATGTCAGCAAGAGAACTTGAATCACTGGTTTCCTCATCTAGGAGTCTGAGCATCCTGATATGGTAATGTATCTTTCATATGGTCCAAGCCCTAACCCTAATGCAATGTTATACTGCACCCTAGCTTGCTGGCTACAATTGTAGTACACCCACAGTACACAATACATACACAGTGTAACACACAATCACGCTGCAGGAGACCATTACACCATATTCGAGTTTCAGACCAGCCATGATTAACAAAATACATTAATCACTTGCTGATGTAACCAAACATGTTTTGCTTAGCTTGTAACCATGTTTTGTCACACGGCTATGTTATTTTGTCGTGTCTCAAGACATCAGCTAAGCCTTCAGCATATCAAAGTTGTCAGATTAATCAGAAAGAGACACACCACTTAGTCACACCTGGCTGAAACGTAAGATAACTGTGGCAACAAGATGCACGTGTCATCATCACAGTAATTAGTAGACCCACGCGTCACATGGATACAGGGCATAAAAACACCTGATTAATCTTTCAACTGCTGTTATTGCAGGTTATCTCCACTGATGCATTGCACGTGTTATGTCAGCAGGATTAATTGTGTTCTAGTATCTGGCCACCCACCACAATGCAGAGTGAGAAATCTACCATCAGTTTCAGCAGTCTTTAACTTTAATAACTCTTAAATCACACAGATGCTGCAGTAAGGACCACACATTATCAGTTCTCTTCTGAAAAAATGTACTGTCTTGAAAGATCTTCTCTTCTCCTCAGAATTTCTATTCTTTTTCTGAATTTACAGGTTTTGCATCTTCCGTGTAGCATATGGCACTTTGTTCTGGTTATTTTTCAAAATTCTGCAAATAACTGATCGGTTTGCATGTAGCAGCCATGTATGTAGTCAGCTTTTTTCAGAATATGATGCCAAGCCAAACTGAAACACACATTACCAGCATGCATGTTGTCTGCACTGGCTTTTTTAAAGTCCCTGACAATTAAAGAGAAGGAACTGATATAAACGTGATTAAGTTCCAGGAGTGAAGCAAACTGTCTAGAAAGATTTTACTCTCACACCAACAACATTCAATAGTGAATGCTGAGAGTCAGACCAAGCTTACCCTCTCAAAAGGATACACTAGCCAATGTAAGTTTCAAATGATGAACAATGCTACACTCTTGTATGCCATCAAAGTCAGAAAAATCAGATGATGGAGATGGATCAGCAACATGCCTAGGCGAGGACTGTTGAAGCAGAGGAATCAACTAGGATGTAGTTCTTGAAGAATGGCAGAGAACACGGCTAGAGACCAAACAAAATATTGGATGTTACTGAATAGCCTACGGTGTGAAGTGGATATGAAAGTTACCCTTACCTGGAACTCTAGCATTCTAGAGTAGATGCACTAACCACTACACCACTAGCTACTTTGCAGGATACAACTATGCACCAGCTAATCTTTCTAACAATTCTACACATTTCATGAGCAAGTCTTTTTTCAGCCAGCCTTGATGGTACCAAAGACAATACCTGTTTCTAGTCAATCTCAGTGGTTTGTCAACATCCCCACTAGTTAGATGACATGGCCATATGTATGTATATAGTCACAAGCCTGGCGCATCAGAGTCATTAGTAGAACAACATCAGACGTATTCCTAACTGGATGTTAAAAATCCATATCTGGAGCAATGCTTCTGCAGGTCATGGTAATCTGAGCATATCCCAGTCTCACCTGTCTACAGCCATTGCCAGCCACATTAGTAGTCTTCATCCACCTGGTCTGATCTAACTCGGAATTAATGCTTCAAACTTTCATCTATCAAAGGCAAGTTTCTGCAGAGCGAGAGATTGATGATTCTGGGTATCTGGATGCTCTGTTATATATACCAATCAACGCAGACAAAGTTACAAATTGAATCTGGCATGCCGACAGTGTGTATACTGTGATACAGCTCCGTGTCACTGAACCATGGCACTGACAAGTTCTAGCCATAGGTCATTCAGACGTGCTAAGTGGGATGTAAATATTAATTCCACAACATTACGCAGGTAATAATCTTGGTATGATAATGAAGTATTGCAAGAGATAATCCCACAAATGAGATTTATCACACACACCAGCAAAGATAACACATGCTTTTTATCAAATTACAAATACCTGCAGGTATCTATTTTTAAAAGTTAATAAGCACAATTATTTTACATTTCAAATATATCCATAGAAACATCTACTGCATTATGGGAACACTTTAAAATACTGGCCAAACCAATCGATGATCAATTATATAATCAGTTTGTTTGTGACTATAAATTGGGCGCGGCCAACATTATTGCAATGTAATGAGTGCTGCCACCTATCGGATATCTACATAAATATTTTGGTCATTCGTTATGGGTAAAAGCTTACAAGGGGTAATTTATATAGTGTATGTAGTATGTCAATAAAAAACGCTCTCGATCAAATTTCCCCCGGGATAGTCGAATAGTTCGTCGGCAGTGGCCGACTTTTGTGATGCCATAATGGGGAAAAAAATTCTCATGATTTTTATATAATCCAAAATGATCTATCACACTTGATCAATTGAGTAGAGGCACGATTCAACCACTCTTCAACAAAATTGGTTAATTGGAACAACACCACCATGCTATGCTGCGACTTTAACATGAGTCACTAAAGCTATTGAGGTAGAAGAGAAGAGATCGGAATGAAGAAACACATGAGTATGAAGGTGGAGAAGAACAGACTGCGGTGGGCAGGACACATACAGAGACTGAGTGAGGAGAGATTGACACAGAAAGCGTGAAAAACAGAAGAGGGTGGTAGAAGGAGACGAGAAAAACCGATATTAAGATGGAGAGACAGCGTTAAGAGATCTTGAAAAAACAGGGGTAAACAGCCGAGAGTGGCAGATGATCACAATGGGTGGAGACGACTCATCAAGAGTGTGGAACAGACTAAATGATGGCCCCCTCGAATACACCACTGGATACGCATGCACGCACACCCATATGCAGATAGATGCACGGACAAACACACAAAGACCTTGACAGGTAGACTTCACCAGAACAAACAACTGTGTAAGGGGAAAGGACACAGAGCAAGCAGGATAGAGAGAGAGATATACATAACTCTGGCACCGTTAGCATCAATTAGTTCTTCAGTGATACAATTAACCAGCATTGCATGGCTGCAAGTCTTGCAAATCAATAACATGTATGCAGCGTCGTAGACAAGAACCACTGCACAACCTCTTGGAATCGAAAATGGCGCTGCTAATTTGGCATGTATGAATCTGGTTCTCAATTTTATTAGTACGTGTAGTAATTATGTGTATATGCGTGTGTAGCTGTGTATATGTGCATGCATGCGTGCATGCAAGCAAGCATGAGTGCATATATATATAATATCAATGAACATACATACATTGTGGGTGGAATAAAATCATACTTTACGCCACATGTTAATATCAACACAAAATAATTCTTATATTGGCAGTTAATTAAATATATATATACATATATATATATATATAAATGTCAGCATTTTACTACAACACTACACACTTTGTATTGCTGAGAAATTTGGGAAAATGATAATGTAGGTTAAAGGTCATCTAAGAGTCGGGTGTAACTAACGTAATTTGTATCCAGGAAACAATTAGACATAATGTCACATTCTCTTGCAAACTCAACTTACAAAGCAATGATGAACAAGTTAGCAAACATATGCCGTATAGCCGTGTCCTGTGACTGGTGGCTGATCAATTGGTGGAGGAAAGTGTTCGCTAGATCCAAACCACAGAAGTGCATGAATCCAGCAGCAACTAGTTGGGTTTAATCTATGCTACAGGTCTTTGCTAATGAGAGATTGTGACACAGATCATGACATCAAGACACTCACCTTGTGGGCTAAATGTTTAGCACTCCAACCTCAGGGTGTACAATTGTTAAAGTGGCTTTGTATTACTGCCACGCATTAATGGCATTGCGTTTGATGTCTTGCACTCAAGAGGCTGGCATTAGCATGGCTGAATGGAGATCTCAGGCAACTTCCAAGGACAGCATTGGATGAGATGGCCGAAGATGTGTAAGCACTTACCAAGTCACAGCAGCAGCACTTACACGGTGGTACTGGTTTAATCAACTCATTGTAGGCCTATACAAAATTTAACAAGATTGCCGTTCCAAGCAACAAGCACCAGATGGCATGCAGACAAGAAATCCACTGGTTTATCGAGAGTGCGACAAGTTTTTCTTAGAACTACGTTGTAGGCCTGTGTGGCTCAACCCTGACAGATATGTCTAATTTGTTTTTATACATATTCTCAATGCTAGCTGCAACTAATCGTAATAAATAGACTATAAGGATTTCATGGACTGATCTTTTTTGACCTCACCTTGAATTATTTTTAAACATCATTATCCTACAATAACGAAAACGTAACAAAGTAGCAGATGTGAGCATTCTTAAAATGTTTCCACTTAATAGCTGTTCTTCGTAAGCCATAAATTTACCATAATTCATTGTGTGCTGGAGTGATTAAAGTCAGACACGGCAATGATACAAAGCAGAGTTTGAATATTTCAGGAGTTTATGTAGTTTTCTGTGCAACATATTTATCCATAGTCACTCACTGATTTCATATTTAAATGTGTAAGAATTATTGAAGCAATGACTTTCTCATACGTAGTACAAACTCGATCGCAGCTATCCTCAGGCATACAACATGCTACACCATCAATTAGCCACTTCAGATGCTATGATGAACTTAAGTATCAAAGCAACACACCACATCCAAGGCCGTATCGCACTTCACTGAATATGATTGGACTCAACTTGACATGTACCGAGCTGAACAAATACAATACACCATTTCACCACAAGACCTTTGAAGCAATGAGCTTTCTGACGTCACTCTGCTGGCACAATAATAAATGCCCTTGTCTTCTCTACATTAAAATTGATTGTAGTACCTCTGGAAACTTTAGACACGCAGGATGTAAAAAGTATCGTCAATCAGACTGCAGTGCCAACATTGGCAGAGCTCTTTCCCTGATCAACAAGAATTTGACACAAGATTGAATACAAGGCCACCAACACACCTAAATCATTCTGTTGGTCCGGGCACACACAAGCAACCAACACCTCTCCATGGGAAAACAGTTATCATATGGGTATCAGCTCTGATTGTTGATATTTCTAATGCCAGAAGCAATATATATATATATATATATATATATATATATATATATATATATATATATATATATATATATATATATATATATATATATATAGTAAGTTCAAAACAAATACAATAAGCAATTTGTATTGCAAATTACAAACCTCTCAATTTTGGTTGTTAATAAAGCTATGTACTTTGTGGAAGGTCATGCTGCAATATTTATTTTTATTGCTCAGTTCATAACTTTGTAGGTGTTTTGTTAATAAAATACTTTGTCACACTTACCGATACCTATCCAACAATTGCTGTTTTCTCTAGTTCTTTCCTTCTGCTGTCTACATCTTGCAATACTAAAAAAATCATTTGTTGAAAGCAGATATTGAGAACAGACTGAATGATTTCTATTTAGAAATATTTGTTGCACAATAGCAGAATATTGTGGCAACGGCCTTCTTCATGAAGCACGCAAGTTCAAACTAGCTAACTCCACTCCTCTTGGACAAATGACTGGATTACATAGTTGCAGCAGTGTTTTGCTGATGATGCAGCAACCAAATCCTTTCCTCACAGTTAACTAGCGGCTCTTCCCATATTGAGCCAATTTGCATTTTCCTGTGAATTGCTCTTGGCCAACATGCACTCTAGGACTCCCCAAAGGCTATGTTCTATGTCCTATTGACAACTGGACTACATATTTCACGGGAAATGTAATTCATTTGATGTAGGATGCACATGGTCTTTCCCCAGTAGTCTGTTAAATCATATCTAAACATCAGCGCAAAAGTAAGGGATTTTCCACCGTTTCATTGCCACCGAGAGAAATGACATAAAATCTTAGAAATGTTTCTGATGAACTTTTTCAATGTATATACACAATATACTATTATCTGACATGTAAAAATTAATTCCATACCAATTTATGGGCAATTAGTTTAATTTAAATATGTCTTTCGAGCAGCGTAAAAATGCAAATGTGTCACAACTGCATATATATGTTGACGTTGGAGCGACCAAATGTGTGCCACCACAAAAACAAAAGCAGTATCATTGTTGTGACACCAAATGTTCAGAGCAATCTTCTATCTGTCCAAATCTCATTAAATTAATAATGCAAAACGAAGGGAAAAAGAAAGATAGGATCTTCAAACACAAATCAATTTAATGAAAGACTAATTGTAATTCATAGGTCCAGCCGGTGTGCCTCTGGAAATCATGTAAAAAGATCTTAAACAAATGTCATCTCACTCTAACATTCTGATGAAAAAATTGTGGCATCTACATTTGTCTTGGCAGCGAGTGCATCAGGCATCAAAAAACTACATCATTTACACAACATTAATACAGAGATAGCGCCAAAAGGACGTCTGGCATTGAGGGCAATTAGAGTTGATCTTTAACGAACTTAATCAATCACACAAGTTTTATGCCTCCAACACTGATCTGATACAATCTCAAAGGAGGTTTTCATGGAAACGTAATCGATTAAATTAATACTAGCTAATACAGCTTGACATCTACAGGAGAGAGCCCCAAACGGGCAAATCAATTGTGCACTGTGCCATCCATGTTAAGCCTTATCATGATTGTTGTGGGTCAATAACAGTTACTAGTTAGGAACACGACCGCATTTGCAGCCAGGTGATTCATGCAGCCACCAGGGGACATAGAACCAGTACGTTCTGATGTGTAGTGCTCTACGAATATCATATGGTTGTCAAAACACGACGCTGTTTAAATTGAAGAGATTAAAGCATTATTTGACAATCATCATGGTTAAATGGTTTTATCATCCATCTAGTCAAGGTCAGAGAGATAAGTTCTATGCTATCCAGTTGCAGAGGATGCAGTTAGTGTCCTGTGGACATCATACGGTTGTCAAAACATGACATTGTTTGAACTGAAAAGATTACAATGTCACTTGATGATCATTATGGTTAAATGGTTTCTAACATCTGTCAAGTCTAGACTGGAGAGATAATTTCCGCACTATCCAGTTGCAGAGAAAACAGTTCAGTTACTGTAGCAGGGACTAAAATGCAAGAATGTTCTATAGATGAAAATATCTTTATGGATTGGATCCATGTGTAATAATTACAATTTTCATTGGAAATTGCATTGCTAATTTAACATGGTATGAAACAATTGTTAAATTATTTTTCACACGGGTTTCTTTTTTGTACTAGCTAAATTTAACAATATCTGTGTCGCGCAAACAACAAAATTACTTGTCATTGCTGGTGTGGAAACTACTACCGGTATATCAGATGAGAATGAGAAACATACACTATCACGAGCAGGCTGAAGTTTGTCGGACATTGCCAAGGCTGTCTCAAGTCGTATCTGAAAATTAACATATGAACATGGAAAAAAACTAAATGGACAGAGCTAGGTTTGCCACAAACTAATGGATGTCTTGAACAGGTCTATAATACTTCCAGTAGGGGGTCGTCTCTAGAACAAAGGGGACCATGCCAACAAAACATACTTTGATTATTCGCCCAATAGTGGTTATGGTAGTTCAGCCATGAAGACCAAAATAAGTTGACTAAATGTAATTCTAAAAGTGCACAAGGTCGAGGGTGCGGCAATTTTCTCAATAACATCATCAACTGATAATCATCAATTACCCCGACTAGCTTACCAGTTCTAACAAAAACATTTTGTAAAAGATGTTTATTGGAAGCAGATTAACCTATCTTGGGTTTGAAATGTCAGATGCATTCACAATCCGGCATCATTTAGGAATGCACATCCTCAACACATATCACGCTACAGCTGCTAGTTCTATACATATTGCTTCACTGTTTGAAGCACGAGGCACAAAGGCTGTTTGCTTGTTTTTCGAAAAAGACACTAAACGCTGTTGGTCCCATCTACATGGTGTCTATGTCAGGGGAGTTAAAAAGATCCCATGCAGGGAAATAGAAAAAAATCTGTTGTGAACTCACTCTAGAGGAGGAAAACTCTAAAAATAAACAACTCCTGTGTTAGACCTAGATGGCTGTTTGGATTTAAAGTCATAAGAAATGCTATCACAACCGACAAAGCAACATCTATAGCATGTTCCATTCGTCACTGATTCCATCTCTCTCTCTCACAACCAGCGTACACTAAAACATGACTAGATGTTAACATAGTTCATTTCTCTTGGATGTGGAAACATGTGTGAGGATGCGTCAGGTGCAAGTGAAATTAAAAGAGATGAAATATCACACAATTTCAAACACGTCTACATTACAAAAAAATCCAAATGCAAGTAGAAAATTAATTGGAAATGATGCACACGTGCAAAATCACATCTGTGTGTGTGTGTTTGTGTGTGTGTGCGTGCGTGTGTGGAGAAAAAAACATGACACATACCCAGTTGCTTCTTCGTGAAGTTCCTTCTGCAGAGTCTATCAAAGTGATATAATGTTTTACCAACCACAGAGCCTATCCTGAATCTCATTCACCATGTGGCATAAGTGAGTATCAGGGCACATCTGTCTTAATGATATTTAACCTGAACATTTACCATGTGTGTGTTTATGGGGTGGCTCCCATGTTAATAACATTATATGTCTTAATGGGAGTCTCCCGACATTACATATTATTTTAATTATCAGTGTATATATGTCTAAACAGATCAAATAAACTGATTCTGAGTTCTGAGTGCACGCGTTCGTACGTTCATGTATGCGTGCGTGCATGTATTGTAAAAATCAACGCAAGGTACATTTGGCATGGCAAACATAACTTGCTCACAAGTGAGATCAATTCTAAAAAGCATTTCACTGGTTAATGTGTCACCCAGAACAAAGTTCCATTCCATGTTTATTTAGATGGATCTACCAGATGTGATGATAAAATAAAACGAATGGTTTATGAACATCACACAAGCTAAAACAAGGAAGCTATATTAGTGCCTTCTATTCAGGTTCATAATAAAAACATACTCAGCAGGAGTGTTACCATGGGAACACATCTGTAAAATAGCCTGATATAGAAATCAAAACTGCCTTTTGCTTTTATTGACTAAGCATTGATCATGATTACTTTCACCTTATTACGAGCACCTATATATATATATATATTTCTGACCCATAAATACCAACTGGGGGCTGTGTTAAGTGCCAACCTGCTATGATAATAACAATAATCCAGCACCACGGGCATTGATGGAGAGCAGTGTTGTGTAAGATATGTTATTATGTAATATTGTTATTAAACATGAGTTGCCCTCATTGATCAGGTAACAGTTATCACCTTTGGGGTAATTACTTTGACTTTAGTAACATATTTCTTGGAACACATAGCATTGGCTAGGAGGTGTGTTAAATTATTTATTGCACTTTTATTTTGTTGATGTTTGCTTTGTAAATAAATAATATTTTAAATAAACAAATTTATTTGGGTGTCTGTTTGACTGATGTCAAATTATCCGGTACCAAATTTTTCCACATTGACCCATCTGCACTGTTCAAGTGTATTACTATATTGCTCATATGAAAGAGAAACTGACTGCATATTAAAGATAAATAAAAGTCATGATTTGGGGCC
This sequence comes from Lamellibrachia columna, assembly GCA_963662155.1. NCBI lineage: Eukaryota > Metazoa > Annelida > Polychaeta > Sabellida > Siboglinidae > Lamellibrachia > Lamellibrachia columna. The sequence goes on from OY759274.1 coordinate 11,953,946, forward strand.
TATGCACTTACAAGAGTTACTAAAGCATAACCATTTGCAACTACAATAAAGAATATCATGCGAGTGGTTTACTAGAAAAACCTTGTTGAACACACAGCATCTTACTTTCATAGGCCGAGCCCTATTATTAGATAACGCTATGTCACAAGTGTGCGTAGTCTGCCAATATTCGTTCACCAAATGAAAATCTATTTGTAAACACCTAGTCCTATTCTTGCCAATAGGATATGGCCAGGCTGTTTTCATCTAAACTCAACTTATGCAACATATTTTTTCCTTTTTTACTAAACTTATCTTGTTGTGACTTAGCAGCCTGCTTGATTGAGAGTTTACTGGCCCTCCGATTTCAGTCGAAAACACTTCATTCGTCATAGCTTTGCCGATTTCTTCTAACAGTCAGGCACTTACTTCTTGCACTGGTTACCATGTCAACTGCTAGTAAGATTGAGATTTGACCAGAATCTCCCACTTTTAGACCAAATTCTGAGAAAAACACAAACATGATTGTAGTGATTGTAGTTGCAAGTGGTTAGTTTTTATTAACTATTTTAGGTGCATAGGCCCAAAACCATTACTTTTGTTTTGCTCTAAAGAGAAACTGACTGCTTATTAAAAGAAACAGACTGCATGTTAACCAGTTTTTTAATAGCTAGACTACAGCTACCAGAGCCCATGATTCAGTGTAGCCAGACCAAGGAGATGGCCTTATAGCCCCCAACTTTATGCTCAGAATAACTCACAGATAGCTGGTCGATGTACAAATCAATGTGCCACTATATAACGATCTATCATTCACAGGCCCTCGGGAAAGTTTTTTTTATCAAGCAATGCCGAGATTTTTTATATCAAGCTGATCTACAGTAATAATAGGGCCTATCAAACTGAATCCAAATACCAATTTAAAGATACCAAGATTTCAATGACCAGTACACAATCCCTGATGACAGTTTTTAACTAATGATTTTTAATGCTTATAAAAAGTAAAAAAAATTACTGAGCTTTTACATTTGTCATTGTCGATTAAATTGATTTTTTTGCAACACTGATGTGTATGTCTACTTAGTAAAATTATACTCAAGGGCCGCCTACTTGGTAAATAATATCATGAGCATCAGCTATTTTTTATTAATAATACCAAACAAGATTTTTTTGAGAATTTTATCCAGTTTATATACATTCAAATGGTAGGAGAAGAATGGCCACTGTGCACACTAACTTGAATATATAATGCCTGCAGCATAGTGTGCACGGGTGACAGGAAGTACATCAGGATCATAACAGGAAACGTACAAACACAAGTTGGTACAGGTTATTGATAAATGTTAACAGAAAGTCAGGTCTGCAAGAAAATTCTTACAAAAAACCCTTGTTGCTTTTATATAAGGTTCCAGAATATGAAATACAAGGTTTCAACAGCCCAACAAACTGGGCCAACTAAAAATGATGACAACTTTGTTTTTGCGTAGAAAGAATTCATATGCCATAAAAGGCAAGGCCATGATCACGCGCAATGTTCCTGGTGCAGAACCATGCATCAGTTGATAACTCCAATCTGACAATGGTATCATTTAATCCATACATTCTTTTACTCCAGACATATCAATAAATATAAATTTACAGCATCCCCAGTGACAGTGGCGCTATTCATTGCTCCAACTGGTCACAGTGCCATGTGCCATTTGTAGAGGTCTAGCTTGCAAGAGAATGTGACACTTTGTGTCTAATTGTTTCCTGGATACAAATTCCGTTAGGTACACCCGATTCTTAGATGACCTTTAACCTACATGCATTATCATTTTCCCAAATTTATCAGCAATACAAACGGTGTAGTAAAATACTGACATTTATATATATATATATATATATATATATATATATATATATATATATATATGTCAGTATTTTACTACACCGTATGTATTGCTATGTGAAATTTGGGAAAATTATAATGCATGTAGGCTAAAGGTCATCTAAGAGTCGGATGTAACTAATGTAATATATATATATATATATATATATATATATATATGCATTTTTTTATCACCATAACATAGAATCTGGAATTCCAATATATTTACTTACAATAAAATTATTTACATTTTAAAAATAACTGTAACCTAACATGTCCCCTCCCCACAATATTGGTGGATGGCAAATGAAACTGTAAAAAAAACCTAAAAAGCAATTGATGGGTGTGACAACCTATTAAGTAAATGCTACTGGGGGATTTATTGCAGAAGCACATTTCAGGTAGCATTTTATGCCTAATTTACTGGCTATATTCACAACTCTTGATGAATGGACTGGGCAGTTAGTTCTCCACAAATTACTAATATAAACAGACGCCTGGCACTTCCGGGCATGCAATGAAAGATGCTCCAGTTCACCTTTGCTTTTTCCGGGTGTTTGAACAGGTTCTTGGTGGTATTTAAAGACAGCATAATTTTATGTTAAAATCCTGGTCTCTCGAGTAAAGTTGCTGGCCCATTAGGTTGGACAGATGAAGAAACCATAGTTGCTGCCATTAACATATAAATAATGTTTGTAAACAAGTTCATATATTGTGTACTATTCAGTACTCCTGATAAACATGTCCATCTATTATGTACTGTTCGGTACACTTGGTAAAAATGTCCATCTATTATGTACTGTTTGGTACATTTGGTAAAAATGTCAATCTATTATGTACTGTTCAGTACACTTGGTAAAAATTTCCATCTATTATGTACTGTTCGGTACACTTTGTAAACATGTCCATCTATTATGTACTGTTCGGTACACTTTGTAAACATGTCCATCTATTATGTACTGTTCGGTACACTTTGTAAACATGTCCATCTATTATGTACTGTTCAGTACATTTGGTAAAAATGTCCATCTATTATGTACTGTTCGGTACACTTTGTAAAAATGTCCATCTATTGTTTACTTTTCGGTACAGTTGGTAAAAATGTCCATCTGTTATGTACTGTTCGGTACACTTGGTATTATTAGGTACTAGTCAGTCCTTAGTACATCCTATTTGGTACTGTTAATAAATGAATGCAGTTATACTGTATGGAACACTTGGCATGTTGTAGAGACTTATGCTGCATTTCAATGTGCTCGTACTTCCTGTGAATATGATTTCACGACATGTAAATAGAGTTCACAACATGTAAATAGAGTTCACAATATGTAAATAGAGTTCATGCAGCATTACACCATCTGTGAATGATTGCTGGGAAATATACCTCAGCATAAACATATAATCTCACACTAATTTTCTTCCAGACAGTGTATGTTTATATAGGCTGCACATGGCTAGATGTGTTAATCAAATCATGTGACATGATGTGCCAGCTGCTCTAGCAATCTCCACTGCCATCCTATACTAGTAACAAAAGTATAACTTGTTGAAAGTTACACTTTGTAGCAACTGGTTTAGATAAACAACAAGCAGGCTTTGAATGTCATGGGAGTCCGTGGGTGCGAGACACCTTGGTTCACCTACGGACTCCTTATAAGTCCCATGGTAGGAGTACAGTAGATGGATCGTTGAAATCAGCCACTTTAACACTGGATTTATCGTCTTTTAAAACGGTATCATCCCGGTAGCCCCCCGTGTCTCTAGCCCCTCTCCCAGAAGCCCCTCAAGGTGTGAAAATTGAGTGCTAGTAGACCTCAGGTCAGAATGTTGTTGGTTTAACACACCCCCTCTGGTTTCATCAAATTATTGTTGTCTAGACATTTCTTCTGAAAGGTAATTGTAGGTAGAGTTAATCATTTGAAGCCCCATATAACTTTCACACATCAATTGTGTGGTGTGGAAAGCTCAATTCCCTAAGATTTAAAGTAGATCCTCTACATAAAGCTTGTTTTAGGTGAGCAAAATCCAGTTGCCCTCACTTTTAGCTGAACAAATCAATGTGGTGTTCCATGCCTGCCGGTTCTCACATTTCTAGCCAGTAAGGAAAGGACATTTTGAGCTACTCTGCTCTAGCTGGTGGCCTGAGTTTCATGTTGAAATTTATAATCGAGTTCGGAATGACACATGAAACATGGCAACTAGCGTCAAGTTCATGGAAGGTGCTGGGGACACCCTGTTGACATTTTGAATAATCATACCAATCTTCGAATTTGGCGAAATTGAGGACAAGGCCAACTGGCCTTAACTTTTATAGCGTTTTGGGGCACCAAGGCCAGTAGGCAGGGCACCAAGGCCAAAAAAGTCATAATATCACAAATGCTTTAATGCAACGTAAATTGGTAAATTATTGCTGTTGTAAAACAATTGGGGTACTTTAGAAAAGAAAATTACATCAGCCTATTGTAATACTTGCGTTATTCAATAACTGAAGTTTTATGCGTTTGTCAAAAAGTTAACACCATCTTCGAAATATGTTTTACATTACGTGTATATATTATGTGTTATTTAGTGATTTGATTACGTAGAGATTTACATTTGAGATTCCTTTGATGTATGCAACAAGTCTGAAAGCTGATTAAGATTTTGTTGTTGGCTTAGGGTGTCTTGGACCATACTAGCATTGTAGTGTGCCTGGCATATCTGACACCAAACCCTCACCACTTACGAACCAACTGCTTCATATTCAAGCCAGTTAACATTCCATGATTGCAGCATACATTTTTGTTTTTCGCTGTGTTGTATTTGGTGATGACGCCTAGGTGTGACTAACTGCAAGTTTAGCAGCATGAGCTGTGTTCATGTTGAAATTACCCTTTGTGTCCCGGGCAGTTACTGTGTCTTGGACATTTGAGTCAGAGTGCACGTGAGCATCAGCAGAAACTGTTAGCATGATAAAGTCGGCTTCGGTATCCTGTATTCAAGTGTGCCTCATCAGAAACTGTGATTATGTCTAAATCACTTCCTGTGTCCATGATATTTTAGGCAGCTCGAGGAGTGTGCACATCGGCATAAACCATTATCACAGTGAAATAGCTTTCTGTATCCTGGGTGGTTGAGGCTGCTTCTGGGTAGACATCAGCAGAAGCCGTGATCACATTCGATGAGATACCCAAGGCATGACTCGTTGTGCATCTGCTGTTAACACAAACATGGGACCTATCTATTTAGAAAGAATACAAACAGCTGGGCTATATGATACATGTATTGGCTTCTACATTAAAGTTACCCTTGTTAATTTTAATGGTGATTTGTCTATTACAAAATCAAGGTAACTGTAAATGGATATATTAAATAATGTATGTTGTTCGTTATCACAATTAGCTAAATAAATTCATATAGCTTACAAATGTGAGTAACATTGAGCTAATTTGGCTAATTAGTCTCTACACCAGCAAAAATATCCATAACTTGTTCTTTGGAAAAACATTTTTCATTTACAAATTAATATCGCCTGCCACAGCAATAATAGAAATATTCCTTCAGAATAAAAAATTCTAATAACCATTTACTGTTTTACTCAAACTACCTACTACTTGTACAAAATGTGCTTCAAATGACTGCATAATACTTAGTGGGCAGTCTATTCTAAATTAAAAACTGTGTGGTTTAGGTAACTGTTTTTTTACTGATATGAATGTTATTAAATTATTGTTGCACCGCCAAATGTAAAAAAAAGCATTTATGGCTTCCCCCAGTCTATTAATCATACTATTGAAGCTGGTGTCACTTTATAAATGTCCAAGGTGTGCCACCACTTGTTCTGTCCTATAAGCAGTACAGTAGCATTTATAAAATCCAGTTACATTACATATGCGGGGGCAAAAAGAGACAATATTGAGTTCGAGCCAACTGCCATCCTTTCCATTTCCTTCAAACTTCTTTTTCTAGTCGGCATGTTGCTAGAATGTATGTCACCACATGGTAGCTTGCAGATTACGTGGTGTATGGGTGGGGATCTACTTACAAGTACAGCAAGTCCACGTGATGTATGACTGACAGCGCCGACCCGCAGATCAGTGGGTATGTCAAACACCACAGACCTCTGGCTCCAAAAGAAAGAAAGAAAGCAGACACAATTGTTTCATGTGTTATTACTACGTGCAGCATTAGCTGCCCGAATCATCGGCTTAAGATCGCATGTTATTTTGTCATTTTAGTCATTCCAAATAAAGTGGAGCATAATATATAAGACACAACCAGTTTGGCCGTAAACCATTGTTTAATTTCCAAGGCACCGCGGCCAGTTACCAGGGCATTGTGGCAAATTGCAGCGTGGATGCCACCAAATTAGAGGCCTGTTATACCTATCACAAATCTAAAGAGTTGACAAATGGCATGAAGTTGACATGTAGCGTGAAGTGTAAGGCATTTCTGGTGGTCAGCGATGACGGAACTGGTCAAAACTGAAGATAGCTACAATCACCAGCCCAACCCTGGTGATGTACAAGCGAGACAGTTGAGAGGAAACATGCGGAAGTGAGCCAGGGATGAAACGACATCAATGCAGGCGATTTACGACCAGGAAAGGTGAAACTGCTTCAACAAAGTCGCGACGGCATCACCAGCTGAGACAGCATCTGTTCTGCCTCAGTACCAGCGTGTGAAGTCATCCCTGTACCGTGAATGGAGGAAACGCTTCCCCCAATGCCATCTACAAAGGGTGACATTGATCTGGATGGCCAGTGGACAACTACAGTCCAGGGAGATAGGTTCCAGTACAGCAAGGATAGCGATGGAGTCGACAACATAACAGTGTTTGAATTGGACTCAGCTTTGCATGCGCTAGTGAATGATAATACTTGTCACATGGATGGCACATTTGCAACAGCGCCAAGGTTGTCACACTGCATGTGTTTGCCCTTGGAGTGATGCTGCCACTTGTGTTTGGTCTCCTGCCCAACAAAGAGGGGAACACCTACATTCGTTTCCTCAGCCTCGTGAAGAAAAGTCTGCATCACTCGGATTCACCATCAGTCCTCAACGCATCATACAGGACTTTGAAAAATGCCTACCTACACGTGTTTCCAGGCATGATTCTCAAAGGCTGCTACTTCCACTAGGCTCAGTGGAGGAGACTTCAATGTATGGAGCTATCCGTCAGATACAGAGAGAATTGACAACAGGAATTGGTTTTGTATGTTACTAGCAATGCCATTCATCCTGGTGCCATATGTGAAAGATGCATTCGAATTTGTGAAGTACACAGCACCAGATGAACCACGTGTTCGAGACTTCGATGACTTTGACAGCACATGGACAAACGGACAGTATCCCATCGAAATGTGGGATTTCTTTAAATATGACGGCGCTCGCACCATCTCTTTTGAGGCTGTGTATCCATATGACAAAAAAGAGAGTTTTTACAGTTTCCTTCTGATCAAAAAAGTCCGCCATTCCTTGAATGTGCACCAGATATATGACTATTTTATTATTTAAAATTAGGTACCTAAAATTAAGGTGGGGCAGAACAATGAATGGAACAGCCAAGCAGTGTTGACAGAAAATGAAAGTAGCAACTACATGTTCCTTGCACACATTAGTAAGACCTCAGCTGGGTCAAGGCCTACATCTCTGGTGTATGATCAGACGTTCCTGCACTACCCGGCTGAACCACTACAAGATTGCCAAAATGATGACATGATCTGTTAAATCTTTGTCAATTGGTCAACTGCATAGCAAAATGACAATGCGCTGACTTCAATAATGTTGAAATGGGTGTTATTGTGTCCATGTTGAAGATAAACATCCAAAGCCTCCAACCAAAGTTAAGCCCTGGCAAGTTCTCTGCTGCACATGAGAATTACCCAATGCAGACAGTGCTAGACACGTTGAACCTGCTCCAATTAATGAAATAAACACAACTCATTGCCAGGGGAGTTGACTAAAATAGTTTGACTAAAATATAAATCATATCTGTTGATTACAAAATTTGTTGCATATCTTGAACTCAACCAAGGATACTTTACCTCTTTCAAGTAAGGATCGAGTCACTGGTTGCTGTCGAATGTTCAGCTTGGTAACAAGGTGCCTGACAATCAGAATAAATGCCCTGCACATTCGCTAAACACTGGCACTTGTCAACTTGGATTGATTTAGTGGTTTTGTACAGGATTACTAAACATGGCTACCAGTAACATGCACGAGGCAAGACGAACCGACAGAATCAATATGTTGTGTAATTAGCATGTGTCTTCACACTGCCATATTTGTAAACTAGTAATGTTTTCCGGTTCTCATTCATGTGCGCTACATCCAATTTCTGAAAGTGAAAGGCAGAACGGTCGAGTCTGGTGAAGTTGGGTGTGACTGATGGCGTTGAAGCATGACCGTCTGTCTACTTCCATTTCATGAACAGATATTATTCCCATTCCACCCACTCTCAGTGATTCACCGTCTCTATACATATACAGATATTATTCGCATTCAGCCTACCCTGCAATATGATATCTCCTCTCCCACCAAAATCACAATTAAATTTTTTTTATCATATATAAGAATATTTAAACAGTTCTCTTGATTATTTATAGATTAATTAATTATATACAGCATTCACTAAATATCAAAAGAGCTTAGGTTTAAGTAAAAAAACTCAAGTAAGAGAAATGGGCATGAATTGTTGTTGCAAACATCCAACAGCAAATGGAAACCTATCATCAGTACCATACTTAACACTGCCTGTCAATTATTATTATTATCCCACTTCCAAATGAAATAAACACGCACTGATACCTCTGCATCACTAGACAAACAATATTCCCAAAGCCATTACCCGACACGACAACTTGTGAGCAGACATAACTCTGTAATATGAAAAGTTAAAAAAAAAATTACATCATTTCATTTTAATAAGTTACACTAGTGAGGTCGTTTATTTAATCATCCATGTAATAACTAGTTATGATTATACTTGCCAACAATAAGAGCCGCACACCTTTAACACTGGCAACAGAAATCTGTAAGACCCACAAATGAACCCATATGTTTTCTATATGTGCAGGTTTCCAGAACTTTACTCAAAAGGACTTAGCTTGCAAACTGTACTCAGCTAAACTCTTTGGATGTGTTTTGACCTGATGTGCTGTTATTCCAGTAAACCATAAGAGTTGATAGGTATGCATAATTTTAAATCCAGACATGTGACATTATGTCCATAGTAAATCAGTCTGTGAATGGTAAAACACTGCTGAATGATTTGTGTGGTCCATTTGTCATGTGACACTTTGTACACAAGACACTTTATCATGGAGTCAGCTGCCTACATGAACCAATTTCTCAGAAATGCAGTGGTAATCTAATCCAAAAGTGCACAAAATATTACCTTTATTCATTTATCCGATACAAAAGTGCTCTAAACAAATTCAAATGTCACATGCAATCTAGACTTTCCAAGAGACTTTTCATGTGGAATGGCACATGATCCAAATAAGTAGGCCGCCACATGCTGCCTGCATGCCACTGCAAGATTACACTATCCATTATGCTTCCAATTTGTGCTGCATCAGCAACAAGCCATATTTCATCTTTGATACTGGGTGAATATAAGGGGGCAATACCCAGAGTAAATTGCATACTAATTTTTTTGTTTTGCAATGTATCTGTAATACTTTTGTATTGCAATATAATGACTGGCTTATTTTGTCAATAGTTTTATTCTATGCTTTGATGCCATAAGAATTCATAATTTCAATATCATAACGGTACATGTTGAAGATAAAATAAACAATACTTTTATAACACCTTGTTTTACTATTATTATTAAATATGGCATTTATATACTACAAAACAGAGTGAAAAGTAATGCAACCCCAAAACATTGTACACAATTTGTTTTACAAAATGGCTGTGTTGACAGCAACCCTGGCATTCAAAACCAGTACTTCCTGGTCACGAGGTGAGCTACAAACAATTTACCTAGACAAACATTAATAAGATCAGCCAAGATGCAAGAAATTGGTCAAAAATCAGTAGTGAAGGTTTTTAAATTGCCCATTACTACTGGCATACGTTTTTTGTTCAAACACAATTTGCCGTTTTCGTATATTACCCAAGCTGCAATCAATGCATGAAATTAAGAAAATCCAATCACCAATACCATTACTGAGTATTGTGTGGGCTCATGTTTGGCACATGGAGCGCACATTGGATGGGGCCATGTTGCTATACGCCTAGGAGACTGAATATGCCATCTTTGCAAAAACCTGAGCAAGGCCACGAGATTGATATTGTAATTCTGAAACACTTACTTCATCAATTGAGTGCAAACGAATCGCTAGAAAACTTAGCTTTAGTAGAATAATACTAATTAAACTTAAAGTTGTAACGATGGAAAAGCATTTTGAGAAAAAATACCACCATACAAAATTGCACTTTTAGAACGTTCAAGTGTGGCAAAAAATAATTCTGGCTAAGGGCCTGTTTGGAAGCCTAATTGTATGGCAGAAGTAAATACAGTCGAGCCTCGTTATAACGCGGTGGCCGACGTCCATGATTTCGGACCGCGCCTGTACGCGAGGCGCATTAGGTGTTCCCATATCTGCCACCAGGGAGCTACTAAACAACAGCGATCACCGGCCACTGAACTAAGTCCATGAACGCTGCCGAAGCCACTGTGTGCTTGCAGCAGTGTCCTATGCGCCAATACACAGTTTATAAAGCTTATTAAACGAGTCAACTACCATCAACATGTATTATTTTAAACGTCACACCCTGTTAAATATTGAACTGAATAAAATACACACGCACGCACGCACGCACGCACGCACGCACGCACGCACGCACGCACGCACGCACGCACGCACGCACGCACGCACGCACGCACGCACGCACGCACGCACGCACGCACGCACGCACGCACGCACGCACGCACGCACGCACGCACGCACGCACGCACGCACGCACGCACGCACGCACACCGTCATGGAATCGATCAGCTACGATGATGACGTACCGGACCAATAGGCCTGCGAATCGAAAATCATAACCTGGATCTTAGCAGCCGAAAACGTATATTATTTGACACGCGTAGTGTGTAAGCTGATTAAACGTAGAAAACGACAATAGATAGAATTAATAGTTGCTTCACTTCGTCTTTTAACTGATCTTGACTGAAGCATCAATTTATGACGCACCACTTAACATCGATACATCGTTTCATATGCAGATGATGAATTCGTATTTTTGCGCACCGGTAGCGCCTTGGGTTAGCATCTGGCATGTTGGTTTCGCGTCACGAAAACGATTAGATTTACGCAGTGGAAGCATATGCCATTTCACCCCAGTGTTATATTGGTATTGCATACTAAATTGCATTTAAGACTGTTTATCTGATTCTTATGCGAGGCGTACTTGTGAATCTCGATTGTAATTTACAAACCGCCGAAGCGAAGCCCGCGACAACGTCAACGATTCATGTCGTCGGCAGCGCAAAACAAACACTCGTTCATTGACATTGTTCATTTAATGTTCCTTGAGAATTGTCAAAGCAATTCTAAGTTGGTTTAATTTGGCATTTCCCCCGGCGGCAGAAAATCGGGGTCCACGACCGACCGCCTTATACATCCGAATCCGCGTAATAACCGGGCGCGTAATAACGATGCGCGACTGTATTCTCAATAGTTGCATACGATTTCATTTGATATAAAGAGCGATATTAAACTTGATTTTGACAGGAAGCAATTCTGTGCAGCTAGCAAATTGTTTTATTCAGTTGACTACAATGATGCATATAATGTAGACTTAAAGGTTGAATGCAACACACGACAATGTAGTGTAGACCGTGAAGATGAAGTGAACAGGCTATGGATGACTTCTTCCGGACTTGTGACACCTTCAATTGAAGGAACCTACGTAATGGAATATTTATTTAAATGCGCATCATCCACGCTTGCATTCCAATTGCTCACGCACAGAGACGCACGCCCACTCGAACGCACTAGCTGCACCTGTAAAACATTAGAATCCTTGTACAGGTGCAAGCAGGTGAGATTTAAAAGAAACTTTAAAATGATTTGCAATGATTTGCAGATGAGACAATGGTACAAACAATGGTTAAACTCAACATTAATTATTCATGATTTTGCCAAAATATCATATTCGGTCATGTGCCCAATCCTGTTCATGGGCAATATGTTTTCTAACACAAAATAATTCAAGAAATGTAAGGTAGTAATAACTAAGTTAGTACGTCAAAAGGAATTAATTCCCTCACAGACGTATCTTTGCAACACAAAGGTTATACTGACCTGTAGAATAGCACACCTGTGTGTAACATGGTGAACATGTCAGAAAGCTGGGTTATTTCTTACAACAGTGCCTTGTTTATGAGCACACTTGCAGCAATCAAGTCAGCTGATGTCATAAATTTCTCCCCAGACAATCAATTGCTACCAGTCAGAGCATATTGTCTTCCTCAATAATCATCCTGCCTACAGATTCATCATGCCTTGTAGACTAAGTGTGTGCTTTGAAGACACAGGCATTGTCCTACATTTATGTGCACATTCTGGATACTAAGGAAATAACCAATTAGTATTACTTTGAAACAAACAAGTGCATAAAAGGTTCAAAGGCAAATAGGTGCAAAAAAAAGGACGATAGGTCATGCAAAACAGCAAAATGGTTAGATAACAAGATTGCCTGTCATACAAGGAAACAAACCAACAGATTCGTTCCCCGGATTCTTACATAACAAACAATTGTGAATGGAATGTAATTTATTGAATGGAGTATGAAATAGTGAATGGCAATATATATATATATGTAATGCGACTTCTACTTGATTGAATGATACACACGTACACTCACGCACTCACACTTCAATTAATTGGGCTCTATTTATTAATTTCTTAAATAGGGCCTTACAAAATTATCAGGATAATAGTTATCCAAGGCAAAATATCCAGATGGCAAGTGGACAAGGAAGCCATTGGCTTATCGAGAGTCCGACAAGTGTTCATCTATGTGTAACATGCCATTATGAGATATTTGCCAATTTTGTCTAAAGTTAAACTTATGCACATTGCTAACATTTACACAATCAATAGATAATTGTCATTATAGTAATATGTTAGTTATGATACATGATGTGTACAAACTATATGTGTAAACTATTTTGAATAGAATCTAGGGACATTTGTTTACATTACTGTCATCTGTGTGATGTTACTGTCATCTGTGTGATGTTACTGTCATCTGTGTGATGTTACTGTCATCTGTGTGATGTTACTGTCATCTGTGTGATGTTACTGTCATCTGTGTGATGTTACTGTCATCTGTGTGATGTTACTCTTGCAGTGAGCATAAATGAAGTCACAAGAAAAAACTCACGGAAATAAAGTCACAGTTCTCGCAAGGAAAAAGTAATATGGAACATCCTCCAGGTTGTCAGAAGTCAATATTGTTGAAACACGTAGGCTGCTGTGTTTGTGTATGCAGCACCTACATCCATCAAGGCTCTGAGCGCAGGCCAATGCTGCTTCCTTGGATGCACAAAAAGCACTCCTCAACAATGCACCAATCTTGCAGAATATATTACAGACTCAGACTGCATGCTTCGAGTCGCACATACTACATTAATGAAGTCATCTCATCTCTCTCTCTCATTCCTGATTGCTCTTATACCTGTATCTAGGATCTCGCAAAGGAATCAAGAAGGGGCCAGGATTAGTCACCCATTAGCTTACCATACTAGCACAACAGGCTATATAAAAAAATCTAAAATTTCAGCCAAAGGCCCACCTGGCCCCGATAAATACGCCACTTGGGTTCATGGTATCCATTCGGCAGTTTGCCAATGGCTAAACAAAAAAGGAAGGCATTTTGCCAGTTTGGCTGAGAAAACTTAGTTGCTTAAGAAAAAACATTTAAATTAGCCAAATGGCTAAATGATAAAATATATTAACCATGTTAATTATGAGTGTTCAGTGTGTGAAATAAACCTTCAAAGTATGTATGTCACTGACTGCTTGGACAATGGTAAATAATGTTCAAAGTAATCAAATATTCTGCAAACCCTCAAGTATAATTTGTATGTGTGTATATATATATATATATATATACATGGAAACCTCAAGTATACTTTGTATGTATGTATATATATACACACACTAGTGCCCTGCACGGGCCGGTCTTTGTGTCCAAGCCCGGCCCGCAGGCCGGGCCTCTTCATACTTTTCCGGGCCGGGTTGGGCCTGGGCCTACATATTGCGGGCCTGGGCTGAAAAAAATTTAAACACATCGGGCTTTGGTCAGGCCTAGTGTGAGCGGGCCGGGCCAAGCTTGGGCTGGGCATGGACGTAATAAAAATATTCATACAAAACCCCAATTATTAATGTTATTATTAATAAAAACTGATTATAAATTGTAATTCCTGTTAATGAATGCTTAAAATTATTTCTTTAGTATTATATAGTTGCAAATTAAGACCTTGCATGGAATTATAAATGACACTATAGTGTTTTATACATGGGAATGCAGTTTAACCTCTTTTCAACAATGGGACTTCCTATGGTATCATTTTAATAATGTGCATTCTTTTAATAGAGACATTTCATATAAAATATATGCATAGTTGCATGCCCATATCTTTGTATTGTAACTCTTTAAACATGTACTGGCTTTCGAAGACACTGTGACTGGAGTAGTGGCACTTATTTCACTGGCTTCACCACAGTTAATGCATGTTTCCCATCATCCTTCTTCAGCTCAAACTTAACTTCCTATCGATTAATCTGTGATGTCTAGACTCTGTAAACCGCATATTTTTGGCATGAATGTACCCTTTTGCGTAGACCTAATGACTCCATACCAGGCCACTTAAGTTCACCTGGCTGGAAGCAGCCAGCCCCAAATATTTACTTTAGACATATTTGCAGAGGTAATCAAGCCATGATTAACCATCAACTTAATCACCCTTTGACCAAACCAGTGGACATTCTATTGTCTAGGTATTCCCTCCAAACATTGCCTTCCTGAATGACCAGCCAACTGGCCACTGCCCACTGCCCAGTAGTGCCATTACCCAGTAGTCCAGTACCCACCCCAGTTGGTAATTGGTATTTTTCAATTGTGTGAACTAGTGACTACAATTTAGTATCTACAATTTCCCCAGTACTGATTCATTCACACATGTACTAATTCACACGTCTGAACCTGATCTGTCTCAGGCTAGTGACTGCAGGCCTGCTGGAAATGCCACTGGGTGTCAGTGCCAGTGGCTGACATATAGTAGTAGCTAGTACTAGCTACTAGCTAGACACTACTAAACAACAACTGACATTACTATTTCAGTAGTAAACATTATACAATGTTCATATATTATTTTTTTATTTATTAAAACAAGTTTATTTGTGTTTCGTATTTCTTATAAAATTATAGTTTTATTTTCTCTAAACTTAGCGGGCCGCAGGCTTGCGGGCCGTGGCTTACCCGTCTTTGGCCCGCAGGTATGGGCTGGGTATGGGCCTGAAACTTGCGGGCCGGACCTGGGCCAAACATTCACGGTCTGGGCCGGGCCTAAATTCTAGTTTGTGGGCCAGGCCTGGACTCTAACTGCTAATTGCGGGCCGGGCTTGGGATCAAATTATAGGCACGCACAGGACACTAACACAAACACATATATATATATATACATTATATATATATGTAGATTTATTTATGAAATAAGCAGGCTATTAATATTATTATTTACAAATTTTCATTGAAATAGTGGCAACACATGAGGTGGCAAGACGACATGGCCAGGCGACAACAGACTGTTATGTAGAGAATCAACCAAAGGAGATATGAATAAAAATACCCTCTGGAACGACAAAGCCTAATTTTTTTCTTTCTGAATTGTTTACAAAGGAAATTAATGCACCGAGGATATAGAGACTTGTGCCAAGGACATATCTCGTGAACAGCTTCTGGTAAATAGTTGGAGGTGCAGGTTGTAAGACCACAATCCATGGCTAATTAGAAAGCCTACCTGGCCTGGAAGCTTGGTGGCTTCATCTAGCCTTTTCATTGATTGAGGTAGTAAATACCACATTGGAGAGATTAGTTGTTGGAGCAAGCTGATGCAGAACAGGCAGTCTTGAAACATGATGTCTGCTATATATAGCTCCTTGTGCCTCTTCCTTGCACACCTGCATGATAACCATTCAACTGTTTCCTCTGTGAATCGCTTCCTCATGCACCTAGTGCATAGATGGTGTGAATTACTGGATGGTACAATAGAGACGAGATGAAGAGGAGATCATATTTATATATATATATATATTGAAGATATTGAATGGTTATGAAAATATTAACAGAAGTATTTTCTCACATAAGGAAGACAAAAGAATTAGAGGAAACAAAGTCAGGTTATTGAAGCGATTGGATATCAGAAAGTACTCATTCTCACAAAGGATGATAAATGAATGAAACCTAGCAGTGTGAATATGATTAAAAACATAAAAATATAAATATATCAGAAGACCAGTTTACCCATTGGTGAATAATTGTTGGAATCTCAATGAGCCAATGGTTTCCTTGTCCACTAACCATGGAGTTTTTGCTTTGGATGGTAATCTTGTTGAATCTACTTGGTGTGACTGATTTACCCATAGTCATACTACAGGTGTAAATGTCATTTGCAGCATGTGACACAACCACACCCTCCAGTTTCTCTAACACGATCTTATGGATTACTGGATTTTCATGTACATACCAAGTATATACCAAGTGTTAATGTCTAGAATGTTCCACGGCCAGCTGTGGGATAGTAGCGCCGTGTGCCATAAAGCTATACATTAAAGATGCAGGTGTGTCGGCATGATCAAGGAGAAATATCTGTCAGAAGAAGCTTAACATGGATCACTGGAAGCTGACTACATTATGTGGCCATGAGTCCATGACTACAAGTACAACTACTCTCGAGTTCCAAATAACAGTATAGGGTGGCAAATTGGTCAAATTTAACAATTGTATATTGCCGAATAACTATACGGGGCAAATTGTTCAAAACAAATATTATAGTGCGAAAAAGTCACTAGTATATTTGTCTTTTTTATCACCGAAGCAAAATTGTTTGACTCGATGTGAAGGCGTCCTTAGTAAACTACGTGGATCATCATATATTTCGGGTTTTTCCTTTTTTAAACTTTGTACATATTCGCATCACCACAGATATAGTAACCGCGTTTTATATCTGTGAAAAAAGGGGAATTAACTGGACATTAAAGTTTTATTTAATGGAATACGCAAGCCCGTTTCTGGGAAATCACTGCCAGCCGGTTACAACCGGTATGAGGTGCTGAACATGGCAGCCATCTATGGTCAGTTTACATGGTGATAATAGCATTTTAACTAATAATATACCTTGTCGAGGTCCCAAGAACTAAGGATTCCGACTGATTCACCTAATCCTAGAAATATGAATGCCTATAATGCTTCGGGATCAAAATCTAGGATCCTCTGAAGCACGGATTCAAGCTAAATTCACGAATGTCGTTCGAATGGATGACAACTTGGCCATCAGAGGGAGCCAGGTGCAGCACCAGAATTAGCCACGATTATCGGAGAATATAGGCCGGCACAAATGTCTAAATCTAATAACCGTATAGTGCCAAATAAGGCATGTGTAGGGTTGCATTTTTCAACAAATAAATACGCATATCGGGACACTTATTTGGCACTCAAGAGTAGTTCCTGACTGCATTATGTGGCCATGAGTCCATGACTACAAGTACAACTAGTTCCTGACTGCATTGTGTGGCCGTCAGTCTATGACTACTAGTACAATTAGTTCCTGACTGCATTGTGTGGCCATGAGTCCATGACTATAAGTACAACTAGTTCCTGACTGCATTGTGTGGCCGTGAGTCCATGACAACAAATACAATTAGTTCCTGACTGCATTATGTGGCCATGAGTCCATGACTACAAGTACAACTAGTTCCTGACTGCATTGTGTGGCCGTGAGTCCATGACTACAAGTACAACTAGCTCCTGACTGCATTGTGTGGCCGTCAGTCCATGACTACAAGTACAACTAGTTCCTGACTGCATTGTGTGGCCGTGAGTCCATGACTACAAGTACAACTAGATCCTGACTGCATTGTGTGGCCGTCAGTCCATGACTACAAGTACAACTAGATCCTGACAGCATTGTGTGGCCATCAGTCCATGACTACAAGTACAACTAGTTCCTGACTGCATTGTGTGGCCATGAGTCTATGACTACAACTACAACTAGTTATTGACTGCATTGTGTGGCCGTGAGTCCATGACTACAAGTACAACTAATTGCATTGGATACTCACTGCACAGGCAATGGAACAGTAGTCCAGTAATTACCTTTACAATACAATACAAAATACATCTATTGCGATAAAATCCTCGGGAGACCCAAGCTCGGCAGCACACCAAAACAAAAGGGGTTAAGCAGTTCATAATTGATAGGCAGTTTCAGTTGTAAATAGTTGGATTGGTACACTGGGGAACTATGGAGGATAAGCAAGTTTAAACAGGTGGGTTTTTAGTTTACGGCAAAATGTTATATTTCCTAGAGACTTAACACTGTGAGTTCCACAGAGTCGGTGCAGCAACTGAAAAAGCTCTAGTTCTGACACAATATGTCAGAACTAGAGCTTTTTCAGTTGCTGCACATATTATGTGTTTTAAAACTGGGAACAAAAAGTAGATTGGAATTAGATGATCGAAGTCAATGTAATTATTTAAGAAGTGGTAATGAGTGAGAGAAACGAGGAGACCGGGTAACTAACTACCCATGCAACAATTTTGCACAAGCTGAAGTTTCAAGATGTACTTGAGAGCAATGTTGTGATAAATGGAATTGCAACAATCAAGTCTACTGCTAACAAGAGAAGTTGCAGTAGTTTTGGCGACAGAGTTTTTTTAAAAGATGAGGCTGTACAAAACAACAAAAACTGCCTGCAAATATTTGGTTACAAATGTCTGACTGTATCAATGGCTTGAACATACAAACAACACACAGCTGCATATTTGTCTAGTAAATTTAATACAAGTAAAAGCAATCCAATAATATTTTGGATGCAAGTTTGTTTATGGTGTAATTAGATTTTGACGATGCTGTAAAGTCAGAAATAATAACATTTATTTTTCTCCTGCAATGAGGTTATGTGATGCCCTTTAGACTCTAATATAAACGCGCTGTTGCTTAACATTTGGCAAATAATTGTAGGCGGGTGAGTGCGGGGTGAAAACGTAATATAACGGTGTGCAATCACAGACATGTAATGCATTGATTTTTAATAATGTTAATAGTAAATTATATATTGCAATAATAGTTCACAGCTTTTGTATTGATTAGGTTATTAGTTTGTGGGGCAAGTCTCAGTTAAAACACTATTTTATTTTTAAATTGGTTTATTCCACAAATGATTTACACAAGATATTATATAGTCTTCTACTTCACGGGATAAAATGTAATAATTGTTATCATTAAATCATGTTACATAACATAGTATAAACAATATCTATTCTAACAACCCAAATGTGTTTTACTGAACTACAATTTGATTATCTTTTTAATTTTAATGTTTTGACTTGAATATCATGTTACGTTGAATGTTGAACAAGGTCGATATTAAAAAACAGGTAACAGCAACAAATTTTATTTAAAAATTGTGGTTCATTCAAACACATTTGGGTAGTCAGGATGTTAACATAGATCTAGATAGTTTATAATACATGTAACATCATTTTATGAAATATTTTCAGACTTTGTACCATTAATTGATACAAATTCTTTTTGTTGAGGCTTAATTTCCTTCACTGATGAGATGTTGCTCACAAGATGCCCATGATCATAAAGGAATGGTTCTTCCTCGACACATTATATATATATATGTAAAGTATACGACCTATTAAGAGTACATGCCCTAATTACACCCCCTTTTCTAATCAGCAGGATCCATAATTATTGTAATTTGACTAGTGTGGCACGATTGAAAGGTGTCGACATCTGGTGTTAGACAGTTGGCACAACTTTTCAGTTGTTCTACACTAGTCACCAAATTACACCATTAGTGTTATACAGTAACCTTATTGTCTAGAGAACACATTTTGGTGTAATTTTAAAAGAACAGATTCCTTGATATTTTTCCATGGCCCAATTTTAGTTAAGGATACTGTGTGCTTGTTAGGTAAAATACGGTATGTACACTTATAAATTCTAGTCTTCAGGTCAGACTGCCCTGAGACAAACCAGCAAACAAGGCAATTATCTCCTGCCTTCATAACTCACACAGATTGTGGCAAGATGTACAACAGATGGCAAGTTGATTCATGTGAACAGGAAGACAAGACACCATCACTTGTAGATTACACAAGTTTTTAATGCCAAACTACAGGAAAGAGATACGGGACCGGAAGAAGATTGAAAGTGCAACTTTTTAAAAATAATGGGTGTTGTAGATGCACACAGGCAGGGATCGAACTTAACTCTCGCCCCCTCGCCCGAGGCGAGTAGAAATTCGTGGGGATGAGTAACCTTTGGCCTGCACTAGTCCTCCGGGCGAGTAGCTATTTTCCACTCGTTTTGTAACAATATAGATACAAGCAATTTGAATTAGGCGTACATACATAAACGTAACACATTGTATCGAAGAATAAAATTTTAAATCTTCATTCTCAATATATCTGATTTCATAAACGAGCAGCCACTACTCGTTGCAACGTAGTCAAAAATCCGTGCGCACAGGTACAAATATAGTACACTGAACAGTACTTTTACCTGTCGATCTTCTGCATTTCCTTTTGAAATCATGTGGAATTTTTCATAAAAGGGGTCCAATCCCCCAAAAGAAAACTGAGCGTCGATGATAAAGTTGCGCATAAGCGAAAATGAGAGGAAATGAGAATTTCAGCTGCACTGGCTAAAGCAACTCTCATGGCTCGAATACAAAAGTTTGTCTGCTGGTGCTGGTGTTGGCAGTGCCGCTGACCAGCATGACGATGACGCTGTCGTCGACGCTGAAGGTGGGGAGAGTGACGGGACGGCGAAGAACACTGAGACTGAACTAAGCATGAGAATGTTTTGTAAGTACTGCTGCAAGTATGAGAAAGCAGGCAGTTTTGTCGTCGGCTCCCCAGTATTTCAATTGGAGGGTATCAAAGCTCACAATAGTTCTGCAAGCCATATGAAATGGGCTTTAAGAGAGAGAGCACAGAGCAACCCAGGGTCAAGTGTGGCGGACAAGACGATGGACCAACTGGGAAAAGCGACATTTGACAAAATGTATAAGCTTTTCAGGAACGCACGTGCCATTGTCAGACACTCAAGACCATATACAGACTTTGTGTGGATGTTTACCTTGGATGACATGAAAGGGGTACATATTGGCAACACCTATAAACGATAAGCAGTGTGCAATGTTTATCCATTTGTGCTCAGGCACAAAGGGATGAAATCAAAGAGATGGTTGCCGAGGTAAAGTTTGTGTCCCTCATCTGTGATGGTTCAGCTGACAACAGCCACACTGAGGCCGAACTGGCATATGTTCAGTACTGTCACCAAGGGTCAACCAATGTCCACTTTGTTGGGGTGAAAAATATTGCCAAGGGGTATGCC
Organism: Lamellibrachia columna; assembly: GCA_963662155.1. Taxonomy (NCBI): domain Eukaryota; kingdom Metazoa; phylum Annelida; class Polychaeta; order Sabellida; family Siboglinidae; genus Lamellibrachia; species Lamellibrachia columna. The sequence goes on from OY759274.1 coordinate 11,975,434, forward strand.
CAAGTGATAGAAGTGGCAATGTCAACTCTCTTCACAGATTACTTTGCTTGTAGGAAAATGAGATTGTGGGAACTGGAACTGACGGCGCAAGCCTTGAGTGATGTCTCAGCAGCATTCCAGCAGAAGGAAATCACAATCGCGGACATCAATTCCGAGATCACTGCATGCAAAGAAGTTATCGAGAAGTATAGAAAAAAGGATGGGCCTTCTCTGAAGATGATTAATGGCAAAGACCAGTTTCTTGGAGAGGCTTTTGAAGAAGCCAGACGTGGAATGGCACATGGGCTGCTGAAAAGTATCAGTGACAGATTCGAAGAGGGGGTAGAAGGAATCATTGTAGCGTCATCAACCGCCAACCTGAAGCTGTGGCCAACATCACATTTGGACAGGTCCTCTCGTCCTCTGCACTTGATGTTTCCAAAGTGGAACCAGAGTGGACCAAGCTCAAGAGTCTTCTCTACACAAGTTATACCATTGTGAAGAAGCTGTCATGGGAGGAGGTCAACTTCTCATTTGGGACACAATGCCCCAAAGTACTGGGACTCATTGATCTGATCCTCACCCTTCCCGCCTCTTCAGCAGATGCTGAAAGGGGGTTTTTCCACATGAAGTTTGTTAAATCGAACTGGAGAAGCAGGCTGTCTGACACACATCTGTCAGATCTGATGACTGTCTTGCTGTAAACCCCTGATATGGACCATCCATCATCTGCAGTGAAGCATGCTAGGCCCAGGGCAAGGAGACCCAACATCATCACTGACATTGGTGACATTGATGAGTCGGAGATGGATGAAGATGCAGTTGCCCAAATCCTGGAAGATTTCATTCACTGACACTGCCTGGGGACATTGTGGAGGACTCTGAGAGTCGAGTCATGCGGCCGTTGACAACGTCCAGAACCTCCGGATCTGATTTAGTACTAATTGAATAAAATAATTACATTGCATCGTCAATTATGAAATTGATATTTATTTGTTCATTTTATGTTTAAGGAGCATTGCAGGTCAACATACAAATTTGCATAAAAAGGTCGCATTTTGACAATGTCCACCAAAAATGGGGAACAGTGATTTTTCATGGGGATGAGTAACATATTAAGGCTACTAGTCCCCCTGGCGAATGGGTTAAATTTCTTAATTTTGACCTATGCATACAGGTTACACAAGAGGGCCACCAGGAAAGAAGCAATTGTCTGTGAGCTTATGTTTCAGGGTTGGCAGGTTTATGAAACTGGTTGGTGCCATGTAATGTGTAATTGCTATACAGCACATGTACAAACGTTGAAAACACAAGTACCGATCTTGGTCTAAATTTGGGACAAAACTATTTCACTATTTAAATTTACTATGAATCAATTATGAAGGCGTAAAAATATAGCAGCTTATGATTTGTTTGTATATGAAAAATATACATATCAAAATCGCAATATTTTTGTAAGATAATGTATCAAGGCTGCACGATAAATTATCATAATTTATTGCAATTTGACGATATATTGGCTAAGTGTGGGACACTTCCTTACAGTACTGGAAACACGCATTTGTCAAAACTGCTGCATTGTCATGTGCTGGTAATGTGGAGGGTAGTATACATGTATTAGGTTTGCAACACCTAATTAACATAACTGATAACAATTTTGCAATTTTGTCCTCATGATGACCAATCTAGGGCAATTCTACTAACATTAGTCTGTGCCAATTGTTAACATTGATCTTGTCTATTTTGTCACCAATGTATATCTTCATTGTCCATCCTCTGGATATCAATTCAGCATCTAAATTCTGACCTCCTAAATACCCAGTTGCTCGTCCTCCCAATGATAATTGATTTATTTTGCAAACAGAGCAGAATGTAAAATACAGTACATATTTTATTATATAATAATTTGTGTAGCATAAAGTTATGTGATATTGTAAAAAATAAATAGTACAAGGGTATCTTAAGAACAATTCCAGTATGGATGATGGCATACCAGTTAGAAAGCCGGACTCTCAATCGAGAGAACCGGGTTTCAAATCCCACTGTGGTCGCTTCGAACCTTTGGCAAGTTTGATCACCCCACGTTGCCACAGTTCGCTCAGCTGTATAAATGAGTACCTGGCAATAAAGACAGTGGTGGAAATGTGAACGAATAGTCTTCGCGCAATTGCAGCATGGCTGAATGCTTCCCAGAGAAGTTGAGATGGCCTTGGAATGAACAGGTCTGCCAGGGGGTGAAGTGTAAAGCACTTTGAGCTGTCCTACAGACTGGATACCGCGCTATATAAGAACGTACCTTTACCTTTTCTTTATAATAATGCCGAAATAAAAATGTGAATCGAGTGTAAAGCAATGAACAATGATATTTTTAATCTATGTTTATTATACATACATATATTATATATATTTTTTTTATATGGACATACTGATTGATTGTCTGAAATAAAAACACATTATTATTATTATTACATTACAACAAAATAACGAAATTCTGAAAATAATGCTTGCTATGTTGCTAAAGTATGCTCATCTGACCTATATGCACTGAAAGTAGACATTGTTTCAACTGTGACACTGACAAGCACTAGCAGTGTTGGTCAGCTACTATTAAGTCCAACTCCAAATCCAACCACCTGAGGTCACGTCATTACCTGATTGCCACATTAATGTCACTGCTAAGCTGTGCCACTACAGAAATGTCAATAACCATTTAAAATTTGATGAATTACCAGACTAAATGGCAGGCAAGTCTCCTTCTGCATAAGCTGCACAAAATTACACTTGACAAATATCCTAAGATATTATAATAGAAAATTTGCATAATGAATGTAAATCCATGTAATGTGTGGGTGAAGAAAAATGGGGATAGCTGCATAGATTAAAATAGCGTCTTTAATGTCTTCAAATTTACTAAAGGTGTATGAGGTTGCAGCTCTGTAGAGCAGTAGGAACTGGAGGAGAGAAATAGTATGTGGATGCTGGAGCAGACATATAGGCAAGAAGTCATGTATATAATAAGTTTATTTCAACAACATCAACAGTTAACATACAAACACAACTGAATTTTAAACATTAATAGTACAAGTTGAAAAAATATAGGTCAGATGGACACTGAAAGTGTTTCTCAGATAAGACCAATGGACGTGTTTTTTCCAATACGACCAATGGATGTGTTTTCTCGATCTATCAGACCAATGGATGTGTTTTCTCGATCTATCAGACCAATGAATGTGTTTTTCAGATTAGACTGATGAAGATATTTTTGAATTACCATTGCGTAGTTCCTACTTTAATGTCACAAATATCATGTCATATATTAAATTAAACAACAATCTTATTATCACACCAATTCATGCACTTGCTCTGAAGATGACTTCTGCGAGTCTCTTTTTATCATAAATATTATGCTTAACAATTCAGGCTTATTGCAACTCTCAGCTCAGGTTCCTGAGAACATAGGCACTACAGAAATATTATTATTATTTCATTCCACAGTCAAATCATTTTGTTTTCTCCAGATGATAATATATTGTGAGCTGCAGTGATTGTTAGCTAGAAAACAATCTTAGTGCAAAATGGTGAAGGACAACAGAACTTGTTTTATGGATTGTCCACGTGAACAAAACAACATAGCAAATAACTAATTTAAGCCAATATCAAAAAGAAAACTAACATGACAATTAAGCACACCTGTAGTAGCATGCCAGCGTGTCTTCTTTTAATCATCATAAATATTCCAGACCAGAAGAAACTATGCAGCCTAACTCACGTAGGAGACTCGCGTTCCTTATATGACATTAACTTTTATTTTCATGCTGCACTTATTACTTATTACTTCGTTTTTTTCCTTTTGACTAAAATTTAATATATTGCATGGTTTCTCTACTGAATATTTAGTTTCGTTATGTCTTTGGCACAAATAAATATTTGCTGTTCCTCATGGTGCAGTGAGCAGCGGTGTTGAAACCAGAGTTGGGGTCAACTACATTGTAACTGAAAGAAAAAATAAAATAATTATTTAACAAAAATCCACCTGCTGAGTCTCCCCTTAGGCTGAATAAATTGTTTATAATTTGTTTAATCAAAAATCAAGTAATTTCTTACAGCCCCAACTGTGTTTTACAAAAGGTCACTAGTAACCATTATCTAAAATGTGTCCCATTTAACACTGACCCAGCTGCAACAAACCTTGTAAATCTTTGTCAGGTGTTCAGGTGTTCGGTAACTAATAAAATACAACCTATTGATTTACCTTCATGCTGTTTGGATGATTTCAACAGCTGTCATAATAAAGGTGCCCATTTCCTAGAAATCCAAACTTTGAGCATCCAACCATGAGTCAACACAATGAGTCAACAACCTAGAGACATTTCTTTGATCACAGCGCATGGCTGTTAGTTTGTTTTATGGCGCCAAATAAATCATACTGCATCGATCAAGAATGAGCAAATTTATTATCTACGTATTATTATTATATTATTTATGTGTGTGTGTGTGTGTGTGTGTGTGTGTGCGTGCGTGCGTGCGTGCGTGCGTGCGTGCGTGCGTGCGTGCATGCGTGTGTGCATGCATATGCTTGCATGATTGTGTCATGCGTGGCTCAGGTACTGTTTTGCTCTTCCTGTTTCTTTTCCTTTTTCACACCTGCCAGGTTAACAGCACTGGACTAGAGTCAACAACATCAATAATCTTGTGTTGTTCAACAGAAGCAGTATCAACAGTCATAACTCAATGAGAGAAAGAACAGACCAGCGGAAGTACTTTGCTATGGGTGTAAAAAAGGACTGTGCAGATATAGCCTCACTGAACTCCCATGGACAAAAGCAACTTCTTTCAGTATAATACGTAACATCAGTAAACAATTTAGCAATCGTTATTTTTCTTAAATGTTTATTTGGATTGTGGGGGCTTTGTCCTGGATATGAAAAAAGGACACAGCAAAGGTCAATGGGACAAAGTTAGAAAGAGACAGATTATGTAGACATGCAGTAATTCTTAGTTGATTACAAACTAAATCCCACAACAAACATGCCTAAAGTTAGCGAATTAAATATTTCACATACGAGTATCTCACTTTTCTGTTCTCTATTAGAAGAGCTTAGCTGAGCCGAGCCGAACCAAGCCCTGCCTTACCGAGCTGACCCAAGCTGAGCCAAGCCGGGGCCTGTCCAGCCCTGCCCTGCCTTGTGTGTCACACATGACATACTCATTTGTCCACCCACACATGCTATCTACCTATGTGAGCAAATTTCAAGCTAAATGAAGCCTCTGACGTCTTCAGGTAATTGGCTAGTTTTATGCCTCACCATACAACCTCTTCCCCACCTGCGCATCACATGATAATAGCTGATTAATCGGTCTGGTTGTCACAATGACTTATATCATCAGGCCTACCAATGTTCAGTCACTTACATTCATGTTGCCTTTGCCTCTAACAAACTGTGGGCATGGTCATTTGGTGCATGTTAATGTAGTGATTCTACCCACGCTATTGAGAGTGATACATAAAAGTCAACTCTCTTTCTACCTGCCGTACGCACTCATCAAAGCATAACTTCAGGAAATTGTTCCTCTTTTTTCCACGAAGTAGTCACGATTCCGTATTTCAAAACACTCACAGCCATAATTCCACATGCACTCACTAGGATCATATAAATTTCTTTCAAAGGTCGTTCGACAATAATTGTTTTCTTTCACCTCGTTTCATAGTAACTTATTGTCAACCTGTCTGGCATCAACTACGACTTGCTAAGTTAGCAGCTGATTCATTTGTGCAAATGCGTTATTTAGATTTGGTAAAGGTAAAGGTATGTACTTAGACTTATATAGCACAGTATCCAGGACTTACACTTCACCCCCCGGCAGACCTGCTCATTCCAACTCCAACTCGACTTCACTAGGAAGCACTCAGCCATGATGCAATTACTGCGCGAAGATTATTCGTTCACATATCCACCACACGAGTATCTTTTGATTTTTGTGAAAACAGCATATATTATTATAATTATAGAGTATTGCAAATGGTGAATTGACCAGTATACAAATATTCAAAGATGCGAGATGGGAGCTTGTTGACTCTCACGCAGAACTGCATCATTGCCTCCAGTAGTTTCAATTAGACTTGGGTGTCTCCATATTGTCCATCACCTACCACGCCCTTGAGCTAGGTGGCTACATGGTCAATAGCAACCAACAAACACTGTTCTGTTAAGTGCTATTGATTACTGTGACATCCTGTCCCTGGTCAAACTAATGACATCCAATCAACAATGGTCATGACAGGTGTAACTGTCCATGGTTAGGACTCTGCTCTTCGTTTCAAAGTCCTTGTGCTCATTACATGGCCCAAGTGCTAATTGGAGCTAATAGGTCTTCTTGCTCCACCACTCCCAGGGAGCTAGGATGTGCAGTGGAACACACCAGTAGCACACATGAACTTGTAAGGAGAGTGATACAATCCAATTATGTAGTGTGACTACTACAACTATGCACTATATAGTGTTTGTGTCTCAGAGACATACTCTGAGCAATAAATGCAGCAGTTTAGCTGTGAAATTTAGAATGTGGTGACATCATATTTAATATCGAACATACCGATAGAGCCAGACATTTGCCTTTTTTATGCCATGTGTAGACTGGATTGGGTAAAAAGTAATTTAATAATTTTTCAGATGATTTAATCAAAACAAAATAATGCATTTGTACAGACAAGGTCTGTGTTCCCTCAAGGGCCAAAAACCCTTTAGTCAATTTGGCTAAAATGTAAAATTTACTCTTAACCAAATTAATTTTGCTTTAGCCACTTTATTTTAGCCAATTGTACTTGTTTTTTGCCAAGTTTTGGGTGTCAGCCCAACTGTTGAAATGCAAGTTTCTCTGCTTTGTTGGTATTGGTATAATAATGACAAAATCGAAAAGACTATCCTTTTGAATGTTTTTATTATTTGAAAAGTATAAACCACATTCATAATCAGCAGACTACCATCAACAGTAATCACTACCTTAGCCCAGTGCTCTCAATTAGCACATGATATTACCAGCCATACAAATACCGAATTATCCCAGCTTGTATCCAGGTTAATAGCAACTCTTTCTTTCCACACACCAGCATTCAGTGAAACACCCTCCCCAAGAATGTGCTTGCAGCCCCAACCACGGAGACCACCAGGGGAGCTGTTGTCTCACAATTCAAATCCATGGTCCACATTTGTACTCTCACTTTGTCTTTGTACATATACTTTACTCATACTTTTGTACATTTTTATACTAATACTTTCACATCTAGCACTGCTCATGTGTGTAAATATATACACCCATTAGTGTTAAATCCTGACATATAAATGAAATAGAAGTATATACAGAGACAACGGCTACATATGATTACACTTATCAACCAGGATGTCGACAGGAATATGTTGTTCAATTTTAAAGAAGGCAGTAGAACCTGAGGACACAAAGCAGCATTAGTTAAGGAGCAGTGTAGGTTGGACATGAGAAAGTACTCTTTCTCATAGAGGGTGATAAATGAATGGAACAAACTGCCAAATGATTGTGTTAATGCTAGTAGTGTGAATATGTTTAAAAATAGAATTGACAGATATCTGATAAGGGCAGGCTAGATGAGATGAGAAAATTGTTGGACTCACGATAAGCCTTGGCTTCCTTGTCAACTTGTCATCTAGAACTTGTTGTTTGGGATGGCAATCTTGTTAAATCTTGTTAAAAACCAAGGAAATATATTCAAAAGAATTACTCGCTTATTGGCATATCATTGATAAGAATGGCAAGTGCTTATTTTCGAGCTTCATGACTTGATAGGAGAGGGTAGCAATTTCACACACCTGGGTGCTACGCCCTATCAGTCACCATAAACAAACATCTACATGTTGCAAGTGTCAGAAATTTCACCACGGAGTGAGTTTAATTTTGTTGTCGGTTGAAGCTGAACCCTCTCTCCTTCCCTTACAACCATTGTATATTCAATGCCTGGTTGTCGTTTTGCTAACCTTGTCTTATATCTTTGTGTAATGTTTCAAAATGTATGTGTGTGGTTGTATCCCCACCTTTACTGTAGTTTTCTATTTTAAAATAATAGAAGGTGGGATACAACATTTACCAGGTACATGTGATGGATTTCTATTTGTATATTGTGTTATAGTACATAAATTAGCTTATTATAAAGCTCATATACAAACTTATATACGTCTTGTCTTCAACAAAAGAGCCACGATTCCTATCAGGTAGCATTGTCCCACACAAAGGTATTTTGTAGAAATAACTATATAACTATTATATTGCATGAAGCGTATTGGGTGTTGGCATCTGTAATATATAATAGTTAAATTTTAAAAAACTTTAATCAAATCAACATTATGTATGTTGGCAAATATTCTCATGTGGACAAAATAACCAGCCATTGCGATATCACAGTGACACAATTTAAGCTGACAGTCTCCGATGATTTGACACATGATCACTAATTAGGAAATCCTCCTGTGGTGGATTCCAAGAATTTGACATGCATTTTCAATGTCATAGCTTGATTATCACTTCCATGACATTTTTATTTGTGCAACAGATGTATATCCTAGCACGTTATTAGAAACGCTAACTGACATGGGAGAAACCTAGCCACAGTAATACTCTTCTTGGCATCACCAGGAGCCAGAGATATTTTCAGTGATGCTAACCACATTTCCAAGAAAACACTGACTAATAAGCCAAATGCGGTGCAGGTATTATCAAATTAATTAGTGTTGTTGCGGTAGGATACTGAAGGGTCACGAATGGTTATGCGCAATGATTTTTGCCTACGCCACATTCTAAAAAACAAAACACATTTCTTGAGCTAAGACAGGAATCCAACAAACTGACAACTGAATGTGACACAGCGCAAACTTATTGAATTTATTATTATTATTATTATTATAAGGGACCTATTAGTGGGCCATAGTGGCATTTATCAGTTAGAACATGAAACTCTCAATCAAGAGGTACAGGATTCTAATCCTCTTACTACCATTTTAAAGCTTGGCCAATGTTGATCACTACATGTTGTCACAGTGTACTCAGCTGTATAAATGAGAACTGGGCCTTAGAAACAAATATGAAAAAGTCTTCATGCAGTAATTGCAGCAATTCACGTACGACTTGCATTCATCATATTTTCAGTAGACCCATTTCCAGATGCTGATGATGTGACATACGTGTCTAAGATGTAATTACCTGCATAGCTATGACATTCACATTCACAGACAGTATCATCATGTGGATTTGTCAGAATTAATGCGTTTTGTCTCTATTTTAGTTTGTGTTTATATTATTGCCAGATCAACACAACATTTGAACAACATGCATATTCAAAGAATGTTGAATGGAATAAGACATTTTAGAATGAATAATACTGAATAACCTATTTACTTAAAACATTTTTAGAACAGCACCTTGCTTATTCTACTGAAATTCCGAGATTCTACTGTACTGGACCCTGAAAGCCGAGTCCAAAAGAAGAATAGCTGCATTTGAGATGAAATTTTTCAGAAGGATCCTGAAAATTTCTTACAGAGACCACATAACAAATATATCAATAATGCAAGCCATATCCGAAGCTGCAGGACCACAAGAACTGTTTTTGGTCACAGTAAAACGTCGAAAACTCCATTGGTTTGGTCATACAACCAGATACAACACACTTGCCAAAGAAATACTACAAGGCATGGTCAAAGGTGGCAGAAAACGAAGAAGACCACAAAAATGTACATAGACAACATTCGAGAGTGGATGGGTCTAGAGCCATAGGAATTATGCACTGCTGCTCACAACCGTCCCAGATGGAGAAAGATCTCTGTGGAAGCCTCCAAAGGCGCACCCCTACGATCGGCCCGGTCAAGGGATGAGTGAATGAATGAATGACTGTACTTTCCAGTAATATTGCCAATTTCACTGGACTGTTTTTATATTTTGGATTTAAGCAGAACATGAATAAAATAATACAATACAACAAGGTTGACATAAACCTGATAATGATCATAGTTAGGTTTTAACGGCATACAATAACATCTATATCTGTAATGTATTATTCTCCACAGTTGTATGGAGTAATGTGACATGGTGTCTAAAAGGAGACCAGACAGATATCCGACTTAGTGGCAGGCCACACAGTCACAGATACAAAAATTAGTGGACATGAATAAATAATTGCGTCCTTATCCATATATGCCATCTGGAACATGATAGCTTAGGTGGTAATATTGTTCAAACTTGTGTAATATACCATCATCACAGTCAAAATTACTATTTTCAACAACAAAAGTAAATCCCAAGCCTTACATTTACACAACACAGAATTCAAAGTGAACAAAGTGGTGTGCAAAAACAGAACAGATTGTACAGTCTATTAAAAAGTCACTCATATCTGGTAATGTTCCACTTTCAGTCACTGATACACATTATATGGGTCCTGATTTGTGGCTATGACTATGAATCCCAAATATAAGATAAACAATCACAATTGTTATAACACTTCAAGCAGAAAATAGAACTTAGAACCACCCAGACTCACGACAATATAGTCACAACAGAAGAGCTTCAGGGACTGACAATTCTCAATTTATTTACTCCCAAAACAGCAAATTGTTTGGCTAACAGAAGAATTGTCTACAAGTTCGAAACGGCAGCAGTTGGATTCGAACCCAAATCCTCTTCTAGGTTGACAGTGCGCTTCTCTAACCACCGTGGTACTGCGCAACATCAAAGTTTCTGAGGCTGAGCGTGCGACACGGATTGGTATTTCCCGCCTTCACATACATTGCTGAAAATCTGCCAAAAGCTGGACTATAAGATGATATATTCATATATGTAAACCATAGGGAATATAGCATAAATCAAAGGATACCGAACTATAACTAGTCCGGCCCAAAAGCAAGGGCCAAATTACCCCCCAAAATATGTGAGTGCGCTTCTCCAACTTCCAAGTGCTGCATCTAGATTCTAGTTTGGATTACCGCTAATTGACAACATCCGTACGTCTTACCTTAGAGGTTGTTCACCAGCAGCGATGAAGTTACGAATTGTTGATCAACTCTTCGATACACCTATCAATCCAACCAGCTGTTTGTTTAACCGTATACAATTGTCCCTGAATGGTTCGACGGTTATGTAGTTTCGTTGAAACGCCGACCTGTGTCCGTGGTAGTGCTTGGTGCGCTGACGGCGTTCCAGCCTCTCTTGAATATGTAGATAGGTCACACGTAACCGCTCACGGATAGAATCATAGACGGATCCGCGTTACCAGCTAGCGACGGGCAGTATAACTGTCATTAATAAATTTTAACATTAAATAATATGTCAACTTTATTATTTTTGGTGTCAATTGGTTGAATTATCTTTACGTATAGAGTTGAAATCATGAATGTGCCTTTAATGGAAATTATGAAGCATTATTGACTAGTTGTACCGTCAACTATAGTGGCGCCGCCATGCGGAATTCATGTGACATACAGCGCGATCTCGGAATCGAGCAAAACATGTTTAGGTTTTGTAAATTTTGATCGATATCAGAAAGAAAGGGTACTTTTTAACATGTGACATGTGTACATGTGTGGTAGATATACGAGGAGAAGTTTGGCGGCTCTAGGTGGTCGATTTCGTGGCTAGGTCAGAAAGTAAAAGATGGCTCCATATTTTTCCTATTTGTTCGTGCATACTCCATAGATATATATAGTAATGTGTGACTATATTGATCCTGTGACTGTGGAACATTAACGTTTTTATTTATTTTATTTTATACTGTGATTTGTCGATCACTTATATGATCGCCAGATGCTATGGCAACCGACAATGTTGTCGTCATTAACGAACTTTTATGTTTTTTACATTAATCGAATGGACTTAACCGCATTATCTTAGACAACTTCAACGACGTCGACATCATAAGTGCCAAAGACGTTTTATATTTTCACATTTCTATCACATTGAAGCATCGTCGCATCGAACGATAAGGAGTCGACAGAGGAAACACTACGTTGGTGACATTTCAAAAGTCTTCCAGGACGAAGTTGACCCGGACGCTATGCCGATCTATCATTCTATGTGGCCCGTGATCTCGACAAATTGCCGAGCACTGATTTTAATCACGTCGACATGTCCACGTTGTCACGTGAAATCACCACGTGTGAAAGCAAACTGTCTCTTCAAACACTTGTCGATTCAGTGTCCGAACTTTCTACGCAAATGTCTACTTTCGTGTCATCACTTCTGCCTGTGTGCTCTCTTCACTGAACTTGACACCAGCTGCACCGACTTCAGTTTCTGCATCATCATCTTCACCAACACCTGCCATACGCGAGACGTCTCCGATATCTCCAGTGTCTACTTCTTCAAGAGTTCCATCCGCTCCCAAGACTAAATTTCATGGGGCTAAATCTGACTGTTTAGGACCGTTAGTTGTAACTCCAGAATTGGTAGCTAAGAAAATAAAGGCAATGAAGGATAATAAATCACCGGGAGTGGATGGGATTCCTCCAAAATTACTAATGGAAACAGTAGAACAAATCAGTATACCACTTGCAAGAGTATTCAACTTGTCATTAAAAGAGGGAGTTGTTCCGTTTGAATGGAAAGAAGCAAACATCATACCATTATTTAAAAAGGGTTCGAGAAATAAGTCAGAAAATTACAGACCCGTGAGTTTAACGTCAGTGATTTGTAAATTATTAGAAAGGTTAATTAAAGACCATATGGTGGACTTCCTCGTTAAGCATAAATTATTAAATCCATCTCAACATGGATTCCTTAAAGCGAGGTCATGCTTAACAAATATGTTATGTTTTTTGGAAGAAATCACTAAGTGGATAGACGTGGGATCACCAGTAGATATTATCTACTTAGATTTTCAGAAAGCTTTTGACAAAGTGCCACATCAAAGATTACTACTTAAATTAAAAGGCCATGGTATCGGGGATAGCATAATTGACTGGATAGAACAATGGCTGACTGACAGAAGACAACGAGTTGTAGTGGATGGAGAAGTTTCAAATTGGAAATCGGTTTTGAGTGGGGTACCTCAAGGATCAGTATTAGGACCTATATTATTCTTAATATATATCAATGACTTGGACAACAGTATAACAAGTAACGTACTGAAATTTGCAGATGACACAAAACTGTTTAGAAAGGTTAATACTGATGGTGATAAACAACATTTACAAAACGATCTAGACAGATTAGTGAAATTGTCTGAGAAATGGCAGATGTTGCTAAATTTTGGGAAATGTAAATGCCTACATACAGGACATGGGAACTTGGATGTAAACTATAAAATGGGAGATACTGTTCTGCGTACTACTGTAAAAGAAAAGGACTTAGGAGTTACAATAAGCGCTGATATGAAAGTTTCAGAGCAGTGTGGTATTGCAGCTTCAAAGGGTAATCAAATTCTTGGATTGATTAGAAGAAACATAACATACAAGGGAAAAAACTTAATTATACCTCTTTATAAAGAAATAGTTAGACCTCATTTAGAATACTGTATACAAGCATGGAGACCATATCGTAAGAAGGATATAGATACGCTTAAACGCATACAAAGGAGAGCAACTAAAATGATTCCAGAACCGAGAGACCTTAGTTATGAAGAACGCCTGAAGGAATGTGGTTTAACAACTCTAGAGACAAGGAGGTTAAGAGGAGATCAGATTGAAGTTTTTAAGATATTGAATGGATATGAAAATATTGATAGAAATATGTTTTTCTCAGAACTAGAGGACATGAGGTAAAATTAGTAAATGATCAATGTTGATTGGACATCAGGAAGTACTCGTTCTCACAGAGGACAAAAAATGAATGGAACCAATTGTCTACAGAGTGTGTAACTGCTAGCAGCGTGAATATGTTTAAAAACAAGGTTGACACATATCTCAGGAGGGCGGGTTATAAGTAGATGAACATTGTTGGACTCTCGATAAGCCAATGGCTTCCTTGTCCACTTGCCATCTGGGCCTTTGGCTTGGATGGCAAATCTGGTTAAATCTTGTTAACGACAACTGTTTCGTCTACTACTTCTTCACGCTGTCCGCTGTATCGACCTCGGAAACTACTTCTTCAAGATCCACTGTGTCGAACTCTGCAACTACTTCTTCAAGATCCGCTGTGTCGACCTCTGCAGCTATTTCTTAACGATCCGCTGAGTCGAACTCTGCAAATACTTCTTCAAAATACGCGTGTCGACCTCTGCAACTACTTCTTCAAGATCCGCTGTGTCGACCTCTGCAACTACTTCTTCAAGATCCGCGTGTCGACCTCTGCAACTACTTCTTCAAGATCCGCTGTGTCGACCTCTGCAACTACTTCTTCAAGATCCGCTGTGTCGACCTCTGCAACTACTTCTTCAAGATCCGCTGTGTCGACCTCTGCAACTACTTCGTCAAGATCCGCTGTGTCGACCACTACAACTACTTCTTCAAGATACGCGTGTCGACCTCTGCAACTACTTCTTCAAGATCCGCTGTGTCGACCTCTGCAACTATTTCTTCAAGATCCGCTGTGTCGACCCCTGCAACTACTTTTTCAAGATACGCGTGTTGACTTCTGCAACTTCTTCAAGATCCGCTGTGTCGACCTCTGCAACGACTTCTTCAAGATCCGCTATGTCGACCTCTGCAACTACTTCTTCAAGATCCGCTGTGTCGACCTCTGCAACTACTTCTTCAAGATCCGCTGTGGCGACCTCTGCAACTACTTCTTCAAGATCCGCTGTGTCGACCTCTGCAACTACTTCTTCAAGATCCGCTGTGTTGAACTCTGCAACTACTTCTTCAAGATCCGCGTGTCGACCTCTGCAACTACTTCTTCAAGATCCGCTGTGTCGACCTCTGCAACTACTTCTTCAAGATCCGCTGTGACGACCTCTGCAACTACTTCTTCAAGATCCGCTGTGTCGACCTCTGCAACTACTTCTTCAAGATCCGCTGTGTCGACCTCTGCAACTACTTCTTCAAGATCCGCTGTGACGACCTCTGCAACTACTTCTTCAAGATCCGCTGTGTCGACCTCTGCAACTACTTCTTCAAGATCCGCTGTGACGACCTCTGCAACTACTTCTTCAAGATCCGCTGTGTCGACCTCTGCAACTACTTCTTCGAGATCCGCGTGTCGACCTCTGCAACTACTTCTTCGAGATCCGCGTGTCGACCTCTGCAACTACTTCTTCAAGATCCGCGTGTCGACCTCTGCAACTACTTCTTCAAGATCCGCTGTGTCGACCTCTGCAACTACTTCTTCAAGATCCGCTGTGTCGACCTCTGCAACTACTTCTTCAAGATCCGCTGTGCCGACCTCTGCAACTACTTCTTCAAGATCCGCTGTATCGACCTCTGCAACTACTTCTTCAAGATCCGCTGTGGCGACCTCTGCAACTACTTCTTCAAGATCCGCTGTGTCGACCTCTGCAACTACTTATTCAAGATCCGCTGTGTTGAACTCTGCAACTACTTCTTCAAGATCCGCGTGTCGACCTCTGCAACTACTTCTTCAAGATCCGCTGTGTCGACCTCTGCAACTACTTCTTCAAGATCCGCTGTATCGACCTCTGCAACTACTTCTTCAAGATCCGCTGTGACGACCTCTGCAACTACTTCTTCAAGATCCGCTGTGTCGACCTCTGCAACTACTTCTTCAAGATCCGTTGTGACGACCTCTGCAACTACTTCTTCGAGATCCGCGTGTCGACCTCTGCAACTACTTCTTCGAGATCCGCTGTCGACCTCTGCAACTACTTCTTCAAGATCCGCTGTGTCGATCTCTGCAACTACTTCTTCAAGATCCGCTGTGTCGACCTCTGCAACTACTTCTTCAAGATCCGCGTGTCGACCCCGACATTTACTATTTCAACGTGCTCGACGGCTACTCCACCAACTACTACCGCTTCCACATCCACCACTGGTAGCACTACTTTGCCACCACGAATGCAGGCACTCTTCCAAGTATAGTCTTAAGTGTGCACCGGTTCGACTCATACCTGCTGAGTACTTTCTCACAGGATTCCACGTTGACACAACTTGTGACGAATTATCTACCTACGTGTCATCAACTTTGAGTTTGAAAAGCTCATGTGAACGATTACCCGACACAACTCGTATTCTTCTTTCAAGCTGTGTGTTGAAATTCCCAAACCTAACTCGCTTTACGATGCTGATCTCTGGCCTGCTGGAACAAAGATTGGAAGGTATTTCCCACCTAGGAGACACACACCAACAGATTCAACCCACTTATAGACTTTCCCCTCCGTATAGCTTCTTTTAATTCCATTTTTGTACTAATACTTTCACATCTAGCACTTCTCATGTGTGTAAATATCTATACACCCATTGGGAGTTAAATCCTGCTATATGGATGAAATAGAAGTATATACAGAGACAACGGCCATATATGATTACACTTATCAACCAGGATGTTGACAGGAATATGTTCTTCAAATTGAGCAGTACTTTTGATGTGGTTGACATTTTAAACTCTTTAGATATACTTGCTGTGCAGGAAAACTGGCTCTCTAAACAGAACCTTTCTTTTCTTAATTCTGTTCACTCTGACTTAAATGCCAGGAATTTGTTCCAATTGATCGTGGTGTTGGTTTGAGCGGACGCCTTTATGGCAGGCTTTGTTTTTTCATGGAGGCGTTCACTCGACCCCTTTATTGAATCTTTGATCTATGATGATGAGAAGAGACTCCTCGGTCTAAAAATTACCAGCTCTAATGCCACTATTTGTCTTCTTCTATCTACCATATCAGAGCGATGACAATACTGGTGAATATCAAGATATTTTAGACAAAATCCAGAGCATAAGCGATTCATTTGAATCAGCCAATATATTCATCATTGGCGATTTTAATGCGGATATTAAGAAGCCCAGTCTTTTTACTCAATTTTTCAATGCTTTTATAAACAACTGTCCCCTTATTCCAAATGACACATTGCTTCTCCCCTCTGATGCTTTTACTTATGTTGTTGATGTGCTCGGCTCAAGGAGCTGCTCACCTCCCACTCTAGTCACTCATCAATATCTCATATGGAAGTTAAACATGACTGTGTCTCTTCCAACCATTTACCTCTATGTTTTACTATATCTGCCAAGTTATTACCTTGTTCAGATGCCCCCACACAGGTCCAAATTCATCCACCTTGTGTTGTGTGGAATGCTGCCACCTCCAGGATCTGTACAACTATCTTACAAAAAAACTAACTTGTACAGTGAGCAAGTATCGTTACGCACGAAGTGCTCAACATAAACATGTATTTAACATAACATTGTGTATGGCCGAACGAAGATGTAGCGTAGGAATCGATTGCCTCGGTGCAGGACGATTGGTTCCACGTCGTATAATGAGAGCCGGGTTTACACTGAAGCTGCAGCTCATCTATTCCACTTATAAGAAAAGGTTATTGTTATTTATTCTACTTTATTGAATGTATTTGTGGAAATAAAACATTACATTGATGGATGGATGGATGGATGGATGGATGGATGGATGGATGGATGGATGGATGAGTTGATTGGTTGGTTGACTGGTTGGCTGGTTGGTAGATTATCGATACGTATACTATATTAACTTAATTAGGTTTGTATTCAGGCTAGATTAGTCAATTCCATCATACCAATTCCAATTAGGCCTACACACCGATTACAAATACCAATTCTAATTATAAATTCCAAATCGAAATAAATGTATGTAACTAGAGCAACCATAGATATACCCAAGGCCCAAAAATAACATATATCTAAGAGCAGTTTTATTTAATTTCTGCATTATTATGGTACATAATCGAAAACAAATATGATATACGCAACATATTATATTTTATTGATTATTTGCAGCGAATTAATTGATTTAAAAAGTGACATGATGTAATTAAAGTAACTGAAAAGTAAAACATACCAATTACATTTTACCAACCCCAATTCTAATTCCAATTGCTTTTAAAAACAAAACATAAATTCCAGTTACAATTCTGGAAATTGGAATTGGCGTTTCAATTCCAATTACAATGTCATTGATCCGAAGTCTCACTAACACAGTCGTACTCGTCAGCATGGTTGATCAGCCCTGTTTTATTTGCAATGGATCACATCTGTCTGGTGTTTCAACGCTGCCGGAGTAACTGATTAAACCTACTTGTTTGTCTTCACTCCATGTACCGCTATATTGCAGCTTGATGATGGCGCTTTCTTTGAGATTACCATATATATTGCCTGCTCACAATTCATGAATATGAATCTTTTTAATTTATTGTTTTTTGCTAAGTACCATTTTTGCTAAGTACCATCAGCAATAGTGTATTGGGGGGGGGGTTGCGCGATGGTCCCCATTGAGCTAACCTTTTTCTCATTTTTTTTCCGTTCCACCGCTGCTTGGCAGCGTGGTAAGCTAACGGGTGATTAGGCTTACCCCCTCCCTGACCTCCATCTTTGGGAGATACTTGATGCGCCACGGACCATCAGCATTATAAATGTTGTATATAAAAGTTGTATATAAATGTCTTACCTAGGAAAACATATCTTGAGTCGTACTCAAACATTACTGTCTATGCTAGTTGAGATTATCATTTCCCAGCAGAATTATTGGAGTTTACCGGAGCGTCTTTATAGCTTGTGGGGGTGTAGGCATTTCAACATGCTGCGCATGTTTAGTTTCCCTCCTGCCCGCGGCGTGGGTAGGCCTACGTCGAAACGTGACTTAGATACTGTGAAATAGTGTGGTTTTAATTTGGACGATTGAGTGTTGGACCACGCGAACACCACACCCCCGCACGAACTCGCGCGCGCACACACACACGCACACGCACACACATTCTTGAAAATAGTGATGTTATCAGAGATATGGAAGTTTATTTTGGGTGAGCGTTGGAGTATGAGATTCCGCCGTTAATCCTCGTAATCTTCTGAAATCTTCGTAATCTTCTGTAATCCAATAACAATGTAATGTCCGTGCCTAACGTTGTTATAACGTCATCTCGATCGATGTAAACTGCATGTTGTGTTAAACTATAGCTGTCAAGCTTGCACGAAATGGTGCACATGACAAACACAACTGTGTAGGTTCTATATGAAGTTGTATTAAATGCGGGGAAGCTCCCACGTGTCGCGGATCTTGGCCGGAATTTAGAAATAATGAAGATTTAACAAGATTTAACAAGATTGCCATCCCAAACAACAAGTTCCAGATGGCAAGTGGACATGGAAGCCATTGGCTTATCGAGTGACCAACATTTTTCTCATCTATGTGTAGCCCGCCCATATCAAATATCTGTCAATTATATATTTAAACATATTCACACTACTAGCATTAACACAATCATTTGGCAGTTCGTTCCATTCATTTATCACCCTCTGCTACACTGCTCCTTAACTAATGCTGCTTTGTGTCCTCTGGTTCTACTGCCTTCTTTAAGTTTGAAGAACATATTCCTGTCAACATCCTCATAACCATTCACTATTTTAAACACTTCTATTTTGTCTCCTCTTAGTCTCCTGGTCTCTAGTGTTGTCAAACCACATTGTAATAAGCGACTTTCGTAACTAAGGTCTCTCAATTCTGGAATCATTTTAGTTGCTCTTCGTTGTATTCTTTCTAGCTTGTCTATGTCCTTTTTACGATATGGTCTCCATGCTTGAATACAATATTCCAAATGTGGTTTAACTATTGCTTTGTACAGGGGTACAATTAGCTGTTTCTCTTTATACATGATAGTTCTCCTAATTAGCCCTATAATTTGATTTCCTTTCGAAGCAGCAATACCACATTGCTCTGAAACTTTCATGTCAGCACTAAATGTTACTCCTAAGTCCTTTTCTTGTGTGGTTCTACCTAGTACAGCATCCCCCATTTTATATTCTTTGTCCATGTTTCCATGTCCTATGTGTATACATTTACACTTCCCAAAATTGAATAACATTTGCCATTTTTCTGACCATTTAACTAATTTATCTAGATCATACTGTAAACTGTTTATCTGTATCATTAGTAAACTTTCTGAATACTTTTGTGTCATCTGCAAATTTGAGTACTTTGCTAGATATGTCATCTTCCAAATCATTTATATATATTAAAAACAGTATAGAGCCTAATACTGATCCCTGTGGTACCCCACTCAAAACAGATTTCCAGTTTGAAATCTCACCATCTACTATTACTCTCTGTTTTCTGTGTGTAAGCCACTTTTCTATCCAGTTGATTACATCATTACCTATGCCATGGGCTTTTAGTTTAAGTAACAATCTTTGATGTGGCACTTTATCGAAAGCTTTCTGAAAATCTAAGTAGACAACATCCACTGGTGACCCGTCATCTACCCACTTTGTAATTTCTTCAAAAAAGCATAAGAGATTAGTTAGACATGACCTTGCTTTTAGGAACCCATGTTGAGATGTATTTATTAATTTGTTTTACAAGGAATTCCACCATGTGGTCTCTAATTAATGTTTCGAGTAATTTACATACAACTGATGTTAAACTCACTGGTCTGTAATTTTCTGGCTTGTTCCTCGATCCCTTCTTAAATAGCGGCGTAATGTTTGCCTCTTTCCATTCTGAAGGAACTATTCCTTCTTAATGTCAAAGTCATGTTGTCGCCGCTTTGAATGAGCCTTAATGAAAGCGTTTGAATGCATTTAAAAATGCCTTATGCATGTGGGTGGCAGGGAGTGGGAGATGGGACGGTGGCCCCCAAAACAAGTGGGAGATGGGAGGTTGAGACCCCTACCGCACCCCTTCACACACGTACCGTACGATACCGTACGATACCATTGGATGCCATATAGCATACTATACTAAATGGCACCTCTACCACGTGAATCGCCCGTGAATCGTACGAGACGGTGGCGGAGTGCCGTACGGCCTACGGCCTCGTCCGAGTATTTATGCTACTAATCCAGCCGTCGAGCACGATTCGCTGGGCGATTCACTCCGTAAAGGTGTCGTATATAAAATGTATTTCGCACGCCTTAAATTCAGCTAAAAGTTGGGGACTATGCACTAGGTTCTATGTTGTTGCAGTTGGTTGCCATTCGGTTTTCAACAATAAAAGTTCAGTTCGTCCAACCCCAGTCCCCTCTCCAGTGGCACAGTTGTTGTGGCCGTGACGCCGCCAGATAGAGACACCGAACCCTCGCAGAAACAAGGATGTTGAAGAACATGTGCACGGGAGTTTAAACCCACGTTCCCCACGTCCGTTTTGTCCTCCTAGGCTGCTAGACGCGAGTCGAACAGCCGAGGACGAGCTCATTCTGACTCAGGCATATCTCGCCGGCGTGGACTCCACGGAGTTCATCGACCTCCGACCAGGCCAGTTGAGTCGGGAGAATAAACGGATGCTAGACAACGAATACTCGCAACGGATCGAGCTTGAGCTGAGATCAAGCAGCTATAAAAAAGGAAACAGGAGGAGGGAGAAACGTCGGGAGGCTGCAGGCAGGTAGGATGGAGGCAGCTATCCCAGCTAAGACGATGGGGGAGGAGAGAGCGTGGGAGGACGGAGTTCGCACGGGTGCAAAATTTGTGCAAGTCTAATCGATTGGAATGCTCGCTCAAAGTGCTGAGCGGTGAGTGGAAAGCAGACGTGCAGGTGTGGGAACTTAATTAAGCCCATCACGATCGATGAGATCTATGCTTCCCTGCGTAAGACCAATGATTGGGGTAGCAGGCTTAGACAGGATCTCGCTGAAAGAAGTACGTAGTTTGGACTCCCGTGCCAGCCCGCCGATTTTTTGGTTTTTGCCTTTCGAAGAGCTCAACTTCAGTGTTAAGTGTCCAGTAAGGATTCCTCCAGTGCATGGTACGGGCAGTATTAGGTAAATCGATATACACAGCTCAGTGAACTGAGACAATAAAACGAAATGAAATTATGCAAGTTTTGTTTGGCAGCAATAGAACTGCAGAGATACAAAAAAGGTTATATAGCAGCGTTGTATAAACACCCCTGTATTATTACGCATGATGTTGTTACATCAGTGTACATGGCAGTCCCATGGCAGAACATGAATGATTAATAAAACACCCATGCTAAAAATTACCAATAATTGGTCAATGTTATTTTTTATTTTATATATATATATATATATATATATATATATATATATATATATATATATATATATATATATATATATATATATATATATATATATATATATATATATATATATATATATATATATATATATATATATATATAAATATATATATAAATATATATATATATATATATATATATATATATATACACTTATATATATATTTAAGTGTACTTTCATCTTTAACAAGTATAATAAAAAATGACATAGACCAATTATTATTTATGTATACTCTTTTTCTACTACACGTGTTGTAGTATTTTCATATTGTGTCAGTGGACGCAAGTTGAAAGTCGCTCAACTCCCATGGCGTAACGAATTCTCGCCCATAGCGGTGCCGTCTGTTGATGTCCCTATAATATATGTGACATAAAATAAACTATAGTTGCGTATTTGTGGACACAGTAGTTGGAGATAATCAACAGCTATGTATTTATTATATGTACTTGTTATCGTTTGCCTTTTCCTTTCGGCACGCACGCACGCACGCACGCACGCACGCACGCACGCACGCACGCACGCACGCACGCACGCAGGCACAGACGCAGTTCAATTTCAGTGAGCTGAAACACGTCTTTAATTTGCTTTCTGTGAACGTTATCATGATTTGAAGTGTAGCCTTCCTGATGTTCACATATAATCGTTGCTAATTAAGTTTTCAAATATGTATTGGCGAATTCCGATTGCGCCAATCAACCTCTATAAAGCATACATGTTCTTAAACCGGAAATGGCTTCCCCAGAAAAATGACGTAATAGCGCTGACGCAGAAGCGCGTAATAACGTGGCGACTGCAACGGAAGACGTCACCCACCATTGATAAACAGGCTACGCAACCACGTGACCGCGACGCCGCATAACGACGACCTCACAAAGTAAGCGACAACGAACCGATACAAAGAGAACGCGTAGGCTCATAATGACATTTGGTTGTGAGTAAATAGTTAATTATATACTATTATATTATTATTAATAAGAGTCGAACCCGCGACAGCTAGCTGCATTTTTCGGTTTATCCCACACCATGTGTGGATGTACGAATCACTTGTACTTCGTCCCATTTGCTCTCTTGGTCGACGTGTTTCTTGGAACTAGACACGCACGTGCCCAAAGTGGCAAACTACTCCAAAGGCTGTTCCCACGACTGCCCCGCAGCCAATTAAAATTCAATTCCCGTACGTGAGCCACCAAAATCCTAGGAACTGCCGCTATTGGTTAACTCGGCAACAGTAAGTTCAAAGTTTC
Organism: Lamellibrachia columna; assembly: GCA_963662155.1. NCBI lineage: Eukaryota > Metazoa > Annelida > Polychaeta > Sabellida > Siboglinidae > Lamellibrachia > Lamellibrachia columna. The sequence goes on from OY759274.1 coordinate 11,998,782, forward strand.
AGCAGGTTAATTAGCCTCGATTATCCAGGCTCCGCGCTGTGGCGCCACCGTTTGTCGCACACATCATCGCCTGGACACAGAGTGGGGTTCCCATTGTGACGGAAATTATGTATGCGAGAAGGAGATGGGCGCATACATAAGTAGCTCATTAAGATCGATGATGACGCTGATTGGCTGCTGGCATTTCATCCGGTAACGCCTACAGAAATACAAATGGCGTCGCTACGAATCGCACGTGCTATCGACAGAGCAAGAATCGTTAAATTTAGAATTTGCAACAGTTTGCCTGCATCCAGAACATTACTGATGGACGTTATGGGATGGGAATACTTCCAACAGGGTACGGAGAAACCCTCATATACACAGTTCTCCCTCGTGTACTTGATAAGTTACCCGGCAATATCGGCTGGCACACGTTGACATGGTGTTGCCTTTTATTTACTGTTGGTCATCGGAAGAAAGACTACACACGATGGGCCTTGGACTTGGTGGCGCGGTTCACCCGAAGCTGAGCGGAAGCACTATTGATACGGGTAAGCCATTGTATTGATTTCAGTTTCATACATATAGCATATGGCTGACTATTACGGTAACGCAGATTTCTCATGTCACTCGTGGTTCACGTTTGCATTGCAATCAAGTTAGTTCTAAAAAAAGGCACATGAAAATAGGTGAAAATAAGTGTGATTTGGGGCTCTTACCCTTTGTTTTTAGTAAAGCATTATTTTAATAAATTGATTATACTTTATACAATTAAATCAAGCATACGTTTATATTACTTCCTAATTAGTTTACCTAGTACCTATATGGTACACCGGTTTGGTATTGCAGTTAGTAGTTACTAATATAATATGGTATTGATGTAGCTCTCAGGCTCAGCCAAAGATAGACCCCTCATAAATGTAACGCGAATAACCGAAATAGCTAATTTTTCCTCTCTGTACTCTGCTTCTTGTATGTAAACATAACCAAACATAACCAGTTATTTTCCCATACTGACTGATATGTGGGTCAATCAGTGTCAAATCGACCAATTATCAGGAAATTAAAAAAGTTGATGCCTCACAATTTGCTTAAATTTTAACTGATGATTAATAGCTATGTCTGAGCACTTCAGCAAAATCATTTAAGCATTTACATGCAAATTGTGTATGTAATGTGAAAGTGTCCAAAAACGCACCCACAAATGGACAATGGCCTGAAATTGCAACTAGTACACGTTTTTGCTGACCAGAAAAAAAGATGAGCACTTCTTTATGGCTTCAGGGGCATTCAATTTGCAGAAACTTAACTGTCAGTTTTTGAAAAACGTATCTCTGCTGAATGCACCTCACTTTGCAACTTCAATTCTAATTTAATTTTTTTTTCTTATTTGTTTCAGTTCAGATTTACATTTGTTCCTGAAGTGTAGAAATAAAAGTTAGATTAATCTTAATTATACCATGCTCAAATGTGCCTTTTTTGTCATTCTTTGGTGTGCGCCATTTTTGCATACATGTGCCTTTCTGTTGGGAGATCCATATAACGCATATGTAATTGAAACAGGACTAGTGTAATTAAAATGAAACGTAATTGATTTGATTTTGTGTAATTGTGTGCAGCCTTGGCCATATTTATAATATGTATTATAAAAATATTAACATGGTATTATAAACACGCACGCACTGTATATGCATGACAGCTGCATAGTGAATTTGTACTTGCCTGGTGACAAAAGCAACTACTGTGTCAATAGTTTTTGTCTGCTTATTGACGTTATACTTCAGTCAGCAGCCTAGATACCGATATATTATTTTAATAGCATCTTCTGAATATGAACAATTTTATTTTTCAGAGACAAGGCAAAGGGTGAAACAGGGGGACTTTCCAGTTATGCTACCGAATCCCAAAGCATTGTTTGCAGGACAGTGGAGGGCCATCATGTCAGATGAGCTTTTTCAGGAGAGACTACATTACACTAGTTGATGAGGCTCACTGCATTACCGAATGGTAATTGAAACATTCATAATTATATCAGCAGTATCATACTACCATTTCTTTGAACCACAATGTATTAACAAAAACACTGACTATGCAATTCCTCATTGTTTTTCATACATTGATAATTAAGTTTACATTATTTTAATTTATATTTTTTCAATGTTCATTACATTGATACAACTACTAAATGGGATATTACTGTCATGATAGAGAACTTTAGTTCCACAACTTACAATTAAAAGCAGATACAAAATATTAAGGGTGGCCCATTTATAGACACATTCCAAACTTGGCATTGTGTTTGTGCACATGAATGTGTATCATTTGTGATGCTTATTAACATTGATGCGAAGTTGCACCAAGAACTTGATTTTCAATGAAAATCATTCACAAATCATAACCCCTGTAAAAGTGTGATTTTAACTTACTTGATTGGTTGATCCACTTACATTAGATGTGTACTATTTATATGTATGTTAGGGAGGAAATGGTGGTAATGAGTGGATGGTATACACCTTCATCCCTGTGCAGTGCTACATAGACAATTATGAAAAAAGCATAACAATAACAATTATGGCAAGTATTACTTGATAACAAGATCTGTTTTTAATAATTTAATTCCTGCCAACTTAACACATTGGGCGCTTGTTATGTTGTACACACATAAAATATGATAAATTATGATATTCGGATGTAAAACAATACACATGAATACTAATATTGATCAACATGCCTAATTAAATAAGAAATAACATTTATTAATGGTGGCCAATTTGTGCATGTGTACAGTATGCATTTTGTTTGATTAAATTATATTATAAACATGTTTTGGTTGTCTACTGTCTGCAACACCTATAAGTTTCAATCAGTCAGATCTCGTTTGGGCTGATTGTACACATTTGTAAATTTATCACACTTTGACCTGTGCCAATGAACAATATTGATATCCATCAATATTGATATTCACCTGTTACATAATGTAACAATGGGTACTAGAACTAGACAAGTTCGAGTAACTTCCTATAACCATACCTTGTAGTAAATAGTGCATATGATAATAACTACTAATTTAATTATTTTACATTCCTATTCCTATTTTACATTCCTGTTATTGTAGAGCCAGTGACTTCCGTGAAGACTGCAACAGTTACTCCAGCCAAGAGGATCGACATCCAGAATGAACTTTGCATGACAGCTTCACTAGAAATTTTGGCATGTCTAGATCAGCCAAATATTGTATATCAGGCTGTGAAATCCACACGTTACACATGCATGGATTTACGAAACAGTGAACTGTGAATATGTGTATACTAAGCTGACAATGTCATATAGACTTATGCACTTTGCTGCAATGAGCCTATAATGTCCTGTGAACATTGACATGGATTGGATATATGAAACAGTGAACTGTGAATAATGCTGCATTGTACTATTATTATGGTCTTCCTTATACACCTGTGTATGCCAACTTTGGGTATTGTCTTTTTCCATGTCTTCATATCAGCCTACAGTGAACAATAAATAAACATTACTTCATGTTGAAGTACAGGATATTATTTCATGACACAGTGAAATATGAATATTGATGTACTGGGCCTGCAGTGTACTGTAAACCAGTTTTGACATTGGACTATAAATATTGTTGCATTATGCATGCAGGAAATTACAAAGCTCTCATAATGTATAATAAATTGTGTTTTTTCAAACAATTATTTCCATATGCAAGAATATATTGGTGTTCTTTATAATTATACAGTAAACACTACATATTTTGCCCATCATATATCTGGTTTGTTTATGTTCTAATATGTAGTATGTGAATTGTAATATCTGCAATCGGTTTAATTAAAAAGTACGTATTTTTGATGAAATCATCGAAAAAATTTATTTTAGTTGTTCAGGCTTGGTGGCTGTGCTGATTCTGCCTCATGAAAGGAATGCAGACTCATTTGTTCCGGCAGGCAACTTAGCACTTTGCAGCAGTGATATTCCAGTAACATTTTAACTATACATTTGATTTATGTCTTTGCTGATGTTTTATAAACTAACTTATTCTACCTATTTCTTAAACTAATTTAGGCACCTTATTTATTTTTGTCATTTAATTTATTCCTTTTATCTGTTTTAGCTCATTTTAATGTATTTTACTTATATATGTACAACTAACTCTAGAGCCTTTGAGCAGGTGTTTCACCCGGATACATGGCATGTTATAAATGTTTAATAATAATAAATCTGGTAGGGCTCAAAATAGTGGATATCCAAAATGGTAAACTCTGTGCGAGTCAATGCCGATCATGGGCATGACTTCCATCCTCTTGCCAATTACATGATAAAGTTATGAAATTTTACCAAAGGTGAAAATTTTTAGTTTTCAGCATTTCGATTTTTACTAAGTAATTTAATTGTGGAGTCGTAGTGAATACTAGGTAGGCTTGTATTTTCACAAAATGAACTTGAAAAAGGACAAGCAATAAAATTGAGAAAGCATCTTTAATAATGCATAATCCAGTCTCCAAAAGATCACATTGTAGTAAAGTTAATTGTGTACACCATTTGCCCAGTACATTTGTAAACACCACTGTCGTGCATAATTATTTGTGGCTAAAATAGGTAATTTATCAATGTAAATATGTCATGTCACTGTAAGGTTAGTGTTATGGTCAACAATTATTGACATGATAGCACCACAATCCATACTTAATTAAAAATAAATAGATCATTAACACACGTAATTCAGTAACACGTAAGCTCCTCCCTCAACTTACTGATCTCGTGTCATACACTACTTAATTAGGGCATTTTTAACTTAAATAGGTCAACGGTCATTGCAAGTTCACACATTATTAGGTCTTAAACCTTTTTATTCCACCTCAATATCTTCATTAGTACGCATTATGTCGTTTGCCCTTACATTCAGTGGCAGTACAGCCCACAAACATCCAGATCACAAGAAATAGACTCTATCCCAAGTGTAAAAAATGCCCCTTTTTATGACACTAAAAAACTTCGCAAATAATAAATATTGAAAAAAGGGTTATACACTGCACAACATACTTTATCACACCGAAGTGTTTAAATGATTTGAAAATGTTTGCGTCCGTCTCCATTTGACACGCACCCTGTCTAAAAAAGGACCGCGAACTATTGAGAAAACTCAGATAATAAGGTAAGACCAGAACTGGTCACAAGATCACGAAAATGCAGCAATACGTCAGATTACTTAAAATATTGATGACGCCATAATTTTTGCGTATACCAGTGGTGCCATCTGATGACGGTAACAGTCAAAACATGCTTCTGTTGCCAGACGCTATTCTCGGCGGATTCACGAAGCCGAGAGAGAGTCGGATAAGCGAGACTACAGGTTAATCCGCCAGGTGTACCGCTATTTAGAACCCCTCGCGGCGAGAATGGTCGGCACCGACATCATTAATTCAATTTCACGTTTCGGTAATCGTTTACTTAACTGGCCTAAATTATTACGGCTTTATGCCGACGGTTTTTACAGCATTTTTGTACCTGAAAGCGTTCCTTACATCATTCCGCATATGTTCCAGTGAAAAAGGTTAATATATTCTTTAAAAATATTGTGTTTTAGGCCACTTTTAATCAGTTTTACACATCAAAACAGCGGAACCGATTGCATGATAAACATGGCGCGTGTGCGATTTGCGCATTAGTCACGCCTCGGTGCCATCAGAACCGCGAAGGCGATGTTTGTGTGTACTGGGCATACAATTACGCAACATAAAAAAATAAGAGAATTTTTTTTGGAAAACATAGGCTCTAAAAATTTGTCAAACGAAGAAATTCTAGAAAAAAAATTAAAACATTCTTCACAGTTTTCATATTAAACGCAACATTTGTAGAGCACATATAGTGTGTTCTAACGTAATATTTCATATTTATTGAATTAAATATTTGATGTTGCAAATATTATTTGTATGAAAATTATGTGGTCGATATTAGATGTTATGCGCATGCGCAACTACAAGGGGACATCTCATTGCATGTCATTGTAAATATAATTTAATTTAAAAGAATGCATGGGTTAAATTATCTGTCGTTTGGTGGGCAAAGGTTATTGTTTTTGTAATTAAAACATACTGATGATATTGCATGTCATGCGCATCTTTAAAGGGACAATTCATTGTATGTCATTGTTAATATAATTAAATTTAAAAGAACGCAGGGGTTAAATTATCTATCGTTTGGTGAACAAAGTTTTTTTTTATTATGCTTATATTGCACGTCTGGTTTCCTTTTGATGGGGAGGAGTATTGTTGGGAGGGACGGAGGGATGGAGGTATTCTGTGTTGTCCGTTTTCGCAGCAATATCCTGCGGAGAAATCGTGATGTAGTACCGCCTTGCCAGTGATTAATGGGAAGAAGATATAGCTCAGAAACAATTTTAATTGTTCATATTAAATAACATTAATTACTTTCTCATAATACATGTGAATTAAAAGCATCCTTTCATTGCGCATACACACATTCAACAAAATATATAACATTAATTTACATATTAATAATTAATTAATCAACGTGCTACACTATTGTAACTGCTAGTGTGATTTTGACGTGTAATAAATAAAACACAACAGTTTACAGTTATTTAGCTTTCTTAAAGGGATGGAGTCCTCATAGAGTATTCAGTATCCTTGCCACAATAATTACGTAAAAACAGAAATGTATTATTATCATTATGGGACTACATAACTTTTCATTATCATTACAAGCCATCATTGTCAGTTTCATTATCATTACCATCAATGGCCAGTTATATGTCAAGAACTCCATGAACCAACTATTGTAAAAGTTTCTTATATTTATTTGAATGAAAATGTTGCAAAGTAACAATTATGTTTTAAAGCTGTCTGCTGGTGTAACTCATACTGCTGCTTGGCGGGTTTATTGATACAGTAAGCTTACCCCTGGTCTGGAACCCACATCAGTGAAGTGACCACCAACGAATGAATGGCGTCAATTAAAAGCCTGTCCCCATCAGGAGGCTAGTTTGAAAAGGACAGTTAGGTGCGGACTCTTGATAAGCCCATGGTGTCCTTGTCCGCTTGCCATCTGGGCCTTTGCCTTGGATGGCAATCTTGTTAAATATTGTTACAAATGGAGTATGGACATAACTCCTCACGGACAAAACCCCTAACGATCGTTATTATTTTGACCTTGCAGTAATGCAACATAATTTGTCTGCATCTTGTTTATTTAAAATAATTCAGTCACGTACATGTTGACACTTCATATGTATTGAATAGGAGAAATACCAGTGATGTGGCTAATTGCTTATAAGATGATCTTTACACTTTTTATTATACAAAATCAGTAGACCTAGCATCACATTTATTTTGTCCGGAGATGGTAATGTAGGTATACAGACACACCTACTCCGGATATAATTCCCCTACCTAAATGGAAACTAGGACTAAAAAACTTCCTCACATAACTACAAAAAAAATACAACATGCGGTATATGTAATAACCTTTATTTGCATTGTAAAAAATTTGTTACACATCTTTATTGTGGGAGGAGGGGTGAGTGCTGAGTACGAGTACACCACCTGTACCATGGCTAATCCGGCACAGGCTTTATACAATTTTCCTGTTATTGTTGTTCCGATTAACGCTTCGTATATATACCCCTATGTAAGCACATGCAGAAATAAGGTAAATTGCTGTAGGAAATCCTTGTCCAAGCCTAAATAATAACACTATTTAGTAAATATTTACATCGAGGCAGTTGCATAAAAGAAGTTGTGTGGCATTTGCACGTACTGCCGTGACTGGCGCATAACCGTCGAATACACATTGAATGCACAGGATTGTGTATCCGCTGGATGTGAGCTGTGAATGTGTTATCAGTCATTCGATCAAGAAATGTGTATTCAGACAAATCCAGTGATACTACAACTGCACATAGACATAGCATATACGTAAAAAGCAATACATATGTGGTTTGGTTACTCGCCAGTTTAGAAATATAAAAAAAACTAAATATGTATTTGGTGTTCCCCCAAAATATGAATATGCATATAATTAATTATTATTTTAAAATTATTTATTAAATTGTAAATTGATATAAATTGACTTAAATTTATATAAGTTGACTTAATACATTTTTTGGGTGAAACACAAGACGGCAGAGCTGGGATAAAAGTATTTAATGACAGTAGTTTTCACGTAACGTATATACACGACAAGTCAGTTAGCAACAGTTGTGGTACAATATAATAATAATGCATGTATACACAGTGAAACATAAACTGTCCATAAAGTTAGCAACACTAGAATGTTTGCTAATTGTCCCAGCATGTGTTCTATAAAAATAAAACATGTATAGATGGCGACACAAATCTAGTTGTCTATACATTATTATGTATCAACATAGTAAACATATAAGGTGACATTGGAGATACCTAAATTTACTAATATGTCCTAGAACAATAGGTGGGATGTCACTGAAAACGCCAAAGCCTTGATGTGTACAGGAAGTCAAGGCTGTCATCCCACAAAAAAATTCGTCGTCCTACATACTCCGGCAACACCGTCGGTTTCACGGCTGATGATCGTATGCTCCGTTTTGTCGACATTGACGTACAGGAACCAACCACGAAGTGTGTTGGCGCTATCTCGTTGACTTTGCTCAGGTGGTCATGGTCAGTTGAGGTAAAGTCTGAATCATCTGCGAATACTACTGCCTCACTGGGTAAGTTGTGGTTGACTGGCGGTCGGCTCGGAAGGCATCCGCGCAGCGTCCGAAGGGCTGCACCGAGGCACACAATGAAGAGTACCGGCGACAGCGAGTCCCTTGTGGAGTGCTGACTGTCGAGTTGAATGGGACAGACAGGGCGTCGTCAACACTGATGGTGATTTTAGTCTCCGGTAGTAGAAGATTCGGACGTTGTCTATGTCGAGGAACGAACGCAACACTTCCAGGAGCACTTGTTAAGTCGATACACTGTATTTCGATCACGTACATGTATCCTTTTGTATATCGCGGCAAATCACCGATATCCCACATCTGGTTTTGACCGTCCGCGTCGAAATTCGCTTGGATTGGCAAAAGGAATTCGCTCATCTTGGAGATCCGGTGCAGTGTGACGAGAGATAACGTCTTTCGTAGAGTCGTCAACAGCACAGTTGGTTTTAGGCTTTTCAGAGGGCCTAGCAGTTTGCTGGAGTTCTGCAGTGCTATCAGTAGCCCTGTGGCTACTTCCAATGGGAGACGTTCCTCGAAGACTTCGTTGAACATGTCGGCGATGAGTCTGGGAAGTCAGGCATGAGTTCGCCTGGAATCGCGTCATATGTGTATGTCCTATTGTTGTTGAGCCTCGCGACTGCAGTCTCTACTTGTTTTTAGTAGTTAGTTGTGCATCAAGCAACCTCGGCGAGAATGTCAACAACGTGTTCTACTCCATCTTGGAATTGGTTTTCGAAGTGAGTGACGAAACTTTGTGGTTGTCCGCAATGACGAGTTTAACTCGTCGTGCAAGACTGTTGTCGACGCTGTGACAGGCGAACGCTTTAAAGGGAATAAACACAACGATTGCTTGAAATCATATTATTATACTACATCTTGCAGTATATTTCCATTTCCACAACACCGAAAAAAATCATTACAATTCAATTAATTGATAATTCCAAATAATACTCTGTTCTACCGGTCTGCCTCGGTTGTGCATATTTCCCGAGATTAGCGGCAAGCTTCGATGTGACGTCACTGGTGACTTGGAAGCGCAGCGAGACGGCGACTTTTCATTCATTCACCTATGTTTGCAGCGATAGCAGTTGTTTCGAAAAGAACTTCAGAATGGTTTATTGTTTTTATTCCTAGTGGAAACTATGTCGATGCCATCAATCCGTATAACCCTAACGCAGACAGCGACACTGTCAGCGCGACCTTTTACTTTCTGACATAACGATGAAAACGACCACATCGAGCCGCCAAACTCATATATCTACCATGCATATACACATGATTAAAAAAATACTTTTACTTCTGTATAACGATCAAAATTTACAAAAACTGAAACAAAAACCCGCCATATCATACGCCTATCTCCACGGCTATCGTAAATTTGACCCTTATGCCGAGCTAAGCGTAGGAGATGCCAATATTTGTTTGGTACATTTTGATTGTTATTTGCAAGCAACATTAATTGTTTTGACCACGTGACATGTGTATATGTGTTTTAGATGTATAAGGATAAGATTGGTGGTTATGTCAGAAAATAAAGGTCGAAGGCTACTAGCTAAGCTGGTCCGAATGAGCCGAATTCGAAGAGGATTCCGCGGTATCAGTTACAGCCAGCGGTTCGAAATCATAACATTTTACTAGGTATTCTGGAAAATTGCCAGCGCCACCTCTCGCCATATTGACGCAAGTGAAACTATATTGAAGCGTTGCGTAGAAATCACTGACCGAACGTAGACGAACGTCATCAAATACGTCACAAAACCACGCGATCGCCCATCTAATTAACTTAGAATTTTACACGCGCTTTATTGACGTATAAATAGAGCGTTCTGTGAATTTTTTTTGCTGGCATATTGTACTTACTCTGTTAAATGCGTACACACCAAAAAAGTATTTTGTCCATTGCCTTGTTGCTATTCCCTTTAAACATCTTCGGCCGTCGAGTAATCGTTCTATATTTACGGCTCGGTTGTCCAGAATCAACGACGCTTTTTCTTGAGTTCTGTTGCGCATTTCGTGCAGAATCTTACTGCGTCTTTTCCGTAGGTCATCGAATATCGTTCTTCGTATTCTCAATTCGTAGTCGCAACTCTTTCTGTTCTCTGAATTCGAAAATTACTTTATTCACAAATTGTTTTGGTAGGAGGCCGATTTTCTATATGGCTACCGTCTTCAGTATCTATCCCGTATCGCATGTGGAGAGGACTTACCCAGTCGGGTGAGATTATCGGAGACTCACTATCGATATACTTTGCGCTCATTATCCCGACCGCTAAGACGATTAACGGCCAGTTTCGATTTTCTACCTGCACCGAATTTCCCGAAAATCGTGGCTAGCTTGAATCGAACGACAAGGATCCTGTGATCGCTGTTGGTATATCGTCTGTTGCACGATCGAGCGTCCGTCAGCAGTTGCTGGTGCAACGATTTACAGAGGACATAGTCGATCTGGTTGTAGATTAGGACGACTCTACCGGAAGTCTTTTCTTTTCGATGTCCGGCCCATGTGATTTTATGTCGTGCAGCATGCTGGAATGCTGTATTGCACATAAACAAGTTGAATGTTTCGCAGAAGTGGATTACTAAATAACCCGTCACGTTTCTACGTCAACGTCCGGGGCTTCCGAAGCATTGTTCACAGTAGCTACGTGTGCCGGCCTTCGCGTTCCATGAAGGTCATCGTAGATGAAGCGAGGCTTGACTGCGTCATCGAAACATTTGAGTAGAACTCGTCGATTTCGTCCGCTCATTTTGCCACCGGGGAGTCTCTACGGTATGGCCCCTCCCTCCCTCCATCCCTCCCTCCCTCCCCTCCCCTCCCTCCCCTCCCCTCCCTCCGTCCCTCCCTCCCCCCTCTCTCTCTACGGTATGGCCACCGAGAGTCTCTTTCTCTCTACGGTATGGTCACCGGGGAGCCTCTCTCTACGGTATGGCCACCGGGGAGCCTCTCTCTACGGTATGGCCACCGGGGAGCCTCTCTCTACGGTATGGCCACCGGGGAGCCCCTCTCTACGGTATGGCCACCGGGAAGCCCCTCTCTCTCTACGGTATGACCACCGGGGAGTCTCTCTCTACGGTACGGCCACCGGGGAGTCTCTGTCTACGGTACGGCCACCGGGGAGTCTCTGTCTACGGTACGGCCACCGGGGAGTCTCTCTCTACGGTACGGCCACCGGGGAGTCTCTCTCTACGGAACGGCCACCGGGGAGTCTCTCTCTACGGTACGGCCACCGGGGAGTCTCTCTCTACGGCATGGCCACCGGGGAGTCTCTCTCTACGGTACGGCCACCGGGGTGTCTCTCTCTACGGTATGGCCACCGGGGAGTCTCTCTCTACGGTACGGTCACCGGGGAGTCTCTCTCTGCGGTATGGCCACCGGGGAGTCTCTCTCTCTCTCTCTCTCTACGGTATGGCCACCGAGAGTCTCTCTCTCTCTCTACGGTATGGTCACCGGGGAGTCTCTCTCTACGGTATGGCCACCGGGGAGTCTCTCTCTACGGTACGGCCACCGGGGAGTCTCTCTCTCTCTACGGTATGACCACCGGGGAGTCTCTCTCTACGGTACGGCCACCGGGGAGTCTCTGTCTACGGTACGGCCACCGGGGAGTCTCTCTCTACGGTACGGCCACCGGGGAGTCTCTCTCTACGGAACGGCCACCGGGGAGTCTCTCTCTACGGTACGGCCACCGGGGAGTCTCTCTCTACGGCATGGCCACCGGGGAGTCTCTCTCTACGGTACGGCCACCGGGGTGTCTCTCTCTACGGTATGGCCACCGGGGAGTCTCTCTCTACGGTACGGTCACCGGGGAGTCTCTCTCTGCGGTATGGCCACCGGGGAGTCTCTCTCTACGGTACGGCCACCGGGGAGTCTCTCTCTACGGTACGGCCACCGGGGAGTCTCTCTCTACGGTACGGCCACCGGGGAGTCTCTCTCTACGGTGTGGCCACCGGGGAGTCTCTCTCTACGGTACGGCCACCGGGAAGTCTCTCTCTACGGTACGGCCACCGGGGAGTCTCTCTCTACGGTACGGTCACCGGGGAGCCTCTCTCTACGGTACGGCCACCGGTGAGTGTCTCTCTACGGTATGGTCACCGGGGAGCCTCTCTCTACGGTACGGCCACCGGGGAGTCTCTTTCTATGGTATGGTCACCGGGGAGTCTCTCTCTACGGTATGGTCACCGGGGAGTCTTTCTCTACGGTATGGTCACCGGGGAGTCTCTCTCTACGGTATGGTCACCGGGGAGTCTCTCTCTACGGTATGGTCACCGGGGAGTCTCTCTCTACGGTATGGCCACCGGGGAGTCTCTCTCTACGGTATGGCCACCGGGGTGTCTCTCTCTACGGTATGGTCACCGGGGTGTCTCTCTCTCTCTATGGTATGGCCACTGGGGAGTCTCTCTCTACGGTATGACCACCGGGGAGTCTCTCTCTACGGTATGGTCACCGGGGTGTCTCTCTCTCTCTATGGTATGGCCACTGGGGAGTCTCTCTCTACGGTATGACCACCGGGGAGTCTCTCTCTACGGTATGGCCACCGAGGAATTTCTCTCTACGGTTTGGCCATCGGGGAATCTCTCCCTACAATATGCCACTTTGCACTCTCAAGTGGCATAGAGTCTCTGCAGTGTCTTTATGAGAACATTAATCACGTGAGCCTCTTTGTGACGTAGAGGACACATCACAACATTCAACAAGAATCACCACCTATATGCAGATCATACACAGGTTTACTTGTATCCGGCTACCCGGATACAAGTTGTTCCAACTATATATATCATTGGATAACTGAAATCCATGAAATCAAAGTTGAATGCAAATAAAAAGAGTCTTATTATTGGTACACAAAAGAAGCGGGGTAAAGTTGACTGTTTTTTCTCCGACACCTATGCTAATCCAAAATTTCACACCGGCCGTCTCATCACGGAATTTAGGAGTCACCTTTGATAAAAAAAATATTTTAGACAGCATATTTCACAAACTTGTCGTTGCTGCCTTTATCATATTCGTGACCTTGATTGAGGTTCACAGAGGACTACGACTTCTTGAATTCGCAAGTACTCATAAACGTTCCTTGGCGAACACATTAGTACACCTGCGTAAACTATCAAGGAGAACAACGTGGCACTCGCCTAATGGTAAAATACACTATCAGATTGACTACATACTCGTTCCAAGACGTTTCAAATCCAGCATCAACAAGGCAAACGCCAGAACATTCCCAGGGGCAGCGACCTAACATAGGCAGCGACCATGACTTGGTTCTGGCAACATTAAAACTCAAGCTGAAGAAGGTACATCACCAGAAAACCCATGTATTCGATTTGACATCGAGAAACTGAAGGACCTACAAATTGCTAAAATGTTTGAGGTTAGAATATTTGGCAAATTCACAGCTGTAAATTGCTTCGACGAAGACATAAACATCCTCACCGACAACATCAAGGGAGTTGATCAGGAAACACCCATGTAAGTACTTGGCAAAGAAAGGAAAATATCCAACCATGGATTACCAACGACATCCTGGATCTTTAGCGATATAAGGAGAAACATGAAGAAGACAAAGAACTCCAACTCTGAAGCTGCGGGACAATGCCGCAATGTCAGTCGCACCATCAGAACGGAAATGATAAAAGTAAAAGAGGATTTGATCTCAGAACAATGTTGCAACATTGAGAAAGGCACAAACGCGGGTAACTGCAAGAAAGCCTTTGATACACCGAAGAAGTTGACAAGAAAACAACAACACAAGGCTACAGTTATAGAAGATAGGAACGGCTCCCTGCTAACTGATAACGCGGCCGTTCTTACACGGTGGACTGAGTATTGCCAACAGCTCTACAATTACAAACGGAAACCAAACACCAGCATAGAGAAAAGCAAAACCAGCTGTGTTGATGAAATAGACGATATGCAAGTGATGAACGAAGAAGTTGAGGAGGCCCGGCGCCGACAACATTCCCGCAGAGCTGCTTAAGCAGGGCGGCCCTAAATTGATAAAGGTCCTCACTAAACTATGCCAGACGATCTGGAAAACAAAGGAATGGCCCAAAGAATGAACTCGATCCATGATCATTCCACTCCAAAATGGAAACCTAAGATTATGCAAACAATACAGTACCCTTAACCCGTCAGTCATCCAAGCAAGATCATGCTACGAGTCATTTTGAAAAGACTCGGAAGAAAAGCAGAAGAAATACAGGCTGACGAACACGCAGGATTTCAGGCCAGGAGAAGCACCACTGAGCAGATCAAAACACCTGCTTCACCAAAGAGACCTGATCCACAATTTCATTGACTTTAAGAAGGCGTTTGACCGTATCTGTCACGAAGACTTGTGGCAAGTGATGAGAAACTACAACTTCGTTAAAGATCTGATACAAGTCATACAGGCAAGGTACGCCAATTCAAACATTGCTGTCCGTCTAAAGAACCATCTTGGAGAACTGTTCAGAACAATATATTCCAGAACTGAGAGACATTAGTTATGAAGAACGACTGAAAGAATGTGGTTTAACAACACTAGAGACAAAGAGGTTCAGAAGAGATCAGATTGAAGTTCTTAAGATATTAAATGGGTATGAAAATATTGATAGAAATACGTTTTTTCCACTCAAGAAAGATAGTAGAACTAGAGGATAATAAATGAATGGAACAAATTATCTACAGATTGTGTAACTGCTAGCAGCGTAAATATGTTTAAAAACAAGTTGGACATATATCTCAGGAGGGCGGATTACACGTAGATGAACATTGTTGGACTCTCGATAAGCCAATGGCTTCCTTGTCCACTTGCCGTCTTGGCCTTTGGCTTGGATGGCAAATCTTGTTAAATCTTGTTAAATGTCATCGTGCAAAAATGTAAATAATACTGTACCTATTCGTTTTACAGTATAATAAAAAACTTTGTTTTAGTATACACTTATTATCGTAAGTTTTATTATTTAAAATATACGGTTCATGTTCATTTTATGAAGTGCATGCATACCATTTTAACAAATACTGTACCTTTTGTACTTTTACAAAATCTTTGATTGCTATTATTAAATGAGAAAAAGTGACTGCCTAAGTTATCTTAATTCAAAATTAACATTAAGTCTATGCTTATGCAAGTTTATACAATACATTATCCCATAAAATGTAAATGAATTAATAAAGATAAAGTGAGTGTTCATTAAATGTTTATGTTGATTTGCACAGTTTTGTAATGACTGAATATTTGTTCTTATTACACATAGGACACCATTCCGTAAAACAAGGCACAGTCAATGAATCATGGCAGACATTGGAGTTGAACGCACAAAGGAATACAATTAACCAAAGAACTCTGCGAGTTCAGTCGGTGAGAAAATAAACCAGCTTGGCACAAAATAGAAATCGGTGAACAACGTAGAAATTAATCAATCGGATCGACATGGATTGAGAAACTATTAGTGAAATGTGTCTATGACAAATCCATTGTGTTGCATCGCGTCTTACCAGTGGATACTTTATTGCTCATCAGATGAAATAGCAAAACACAAAACGTCGCCAGAAATTCGAAAAAGTAAACATAACACAGATAGCTACACAATAATGAAATATAATCAATGAAATGCAGTTCGCTCAGCCTCGCGCAAGAGATGATTTGTAATAAAAAAACAAATTATTATTAAATATCTAAACAGCAAACAAATGCATTTCTCATGCATTCAATATTTACGGACAAAATCCGTTAAAACGTGTTTTGTTCGTTTACAGTGCACCGCCTGTTATAATCAACTGTTTTTTTTTATAGGCCGCAAACGATTATCGTTCGCCTGTTTTGAAAATATACATTAACTAACCCAGTTATAGTTCATCAAATTGTTTAAACGCTCTCCATAGTTCTTTTGCACAAAACACCCCATTCGTGTTGTACTTTTGTCGTAAATCAATGTCTTTTTATATAACACGGACACCAGCAACGGCGTCTTCAAAGTTCTGTGTACAGACGAGTTTGATACAACTCAGACCCGGTAGGTGGCGCCATCGCTGCGGCACTGTTCGTCTCTCCCGCCATTTTCGGCGTTGCTGCAACTCCCGCCATTTCGAGCGCCACCTGGCGAATCTCGTTGCGCAGACTCGCTACGATGTCGCACTTCAGATCGTCCAGGTCGTCAGTCGAGAGCAGTGCTGCCGACCCGGCGGACGAGGTTAACCTCGGCGGCGTGAAGGAGCGGGAAGACTTGGAGCGATGCCTGCACTGCGGTGATGTGGTCTCGGCGGCCGTGTTTGGGGAGAGGCGGGTTCGCCGTATCGTGTGGAGTATGTCCTTTCGCAGGTTGTCCATGTGTACGCCGGAGTGGACCGCCTGCGTCTTACGGTCCTCTCGAAGCTCGTATCTGAGGAACAGTGCAGTACAAGCAGAAGTTGAACTAGTGCAGTACAAGCAGAAGTTGAACTAGTGCAGTACAAGCAGAAGTTGAACTAGTGCAGTACAAGCAGAAGTTGAACTAGTGCAGTACAAGCAGAAGTTGAACTAGTGCAGTACAAGCAGAAGTTGAACTAGTGTTGATGTTTTAGAAATGCAAAATTTATGGTTTAGTTTAATGGTCTTTATTTATTCATGATTTTATAAATTTTTCGTGATTTTAGATATTGGTTTAAATGATAGGCTTTGTAAATTGATTAACGTTCTTAGAATTGTAATGACATATGTTATGCATTTATTTATGTTTTATTTTGTTTATCTATTGTTTTGACTTGTATGTATATTTTATATTTTTAATAATATAACTGGATGTAAGAGTGGATGTGATCGATAGCCGAAAGGAAAATCACATTATAAACATGACACGGTTACCATCGTGAAATAAAGCGTTTACCTCTGCTGCTACTACTATAAATTGAACTCGACCCCATGTATATAGGTAATCATACCGTCGTGTATTGTTTACATTTTCTGTTAAAAGTACACTTTTACATAATAAAAAAATTATGTACTAAAAATACTGTTTTACCTAAAAATACATTTTTATATAAATATTTCAAAATATATTGACTGCCAAAATATAGGAAGCCAGAAACGTATTGGATCTACGAATACGCTTAACGATATTCCTAAACATATAACGGCCAAATTATAATTAAAAAGAACTTGGGTGATCAATATGTTGGAATATACATAGTTTATACTATGTAAAATATTAGCCATGTTCAAAAAGGAATGCGCATAACTAGCAAATATGACAGCACTGGCTACTGAACACATGATTAAAAGCGACACGACAGTCATTAGTAGATAGGTGTTGCAAACCCGCGTTACAAGCACCTCAGACTCGATATGTCCTGTTTGATCTCGAGCAGGTCGTCCTCGTTCACGCCATCTTGTCGCAACTTCTTCTTCCACTGATGTATGAAGCGACCAACCAGTCTCCTCATCACGTCCTACAACAGACGTCGTTCGGATGTCAGCAGAGAATTTTCATATCCTCGAGTGAGTGTCATAAGGCATATGCCATTTTCTTGATTGTGTTGCCCGGTGTACGATTTTGTAAATTGTACGTGACGTGATTGCATTGCCAACTATGCGCGACTGGGATCGTACGTGGCGTGAATGTGTTTTTTTCTCGCCAGGTGGCGTCACTTTCCATACTGTCTGTAGAGTAAAACAGTTCGAGCAACCGACCAGCCGCATTGAGCATTATATACCGGGGCTGTGTAGCTTACTTTTGCTAACTCTTTTATGATTAAGTTGCCAGTTGGTAGGAGTTTGTATGGATTCACTGTCAGTGCTGGTCTGTTTTTATTCGCCCTTGAATCATGAAACTACGGAAGTGTGCATATAATTGAGATGTGGCATGGCATACCGCTTGATATCACCAAACCAATCAATGAAATCAATGGATACGTTGTCATTGGTGTTACACAAACACGACCATATTTACTCGTTCATATCCACGTGATCCCATACATTTTGGTTGGATATTTTCCGTGACAGTATTATATTTACTGTCATTTTCAATCAATTTTTGACGAAACGACGGCAAACAATATTGATTCTTATTTACTTTTATTTTTGGAATTTATTTGATTTTAATATTACTATGTCAGTGTACATCATCGAGGCAATTTTACTCCACACATTCGCAGGTGTCAACACAAATTAGTTCTTACGTTTGCAATTATTTCTACATAAATATAATAATAATATATACAGTTTTAAAAGTAACGGTTTGTTGCAGGGCAGTACAAAATAATCACACCACAAAATGTGTAGTCACAGTAAAGTGTGCAGCCATTGTATGTTGCCGGTGAGTCGTCACTCGCTGGTTGTGATTTTTTACAGACTATAGTTCAGAAATGCCTCGGTAGGAGTAGCTGGCAGAATAACCAAAGCGGCAACTAATGTCATAATCTGGGGACTTCCAGAGACAGTTTGGTGCCCGAGTGATTTAACAAGATATAAGAAGAGTGCCATCGAAAACAAAACCCCAGAGGGCAATTGCACAATGAAGCGATATATCGAGGGACCCACAACACCGTGTTTAGGTGTTATGAGCCATGTGTTGCAGAGGCTAAACACGTCTCCACCTGAACCATGGGTAGCTTAGTTAATGTTCTGGCACTTAGCTTTTGAATAATCGTCAATAATAGGTTAATCGCAGCGGTATTATCGTAATTTATCGCAGCGGTATTATCGTAATTTATCGCAGCGGTATTATCGCACATTTTGCTTAGAAATCTTGCCTTTGACGTTCGGGCTTAATTTTCATGCTTTTTTCAGTTAATTGCCTAGAATTTATTTCGGTTATGCCACGAGTTCAAAACATTTTTTGTAGCGTACGGCAACACGTACGACGGAATGGAAACATTATCGATTGTAGAGCGTAGAAAATGTGTTGGGCCTAACGGATTGGCAATAAACGCAATGATATTAGTCCAGTATTGTTAGGTTAAACATATATTCAATAAAAAAACAGATTTTGGCACCACAAATCCACAATTGGATCTAGAGCTTACTGCAATATTCAAGGTGGCGTCCGAGATGGGGGAACCTGTTGTAAGTCAGCTGGAACTTCTGAACCAAATGGGCTAGAGGGCAAATATTGGTGTCAATGAACACCACTAAACATTGTATAATAATAGAACATGCATTTATTTAATTGTTGATCATATTCGAAGAAATATGAATAAACACGGCGACTTCCACCATGACACTATGTAAATTGTTGTCAAAATATAAAGGTATGTTTATTGCAGAAAGGCCAACTGAAGAAAACAGGTATTAGTGGCGAGACGAATAGGCGAAGGAATTAAAATGCATCGAGATAATGTGTGTTATACCTTAATATATATTTTCAATAATATTTGTGAAGGGATGGATACCTATGTCAGTGTCCAAGTCAACCAGACAAGAAACCGAATCATACCTCATATCTCGTGTGATCTGGGCTTGAGGGAACACTTCGTTTACGTCCGTTTGGTTGTGCCAACTTCTGCAATGTACAACATGCCGACATTGTATGGGAACACACCGTAAAGGTGGGCTGGATGCCACAACCAACTGTCTTCCGTTGTCTGCCACGCGATGTCAGTGCTCTTTAACGAATATCAAAATGACCATCATAACCAAAAAACTAGACAAATAAAAATTATGCTACGTTTAATCAGGCTATTAATCATGCTTATTTCGGGGATACATTTTACGCGAAATAATTTAATTTTATATGTCTATAAAATTAAACACGATATGATTTCCAAACCAAACCCGCTGACCGACATCAAAGTTGTTCCATTTATTTTGAATAGTGCTTAAATCAACCCTAGGGAAGAAATATCAATTGGTTTAATGCATAACGTTGATTGATGTCAGTGCACGCTGGACGTAATGGAAACTTTGGTGCACGAAGTAAATGCTTGAACGTGAATAGACAAAAAAAATTAAACACTAAAGCGCGATCCGGTTGAAATTAATGCGACGAATCAAAACATTACATGCAAACGAGGCATGCCACAAAAACCATGCAAGTGTACGGTGCAATGAGTGGTGCGAAAAATAGTTTACACATGCGCAGTTGAATGCGGAGAAGTAAAGACAACGCATCTTGAATCTTCCCTTGTTCGGAAACATGGTGTCAGTAACGCTGAAAGAGTCGATATCACCCTGGATACGCCTTAGCCAAACCTATTGTATGGCCAGTAGTGTCTCGAATTTCGAAGATTATAACGCTAACCTGCTACATATTTGGAATTACATTGATTAGACAGGGTAATACATTGATAAAACCGAAATTTTATTTCACAACGCTTCGTGAAATTCCTTCTTCGGCGCATTACAATCGTATATACGATGAGTAAACGTACTATGATCAAGATTATTATCACAACATACGTAGTGGAATAAATTATATCGGTTGTTATACAACGGCTAGCCGTGCTGATATCCTCTCAACGTTCACATGAGTATGTTTAACATAGGATTCTCAGAACGAGGCTGCCGTGCATTATCTGGATGGATATATCATGGTAATAAGACTATCTGATTGGTCTAGAGCATTTTACCGTGATATGCCAACCCAGATAACACAAGACAGCCTCGTTCTGAGAATCCATCTGATGTTTGCATAATTTTGAAGGCGACTAAGTACGTGCGTTGGCGAAGACACGTGATTGTTCGAACGCATTGGTGCGTGTTCTGTGATTGTTGTGATTTACGTAATCTACGTCAGACGTCCGCATCAGTTCCTCGAACGGTAGGAACGCTTCATGACACCGGCCTAGCAGCATATTTACAAATGTAGGAAATGAGAAAAGTATGCTCAAGTGTTAATTAGCAGTTATATGACGGACATAGCATCCTGTTTGTTGACGTCACTCGAGTTTCACCAGCCATATAACATCACGAGTGCCGCTCTCGTGACATCAACAAACGGTGTATTATTCCCTAAATACAGCCGGAATACTGCGGAATTTAGACGTTGCTTTCTACAACGAACGTCTTGCCAGGAATCCCGATTCTTGCGCAACGTTCAACCCGTGCATATGATTCCACGCCATTGCATCGCTCTCTGTAACGTTTGCGTAACTTGCCGCAGCACCAACTGCTACATGTGGCAAGCAGCAGACATTTATGCAAGTTGACTGACATCGTGACTTGCAAGTGCATAGACAAATCAAATCTTGTGGTTTTTCTCGCCATTTTATGTACGGAGATCTGTGATTGACGACACTGGCATGCTAACAGGGCAGTTCAATGCCAATCTATATATTTTGTCCGCTCAAAAGTACTGATGTAAGATAACTATGCTGACCCACATAATATTTTCATCCTGTGATCAGAATTCTTCATGGGGTCAGCATCCTATGGGATTCACTTTATTATACTGCGGCCGGTATCCCGGTGTTCCGAAAATGCATAATGAAACACAATTCGGAGAATCTACTATTGCCTATCATTTTACGTAGGCGACCGCTGTTCTTCGGTGATTAGTATTTTGCCTGTTACGCATATTCTACGCGTATGGATTTCCTCTCCTGTTGTATGGCAGGGTGAATGTGAAACGGTATAACAATCAGTGCAATGTGCTTCCGAAGTTTAAGACGTCGTAAGATGTGCAACACACAGCATGCATAGAAAGACAAAGTAGAGCCACTAATGGGTAAATCGTGTCCTTTCTAGGTATACAATTCTAATTTGAACTAACAGCGCCGACTGTTGCCTGGTTGGCCGTTCAGCCGTGGTTCTTGTTAAGATACATACATAAAGACAGAGAGATAGGCAGAAAGACAGAACGAGCGAAGCGAGCGAGCGAGCGAGAGAGAGGAGATAGGGTAGAGAGAGAGAGAGAGAGAGAGAGAGAGAGAGAGATGAGAGAGAGAGAGAGGAGGGAGGGAGGAGGGAGACGGAGAGAGAGAGAGAGGAGGAGAGAGAAAGAGGTGGAGAGAGAGAGAGAGAGAGTAGAGAGAGGAGGGCGAGAGAGAGAGGAGAGGAGAGAGAGAGAAGGAGAGAGGAGAGAGAGAGAGAGAGGGAGACATTGAGAGAGAGAGAGAGAGAGAGAGAGAGTGAGAGAGAGAGAGATAGAGTTAGAGAGAGGAGGGGAGAGAGGAGAATGAGAGAGATGAGAGAGAAAGAGGGTGAGAGAGAGAGAGAAGAGAGAGAGAGAGGAGAGAGAGAGAGAGGAGAGGGAGAGAGATAGATAGAGAGTGAGAGAGAGAGAGAGAGAGAGAGAGAGAGTTAGAGAGTGAGAGAGAGAGAGGAGAGAGAGAGAATTAGAGAGAGAGATAGAGAGAGATAGAGAGGGAGAGAGGGAGAAATTGAGAGAGAGAGAGGGGGGGAAGAGAGAGAGAGGGCGAGAGAGAGAAAGAGAGAGAAGAGAGAGAGAGATAGACACAGAAAGAAGAGAGAGTCAACAACCAAACTGAAATGAGAACAACATCAGAGAAAGTTCCCGCAACAATGACAAGTGACGAAGTCGACTGTGACACCGAACGACAAAGGAAGTACGACGCGTTTGCCGCGACAATGAGAAGTGATGAAGTTCACTTTGACACCGAACGACATAGAGGTACGACGACACTGCAGCATCCCGGACACTGTTACCTCTGGGCTGGTTCGTGGACGATGTTCTCCGTCCATCGGCATGTCACCAGCGACATTGTCAAAGGCAAAGACCGTGCGTGTTTGTGAAACTGCGTATCACGGATATATTATATCGCCCCTGCAATTCAGTAATGTATTTTGCAATGGATGGATAACTCGATCGATATCGTCTAAGAATTCACGCCGTCATTGCCTAACACAGCATTGCGTTCAATGTTAAAACATTACTACCACGGAATAAGACACGCCAAAGAGAGGTTACTGATGGACATGCATGGTGGGTCATGTGATGTGTGCATATTTATTTATTTGTTTGGTTGTCTAGTTGTTGTTATCAATGATGTTTGCGCGCGTGCGTGCGTGCGTGCTGTGCGGTGCTGTGCGTGTGTGTGTGATTGTGCATGAGTGAGTGATGTGAGTGAGTGAGTGAGTGAGTGAGCGTGCTTGTGTGTGTGTGTGTGTGTGTGTGTGTGTGTGTGTGTGTGTTTTGTGCGTGCGTGCGTGCGTGCGTGCGTGCGTGCGTGCGTGCGTGCGTGTGTGTGTGCTCATTCTGTTCATTTTGAAACTGGAAGTTAATGTTTGTAATGTTTTCGCAAATGAAATCTCTGAAAAAATGGCACGTCTGTAGTGACGAATACCCTGAAACTGTTAGACGCTCGTAAAATCTAAAAGCATTCCAAATCGGTCGGACATTAGCGACGGTAGAACGTTGTCTTTGGCGCCTAGGAAAATGTATCAATATCAAGTTGAAATGGACACAGCTAGCTAATACCCATGTTCAAAATATTACAACGGAAAACAGTTGATGTGAGTGCAGACCCGTTACATTACAACGTTGGGTTGGTGCATTTCTATGTTTGCAAATAGCGCGGCTGCTGTGTACACGTTGTGGATCACGACCGTGATATTTTTTATTTTGCGGTAGGTTTGAGGATATATAATGTAGACCATATTTGCCAATTGTTCAACAGAGTTCAGAAGCGGAAAGATTAAATAAAAATGTCAAGTGAAATTGGCGTAATTATGGATCAACCATCACATTTGCTTGCGCGCGCAGCAGAAACGAAGGAATTGGCTCGGAACAAATGCTTTGTGTGAAGATGGCTTTATATTATTGATTGATTTAACAATTAGGTGCAAATGTGTTTCCTCAAATGCACCAGTCGTAGCAATGACGTGTAAACAGCTGCGTCAAGATTAGCGGGTCAAACACTGCGTTTCGGTAAATAAAAATAGAAGTCTATGTATTGGTCGAATTTTTATTAACTTTGATATCTGGTTGGCTATTTGTGTTTAGTTTTTGTGTTGTGCTTGATGATATGTTGGAATATCAGTCAATGTTATGGATATTACGGAAAAGGGTTGTGAAGAGATTTTTGTCATAAAATAAACCATCTCACGCGCATGAAAAAAAATTTCTAATACAATAATATTATATTGATAATTATAATATTATTATTTTGAATACAATACAAGTATGCCATTCTATATCTTGTGAATAATGTAGTATAAACCAGTAAATTTTTTTATATCTGCAAATCCAACGGCTGCTGCACGAACATAGCATACCATGACCGCGATTCAAAGACGTTCGGATGTAAATTGGTCTTGGGAATTGATTTGTGTTAATTGGCAAACCGGATAATATATATCCCAGAACATCGGATATATTCTGGGATATACAGTATCTGGGTTGCCAATTAACACAAATCAATTCCCGTAGTCCTTCTATAAAAAATGGTTAATTTGAGTAAAAAAACTGTGTTTCAGAAACCCAGCTTCATATCAGTGCATTGATATACAAAACAGTAAACGTACAGTTCATCGTACGTGTAGTACGTTCGTTTCGTTTATTTGAAGCAAACATGTATAACGATCGTTCTCGCAATGTGTTTTATTTGCAGTAAATAAATTAATTTTGGTCATCCCATCGGTGGAAAAAGAAACAACTCCAGGTTACACATGCGCGTTTTATATGAACTTCCGTTTCACACAGTCCAGTGTATTTTATATTTTCGTGTAGGTTTGCGTATATATGTAACATACACAACTTTTGCCGAATTTCTGACAAGGTGAGAGTAACTTAAAATTACTAGTGAATAATTATGAATGAACCATCAAATTAGCTTGCGCGCTCTGCAGGAACCGTGGAATTGGCTTGGACCAACTTATATGTGTGAATGATGCTTGTTGCATGCGTAGCCCGTAATATATTATTGATCGGTGAGGTGCATATGTATTTCCTCAAATGCATCAATTATCACAAAGACGTGCAAAGCATTCATTCTACTGGTTATAAAACAGCACGTGATTGTAAGTGTGTTTCACCAGAACAGTGTCGAACAACACTAAATCGGTAAATCGTAAGTCCTTATCAAGTTTTCACGGAACATTACGCTTAGGTATTTGTGTTTATACTGTCAACGTCATCACTGACAATGCTTTAACTACGGGGCTCGGGGCTGTATGTGTGGTTGAATGCTGTTGGTGTTTACAATGCCAGAAGAATCGCCTTACCAATGAACGCTTTTGTGCTGTCTATTTAAATGTCTCGTGTAGGCCTGTATTTTTTTTTATTTGTAAACGTACTGCATTTAGCGCTGCCTTTGTGTAAAAAGTGACACTGCAAATGTAGTTATGTGTGTCAAGAAATTGTACGACACGCATAGCGTATGTGAAGAAATGGCATGCGTACGTTTATATGTGTGTGTGTGTGTGTGCGTGTGCGTGTGCGTGTGCGTGTGCGTGTGCGTGTGCGTGTGCGTGTGCGTGTGCGTGTGTGTGTGTGTGCGTACTGCACGTAGTAACTTTTGTCGGGAAGTGGCATTTCACGTAAATGACGTTTGTGATGAACTGACAGTGCTCATAGTAATGTTTGTCAAGAAGAAACATTGCACATAATGACATTTGTCAGGACTTGACACTGCACGTACTAACTTCTGTCAGGAAGTGGCACTGTGCATGGTAACGTTTGTCAGAAAGTGGCACTGCGCATAGTAACATCTGTCAGGAAGTGGCATTGGACATAGTAACGTTTGTCAGGAAATTGTATTGCACATAATCAAGCTTATGGAAAATTGGTTGTTCTACCGTTGAGCACCTACAACGGATTTCATAGTTCGTTGTTCCACCAGATATGTTCACAGAATCTGCTTTACCAATATGACTACCTAGTGGCAGCTCGGGGCTGTATGTGTGGTTGAATGCTGTTGGTGTTTACAATGCCAGAAGAATCGCCTTACCAATGAACGCTTTTGTGCTGTCTACTTACATGTCTCGCGTAGGCCTGTATTGGTTGAATTTGTAAACGTACTGCATTTAGCTCTGCCTTCGTGTAACAAGTGACACTGCAAATGTGGTTACGTGTGTCCAGAAATTGTATGACACGCATAGCGTAAGTGAGGAAGTTGCACTACACACATTAAATTCTAGGAAGTGTGTTTGCGTGTGTGTGTGTGTGTGTGTGTGTGTGCGTGCGTGCGTGCGTGCGTGCGTGCGTGCGTGTGCGTGTGCGTGTGTGTCAACCTAGCCAAAAGACGAAATGTTTAATGCGTATCCACGCATGCGTGCTCGACGGCGTGAATTCGCACCTTAATTAGGTTTGTGCAAACTTGCTTTAAAGAAATGTGTTTGTTTGCACATGAATTGTAATGTTGTTGTTTATGTGCATTAATTTATACTAATTAGCAGATGGTTGTCTAGGCACGAATAAATGTTGTCTTATGTGGCGTGGATTTGGTACTTGTCACTAATTCCGTATGAGATAGTGCATGTTAGTGCACGTGCACTAACATGCACGTGCACTAACATGCACGTGCACTAACATGCACGTGCACTAACATGCAACGACGTGTTATTTCAGAAACACTCCACTTCATAACCCAAAATGTCTAACAAAATGTTGACAACTCGTTCAACAACATTAACTTTCGTCAACATATTAACTAGTGTATGCGTTAATTGATATACGCTATGAACGGGCGCTAGCTCAGGTGATAAATACATAACTAGTGTAACACTACGTAGTGTGCTAATATTAATACTTACTTTCCGGTGTATAAGCTGTCCAAGCGGCAACAGCTGCCAATGAAATATTGCCTAAAATTTTCTATTGTAATTGACCTGGGAAATTAGATAAGGGAATCCTCAGATCTTTAAATATCATCTTGTATCATTGGTTTCCCTGCACACTCCTTGAAATATAACTGACGACAACAAATGCACAACAACGTAACTAATATAGGGAAATTGGGGATGCATACGAAATAATGCCGGTCTCGAAGCGAGTGAAACTTGATGACAATCGTAAATCGTATAAAGGAGCTACATGCTTCAACAACGAGCTTTCCGTGTTAATGGAACAACGTCAGGCAGTCGATGGGACAAACATGCAACAGTGGTCCGTATATCAAATTACCCCTTTGCGCAATTGCTTCAAATCTAATTGAGCCTGTTCGTTAAATGGATGAGCTTGTTTGTTAAATGGATGAGCCTTGATGTTTGATGTATGAACTGTTCGTGATTCCGACCATTAATCTTAAATGATCTGACATCAAGAGGCTGCATAACATGTGGCCTTTCCTGAACAGGTTACGGTGACTGCTGTCTAGTTAGATCTCATTAAAAGAACAACGCCTGATCGTGTTATCGTAAGATAATATATATATATATATATATATATATATATATATATATATATATATATATATATATATATATATATATATATATATATATATATATATATATATATATTAACATCTTGACCCCAACCCCCAATGTGTTTAATTAATTTGACCTTTCCAAATTTACCGACCTTTTCGTTCAGCAGGCAATATAAACATGATATTTGTGTCGAAACATTCAAATTAACCAATAAACGGTTATTATACGAAACAGTCGTGGTTCGGTTGAGCGGTTAAGATGCTAGAACAGACATAATGTATAATAGATCACGTGGTTTTATGACCAGACGTTGTCCCTTTAATAACACTTTAAAAAGCTTATGTTCGTAAAATACGTATTCTCATAAATGTGATCATCAAAGCGGGTATTGGTACATATTTTCTAATTTTCATTCCTCCAGTCTAAGGGCCTATCACATTTATTATCAATCTATGATAAGTTGAGTTCTATTTCCGTCACCTGCTTCCCCGGCGGCTACGCCCATAAGACAAGACTTACCAACGAGCCTAACAGTCGTACCTTTGCGCCAGTACCGTCGGCCGTCGTACAACGAGCTGTCCTCAAACCCGGCTGTTGTCGTTTGACGAAACAGCCACACAATAATCCCTTGATCGCCCGCAGCCACTTGCAGACCGACTTCGGACTAATGATGAGATTGAACGGAGGTGGGAGAGTTGAGCCCTCGTCGAAATAGCCCATCCACAGCTTGGAACGGGCAAATTTCCACTCCCGGTCAGAATGGTCCTGTAGGAATGAATTTTTCAAATCACCAGCGAGCAATTAGTTTTATTTTCATAGCAAACGACGGTAGCCAAAAATCATGCTTTTGATTACACAAAATTACAAGTGGTAATAACTGTTTTATTTTAAAGCAACTTGATATACACAGTACAGAAGACTGCGCTATAAAAGAACTGTGTATTATTTACTATTAACTAGCATCCCTAAAAAGGTTACTTTTTTCTTTTGCGGACGTGGTTTGACTTTTTCTATAAAAGTAATGCGTAAATCAGTAAAATATTCATGGCTAAACGTCGAGGTTTTTTGGTCGGTGGAATTCAGTACACTCACAGAAACTGTGTGGAATGTTGACCGATATGTAAAGCTTGCAATTTGTAAACATCTATCACATAGCGCGAATTACACGAAAATGGAACATTATCAAATACTTTTTATATGGTGTGTGTGTGTGTGTGTGTGTGTGTGTGTGTGTGTGTGTGTGTGTGTGTGTGTGTGTGTGTGTGTGTGTGTGTGTGTGTGTGTGTGTGTGTGTGTGTGTGTGTGTGTGTGTGTGTGTGTGTGTTAAATAGTGAAAACACTACATTAGATAAGAGAATCCTACTTTATTTCTTTAGAAATCATATTGTCACACTCTTTCTACTTATATATTTGGCATTAGTGTTTGCATTTAGAAGTACAACAGAAGTATTATGTTGTTGTTACTTTGTATAAAACCACATGTACGTATGTATAAATGAAAAATGGAATGGCATTGTACAACTGTTTAACCAGCTCTCCTTTAGGTACATTTAATGGAAGCTAAAGTCAACATTTGTGACACGTTTAGATCCAATCAAAACAATCGGTCATGCCAATACAGAGAGACCACATCCTGGAGGAAATAAGTGCCTTACCTCTATTTCCTGAAACGAGCTCGACATCATGGCTATGAGCATGTTGATGAGCACTATGATGGCCATTATATGGTAGACCATGAGAAGGATCTCCCCGACCCGCTTCGTGAACGACTGCATCGAACCCTCTCGCACTGTGCTCAGTGGCATCAGGCCAAACAACGCCCAGAACAACGTCAGATAGCTGTTCCATATGCTACAATGAACCGTGCAACGTGGCATTAAGCCGAACAATGTATATATCCTGCAATATCGGGTAGTTGATGCAACACATCGTGCTATTAGGCATTAGGCCGAACAATGCCTATACCCTGCAATATCGGGTAGCTGCTCCATATCCCACAAAGAACTGGGCTAGATATTAAGCCGAACAATACCCAGAATATCGTCAGTTAGCTGTTCAACGCCCTGCAACGAACCGTTCTAAGTTGTATTTTAAAAGCCGAAATGTATAAATATTAGATCCTTCATTATGAGATAGCTCCTGCATGTACTGCAATGATCCGTTCAACATGATATTATGCCTAAAAACGTATATTATCTTTCAATATCAGGTAGCTGTTCTATGCCCTGCAATGATTCGTGATCATTGGTATTATGCCGAACAGCACCCAGAACATCGTCCAATTGCAGTCCTATATTCTGCAATGCACTGTGCTAGGTGGTATCATCCCATGATAACGCAACAATGAAAACACACAGAAGGGCACCCCAATAACAATGCTTCCCACAGTAACTTATTCGATTAATCACGCATAAAGCTATAGAGCAACACCACAATATTGCGCATTGCATGTTGTTTTTGGTTAACTGTTCTGTGCTGCTTCAAAGTACGCCATGAAGACGGCGAGACTTACGGTTCGAACGGGTTTTCGAATGGGTCACCGTGCCGTGGCATGCTTGAGCCGCTGCCCCTGACGTATGAGTTCATGGTCCCCATCACTTGTGCCTCGCTGTCGTACGAATGGACACATGAATGAAAACATCTTGCTTTCCATTAAAACTTGACCACGAGACTAACTAAGTACATCTAGTGTAGTTATTTGCAATCGCTACTGCGCTGCCATACAAGACATATCTACGTATTCTAAGCGGTTGGAAAATGGTACTAATAATTCATTTATCAACTGGTTTGAATAAGCTGATAAAATAAACATGTAGCACACACGCACGCACGCACGCACGCACGCACGCACGCACGCACGCACGCACGCACGCACGCACGCACGCACGCACGCACGCACGCACGCACGCACGCACCCACGCACGCACGCACACATCACGCACGCAAGCACGCACGCACACAAACACACACACACCCTAAAAATATGTAGTAATTAAGTAGCGGCCAGCTAATGACAGCATGGCTTACAAAACAAACTGACTATTTAATGTCAATAATATATGTGCAGCAGTAAACAAATGGGAATGTGTGTTGCAAAGTAAACACGTAGTAATAATGTAGCTGTCAGCTCATGGGAGCATAGCTTGCATAACATCCTAGCTTCGTAATATCTGTACAACAGTCAACCAATGGAAATACACGCAACAAAACAAACCTGTTGTAATTAAGTAGCTGTCACTAATAAGAACGTACTTACGAAACAAGTGTGTTATTGAACATACGTACAGCTGTGAACCAATGAGACGTGTTACAGAACACACCTGTAATAATAGTACAGCTGATTGAGTCCACACGCGAACGATGTAAGAACGAGGAAGAAGATGAAGAGGAACTTCCCGATGTCAATAAGCATGCAGCCGAGGGAGATCTGCAGCGGCCCGAGCTGCGCGTTGGCCTGAAAGAGGAAGATGATGCGGCCGAAACTGAAGACATTGGCGATGGCGAAGACACCCTCGGAGACGAGTGTAGGGTCGGCATCAGGCCACTGGTCGCGCGGCAGATAACTCGGGCCGTACGTCTCTGTGAAGTAAGTCTGCGCGAAAGCGACGCAGCGAAGCGACACGGCGCAGAGGAAGAGCGAGAGCATGATGAAGTCGAGCCAGTTCCACCATTGGTGCGTGTAGGCCTTGAAGCCTTCGTCCCATAGTTGCTTACACTCCGACCACACGAAGCCTGAAATCACAACACGTTGTCTTTATTAAGACTGCAACACAATGCATGCAAAGTATTACATTAAAACGCACACTCCTCGTATATATACTGTTTCCTATTTGGATCGACCTGTGTAGATACCACCGACACTATTTGTGTTTTAATCGACTAGCAAGCGAAGTAACTGGTACAGCTGATAATAATACATCAAGTAAAGACCATGGCGTTCGATTCAATAGAGTGCTCGGTTGGCCAAAAAGCGCTCTGTGTATTGTGGAGGATGTTGTTCCCCAGGGGCTTTCAGATGACCGGAAGCTATCATGGGTCCGCTACGGAGACCTTCCGGTAAGTGGTTGGTCCTTCTAACGTTTCAGTAGAATGTCACCAGTTGATTGGTTGAGCTATATTATTATTATGAAATGCAACCACGTGGACATTCCATTGTCATTGTGACAGGTTGGATATTATTGGTGCATTGACGTTCAGGACTCGGACATATATACATATTCTGGACTTATGTTAAGGTTTGGTCTACCTTAAATATAAGTATATAATTATGACTACGTACACGCGTTACCTGTTAATTAATAAATAAATGCAATGAATCTCACCGAGCACGTAGATAGTGATGACGAGCTCGAGCGTGGTGGGCGGCGGCCCGCGCTGCTGCCGCCGGATCTTCTGCTCCTCGCTGCCTGTGCTTACGTTGGTGGAGGCGAGGATGAGGAGAACGAGGAACACGCCGAACGACGCGCTGTGGTACATGAACTTCATGAATGGCGTGCGCAGGATGCGGCCCAGCTTGCTGTGCGGCATGAGCAGGTAGACAAGCGCCACCAGTGGCATCAGACATATGAGGCTGAATATTATGCATACCTGTAGAGAAGATGAAGATTTATTGGCGCTGTCTTGACGTAAAATATAAGTGGAAGGCACACAATGAAAAGAACCTTCTCAAAAAGTATGAAAGGTTGTACACTTGGAAACACTAAACACGATGGCTAATGTGGCTCAGGACCGCGGAATATTTCTATCAAAGAGGGGTGCTCGCTTTCTCCACTGACACTGTCCGTGACATTTGTAACTGTTAACTTAGCAGACATGTTTTGCAAATGTACTTTCATACCGGGAATTCCTTCACGGTAGTTTTCATTGTCATTTTCTCCAAGTGCTTACATATTTGTTTTACCTTTTATACGAACATATATAATGTATTTCGACATGACTAAAAGAGGGCGCTCCCTATTTTAAAACAAAACATTTATACTAGTATAAACCGGGTTATAACAAAATAGTTGCACAGGGGTAAAAGATACAGGTTGAAAATTGCCACAGTTGTCAAGCACATGTATCTCGATTATATATGTAAGAAGAACAATGAGATTGTAATTTACAAATAGTATAATTGTTGATTAAGAGACACGAGAAGGGAAGCACGACATGTGGGCCCTCACAGATAATGATTAACGAAACTAATAGGAACACGCTTAGCAAATTAGTGATGCGCTATTTCCCCTCTTACAATACCGAGGAGCTTTCTGCAAGTCTGGCACATTATAACTATGCACGATGGAGCGCATTGTTAAGAAACAGTGAACTGGTCCGACCTTGGCGAGGTAATGGTGTTTCCGCCAGCCGGGCAGCCCCTCGTACCAGATGGACGCCAGCAGCTGCTGACAGTGCGGATGGGCAACAAACTGTGACAAAGAACGAGACGTCGCTGATATACACGAGTTTGAAGGTACATAGTAATTGTTTTATTGCGTGTTCATTGCACACGAATGAAGTGCTAGTGATTTTGAGACGGTACCTCTTTGGGATTTTTTTCTCCACAAAAGTATATTTGGAACACGGAAATGGAAATATATGAGTATTAAACAGTTTTGTTTAAAACAGAGGCTTACATTTCATATGATCGTGTCAGTGATGGTAGGATACTTGTGTATGTACTCAAAACGTCTTGCTTTTTTGGCTACACGTCTCAGGGAGCATATCTCATGTCGACATAACTTGCAAAAATATGTGTCATTTTCATACACTCAGTATCGTTAATTTTTGTACAGGACAGGAAAACGTTAATATGGTCGCCT
The DNA here is from genome assembly GCA_963662155.1 of Lamellibrachia columna. Classification (NCBI taxonomy): domain Eukaryota; kingdom Metazoa; phylum Annelida; class Polychaeta; order Sabellida; family Siboglinidae; genus Lamellibrachia; species Lamellibrachia columna. Next base: position 12,032,504 of record OY759274.1, read on the forward strand.
GTGAAAAAAGGAAATACTGATCTGACCCCTTGTCTTCACATTCGTAATGTAAAGTAAGAGTACAGAGTAAAAGCACAGTGTAAATACAATGTAAGGTCGGTTTCTGGAAGATATAGGAGTTTGACTCCATGCTATGTGCTGCCATCTATCGGACTATCATCGAGATAGCATCTGACCAACATATCCATGGTCATCAACACTGTTCTTGTCTCAGCTATCCATCAAACTCTCGCTGTCCATCACGCCGAGTGCAGTCGGGTCAGTCGAAGAGGGCACTGTGTCGACGCGCGGGCAGCTGGTTATGAAACGGCGAGGGCAACCAGATCTAATTATGAGCGTATGTAGTGACCAGGAACGACAACCAGGGGAGGTATGCCTCGAGAACTTGGACACAATAGCAGCAATTGACCGACGTCGTTTGATACGATACAGGCGTCGCAATGAGATTGCGATCGCATTAGCAGCGAGCGACACGTTGACAGCCACTGACGCTTCAATCTAATCCTAACCGGACGAATCATCGGTCGCGAGGTCGTGGCAAAACTGTTTGAACGATGCATACCAAAATGTCATGTCCTGTTCACGTCATGTGCGAGCATAGTGCTTCATAGGTCATCCGTTTGCTGACTTGTGTAACCTTGTTAGGTTGTTGTTATGTAAACAAGGTTGTTATGTAAACAAGGTTGTTATGGGTTTCACTAGTTGGCCATCTGACAGTAGTAAACGTTTTATGTAAGCGTAAGTATGTGTGGGTGCGTACGTTTTATATAAGCGTAAGTATGTGTGGGTGAGTAGTTTTATATAAGCGTAAGTATGTGTGGGTGCGTACGTTTTATATAAGCGTAAGTATGTGTGGGTGCGTACGTGCGTGCGTGCGTGCGTGCGTACGTGCGTATGTATAACAGACCACGTTGCATACCATACTATCATTTAGCTTACGGAGATTGATAACTGCGATTATGTGACCATGATGCTTTGCATTGCCGACGTCACGTGTTTTAAGTAGTTCGGCTTGTCATCACGTTTAAGGATTTGTCTCTGTCGCGTGGAG
>OY759274.1:12036054-12038554 GCA_963662155.1 Lamellibrachia columna
GGATTTGTAAAAGTCGTTCCTTGTGTTATTATTGTTGGCACGTTCAACGATAAGATCCCGTTACAAAAGTTGTTCCCGTTCGTTAGCTTCTCGAGTCCGTGGTGCGAGAGGTTGCGGGCGAGGTACCGCACGCAGTGCTGACGACGTTACAATTTCACAGGCGAATGCGACGCGGATAAATTGACTGGGCAAGGAGTTATTGAACGCGTGCGTGTGCGCGTACAATTTCACATCGTAGTTGTAAATCCATACACTGATCGTTTGTCGTGGAAATCTACGCTGACTCACGACCGGGATGATTACAGGCGTGCTTTGTAACTGCCGCTTTCGTAATGATGCTGGCATCGTACGTATGCGTTGTGTCCGTATCGATATTTCCGGCTATTGTTGCGGACGGTAGCATGGATATGACGACTAGAACGGAAGGGTTTGGAGAGAGAAGGGAAGGTGATGGAGAGGGATGGGAAAGAGATGTGTGGGCAGCAGACTAGGATCTTAAAATGAAGCGGGAAAAGGGATATAGGTAAAGACGCAGATAAAATAGGAATGCCTATGATTGTTTGTGTGTGTGTGTGTGTGTGTGTGTGTGTGTGTGTGTGTGTGTGTGTGTGTGTGTGTGTGTGTGTGTGTGTGTGTGTGTGTGTGTGTGTGTGTGTGTGTGTGTGTGTGTGTGTGTGTGTGTGTGTGTGTGTGTGTGTGTGTGTGTGTGTGTGTGTGTGTGTGTGTGTGTGTGTGTGTGTGTGTGTGTGTGTGTGTGTGTGTGTGTGTGTGTGTTGTGTGCGAGTCAACAGAACAGAACAGAAAGAAAGGAAACATCAAAATCGTGCATTCGTTGTGTCTAACGTCAGGTTCACTGCCGAGTTTCTTCCTCGTAATTCCTTTCATAGCTGCTCAGATGCTTACATTGTTGACATATTCCATTGCTTAGATTGTTGACATGTTCCACTGCTTAGATTTTTGACATGTTCCACTGTTTAGGTTGATGACATGTTCTACTGCTTATATTGTTGACATTTCCACTGTTTAGATCGTTGACATGTTCCACTGCTTAGATTGCTAACATTTCTACTGCTCAGATTGTTGACATGTTCTACAGTTTATATTGTTGACATGTTCCACTGCTTATATTGTTGACATGTTCCACTGCTTATATTGTTGACATGTTCCACTGCTTATATTGTTGACATATTCCACTGCTTAGATCGTTGACATGTTCTACTGCTTAGATTGTTGACATTTCTACTGCTTAGATTGTTGACATGTTCTACAGTTTATATTGTTGACATGTTCTACTGCTTATATTGTTGACATATTCCACTGCTTAGATTGTTGACATATTCCACTGCTTAGATTGTTGACATGTTCTACTACTTATATTGTTGATATTTCTACTATTTATATTGTTGACATGTTCTACTACTAATATTATTGACATTTATACTGCCTAGATTGTTGGCATTTCTACTGGTTAGATCGTTGACATGTTCTACTGTTTATATTGTTGACATTTCGACTGCTTAGATTGTTGGCATGTTCTACTTCTTGGATTGTTGACCTTTCTTATCCCCTCCACGTTTCATCCACCTCCGCCTTTCTCACATCCATCTTAACGCATTCTTAATTGTGGTATGTTCCTTTTCCTGCACCGCCTCTGCTCTGTAAATGGTAATCAACCCCCTCCATATACACGCACCCCCCCCCACACACATACACACACACGCACGCACGCACACACACACGTTTACAGATCGCTGTGACACCCGCCGGCACTGACCTGTTTCTGTTCGTACTTGAGCGCTAGTTTGAGCCTCGACAACATCAGCGACGACGACTCGTAGTGGTAATCCTCGTCGTCGCTGTCACAGCCTCGATTGAGGACAGCCATCACCTCCTCATTGCTCCGACACTGTTCCAACAGGTCGCAGGCGTAACACTTGCATTGGGCACTCAGGCCGGCGTAGATGTCCTTGAATTCGTCCTCCTGCACGTAGACGAGAAAGCGAAAGTGGATGAAAGTATATGACATTCCCAGAGAGGAATGTGTGCGTGTGTGCGTGTGTGTTTGTGTGTGTGTGCGTATGTGCGTATGTGTGTTTGTTTGTTTGTTTGTGTGTGTGTGTGTGTGTGTGTGTGTGTGTGTGTGTGTGTGTGTTGTGTGTGTGTGTTTGTGTGTGTGTGTGTGTGTGTGTGTGTGTGTGTGTGTGTGTGTGTGTGTGTGTGTGTGTGTGTGTGTGTGTGTGTGTGTGTGTGTGTGTGTGTGTGTGTGTGTGTGTTTGCACTAAAAGACGAAACATGCCCATTAAGCAACATAAATCGCACCCGTAATTATAAAACAACAATATTCCGTGTTGTTGACATCCCTGCGCGAAAGCTACTTACTTGTAATCACAAACACTTTCACCGTTAATTACCCATTTGTACGGTTTAGTGAATTGTCATTGTCAAATGGCACAGTTCTGACCCCATTTGTCTTCAGTTTATAGCCGGCGATCTACCACAG
>OY759274.1:12043554-12181054 GCA_963662155.1 Lamellibrachia columna
TGGATACACCCGCGATCCAAACATTGGTACCTCTTGGACTATGTCATTGTTCGCTCCCGTGACCGAAAAAAGACGTCCGCATTACACGGGTCATGCGTGGAACTGTTGCCTGCTCAACGGACCATCGCCTGGTTCGATCAATCATGAACATTTACTTTGCTTCCAAACATCGTACACGTCCAAAGACCAGCAAGAAGAAGTTCAAAGCCCTCCAAAACCCAAACAAAAGAACCAAATTCCAGGAGTGTCTCTCCAATCGGCTCCTTGATGTCCCTTCAGCTGACGCCAATGTTGAACAGCAGTGGGATGCACTTAAGCCAGCCATCCACAAAGCTTGTACTGAGACAATCGGCCACACCTCACGCAAGCACCAAGACTGGTTTGAAGGGAACAATCGGGAGATTCAAGACCTCCTTGAACGCAAGAGAAAAACCAGAAGTCCGTCTTGCCACAATGCAAATAAAAAACAATAAAGCTTGTGGCCCGGATGGCATCCCTGCAGAAATCCTGATGTTTGGTGGCGAGAAGCTCGCAAACGGACTTTATGAACTTATCAGCAAGATATGGCATGACATGGAAATTCCACCAGACCTCAGAAATGCTAACATCGTCACCATCTAAAAAAGGGAGATAAATCAGACTGGGAACTACCGAGGCATTGCCCTATTATCCATTGCTGGGAATGTACTCGCCTGAGTTCTCCTGAATCGCCTGCTCCCACTGACCGAAGAGATAGTCCTTGAACACCAGTGTGGCTTTAGACCATCTCGAGGAACCACCGATATGATCTCTGTGGCCCGACAAATTCAGGAGAAATGTCGGGAACAAAATCAAGAACTATTCATGGCCTTTATTGACTTGACCAAGGCCTTCAACTCCATCAATCGTGAAGCTCTTTGGAAAGTCTTGTCCAGGTTTGGGTGCCCTGCCAACTTCATCATCATCCTGAGACTTCTTCATGATAAAATGACTGAAACAATGGGACTGAAACTGAGCCTTTCACCAACCGAAAAGGGGTCAAGCAAGGATGCATTAAAGCACCGACCCTTTTCACTGTCTACCTATGCACCATCCTTTTACTCGTTCGCGACCAACTTCCCCATGGCGTTAAACTTGACTACTGGCTTGATGGGAGGCTATTTAACCTGAGTCGTCTCAAGACCAAGACAAAAGTGATGAAGACTGTCGTCATAGACCTTCAGTATACTGATTATTGTACCACCCTTTCCCCACTATGCAGAACAACTTCAGACAAGCCTGGACCCCTTTACGGAAGCCTACCAAAGTCTAGGACTTTCCATCAACATCAGAAAAATCAAGGTTATCCACCAATCTACTCCAAGCAACAATGCAGGACCTCCCAAAATCGAAGTATTTGGAAGTGGAAGTGACCGCTCACACGACACAAAGTTGACCATTGTACAGATTCAAAACTAAGAAAACTCAAAAACTACTTAAAGAAATATCCTGATTCGTTATATATATATATATATATATATATATATATATATATATATATATATATATATATATATATATATATATATATATATATATATATATATATATACATATATAACGAACCAGGATATTTCGTTAAGTAATTTTTTATACATACATACATATATACATATATATATATATATATATATATATATATATATATACACATATATATATATATATATATATATACATATATATATATATAAATACATATACATATATATATATATATATATATCATCATCATCATGCTGTCAGTCGCTATGCGACAAAGACTGCTTTCATTTCTTGACCGCCGCACTCCATTTAGTTCTCTGCTGCGAGAGTGATGTCCATGAGTCGGTCTTTATGTCTCTCAGCTTGAGGTTTCTCTTGATGGTATCCTTGAACCGGAGACGAGGGCGTCCTCTCTGTCTGTGACCAGAAGACAATTGAGAGTAGAGGATCTGCTTTGGTAGTCTGTCTGATGACATCCTCATGAGGTGTCCAGTCCACAGGAGATTCTTTTTGATCAGAAGATCTTCCATAGAGGGCAGCCCTATCCGACCGAGTATTTCCTTGTTTGTCACTTTGTCCTTCCAGGTTAGCCTCATGATCGAACGCAGATGTCGCATCATGAAGGCATGCAGCTTTTTCACCTGTCGTCTGTACACTGTCCAGGCCTCGGCTCCGTATAGTAAGGTGGATAGCACAATTGCACGGTAGATCTTGCCTTTGACCCGCGTGGACACATGGTGGTTGTTCCAGAGTCTCTGGCGTAATCGGCCGAAAGATGCGCTAGCCTTGGCCATCCTCCTCTGTATTTCAGCATCAATGCGTCCATCACTTGATATAGTGCTTCCGAGGTAGGTGAATTCCGGAACAGAGTTCAGTTTGTTTCCATCAACCATGATATCCTCCTCTCGGGTTCTTGTAGAGTTGGATTGGTACAGCACTTCCGTCTTCTTGATGTTAATCTTCAGGCCGAACTTCTTTGATGCATCGGAGAAAGCATCCACTATTCTCTGGATCTCTTCAGCGGAGTGGGCGACCAGTGCACTGTCATCTGCGTATAGCAGCTCTCTCACAAGTATCTGGGTAGTCTTGGTCTTCGCTCTGAAGTGTGCGATGTTGAATAGGTCAGCGCTCTGTCTAGACTGTATATAGACGCCATCTCCCATGCCTCGGAAAGCCTCGACAAGCATTGCTGATAGGAAGATGGAGAAGAGCGTGGGGGCCAGTACACAGCCTTGCTTGACACCATTGGTAACACCGAACGTTTCCGAGACTTCCCCTCCAACACTCACATTCGCCATCATTCCCGTATGTAGAGCCTCGATCATGGTTGTGAATTTCTCTGGGCATCCATATTTCCTCAGTAGCTGCCATAGCCCAGTCCTTCCGACTGTATCAAACGCCTTCGTGAAGTCGACAAATACTATATATAGTGGTCGGTCCTGCTCAATGCACTTTTCTTGTAGTTGTCGAAGACAAAATATCATGTCCGCTGTGGTCCGGTTGGATCTGAAGCCACACTGTGTCTCCGGAACTACTTCTGGTGTTATGTGAATAGATAGTCTGTTGAGCAGGATCCTGGCGAAGATCTTGCCTGCTATGGAAAGAAGAGAGATACCTCTGTAGTTCCCACAGTCTGTTCGATCTCCTTTCTTGTAGATGGTTACAATGCTGGCATCCTTCCACGCTTGTGGTACAGAACCCTCTTCCCAGGCTTTGGTGATTAATTGGTGCAGTCTGTTGGACAGATTGTCTCCTCCGTGCTTCCATACTTCAGCAGGAATTCCATCACTCCCAGGTGCTTTGCCATCTTTCAGGCCGGCGATTGCTCTAGCCATCTCATCCATGTTTGGAATCTCATCAAGGCATGTGTTGGTAATGCGCTGCTGGATGTTGACAAGAGCTTCATGTTCTATGTCGCCAGGGACGTTGAGTAGTTTTTGGAAGTGTTCACTCCATCTTGCCACAACTCTCTTGCTGTCAGAGAAGGTCTCCATTCCATCTGTTGACTTCAGGTGAACAGGTCCTTTTTTCGCGGGTCCCCACACTTCCTTCAGTCCATTGTAGAAGCCCTTCATGTCATTTCTGTCTGCAGATCTCTGCAGCTCCTCTGCCTTCATTTCCCACCATTCTGACTTCAGGGCACGGGTGCGTTTTTGTAGCAGTCTGCAGGCATCTTTGTACGCTGCAGTGGTGGATCTAGTACTCCTGGTCTGCAACACTCTCTGGTGGGATTGGTCTCTTCTGCTTATTAGATTTTGTAGCTCCTGGTCGTTGGGGTCGAACCAGTCCTGGTGTTTTCTGTCTGGCTTGCCGAGAAATGTTTTAGCTGTGTTGTATACTACCTGTTGCAGAGCTGCCCATTCCTCATCTGGTGTTGAGCTTTCCTTCTCCTCCCATTGGGCGAGAGCGCTGTCCATCTCCTGCTCGAAGCTCTCCCTATGACTGATGGTACGTAGTTTTGCTGTATTTAGCTTGGTCGGTTTTCTTACCCCTTGTCTGTTGTGCTTTTGTCGTACTCTAAATGCCACTTTTGACCTCAGCATATGGTGATCGGTCCAGCAGTTAGCTCCACGCATGGCTCGAGTACTGTGGATGTCCATCTTATCCCGACACCTCGTGATGATGAAGTCGATCATATGCCAGTGTCTGGAACGAGGATGCATCCAGGTGGTCTTGCGTTCATCCTTCTGCTTGAACATGGTGTTCGTTACTATCAGTTCGAACTCAGAGCACAAAGCCAGTAGAAGCTCGCCATTGGAGTTGCGTTTCCCGATCCCATATTTGCCCATGACCATGGTCCATTTGTCATTGTCTCTTCCTATCCTTGCATTGAAGTCTCCTATCAGCAGTAGCTTATCGGTACGAGGGATGTCTCTGAGCGTACTTGACAGCTGGTTGTAGAAAGCCTCCTTGTTATCGTCCGGGTTTGTCATTGTTGGAGCGTAAACACTGATAATTGTAGCATAGTTGTCCTTGCTCAGAGGTAGTCTCATCATCATGATTCTGTCACTTACTGGCCGTGGCATTTCTGTCAGCATTGTCACGATGTCCTTCTTTATAGCAAAGCCCACTCCAGCCTCCCTTCTCTCTCCTTTGGGTCTGCCACTCCAGAAGAAAGAGTATTCCAAGTCATTAAGACTACCAGACTCTGAGAACCTTGTTTCGCACAGGGCGGCAATGTCTATATTGTACTTGGCGAGTTCCATTGCTACTAGTGCAGTACGTCTTTCCGGTCGGTCGGCTACTTCTCGGTCGAGGAGAGTCCTGACGTTCCATTGAGCGATTGATAGTTGTTCTCTTCTTCCTAGCTGATTTTTCACTGTCGACGGAAGATGAGGTCGAGCAGCGCGGTCCTTGGTAACCCGGGCGACGACCGGTCCGGTATGGTAATTCGTGCGGTTGTGCATTTCATGAGAGCTGCTTGCAAAAAGTGTTGAAGTGCTGCTGGCTTTTGCAAGTTACTAGCGGCACTCTCTCGGGGAGCAAATAGAGGTCTCACACCGGCAAGAACACGTCAAGACAGGCGCGAGCTATTTATCCCTGCAGTGGCTGGTCGGGAGATGTTGGGAGTTCCATTCATCAACCACCCTTGATGCTGCCACAATGACATGGTTTTCTGTTAGGGTTTGCTCCCTTAGCCTTCGGTTCTGTCGAGAACCTGTATCACAAGGCAGTGATTTTCAACTCTGCAATGCAGGGGCGTCAAACTCCCTGAGGTATTGTAGTACCAGAGGTACTGTAATACTTGCATACACATATATATATATATATATATATATATATATATATATATATATATATATATATATCTCTCGAAACAGGATATTTTATTATATATATAATATTATATATATATATATATATATATATATATATATATATATATATATATATATATATATATATATATATATATATATATATATATATATATATATATATATCGATATTTTGTTAAGTAGTTTTATAGATATTGCATGATTTATATAGATATTCAAATATCGAGGTTAATTGTGTATATTTGTTCAATGGTCAACTTTGTGTCGTGTGAGCGGTCACTTCCACTTAGCGGATTGTTGTGAAATTTTAACACAACTGTTATCTCATCAATCCTCACAGGTTTAGTTCATATGCATGGTTTTTTGAAGATATCATTTTTCCAATACAACAAGTGAACACCCAGATACATATGAATCGTGATTTAGTGTATTGCGATGAAATGTGTGTATACCTAGTAGGACGACTCTGCTGGTAATGGCGGCGGGATTTGACAGAAGACAAGACCAAGGCGTGTCATACCTGCAGGGCGCTCCGACCGAGTATGTCCGTGCAGTTGACGTTGACTGGATGTGAGCCACCCAGACACCTCATCACCGAGTGTTTGTCCCCCATGGCGGCCGCTTCCAGGAAGACCCGCTCCTGCGGCGCGATCTTATGTCCCTCTTTCATCGGTCCCGGTCGCAGACGGACAGACACGGTCGGCTGACGGGAGTTATTCCGCATGGTAGCGCTGTGGTTCTGCATATTCGTGAACGACCCAGGCATCAGTAAACACGTTTCTTGGTGACCATCTGCAACATACACGAGCACCACAAAAGTAAAACGACCATAGTCCATATTAAAAATATTGCTGCCACTAGGTAGTCGTATTGGTAAAGCAGATTCTGTGAACATATCTGGTGGAACAACGAACTATGAAATCCGTTGTAGGTGCTCAACGGTAGAACAACCAATTTTCCATAAGCTTGATTATGTGCAATGCAATTTCCTGACAAACGTTACTATGTCCAATGCCACTTCCTGACAGATGTTACTATGCGCAGTACCACTTTCTGACAAACGTTACTATGCACAGTGCCACTTCCTGACAGAAGTTAGTATGTGCAGTGTCAAGTCCTGACAAATGTCATTATGTGCAATGTTTCTTCTTGACAAACATTACTATGAGCACTGTCAGTTCATGACAAACGTCATTTACGTGAAATGCCACTTCCCGACAAAAGTTACTACGTGCAGTACGCACACACACACACACGCACACGCACACGCACACGCACACGCAAACGCAAACGCAAACGCAAACGCACACGCACACGCACAAGCACACGCACACGCACACGCACACGCACACGCACACGCACACGCACACGCACACGCACACGCACACGCACACGCACACGCACACGCACACGCACACGCACACGCACACGCACACGCACACGCACACGCACACGCACACGCACACACACACACACACACACACACACAAACGTACGCATGCCATTTCTTCACATACGCTATGCGTGTCGAACAATTTCTTGACACACATAACTACATTTTCAGTGTCACTTTTTACACAAAGGCAGAGCTAAATGCAGTACGTTTACAAATTCAACCAATACATGCCTACGCGAGACATGTAAGTAGACAGCACAAAAGCGTTCATTGGTAAGTCGATTCTTCTGACATTGTAAACACCAACAGCATTCAACCACACATACAGCCCCGAGCCCCGTAGTTAAAGCATTGTCAGTGATGACGTTGACGGTATAAACACAAATACCTAAGCCTAATGTTCCGTGAAAACTTGATAAGGACTGACGATTTACCGATTTAGTGTTGTTCGACACTGTTTTGGTGAAACACACATACAATCAAGCGCTGTTTTATAACCAGTACAATGAATGCTTTGCACGTCATTGTGATAATCGATGCATTTGAGGAAATACATATGCACTTCACCGATCAATAATATATTACGGGTTATGCATGCAACAAGCACCATTCACACATATAAGTTGGTCCAAGCCAATTCCACGGTTCCTGCAGAGCGCGCAAGCTAATTTGATGGTTCATTCATAAATATTCACAATAATTTTAAGTGACTCTCACGTTGTCAGAAATTCGGCAAAAGTGGTGTATGTTACATATATATGCAAACCTATACGAAAATATAAAATACACTGGACTGTGTGAAACGGAAGTTCATATAAAACGCGCATGTGTAACCTGGAGTTGTTTCTTTTTCCACCGATGGGATGACCAAAATTTATTTATTTACTGCAAATAAAACACATTGCGAGAACGATCGTTATACATGTTTGCTTCAAATAAACGAAACGAACGTACTACACGTACGATGTACTGTACGTTTATTGTTTTGTATATCAATGCTCTAAGATGAAGCTGGGTTTCTGAAACACAGTTTTTACACAAATAAATTTTTTTTTTAGAAGGACTACGGGAATTGATTTGTGTTAATTGGCAACCCAGATACTATATATCCCAGAATATATCCGATGTTCTGGGATATACATTATCCGGGTTGCCAATTAACACAAATCAATTCCCAAGACCAATTTACATCCGAACGTCTTTGAATCGCGGTCATGGTATGCTATGTTCGTGCAGCAGCCGTTAAATTTGCAGATATAAAAATGATACTACATTATTCTCAAGATATAGTATGGCATACTTGTATTGTATTCAAAATAATAATATTATAATTATCAATATAATATTATTGTATTAAAACAAGTTTTTCATGCGCGTGGGATGGTTTATTTTATGAAAAAAATCTCTTCACAACCCTTTTCCATAATGTCCATAACATTGACTGATATTCCAACATATCATCAAGCACAACACAAACACTAAACACAAACAGTCAACCAAAGTTTTTTGTTGGACATTCTCATGATATCAAAGTTAATAATAAATTAGAAATCCGCCCAATACAAATGTTTGACCCGCTGACCTTGACGCAGCTGTTTACGTCATTGCGACGACTGGTGCATTTGAGGTACACGTGCACCTAATCAATCAATAATACCATACGGGTTACGCATAAAACATCTTCACACAAATATTTTTTCCGAGCCAATTCCTCCGTTTCTGCTGCACACCCAAACAAACGTGATCCACTATGTGAACAGAACAGCCGCTCTATTTGCAAACGTAGCCATGCACCAACCCAATGTTGTAATGTAACTGGTCTGCACTCACATCAACTGTTTTCCGTTGCAATATTTTGAACACGGGCATTGGCTAGCTGTAGCCATTTCAACTTGATATTGACACCTTGTCCCAGGCACCAAAGACAACGTTCTACCTTCGCGAATGTCCCACCGATATGGGATGCTTTTACCTTTTACGTTCGTCTAACAGTTTCAGGTGTTCGTCTCTACAGATGTGCCAATGTTTTTATGTCACAAAGATTTAATTTGCGAAACATTAGAAACATTACTTCCAGTTTCAAAATGAACAGCATAAAAAGATACAGTGAACACATAACTAGTTGGTTATATTTGCCTTACGTGTACGTCTACATAGCGAATACTAAACTATTTCGTCAATCAGCATTTCACTCCGAAACCAAACTTAATGTTGGCATAGATTATCAATTTTACTATAAGCCATGACTTTAATTTAATAAATTAGGGTATCTCAGATTTTGGTTTCTAATTTTCTAGTTTCACCAGATATTACGTCAGCAACTTTGTTGAGCAACGTTTGTTTCTCGAGACTGCTTACATAAATAAATAAAGCCGATGCTGGTGCAATTTGCGCGTGCAATTTGTCAAACGATGCTATGTAATCCAGGGGCTTATGTCTGCCTACAACACCCTGAAAGAAATGCGAATCTTATGATGCATTGTGATTTTTATGAATCACGACATAATCCACGAATCACCAATTGCCATATGAGATGACGATATGCAAATTGCCGTTAACAGCTTAAAGGTAGAAGGTTATAATCATATTTTTGCTGAATCTTAATCTACGAATCACCCATTGCTAGATCAGATGATAAGTATGCAAATTGTTGAAAACAGCTTAGAATTAGTGTGTTATAAACCGATCACTTGGCTTTCTCTAAATCCCGACTTAATCCACCAATGAATCATAGATTGTCATATCTTACAATGATAGTAAGTTACAATCTTCGAAGTAAATGCACATCTTATAATGAAAACGAGCATTGTCATTTCTCTGAATCACGACATGATTCAAGTATCACTGATTGCAATATCAGATGACGATATACAAATTGTTGTTAACAGCTTAAAAGTAGTATATTATAATCCTATCACTTGGCCTGCACGCGTGGCTCTGTAAGAGTGACTACAAGGTAATAGGTTAGAAGAGACTTGTAACGCATTGCCATTAGTCCGATTCACGACTTGATCCACGTATCACCTATTATTATAATTATGAGATATGTTATACAAATTGTCGATAACAGCTTAAATGTATGTCGTAATCCGATCACTTGGCCTACACGCGTGGTTCTGTCGGTGTGACTGCACGCGACGGCTCGAACAGCTGTGGCCTCTGTCGAGCGGTGACGCAGCTGCACTAATTAGCGAGCTAACAGTGGGAGCCTTTCTGAAGAGGTTGGTCATCTTGTCGTAATCCCGCTGGCTCTATCGACTGTCGTTTCTCTGCCTCTGGACGTCATCTGCGCCCGCAGCTGTACCGTTTCCGTGGCCTCCCTGTGCTCGTTATCCACGCAGACGATGTCAGCATCGTTTCTGTGTGTGCTGCTTCTGTTGTCTCGGCTCGGCTGTCTATCCTAGGTGGTCCTTAACGTAAGCCCCACTGGGTTTCTAGAGGATGTCCAGAGTTGCACGTTTAACTAGTTAATGACGCATTGTGTGATAGTGTAAATTCTTTCAACTGTATATGTAACCAGAAAAAGTTACGCTTTTTCTTCTTCGTCGTATTCTGTTTTCCTTTAGTATGTCGAGTAATACACTCTCTGTATCTCCTTCATCTCCTCCTTCTCTTGTTCTTCTCCTTCTTATCTTGTTCTCCTCATTATTTTCATTATTCTCCTCCTTCTTTCGTCTCCTTGTTCTCCTCCTTATATTGTTCTTCTCATTCTTTTACTCATTCTTCTCATTATTCTCCTCCTTCTTTCGTCTCCTTGTTCTCCTCCTTATCTTGTTCTTCTCATTCTTCTACTCATTCTTCTCATTATTCTCCACCTTCTTTAGTCTCCTTGTTCTCACTCTTCTCTTGTTCTTCTCAGTCTTCTCCTCCTCCTTCGTCTTCTCTGTATTTTATCGTCATCGTTTTTTGTTGTTTCAGTATTGAAAATATTCCAATCATTGTTGCTGTCTTTATTTTGGTTTTTGGCCAACGCAGATATTTCTTATGATCAACCTTCCGCTATTTCCAAACGTTTGTATTTAAAAAAAATTAACAATATTGCCATCAAAGACAAAGGAACAGATGGCAAGTGGACAAGGAAGCAGCCATTGGCTTATCGAGAGTCCAACATTTTAATCTATGTGTAATCCGCCCTCCTGAGATATGTGTCAACCTTGTTTTTAAACATATTCAGGTTGCTTGCAGTTACACAATCTGTAAATAATGTGTTCCATTCATAGATTGTCCTCTGTGAGAACGAGTACTTCCTGATATCCATTCTACACTGGTCCTTTACTAATGTTACCTCATGTCCTCTAGTTCTATTATGTTTTCTCTCAGTTCTGGATTCATTTTAGTTGCTCTCCTCTGTATTACTTCAAGCGAATCTATGTCCTTCTTACGACATGGTCTCCAATATTGTGTACAGTACAAGCTATTGCTTTATACAGTCGCATAATTAGCTGTTGTCCTTGTATGTTATATTTTTCCTAATCAATCCAAGAATTTGATTACCCTTTGAAGCTGCAATAAAACACTATTCTGAAACTCTCATATCAACACTTATTGTAATTCCTAAATCCTTTTCTTTTAAAGTAGTACCTAGAACAGTAGTTTACATACAAGTTCCCGTGTCCTCTATGTAGGCATTTGCATTTCCCAAAAATGAACAACATGTGCCTTTTCTCAGACCATTTAACTAATTAAATGTTTTTTATCACCATCATTGTTAACCCTTCTAAGCACTTTTGTGTTATCCACATATTGCAGTACGTTGCTTTTTATATTATCGTCCAAGTCATTGATATATATTAAGAATAATAAAGGTTCTTGGGGTACTCCACTCAAAGGTGATTTCCAGTTTGAAACCTCCCCATCTACTACAACATCCAGTCGATAATGCTATCCCCGATACAATGGGCTTTTAATGTATGTAGTAATCTTTGATGTGGCACTTTGTCAAAAGCTTTCTGAAAATTTAAGCATATGATATCTACTGGTGATCCGTCGTCTATCCACTTAGGAATTCATGTTGAGATGGATTTCATAATTTATGCCTAACAAGGAAGTCCACCATATGATCTTTAATTAACATTTCTAATAATTTACAAATCACTGGTCTGTAATTCTCTTACCTATTTCTCACACCATTTTTAAATAATGGTATGATGTTTGCTTCTTTCCATTCAAAAGGAACCACTTCCTCTTTTAATGACAAGTTGAACACTCTTGCAAGTGGTATACTAACTTGTTCTACTGTTTCCTTAAATAGCTTTGGAGGAATTTTATCCACTCCAGGTGATTTATTGTGCTTCATTGCCTTTATTTTCTACCATTTTTGGAGTTACAATTAACTGCCCCGAATAGTCCAATTTAGCGTCCGGAAGTGTAGCATCTGGAACCGGTAGTGAACTAATATCCTCTTTTGTAAACCCTGAACTGAAGTATCCATTTAGGTATTCCTCCATTAAAAACCTTGTGATATTATATTTCCATCACTGTCTTCTAGTGGTCCAACCATGTCTCGTACGTTTTGGTTACTCCTGATATATGCATACAAACTCTTGTTGCCATTTCCTTTATGTTACATGCAAATGTTTGCTCATAGCTTCTTTCAGAGTGTCTAATTTCGTTCGTAGCTGCATTAAGTGCCTCTTTGTAATTAGTGTAGTCTTTTCCTTTCTGGTACGCCTATAAACCCTCCACATAGTTTGCTTGTACGCTATTTTTCTAATAACTTCTTTTGAAAAATGCTTCTTTCTAGACCGTTTACCTTGTTTTTCCAAGGGAAAAAATCATCAGTAATACTCTCAATTACATATTTTACAATGTTCCAAAATTCAATTGCGGTGTATAAAGTGTCTAGTTGAAACTGCCATAATATATCTACCGACTTCTTTCCTCCTCCACTATCTCTCTTTCGGTCGCCTGTCTTTAGTTCCATCGCCAAAGTCACGAAACTATTAGTGCTGGCATCGACTTAATTAAAAACCTTTCAATATCTCGTGTGGACATTCAGGGTGGTAAAGCGTTTTTAGGGTACAATTGTTTTCCAGAAAAATCAATATTGGAATTGCACAAAAATAACGCGAATTGACATAATGTACTCAGAAAGTGTTCACATAGTGTAGAATTGTTTCAGGAATCCATTGTTGAGTTATAATGGTTGCCATATCTACTGCCCCATCAGTTCTGCGTTATCAAGAAGTTCGTCTCAATCCCCGGTCCCGTCTACGACTCTTCCTTCAAGGCGTTGACTGTGACCTGATCACGAGACCAAATGCTGGCCTTTTTGCACCCTGACATTTTGTTGCCCATTGTAGAATATGTTGATGATAAAAATTGACGTCACACCGGATACCGATGGTCATCACATCCGTCGTGTACTTAGCGATCTTGTCAGGCCGGTAGCACGTATTTCGTTTGGGTGACCCAATAACACAGCATCTTCTCCGAGGATAAAATTAATGTCCTTCTTTGCCAAAGCATCTGTTTGACGTAATCAAGCACGGTGATAAAGAAAAGCGTTCTGACTGCCGAGTCATGTTGCCATGAAAACTTCACTCGGCATGTTCCATTTGATGACGTGTTATTTGCATCCTAATTACATTATCTTGAGGTTGCGCTCGTAAGTCCAGTTTTATGTTAACAAACCGCAATGACCTGGCTGAAGACGCCATAACTGCAGAAATGATGAATTTGGGAGCGATACATTCAAGCCTCTGCGTAAACACTATTTCACGATCGCAAACTCGAGCTAACTGCAGCCATTTAGCACTTCCGGTTGTAAACAGGGATTTACGATCAAAAATGAACTTTGTGGACCCCGAATCTAGGTCTGTGTCCACATGCCGCTTGATATAATGTGTGTGTGTGTGTGTGTGTGTGTGTGTGTGTGTGTGTGTGTGTGTGTGTGTGTGTGTGTGTGTGTGTGTGTGTGTGTGTGTGTGTGTGTGTGTGTGTGTGTGTGTGTGTGTGTGTGTGTGTGTGTTTGTGTGTAATATTTGGATTATAAGCATGATCATGTGTATTTTTATGTATGCATTATTTTATTGCAAAGCGCATTGATCTCTCTAGTAAAAACCTTTTATAACGTTGGAATTGTTCATGTCCACATCAATGCGTCTCACAGCGTCTTCTCTGTTCAAGTCTGGCAATGAATACGCGACGAACTGTGAGACATCCAGTCAGCCTAGTACGACCTTTGCTAAGTTGGTGATATCCAAGAACCAGGTCAACATAGCTCCTGAGAAGATGATGCACGCGTTGACAATAAAGGCGTTCGGTGGAGGAGCCAAGCAAACCTTGTAAATCTCTTTTATCGTATGAAGCTACGAGCCAATCGACGTCGATGATCTAATTCGATGACGATCAGTGCGCCCTAAGCATCACGAGGGCTAATGCAGTGAGACGGACATCCTCGACAAAGTACACTCCATCGGTAGACAGGGCAGTCTGGACGACCGGAACATCGTTAATTCGTTCAAGTTGGTTGGCATTCTGTTATGAAGAGCGTCTTAGTTGTCGGCGTAACATTCTTTTGAAGCCCGCTCCAAACGAATAGGATCATCTGGCGATGTCTGCGATCAAATGGTCGGTGAATCAGCCGTATATCACAATGGCGCAATCAAAGAAGTGGGTGTTTTTCGAAAGATCATACACGTTTGACCGCTTAATGCAATTTACCAACAAATCCCATGTGGCAGAAACGATAACTCATTGGACTTCAATGGAATGCAACTTTAAATGTACTAATGTAACAAAAACATGGGACGTGAGTATTTCACTGAAGCATTAGGATGACCATCACCAGCTGCAAAGAGAAACAGTTTAAACTGGGTTCGTTTCACTTTACATATTTTTTTATTTTTATCAGTTTTCCGTTTGCCAAAAGTTCAAATTAATCGTAGACTGAAACCGTGTCACCAACGGATTCGTCATAACTGTCGTATTAATCTATGTTCTTAAGTATATTTTAAGTTATAACAAACCCACCTTGTCATACATATAAAATACTGTGTCATCAGATAGTGCACGGTGTTAGTGAATGATGTCACTATTATTGATAGGTTTCACCCAATTTCCAACAACTAAACAACTAACACTTTGGCAAATTCACTTTATTTTAGAAAAACGTGGTATGAAAAACTCCCGTCTAGAGCGTCGTGCTAGCAAATTCAATGGTTGACGATTTAAAAACATTTATCGCGCGTGCGACATGAGGAAATGGACGATTAATCGACACATCTAATGCATGAAAGACACACCGAATGTTGTTAAGAAACAACGTGTTTCCCAGAAATAGCTGCACGGTAAAGCTGCGCTGTTTAGCATTCCCAACGCAAGGTTTGCCACGTATACGAACATACTGAGTTTGATGTCACATGGTCCACACCCTAGAAGGTAGGCTATGTTGTGTAAACGGCAGCGACGCGTTTTTAATGCGGAGCACGTAGGCCTGTGAACGAATTACGTGGCACGTTACTCAAGCCAAAAGAGTCGCTCTCGCGAGAGATGATCTATTCAACTCTCGCGAGAGATGATCTATTCAACTAATTATGGAATTCCTGGCGGTGACAGTTGCTTCATTTGTGTCCCGTGAGCTGGTTTATTACGCGATGTCGCGTCATCGTGGCCAAGACGGCAATGGAGGGGACGATCATTTATCTTACAACAGCTTTGTTCTGTCTGGGCAAGCGTGCTGCGCCCAAAATCTGGCATGGACTCCCATAAACTTTAAATCATCTGAGGCAATTGCTACCTTCAGCAAAAACCGAATTTTTTTTCGAAATTGCAATTCCACCCTAAATCCTCGATGGTCCCTCGTTCTGGTGATGTCTTTTGCGTGTCCCTTTTCATATTACCATGCTTAATGATTCTTTTCATATTACCATGCTTAATGATTCTGCTTTGTTGCGCCTCTGAGCGCTATTCCCTGATGATTTAGATGGTATATAAGTTGTGTTTTTATTATTATTATTATTATTATTGTTATTATTATTATTGATATTATTATTATTTTGTATTGTTATTGTTATTACTTTTATTATTATTATTATTGTTTTTATTATTCTTATTATTGTTATTATTATTATTGCTATTTTTATTATTGTTATTATTATTTTTTTATTGTTATTATTATTTTTATTGTTATTATTATTATTGTTCTTATTATTATTATTACCATTATTATTATTGTTATTATTAGTGTTATTATTTTTATTATTTTTATTGTTCTTCTTCTTATTATTATTACTATTATTATATTGTTATTATTATTATTATTAGTGTTATTATTTTTATTGTTATTATTATTATTATTATTATTATTAAAGTTGCTATTTGTTGCATATCATCCAAAACATCATTGCAGATTGATTATATCAATAAAGTATACTAGTCTAGGTTCACTGAGAACGTCATAATATTACCGCTACATTAAAGACGTATGTGCTGAACCACTGCTTTACTGGTGAGCTTCGACGTCCTCCGCAACATCTAGATACATATACTATCAGGTCTCATGTACACACATGTTCGTACATTTATAGCTTAGTGGCCAGTGCGTGTTATAGTATGCATGCAATGGTACTTACTGAGAACTTGTTGGTAAGTCCCACCTATCCACCTACCCATAATGGTCCAACAATAGTGTATTCGCATAACACAATTATCAGCATTCCAATAACGTTTATCATTTGATGTTGACTTACTACGAAGCTGCCAACGTTGGATCAACATCGGTCCAAGGCCATTTGCCGATGGCTTATGCAGGTCATATCTGCAGTCACATCATAATGCATTACAATTACAAACAGTTGACTTGCATAAGCTGATCTTTACTAGGAGTGATTTTTAAAATGACTGTCTCGATGACGGGACGAATACAATGCATATTTCGACATAACAACCACATGTCTTATGCAAACGTACGTTGATCTAAAGCAACTGAGATCACCATCTGCTCAGCTGTTACAAGCCATTTGTCTTGCTCTTTCGCTGTCGTTTACAACAAGCATAATGTTCCACCATTGAACGTTATTGCCTAGTTCCGTGTGTAGAATTGAATGGACAGGTCATTGTTTTACGTGTTCGTGGTAAACCTATTAACTGTCGACGGTTTACAGATGGAACCCGATTTCGGTTCAAAGACAAACACAAACATGTGCTAATTTCATATAATTGGACGCGGTGGCGCAGCGGTTAGAACGTTAGACTCTCAGTCGAGAGAACGCGGGTTCGAATAATCTTGCTGCCGTTTCGAAACTTTGACAATTTCGTTCACCCCACGTTCCCACAGTTCACTCAACTGAATAAGTGAGTACCTAGTTACAGACAGGGGTGGATTTGTGAAGGAATTGTCTTCACGCAGTTATTGCAGTGTGTCTGAATGCTGCCCAGAGAAGGCGAGGTGGCGTTGAAATTAACATGTCTGCCAGGGGTGAAGTGTAAAGGTCTGCCAGGGGTGAAGTGTAAAGCGCTTTGAACACTCCCAAGGCTATACAAGAACGTGATTTTTTATTCGAAAAATGCTGGACATATCCTGCGTTTTCTATTGGCAAGGAGCTTAGCTATTTAGTGGTAACAAGAGTTAACAAGATTGTCGTCCAAAAACAAGCTCCGGTTGACAAATGTCAACGAAGCCATTGGCTTAAGGAGAATCCAACATTTTTCATTTAAGTGTAGCTCTCTCTTATCAGATATCTTTCAACACAATTTTCATGTTCACGTTGGATTTAACGTTTACACCATCATCATATGAAATGTTTCATTCATTTGTTGTCTTACGTTATAATTAGTACGTTATTCTTTCTGTGTAAGGTAATGTCACTTTAATATTTGCTTTGTAGTAATGCATTAGACAAGGTATCTTGCGAGATTAGCAATTGATTGTTTTCCATATTTTGCTCGACCTTTCTGCATGAAGTCACGTCACACTATAATGTGCTCATTCCAACCGATACGAAGCATGAAGTAAGTGGACTAAATATCAACATATTCAACAACAAATAAAACATTTTGTAAGCTGTGATTAATGTGACAAATATATGTGTATCACAAAGGCTGAAGTTAACCTAATGCTTTTTTTGGGAAGAAACGAGTCGGCCTACTTTGGCACCGATCTAATAAAATTGTCCTGCAGCCGGACATTATCACAAGTAGCAATCATTTCAATCAGATTGGATGGCGATGCATCAATCGATATGAATCGCAGAATCAGTTTTCCTAGATTCGACGAGAAAGAGAGAGAGAGAGAGAGAGAGAGAGAGAGAGAGAGAGAGAGAGAGAGAGAGAGAGAGAGCGAGCGAGAGAGAGAGAGAGAGAGAGAGAGAGAGTTGAAGTCCAAAAGAGAGAGTTGTGCCATAAGACATGCCTGGAGTAAACATCAGTATATACTACTAGAACAAAGGTGACAGAACACTGCGATAATTATTGTTGTATATGACTCTTTAGTGCAAATGACAAAGTGTTTGCCCGAGTCATGCTTGCTCGCTTGAAAGAGTATATCCTGAATCACAATGTGGTTTTCGACCTTGCTGGTGACAGTGGAGATGATCTTCACTGTGCGTGTGCAAATAAACGACGCTACGCTACTCATGGAACACGCGTGTATTTCGACAGATCACGATATAGATCGCAGTACATGGGCGTGTTACACTTGTGGATTGTGGTTGTCCACATGGTTTGGAGGGAATATGATTATATTATATCCATCGTGAAATGTGCATTCATAATTTGCAATTTACTTTATGTTTCATTGTTATTAAAGAGTAAAATACGAAGTGCCCTTAGACTAAATTAAAAAGTCTCATTGCTGCCAAGGGAATAAAAAAATTTATTAATAATGACGGAACAAACATTTACTGTTTGGCTTTCGGCGTGTATTCCTATTGTCATCTACGTGCCGTATTGATGCTAGAGACTTGGCGTATTGCTCGGGAAAAGGAATGTTAGATGTTATGCATGTTTTTGCATATATGCACGTATGCATGTATGTATGTATGTATGTATGTATGCATGTATGTATGTATGCATGTATGTATGTATGTATGTATGTATGTAATGTATGTCTCTATGTATGTATGTATGTACGTATGTATGTATGTATGTATGTATGTATGTATGTATGTATGTATGTATGTATGTATGTATGTATGTATGTATGTATGTGTGTGTGTACGTACGTACGTACGTACGTACGTATGTATGTATGTATGTATGAATGCATGCATGTATGTATATGCACAGTGTGCATATACATACATGCAATATCCTGAAGAAAAATAAAGAAAAGCTTCTTAGTGTCATTACTATTAAATATGGTAACATTTGTTATTATTTGGCTTTAATGTATTGGTTTATTGTTAGGGTAGGATATTTGTTTATCAAACCCTGACTTAACCCATATGCAAGCCATAATCCCAATTTATATTGTTAATTGAATTAGCTCAACTAAGTTAACATAATTTAATATGATATTTCAATTAAATGTCACCCACTGGCACAAACACCCAGTGGCATTTCCAGCAGGCCTGCAGTCACTAGCCTGAGACAGACATGTGTGAATTCGTACAAGTGTGAATGAATTAGAACTGGGGAGAAATACCAATTACCAACTGGGTTGGGTACTGGATAGTGGGCTAGTGGCCTAGTGTGCACTTGGCAGTGGGCAGGTCTTTCAGGTGGGCAATGTTTGGAGGGAAGACCTAGACAATAGAATGTCCACTGGTATGGTCAAAGGGTGATAAGTTGATTGTTAATCATGGCTTGATTGCCTCTGCAAATATTTCTAAAGTAAACATTTGGGGCTGGCTACTTCCAGCCAAGTGAACTTATGGGGTCATTAGATTCCATGCAAGGTCTCAATTTGCAACTATATAATACTAAAGAAATAATTTTAAGCATTCATTAAACGGAATTACAATTTATAAGTTTTTTTATTTAAAAAAATAAAGTAATAATCGGTGTTTTGTATGAATATTTTTATTATGTCCAGGCAGAGCCCAGGCCCGGCCCGGCCCGCTCACACTAGGCCCAGGCCCGGCCCAAGCCCGATGTGTTTAAATTGTTTTCAGCCCAGGCCCGGCCCGGGCCCGCAGTATGTAGGCCCAGGCCCGGCCCGGCCCGCGAGATTATGTAGAGGCCCGGCCCGGCCCGGCCCGGCCCGCGGGCCGGGCCGGGCTTGGACCAAAAGCCCGGCCCGCGCAGGGCACTAATGCACACACACAAACACACGCAAATACACACACAATCACACGCACACACACACGCGCGCGCACACACACACACACACACACACACACACACACACACACACACACACACGCACACACACGCACACACTCGCACACACACGCACACACACACACACACACACACACACACACACACACACACACACAAACAATGAAGGATCGACATTTAAAACCACATTTCTCTGTATGGGTTCAAAAATGTATGTATGTGTGTGTGTGTGTGTGTGTGTGTGTGTGTGTGTGTGTGTGTGTGTGTGTGTGTGTGTGTGTGTGTGTGTGTGTGTGTGTATATATATATATATATATATATATATATATATATATATATACATATGCATGAATGCATGTATGTATGTATATATTATATACATATGTATCTATTATATCAGATAGCTGCTGTGTAAATACACGTCATTGATACTGCATAGCTAGTCTTAATTATATAACAGCAAGGTAAGGTTAAATCCACGAAGACGAGTGACAAAATCAACACCAGCGCGAGGTAACACACTGTAATCTCGGATAAGATACTAATAAAGATCGTCGGACGACCTACCTATTTGGCCACTGATACCGACGATTTGGCAAAATTATTTGTCCAGAGCATAGAGCATGCTTGTGCATGCAAGTGCAGTCAAATTGCTTTCACAACACGGCTATACGTCCAACTATTGTTTGGTTGGTAGCCATATAAAATGTGTAGTCCAGCCAAATGGAAAATGAATCCTATTCGAATAAGTTGATAGTTAAATGAGACCCAGTGAAAGCAAAACACACAGAGCTCGGCACAGATTACAGGTGTCACTTACCAACGGGCGTACAGAACACGTGTGCCTGTATTGTCACCAAAACCAGTCGACAAGATCACGTAGTACTGATGGAGCTTCACCGGTTTCCAAGCGGCTCGTTTACCAAAATCCGGTTGCATGTCTTTGAAGCAATCCACCGCGAAACTATGCATTCCTTTGTGAACTGTTGCCTCCTTGCAAACCTGTCCGCGCGCTTGGGTTGGAGGCAACAGTCATTTCTAGACCATACAAGAACATGCACGTACGGCTACAGGTTATTGGCCAAGTCAGCAGCAGTCCTAATGAACAACGTACTAGAAATCTTGTGGAATATTAGCAACATTGCTACTTTCCAGTGAACTCTAGACACAGGAATATGCACAAATGTTTAACAAATCGGCAGGGTCTTCAATTGAATTTACTCTGATCTATACCATTTTTTATATGGCATCCTGTAATGGCTCTGGTGTAGTTCTATTTTACATGTTTACAGCACGATATATATTTTGTTTGCTATGCAGCATGCAGCTCAAGATATGGTCAAACCTGGGAGTTGGTCAATTAAGGAATCGAGTTTCTCGTAAACACAAAATGCCTTGATAATTAACACGACACCGACACTGTCAACGCTGCGCCGCCGCGTCCACGGTGATCATCACCGTCCACTTAATATACTGATGACGTCTTCAAACCTTCTAGATCGTGGTTATTGTACCAGACCGGTCACGAACATGTCTTAATCAGTTAAAGACCGTCTTCGAAGCCAGCCATTAGTCGATTTTCCGCCTGTGTGGCTATCTTACGCAAAATCTACGCGAACTGATTGCAGGATTCACGCTGATTGATACAGCGTCATCTTTCGCAATCGACGCCAGCTGATTGGAATGACTGCTACTTGTGATATTGCCTGGGAGCAGGTTAAATCCGCTCTACTGTAGTGTGTGGACTGGGCTTCTTGGAAGCTTCATCACCTCACCGAGCGCTAAAGCAAATTTAATTTTTAAATCCCTCCTCAATTCGTTCAGCCTATCGCGAGTCAGGTTCGTTGATGTTGACATATGTAATGTGTGAATATGTTAAGTAATATGTAATGTGTGAATAGCTTAAATTATCTGCAGTGTGTGAATAGTATAAGTATTCTGTATTGTGTGAATATGTTAAGTATTCTGTATTGTGTGAATATGTTAAGTAATATGTAGTGTGTGAATAGTTTAAGTAATCTGTAGTGTGTGAATGGTATAAGTATTCTGTATTGTGTGAATATGTTAAGTAATCTGTAGTGTGTGAATAGTTTAAGTAATATGTAGTGTGTGAATAGTTTAAGTAATATGCAGTGTGTGAATAGCTTAAGTAATCTGTAGTGTGTGAATATATTAAGTAATCTGCAGTGCGTGAATAGTTTAAGTAATCTGTAGTGTGTGAATAGTTTAAGTAATATGCATAGTCGGTTTAATAAAAGAGCCCGAACGTTTGTTAAAATCATCGAAAGAATTGATTTGATCGTTAGGTCGGTTAACTTGCGAAAGTGTGAGAAACCTAATGTCAAAGTTTATAGATCAGGCCGCCTTTGATCTTTTTCGGCGAATTTTGACCGGATCCGGTCAAAAGTAATGTATTAGTTTGTATGATGGGTTCACCAAAAGTAAGTAGCATATTTCCATAAACGAATTAGCATGTCGTAATGGATACGAGATCGGTTTACATTTTGGGGAAATTATTATAAAATGAGACGAGTGAAATATTAAATTGGCGAAAGATCTGTAACCTTCGCGTTAGCAGTGGACACGAGAAACCTATTCCAAAAGGCGATTTAACTGCGCTTGATGCCGCACGCATCTGCGATCGTAACCATTTTCTGACGAACTGATCTCCTTCAATGGCAGGGATTGCGGCATCCCATTCCCGCTATTGATGGCTACTTACGTCGTATTGTCTTTGTCACAGACGGTATTGGCAAATCATTCAAAAGCATCACCACGGGAATCGTGCGTCTACGTTTGACGTCGTTAGGGAATCCGTCCTTTACGGCTCGCAGAAGGCCAACCGAAATCTAGTTTATCGCTCCAATCTGTGTATGGAATGCCTGCCCAGATACCTATGGTTTACTGAGTACAAATACTAATTGCGCTTATTTTTATCCAAGGCAACTGTATGAAAAACATAATTTATAAGAGAACATCGCCAACAACATATATTTTACTGCTTAATATTTATTCGTTGGAATCCGTCTCCAGGGCGAATTCCTGGGCGAACTGTGTGGAGATGCTGGGTTGCCAAGTCGCTAGGATCCCCACTGTGCCTCATTGGTGAAGTCCAAAGGAATACAGAACAGTAGATTTGGCACCAACTCGGCTGCAGGAGCTGACGGAGAATGGCAAGGTTGACATCATACCACTTTTGGGGATCCGCTCCTAATTTTCTGTCAGGGATTACTCCCTTAGATCACTTGCCTACCGGGGACTGGAATAGTGTCCTACACCTATGTGGCTCCAATCTGATCCGATATACCACACACATTTGTCTGGGGTCGCAATGTGCTTAGTATCCATGATGTTCCACGAAGAAGTCATCTATGGAGGAGCTATATACCAGCAGGAGAGACTTTACGCAATCGGCACCATGTTCACTCCAATAAGCTATCTGGAGGCTTGTAGCGGAAGAACGAAATAAGAGCTACAACTGCAGACTACAGCAAGACGCATCACACGGACCTCGTAATCTTAAATATACTTCGGTATTCACCACCAGTGAGCTATCTGGAGGCTGCAAGCGGAAGAACGAAACAAGAGCTACAACTACAGACTAAACTACATTTACAGAAGGGCTGAAATATATCTCCATATAAACCAATACGACACGCCTCATATGTTGCGCGTGATTTATATTATTACATGACCGAGAATCGTGGAATGTCGCTAGGGTTTGGAGGACAAGATAGAAGCAAAAGCATCCGTCAACCCGAATACTCTGATCGCCAACATCATCAGCATAAAAGGCAGATTAAACGAATATAAAATGAACTACTCCCTATCAAGATAAAAATGGACGGCATGATGTAAGCCACTACATTTATTCATACTTTGGGACTAAGTTTCTCTATTGTATACTGTTGCTTGCAGTATCTGAGTTTGCAGCTTCACAGTGGTGCAGCTGATGAACCGATCTATGTTTCACGGTTGAGTGGAATATTGTTGTGTGAAAAATGTTGTATGAACAAATCAAGGTTACTTCATGAGTTATATTATGTATATCTCTAGAAAACACGACGTAGGAAATTTAAAACAATGCACCTTTATAATTGTAGACAGAAGATGATCAATGATAGTATAACGTCTCACATAAACAGTCTTCTCGGGCATTTGACAAGAACGCGCTTGTCGCAGTCACAATATTGATCCGACATCAGCGCTCCCATCTTCGCAAGCCAACCAGCCCATCCAACTAGGCGACGCCCGATGAACCTCATCAATTAGACAACTGATGCCCTAAGTTTGATTTCCACTTTATGTTGATTGTAATCTGTCACAGCCGACAAGCAATTAAGGTTGTGGCAGGTACATTATTAAACACGACTCTGGTTTGCATTTCCGTCATAGACGATAACCGGTCTGCCTTTTAATTAGCAGTCAGAGTTTCTCTCGAACACGTAGACGGGGCTTGGACAAACGTGCGTGTCGTGGATGTGAATGATGATATTGCACGAAAGATAATGTTATTTGTATGTCACCTTTTTTGTTTTTTCTTGACGCCGTCACCATTGTTCTAAGTGCACCAATAACCCATCAGGATAGTTCGGCTTCTCTGTTGATGATTCCCAAGACAATCTACATGTTGCAATATAATCAGTAGCCATGATGAAAGGACATTGAAAATCATCACAGTGAGTGGTTGATCTAAAGAACCATAATTGAATTGGAAGTTTCTGTCGGGAGGGAAACGGCCTTCTCTAGGGAGTCTTGGAGCCTGGGCCATCGACAAAAGCTCTCCAATGCGCTCTGTTGATCTGTGCCATCGTAGTCGTTTCATCCCAAATGCAGCCCATCTTCGTCCGCTCTGTTTCCACATATCGCCACCAAAAAGGGTTTAGCCATCGGCCGTCCTCTTCCCTCGGGGTTTCATGAATCCATGATAGTGCTTGTTTGGTGATATTAGTGAGGGTTCTCGTAGTGTATGACCAATCATCCTCCATTTTCTCTTTCGTTTGGTGATATTGGTGAGGGTTCAAGAATTAAATTGGTGTATCAAACTATCGTTTACATTGTTCAGTATACACCGAGTCCTATAATTTTGTTTACACAGTGTTCTGTGTATTCGCTAGGTGACAGGTTTTTTTGGCTCATGCAAGCTTAGTAAACAGAACACGGCTAGGAAGTATATTATTATCACAACTAAATTAAATTAAAACCTAAATAATCTAGTTATTTAATTATTTAATAATACAGTGTTCTTTTGGTCACAAAAGAACAGTCTTATTCAAGGCTAACATAGCAAGGTGAAAACACCATAAACAAGATTAATCTAACACAATCTACATTATATGACGGCGTCGTCCAAACGGCAGGTAAAGGCCTCCAGGCATTTAGTATGTGGGAGTTGTAGCAACTGGATAGACTTCGTCAAGTCCGGGTGTGAGAAATCCTGGACTGATATTCAGGCTGTTAGTTTTGAGTGTAGGGGATGTGCGAAGATGAAAGGACTAGAGGTGGAGATGGAACGGCTGAGGCAGTTCGTTGTGGCATTGGTTGGAAGGGAAGAGGTCGGTTGTGCCAGTGGTTCCAGTGGAGGAACAGTAGATGATAAAATGGGGGAAGGTGATGAGAGAGACGCTAGGGAAAGCTCACCTCGGCCTGGGAGGAGGATGAGAGGAGGTAAGGTGACAGGACGGAAGGTGACTGGACGTAAGGAGACGGGGCGGAACGAAACGGGAGGGAAGACGATGGGAGGAAAGGAGGAGGGGTGGAAGGAGACGGGAGCGAAGGAGACAGGAGCGATGGAGATGGGAGAGAAGGAGATGAGAGCGAAGGCGACGGGAGCAATTCACACCTTAGTTCAGCAGCTATGTAGTTAAGAGGAAGTTGGATTTGTGGGGATGTTTTATTGGGAGGGCTAATATGCACATGAGGGATGGGCTTCATTTTAGTAGAAAGGGTGGAGTAGTGTTTGCTGATGAACTATCAGCAGCAGTCGACAGTGGCATGGGAAGCATAAACAATATATTTGGTAGCAAACACTCTTTAAACTAGAAGAAAGGGGGGATTACTTATATACCTCAAACAGAGCAAAAGGCCCCTAGAACGCATAAACCAGTAAAAAAATGTCCGGAAAACATTTCTAATGCTGGTTGCAAATGCGTGTGTTCCAATACAAGGAGCATAGTAAATAAGAAGACGAATTAAACATTATGGTAGAAGATATTAACCCTCACATAATTGGTATAACCGAATCATGGGCCAACAAAGACATATGAGATGCTGAGAGGATACGCAATGTTTAGAAGAGGTCGACTAGGAAGAAGGGGAGGTGGAGTCGTTTTATATATTAAAGAATGAATCTATTCAGGCTTATGAAATAAAATTAAAAAGGGAAGCAATTTGCGATGAAGCTGTTTGGTGCAATATATTTACAGGAAATGCAACATAAACTATTGGATTAATTTACCTAAGTCCAAACATAATCGACGAGGATAACAGAAAACAAAACGCTATAAAGGAAATGAGTAAAGGGGAATGGGAGATTTTAGCCGCGGACACATATAATGGAAATCTCTAGAGTCCAGCGGATGAGGACCAACAGTTTCTACTTTTAATTCAGGATAGCTTCCTTATTCAACATATGCTAGAACCAACCAGGGGAGAAAATGTATTATATTTAGTTTTGTCTTCACAAAACGAATTAGTGGACAATGTCAAAATACAGTGATCATAATAAAATACATAATCAGAAAGTACAAATAAAACGTACAGGAGAAACTTCCACAAAGGTAAATATAAAGATAAGAGAAAATACTTAGCAAAGCTAGATTGGAATAGCACGCTGAGGAATAAGACAGCAATTGAATGTTGGAACATTCTAAAATATGTAATGGAGAGTATCGTTGATCAATTTGTTCCCTTGAAAAAACAAGGAAAACGGTCTAGAAAGAAACACTTGACAAAAGAAGAAAAATAGCGTGCAAGCATACGTTGTGGAGGGTTTATACGCGTACAAGAAAGGATGAAGAACACACAATTTAAGATGAGGCACTTAATGCAACTATGAATGAAATTATACAATCTAAAAGAAGCTATGAGCAAAAATTAGCCTGCAACATAAACAATGACAGCAAGAGTTTCTATGCATATGTCGGGAGTAAACAAAACGTACGATACAAGTTTGGATTACTAGACGGCAGTGCTGGAAATATAATATCACAAGGATTTTTAATGGCGGAAGACCTAACTGGATACTTCAGTTCAGTGTTTACCAGAGAGGATATTAGTTCATTACCAGTTCCATATGCTAAATTTCAGGAGGCTAAATTGGATTTTTAAAGCAATTAATTGTAATTCCAGAAATTGTAGCTAAGAAAATAAAGGCAATGAAGGACAATAAATCACCTGGAGTGGATGGAATTCCTCCAAAACTACTAACGGAAACAGTAAAATAAATTTGTATACCACTTCCAAGAGTGGTCAACTTGTTATTAAAAGAGGGAGTGGTTCATTTTGAATGAAAGAAGCAAACATCATAATATTATATATATATATATATATATATATATATATATATATATATATATATATATATATATATATATATATATATATATATATATATATATATATATATATATATATATATATATATATATATATATATATATATATATATATATATATTGATTTCTATCTATATTTTCATACCTATTCAATATCTTAAAAACTTCAATTTGATCTTCTCTTAACTGACTTCTCTCTCTAGGTTGCTAAACCACATTCATTCAGTAGTTCTTCATAACTAAGATCTCTCAGTTCTGGGATAATTTTAGTTGTTCTCCCCTTTATTCTTTCAAGCATCTCTATATCCTTCTTACGATATGATCTCCGCGCTTGTATATCGTAAATGAGGCCTAGTTATTGCTTTATACAGAGGTATAATTAGCTTTTTTCCTTGTATGTTATATCTCTCATAATCAACCCAAGACGTTTATTAACCTTTCAATCTGTAATACCACACAGCTCTTTGTAACTTTCATATCAGCATTTATTGTAACTCCTAAGTCCTTTTCTTTTACAGTAGTACATAGAACAGCATCTCCAATTTTATAGTTTACATCCAAGTTCCCGTTTCCTGTGTGCAATCATTTGCATTTCCCAAAATTGAACAACATCTGCCGTTTCTCAGACCATTTAACTAATTTGTCTAGATCGTTTTGCAAATGCTGTTTATCATATTTGCGGATGACACAAAAGTGTTTAGAAGGGTTAACAATGGTTGCAATATACTGAACAGCCAGGATCAAAAGACAATGACATTCATCACAGTGAGTTGTTGATCTGAAGAACCATAATTGAATTGCTTCCTGCAAGTATCCGTCGGGAGGGTAAAGGTCCTATCAACCCATACTAGGACATACAGCATTTTGAATCTAGACCAGATTTAACAATATTTAACAGGATTGCCATCCAGGACAATATACCCAGATGGCAAGTAGACAAAGAAGCCATGTCTTCATATATTTGTAACCCGTCCTTCTGAGATATTTATAAATTTTCTTTTTAAACATATTCACGCTGCTAGCATGTACATAATCTGTAGACAATTTGTCCCATTCATTTGTTGTCCTCTGTGAGAATGAGTACTTCTGATATCCATTCTACACTGATCCTAACTAATGTCGTTTCATGTCCACTAGCTCTACTATCTGTCTTGAAAAGAATATTTCAATCAATATTTTCATACCCATGCAGTATCTTTAAAGCAATTTGATCTCCAGATGTAACAGATATAACTACACCTATCAGGTTATATCTGCATCGGTCAGATATGACGTGTTATTATGCGTAAGAATATGAAATCAAAGAATGGTTAGAAAATATTGCATCTGTCCGATTTGAAGCCTAGAACCGGCACTGATACGGGACACGCACAGACGTTTTGAATGGAATGATTAAGCTAGAAACGACGTAATTTTGTGGGCACGTTTCACTCGACTTTAGTGAAGAAAACCGAAAGAACGTTGCTCATCCATAATTGTGCAGACAGTTGCACTGACTCATAATCAATAAATGGTAAATCATTAAACACGACTTTAGGT
Source organism: Lamellibrachia columna (assembly GCA_963662155.1). Taxonomy (NCBI): domain Eukaryota; kingdom Metazoa; phylum Annelida; class Polychaeta; order Sabellida; family Siboglinidae; genus Lamellibrachia; species Lamellibrachia columna. The sequence goes on from OY759274.1 coordinate 12,072,552, forward strand.
TGTTATTATCGTGCCTGGCTGGCACCGATTCGTTGATGTGTGCGTACGTTCGTGTGCGTTCGTTCGTGTTCGTACGTTCGTGTGTGTGTGTGTGGGGGGTGGGTGGGGGTGTGTGTATGTCCTCGACGAGTTGTTTGTGCATGAAACCAGATATGTTATCATAAATAGACGAGCTGAAATGTGAAACGAAATGTCACTTGACCGATTGTTCGGAAGGCCTGAACCATACACATGAAATACCTCCATTTCGATTGTAGACGTCACTATCCTTGTTTGCATGACGTCACCCGCCTTGCCCGGTCAGTCAACGATGGTGTATCACAACTGTTTATGTTGTAGACGAAAGACAGGGATAGGTAGCCAAAGGGCAATGCAGCCATACTGACCTCTAAGCCCGAAGAGGATAGGTTTGAAGGAAAGGTAGTTCGAAGACTTATGGAACTACCCAAGTGAATACTTCTAGAGTAGAAAGAGTACATCCGAAATGACGACACTGTGGTTGTTGTCCTTCTTGGAGCGGATATGGATAATGACAAATGAGTCCAGAACCATCGTCCGCATAAACGATGCGAGTAATAGACAATTACATTGTTATCACCTTATACAAATCAAACATATATGTAATTAACGTTAATCTTTGTTAATATTGCTAACATCAGTAAAATTTAAATAATAAAGCAGATTTACACTGATACACTGTTGAAATAGGACGCAAGTCCACAGCTGGGGGAAACGTACTCTGTATATTGTGTATACAGCAATGAGTTGGTATTATAGGTAAATGACAGTCATGTACAGAATGGTTTCACAAAAAATAATGAAGACAACACCAACAGTTACGAACATATGTACGTTTCATTTAAACTGGCAAAGTTATATCCTATGGATACTTCATGCAACAATGTTTGCTTTAAATAAACATCGCTGTTAATAAGATATTAACTATTGTATTGTGATGATTACGATTTCTCTTACTAAACCAACGACGAACACCATCACATTAATATTGATTACCTTTCTCAGATTCGTTTAAACAGGAACAACAACAATTGTGTACTGGCCCATTCATTATTGACTGGTTTTCCATTGAACACAGATACATAAACAAATGTGTCCCACAAGTTTGCGAACGATAATAAAGCATTGCAGGCGGCTCTTAACAGTGAGATTAAATATTTGAGTGGAGCTTTTGAACTTCCGTAAGCACGTGGCATGCAAGTACTTGATAAATCAGTTCGCTTGGTTGAGTGATTTGCTTTTACTGATTTGTTAGTGCGCGGTCCGTTTATCCCAAGAATACCAATATATTACCAAGTGTTCTCCTAGGCCATTCACTTAAAATGCGGCCGCTGTTTCACCCACGCTTCTCTTACAGCTGTCCACGTGGTTCATTGAGCAAATTGCGAAACAGGTTCGTTATCGTTAAAATATACAGTGTGCGAATAGCTTAAATAACAACCCCACCTTGGAGAGTACGTTACACACGGCAGGATGGCCGATAAAAGGAGAACGCTGTTTTACATCGGATCATATTTGGCGTGACACCGGGCTCCAACCTCTTCGCTTTCTTACCGCAAATGAGATATCCAGCCGTTCATTGGTGGCATTACGTGTTAATGCGCTTTATGAACAAGCTCCTACTGCGCTTAATCCCTGGAGAATCTCCATCGACATCCGTCGCAGTCTGCTGCAGGTCGTCGCCGTTAAAGCGAGACAACAGATTATATCAGTTGATGCCGTAGCAGCCGCCCGTGCCCTCTGGCGTGAAATTACGTCAATATGTGGTCGGGGCTCTTCTGGGCACGTGGCACTGTGCGGGTATATAAATGCACATTAACGCGCGCACGGCAGCGGGAACGGATTATTCGGCACCTCAGCGCAGAATTATCCTTGCCTCTTAGTGCCACATTAGCGTTTCAAGCTAATGCCAGGTTACGTCGATAAAGGTTTCATACATACGTAACGCATGAAAACACACTGCGCACAAGAACTCGTTGGTGGCTGGACCTAAATAGTGTCAGGCAATTTTTTTCATCGGACTTACCTTTGTCAAAAAGGGCTTCCGTTTGATCAATTCTTTCCAGGGTCTTAACCAAAGCATGTAATCTTTTAGTAAATCGACTGAGCATATTACTTAAACCATTCACATATTATATATATATATATATATATATATATATATATATATATATATATATATATGAATATCAATTAACCTGATTTAAAAAGATATTCTTAACGTTAACAAATTCTTCAATTTATATATATATATATATATATATATATATATATATATATATATATATATATATATAATTTATAATATTGTGTAGCAGCGAAATATAAGTTTGTATCCCACCGCCATCATCATATTCAGTAATTTAACGAACGTTAAGGCGACAATGTTTCTCTACGGCTAGGAGTGTTGGCGCATGATATAGCAAGATGCTAACAGACTTGTCCGTTTCCACAAGATCTGCCAAAGGACAACATTGCAATTATATTGACCCGAGAGCATATCCAACGCCAAAAACTCCACAAAACAACAAAACTTGAGAATATTTGCATCATCCCAAAAAACGAAACTATTGAATTGTTTCGAATATGCCTTTAGAATGACCGGTGACCTGCCAGCGAAAATAATGTTGATTTGGACCCCAACAAGGACGAAGAAAAGAAGCAGACCAAACATAACATGGAAACGAACCACGAAAGAGGAACTGAAGGCTGCACAGCGGCAAGGCGTGCCCAAGATAGAGGGATCTGGCGAGATCTTGCACGAAACTTATGTGTTACTTCTGGGCATGAAGGTGGTACGTAGCTAAGTAACTGCAACGTCCAATAGTTCTCTAAATGTTAAATGTTTTACTGCCCAACTGAAAGCACTCACATGGTTACGGATGTTTATCACGCTACCTCATCCTGGAACATGTTTTACCGGAGTTCTGGCTAAACTCTGTTTTCACCTTATTACGTTTCCACTAAATGCATCTACCTTTTTCTAAGAATTGCTATTTACATATTGGACTTACGTGATAATAAGCTACACAAGTACACACACGCACGCACGCACGCACGCACGCACGCACGCACGCACGCACGCACGCACGCACGCACGCACACAAACACACATTGATATATACAGGCTGTATATGAATAGACGTATATAATGCATTGAATTGGAACATGTTTTGTACAACTCCTGTGCTCTGTCATCGATGTGTTTGTGCAGGGTCAGGGAAAATGTCACACGCGATGACAATTGTGTCAACCACAGCGCCAGTCAAATAACTCTCTGCACAAACATAGACTAATACAAATTCTCTATTTATGGATAATCCATAATGCTTTGCGCACTGGGAAAGTTCCGGCTAGTAAGCTTTGGCTTGTTTTCCGAGGCGAAACGTGTTTGTAATATTTGATGCCGGAGTCAGGTTATTACGTATTTAAATGTTACGTGTTTGACATGCTTGTATGGTTATAGTTTGTCAAGGGAACACATTCATCTAACATTTACGAACACTCAACGGAGTTCATGGTTCTTTGAGAAACACACAGTAACATTGTTGCGAGACCGGAACGCTACGTGGTCTTGTAGATTGTGCTAGATATATCTAGAACATAACTTTTGCTAGAAACGTGTAAGCCTATATTTAGGCAGTTCAGATTTCGATTGAAACGAAACAGAAGTTCGCTACACTGGTAGATTGCTTCTCAAACATTTATAGCCGAATATTTCGCCCACTCCGTAGCCGATATAGAAAACACAACTACTGCTACATTTCTAATGTTCTAATCTAATCTTTCTTTTCAAAATTTTTCTAATCTTCCATTTCTAGTATTAATCCAATATTTAAAATGTCTTCGGTAAAACAAGTCCATGTGCTTGGTGAATCCAAGGTTTGTGTTTTACGTGTCTAAGTTTATGTTTGTGACACCAGGAGAACAAATCGGTTAACTCTCTCATTGTGTGTTGAAGATTGCTGAAGCAATGAATTGCATTTTCTATTATATCCAAATCGTACAGATTAATAGCAATGTTTAACGGTATGATGCGGCTTTGCCCGTGATCTGAGCAATGCTGCCATCACTGAACACGATATCAACACCGTTGGTGTATCACTAATTTTCAAGACTATTTTTCAGGCTCGCAAGAATACTCAACTTATTAAATTTCATTTTTTAAATGTAATTGGACGCGACGTTACGGGCCCCGATAGTCTGGGCAACATGGTCGAAGGCACCCGCACCACTGTGTGATTCGATACCACCCTCGAAATCTCGAAATACCCAGAATGCAACTCACAACAACGAAAGGTCATTTTTGTTTTAGAACAATGAAGGCCGGCATTTTCGCGGCCGACCACTCATATCTCTATAATGCAACGCACATCTCGTGGCTCAAAGGATCCACAATAAAACAATGTTCAAAATTATGTTCAAGCCATGACCCAGTTACTTGAACGCAAAGGTTGTTTCCTCCCGAGTAACACACACTGTCAAGCTATAACATATTTTACATTCTAAGATAGCTAGCAATCGTGCTGTGTGAGACCCGACACTGATACAGTGATCACGAAATAACGTCCAGGTTCTATTAGCTATTTATTTATACTTTATTAGTATCGTGGGTCCTTCCACCGATTACAATTCACTGGAGTCTTCAAAAGTGAAACTCAATTTTGTAGCCATTATATGGATTGTATAAGTAGCATACTTCTATTTTTCAACTATTTTACTATGAGCACCTTATTTACAAAATATGTTGTTTAAATATGTGATCTCACGGCAACACCATATCAATGTTACGTATCTTCAAAGTTAATAAACGTATATATTATAAACCAACATTAATTATGTTAGACTTTCAGCAACGTCATCCTTAGAATCTCATATTTGACATACCAACGCGCGCTTCGTTTAATCATTGTCAGCCATAAGGCATTTCACGAAAACAAGCGCACAACGAACGTTCTAGTTATTATATCACCAACACAACGAACGTTCTAGTTATTATATCACCAACACAACGAACGTTCTATTTATTATGTCACCAACACAACGAACCTTCTAGTTATTATATCACCCACACAACGAACGTTCTAGTTATTATATCACCAACACAACAAACGTTCTAGTTATTATGTCACCAACACAACGAACGTTCTAGTTTTTATATCACAAACACAACGAACGTTCTAGTTATTATATCACCAATACAACGAACGTTCTAGTTATTATATCACCAATACAACAAACGTTCTAGTTATTATGTCACCAACACAACGAACGTTCTAATTATTTTTAACTACGAACAGCACCTTCTACATATCCCGTTTAGCACAATTCGTTTATATAAGATCAACACATTCTACATATCTCGGTTAGACGCAATAATGATCAAAAGTAAATAGTTCTACCATTGTCCCATTTTACTCGTATAGTAATGGTGTATTCAATTCAGAAATAATATTCGTCATGACTAGGATACATATTATGTTCATGATAGCAATAACGTTCATGCATTAACCATTTTCTTCTTTCCTCTTTGGCATTTATTTGGAAAATGCGCGAATGTGCTAATTGTGACGTAACAATGTATTTAGGATCTTGGAAAGGGAGGCTAGTCACAAACTACCATGTAGTGGGGCAAAACAAGTTATTCACGAAAACATTCTTATCCCAAAGCTAAAAGGTGTCGTGGCCCAATATCCCTGGACAGAACGTTGCCGAGTGACGTATTGGTCGTACTAGTAAGACAAACAGTTAGCAATTTATCCTAGAAACATCTAAAATTGAAGCCATAATATTAACCTTATCTACCGCGATCGACTGTAGAGATATTGCGTCCCTGGTACAATATGCTGACTAACAACCGAAACCTTCCGTACCGCTACTGCCACGAGTGACATGCTCTCTCTCTGTCTTCGTCCACTCTCTTCCTCTCTCTTTCTCTCTCTTTCTTTCTCTTTCTCTCTCTCTCTCTCTCTCACTATATATATATATATATATATATATATATATATATATATATATATATATAAAAGAAAGAGAGAGGAAGAGAGTGGACGAAGACAGAGAGAGAGCATGTCACTCGTGGCAGTAGCGGTACGGAAGGTTTCGGTTGTTAGTCAGCATATGTTTCAGTCAGCATATATATATATATATATATATATATATATATATATATATATATATATATATATATATATATATATATATATATATATATATATATATATATATATATATATATATATATATATATATATATATATATATATATATATATATATATATATATATATATATATATATATATGTATATATATGTATATATATATATATATATCCTTCTCTCTCTAGCACAGACTACTGATGAGTGGCCAGAGGCCTGCTTTGGCAAGAATTTCTTCGTCTGTGAATTTTTCACGCCCGCGAATGCCTAGTATCGTTCTGAGACATCACGTGTGGGAAGTGTTTCAGCCGGATATTGAGTTCACTCTCCAGAGAACGATTGGTTGAGACCGTGGAACTGAGAAAGGTGAAGGTGTCAACATTTTCCTGTGGGGTTCCATCTATTACCATGTTTGATTTGCATGTTTCTAGGCGCAATATTGCAGTCTTCTTGAGACTGATATAGGATTCACACTCATTGCAGGACATGAGCTCTCTAAAATAGCATATGCTTGTCTTTGTTTTGCCTTGCATGCATGTATTTATGTATGTGTGTATGTATATATGTATGTCTCTGTCTCTCTATCTCCCTCCCTTCCTCCCCTCTGTCTCTGTCTCTGTCTCTCTCTCTCTCTCTCTCTCTCTCTCTCTCTCTCTCTCTCTCTCTCTCTCTCTCTCCCTCTCCTTCTCCCTCTCTCTCTCTCTCTCTCTCCCTCTCCCTCTCCCCCCCTCTCTCTCTCTCTTTCTCTCGCTGTAGGCAAAGGCCTAGATGCCAGATGGCAAGTGGACGAGGAAGCCATTGGCGTATCGAGAGTCCGTTTTCATCAATGTGTAACCCGCCCTCCTGAGATATGTATCAAACTTGCGTTGAAACATATTCTCGCTGCTAATATTTACAAAATCTGTAAATAATTTGTTCCATTCATTTATTGTCCTCTGTGAGAACGAGTACTTCCTGATAATGTTAGCTCGTGTCCTCTAGTTCTACTATATTTCTTGAGTGAGAAAAACATATTTCTATCAATATTTTAATACGTATTCAATATCTTAGAAGCTTCAGTTGCATCTACTCCTAACCTCCTTGTATACATGGTTGTTAAACCACATTATTTTAGGCGTTCTTCGTGATTAAGGTATTTCAGTTATGGCATATTTTTAGTTGCTCTTTCTCTGTATTCGTTCAAGCGTTCAAGAAGTGTTTTCATTAATAGTCTTAGCGGAAGACTCCAGGTGATTTATTATCTTTCATAGCCTTTATTTTCTTATCTACCATTCTGGAATTACAATTAGCTGCCCTAAATAGTCCGATTTAGCCTCCTCGAATTTTTAGCATCTGGAACTGATAGTGAACTAATATCCTCTTTTGTAAACCCTGAACTGAAGTATCCGTTTAGGTCTTCTGCCATTAAAAAGCCTTGCGATATTATATTTCCAGCACTGTCTTCTAGTGGCCCATCCTTGTCTCGTACGTTTTCCTTACTCCTGACATATGCATAAACATTTGCTGTCATGTTTTATGTCACATGCAAATTTGTGCTCATAGCTTCTTTTAGATTGTCTAGTTTCAGTCGTAGCTGCATCAAGTGCCTCTTTGCAATTTGTGTAGTCTTCATCCTTTCTGATACACCTATCATACTCATAGTTTGTTTGTACACTATTTTTCTAATGGCTTCTGTTGACAAGTGTTTCTTTCCAGACAGTTTTCCTTGCATTTTTCAAGAGATCAAATTCATTAATGGAACTCTCATGTTTTAGAATGTTCCAGTAGTCAACTGCTGTGTTATTCCTCAGCTTGTTATTCCTCAGCTTGTTATTCCAATCTTGCTTTGCTAAGTATTTCGTCATATCTTTATATTTACCTTTGTGAAAGTTTCTCCTGTATTTTTTATTTTTACTTTCTGGTTTTACTTTGATTTACTTACAAAACTATATCTAATACATTCTCTCACCTGGTTGGTTCTAACACGTAGTTAAAATAGAAAATGTTAATCCTCACCTTTGTACTTTCACTCTCTCTCTCTCTCTCTCTCTCTCTCTCTCTCTCTCTCTCTCTCTCTCTCGCTCTCTCTCTCTCTCTCCTCTCTCGCTCTCTCTCTCTCTCTCTCTCTCTCTCTCTCTCTCTCTCTCTCTCTATCTCTCTCTCGCTCTCTCTCTCTCTCTCTCTCTCTCTATATATATATATATATATATATATATATATATTCTTCTTTTCTTGTCCCTCACACAAGGTGTTGCCACTTTATGGCACCACTGTCATCGCCTGGTCCGTGGCAGTGGCCAGGTCTTCTGGTGTACAAGGATCGTCCAGCAGCCGGCAGCAGAGGAGGTGGGACATTGTCTGTTCTTCTCCGCCGTCACACTTCGTTGACCGCGTCTCATCAGTGTAGTGCCATCTCCTCATGTTGGTCGTTGCTCGGTCGACGCCGGTACGTAGCCGGTTGAGTGAACGCCAAAACAGCCATGGTTGGTCAGACCCTGCTGGTAGGAATTCGGCTGGTTGCAATCCCATGTTGATGACTGTTGATGTTTCTTGCAGTCGTGTTTCCCACATTTCCAGTCTTGTGTTGCTGGGCGACGCGTTCAGTGTTTTTGTGAAGTTCATGAAACCTTTTTACGACTTTAATCGGCTTATAGCAGATATGTGTTTATATAGTTGGTGTTTTGCATCTGCCGTTGGTCTTGGTCATTATTTGCGACTAGCAACAGTCCGCCTGATGTCCGCTGGAGCTATGCCAGTCAGCAGATGTAGGTTGTCTATGTTGGTAGGTTTCTGGCAGCCCGCTACGATGCGGCAGCAGTCATGTAAGGCAGAGTTAACCTTGTTTGCAAGTGTTGATCTTGCCCAAACAGCACTTGCGTATTCGGCAACAGAATAGCAAAGTGTAAAGCCGCTGGATCTTAGTGTCGGTGCTCTGCTTCCCCATTTAGAGTTGGCAAGTTTGCGGATGATGTTGTTTCGTGCATTCACCTTCTGCTTGGTGTTACATATGTGTGTGTTTTGGATGGTAGTGTTCTGTCAAGATGGACACCAAGTTACACTGATGTTGATGTGTTGTCCTGTCCGGTACCGTTCTAGGTGACGTTTTAGTTAGTTTTAGTTTTAGCATATATGTTCCTCAAATGGAAAGCACACACCTGGGTCTTGGATGGATTTGCGCGTAGTTCGTTCAGCTTGTAGTATGTTGTCATGGTTCCTAGCGCTGATGTAAGTGTTGCTTCGATGTTGTTGAAGTATTTGCCCTGGGATGTCATACACAAGTCATCAGTATAAATGAAGCTGCGAGTTTCGAGATGGATAGTTTGATCATTTATGTATATGTTGAACAAGATTGGCGCCAGTACACTTCCCTGTGGTAACCTGTTTCGTCGTCTTCGCCATCTGCTCTTTTTCCATCCTGTACTACGAAATAATCTCCGGTTCTCAAGGATGTTGCATACTAGGTCGGTTAGATGGAGGTCGCCAGTCATCTCTAGCTCTAGCGATGAGGCGTCGGTGGTTGACGGTGTCGTATGCTGCTGATAGGTCGACGAAGACAGCTCCGGTGATTAGTTCTTTTTCATAGCCATCTTCGATGTGTTCGGTCAGATTGAGCAGCTGGCCCGTGCACGATTTTCCTGGACGGAATCCAGCCTGCCCTATGATGATGATTTTACTGTCAACGTGTTCGGCGAGCCGGTTTAAAATCAGTTGCTCAAACAGCTTGTAGGTATGGCACAGCAGGGAGATGAGTGTGAAACTCTTCGCCTCGGATGGGTCTTTCTCTGGTTTCAGCAATGTTATTACCTTTGCTTTCCGCCATAGCTGCCAATGACACAGTCGTTGAAGAAACGTAGCAGCCAATCCCTAGTCTTGTAAACCCCGGGTCAGACTTACATTGTATGTGTCCGTGGTTAAAATCTCCCACTATGATACATTCCCATTTACTCACTTCCTTTATAGCGTTTTGTATTTTTTATCCTCTTCGTTTATGTTTGGTTTTCGGTAAACTAATCCAATAGTTAATGTCGAATATCCTGTAATTATATTGCACCAAACAGCTTCATCACAATTTACGTCCCTTTATTATTTGATTTCGTAAGCCTGAATAGATTATTTAATACATAAAATAACCCCCCTCCCCTGCTTTTTATTCGATCTCTCCTAAATGGTACGTATCCTGTCAGTCCTATTTCAGCATCTGGTATGTCTTTGTTGGTCCATGATTCGGTTATGCCAATTATGTCAGAGTCAGTATCTTTTAGCATAATGTTTTTCTTATTCACAATGCTCCTTGTTTTTAAACACTTGCATTTATAACCAGCTTTAGAAATGTTTTCCGGACATTTTGTTACTGGTCTGTGTGTATTAGTGACCTCTTACCCTGTTTGAAGCACATCTAAGTACCCCCGCGCTTCTAGTTTAAACGATGTTTGCTACCAAAAATATGTTTGATGCCACCTATGCCACTGTCGACTGCTGGTGAGAGTTCATCATCAAACACTGCTGCACCCTTTCCACTTAAATGAAGCCCACCCCTCGTGAACATATCAGCCCTCCCAACAAAACATCCCCACAAACCCACAACTTAATTTTCCCTTCATAGCTGCTTAGCTAGCGTGTTAATTATTGATTCAGTAGTACAGTGCCTTGCCGGCATCCAGAGTTGAGATCACAACATGAAGCTCGTCCAAGGATGGTTCTATTATAAGACACATTATAGCTCCCATACACCGGCATTTTTTCTGCACTCCCGAATACAGTAAGCCTAACTTACTACATCCTAAGTATTAAAGCTAGATACAGTTTAACAATTTTGGGTTTACTTATCCCCATAACCTTTGTATCACAAGGCGTGTCAGTGTCAATTGACTGCGGCGAACTAACAGCGCTCACGCCATAATTGCAGCGATATTGAATGTTGCCCAGAGAAGCTGGTTTGGTGTATGAAAGAACGCGCTTTGATTAGTCCTAATCACCAGACACGAGATCCATACTTCACATTTATTTATGTCGCGTCTATGGCTCTGATCTCCCCCGCTCCTGTCAAAGTTCCACGCAACAGCAGGTTGCCACTCGTAAAGTCAGTGCAGTGTCCTCGGTGCACAGCCGAGAGAGTTCGTGGAGTCATTACTGGAGCTCTGACTCCACAAGTGGGCGGCCGAGACAAAGTTGCCTGCTTCCGGAAAGTGTCAGTATTTTTACGATACTGCGTTTCTCAATTACGAAAGGACAGTTGCTAAGGTTTCAATCTTACACTTTTAACTGACATGACCAAATACTTATATTTTGTGGTTTGTGTTCAAACGTTAGAAACCTTCTCGACCAAGCACTAGGTGGCATCGATATCGTTTTTTTTTATAATAATTATTATGACTATTATACATTACGTCATCTTCCCAATGGCCACTCTCCACGTATTTTACAGCCATCAGTCCGCCTATAAATAGTGCATACTAACATGCGGATTGCAGATTGTAAATCAAAAGAAACGCTATTATAGCCACCAATGACGACACTAAATATAGTCTCAGCCCTAATGTTTATGCGAATGCTGCCGAGTGACACTCACTGTTGTATACGGAAGGTCTTGTACACTCTACCCATGGGTTGGACGTCTAAGCGTTTATATTGGTTTCCCGTGTACATATTGTGAACTTGCTTGAGCATGAACAAGCTATTTCAAGTAACTGATTGCAAATCTATAAATATGTCCACAGTATATGAATTCACAATATACAGTAGTGTGGAAACACTGAGTGGCGTATCTAGGTTATCACAGACGGGGAGGTCAAAGCTTAGTCACCCATTAGTTTACCGTGCTACCGTGTAGTGGCGCAACAGGTTACAGTCGAAAAAATATACAAAAGCAAAATACGCAATTGGAAAAGCTGTTTTTAACACCTAGATACACTACAAAAGTTTACACATGTTTTAAGCATATTAGCTAACTTCTGTGGAATCAATGTCTAGCGATTCAAATGTACCAACCGTCAATATCAGGTGATTGCAGTGATCCGCGGCGATAGTTCCGCAGTGGTGTATCCAGACTTGCAAGTAAGGTCGGCCGTCGCGTGCCGCACAGCACGGCGTCGTCGACTAGCTGCGGTCGACCACAGGTGGAGACGACGGGAAACGGAACACTGAACTGCGTCCGCGGCGCCTGGCTGCTACTCGCCGAGTCTAACTGCAAATACTTAGCGAGTGAGCGAGCGATACACCGATCAATGCCGGCGGCGCTCTCTTCCCGAGCTCCGGCGACGCAGTGGAACGCGGCAGGCGATTGTGGACGAGACATTGTTACGAGCCGTGCCGACCCCCGAGGCACGCGGCGGCAGCAACGGTGCCCGTGGCGTAATCCCTCCTTCCCCGTAAGCCCCAGCAGGCGACACCATTGTGACGGTAATTATCCCTCTGGGGTTAATATGTTGACATATTTGCTTTTACATAATAAATATTTATAATCCTTTCAAAAGCTAGTTTTATTCTAACCGCTTGTGTGTGTGAGTGCGTGCGTGCGTGCGTGCGTGCGTGCGTGCGTGCGTGCGTGCGTGCGTGTGTTGTAACATGTTACAGGCAAAATTACTAATACAAATTATTTCCAAGGTAACAATATGTTTTATAGTTTTAAGCATGTCACCTGTAATATCACGTGGATCCGATGAAAGGGTAAAAAAAACGGCGCCATTTTAAAGAAAAAAACCCAGTAATTTGTTGAACTTTCGCTAGTTTTCTTGCCTGGATTTTTGTGCATTTGACTTATCCTATGCTGTTCTTGCCTCGACATTTAACTTATCCGATGCTGTTCTTGCTCGGACATTTAACTTATCCTATGCTGTTCTTGCCCGGACATTCGATTTATCCTATGCTGTTCTTGCCCAGACATTTGATTTAACCTATGCTGTTCTTGCCCGGACAAATTTAAATATGACACTATCATGGGATAAATGTAACTCGGGAGAGATAAAGTGTTGGGAAAGTGTCATCCATTGTAAATCGGATGACGATTAATATTGTTTTGTAACTAACATGATTGTGTTAGTTATGAATGGAACAAATTGTCTACAGATTGTGTAACTGCTAGCAGCGTGAATATGTTTAAAAACAAGGTTGACACATATCTTAGGAGGGCGGGTTATAAGTAGATGAACATTGTTGGACTCTCGATAAGCCAAGCTTCCTTGTCCACTTGCCATCTGGGCCTTTGGCTTGGATGGCAAATCTTGTTAAATGTTCGTTACAGTGTTTGCACGGTGTTCCATTAGGGGATCTGCTCATTACTTTTTATATAAGTATTTTAGGTAGGGCCCAGTAAGTCTTATAAGCCAGTCACAAATCATAGATATGCATTATAATAATTCAAAGCCATTTATTATACAATCTGCTAAACAAATCAAATATTCGGTGATCGCATAGCAATCTTCTGAGTCAACTAATATTATTAGTTTATATTGATCTCACATAAGTGCACGTCAGTGACATCTAATTAATTGGACTAACACAGTATAAACGACACAAAGCCCGTTATCTACACGCTACATTAAGCATAAGCAAGCACTGTTGACAAAACGAACGTTGTCTTGGTTTCGATTATCCAAATTCCGTGAGGTGGCGCCATTATATGTCACTCGCACCAACGCCAAAGGCCGGGCTAAATATTGTAGACACCCGAGTGCAGAGCTATCTTAATCTCATAAACTACACTCAGTGGACTTCGATAATGTTAACCTCAAGATATTTGTCATACAACCACAAAATACAAAGCAAATTGTTCCACCACTAGTATCGCTCATTAATGAGAAATTAGTCATTTGGGGTTCAAAACGTCACATTTAAATGTTACTCTGCACCTCGCGCATTAACATGAAAGCTGTGACTGGAAGACAAACCAGGGAAACCTGCATTAGATAGTCTTCTTCGTTTTGTGTCCAATAACCATGGCTGGTAACAACGACTAACTATCATTTTTAGGACCACTTTGTTATAGTCTACATATTTAAATCATATGATTTTAGCAGAAACATAGCCGCTAATATGTTTCAGCATATGGCTGTCTATAGTTTCTCAACATTTAGATAATCATATTAAATATTTAGAATTGGTGGATTACAAGAGAAACCAATCACATTTAAAAGCAATTCTATCTTACAGAATTGCACAAAAATTGGAGGCTAGACATATAAAGATAAATCCGTCAAATTGCTTATCGAACTAACGAATGGATAATTTTGGGAGAATCGCCATCACATAGTTGTGCTGTTGTTTCACGAAACACATCTACATTTCAGACACCACTTCCCTGTCTCAGTATGCACAGACACTACACAGGCCGGTACCAATGCGACCCACACTCGGACTTCCAGTTCTGTAATAAATGACACGATTCAATCCCAGAAACATCTGGTCGAATTTAAACATACATTTGTCAACTTTGAAGATTCTCACATCGGCACCATTGTAGATGCAAATCTGGTCAAATGACACCCGGATGGTCAGCTCTGACGTCATGGCATCTGGGAGGTGGTACATGTTTTTGGAGCGGCAGCCATTCTGTAAATCGTTCTTATACATCAGCACACCTCCTCCAACGTTATGACTCTCGGCAGCATAACCTTGTCCAAAAGTTCCCGCGTCACCGGCTGGAAATAACCACAGTGTTCGTCTACCTGCACTCAATTGCGAATAAAGCTAAAAAACCCTCAACTGATTTAGCCTATCGCAAGTCTGGTTCTTTGATGTCCACATATGTAGTATGCGAATAGTTTAAGTAGCATCCGCAGTCGATTAAATAAAAAAATTATTTTTGTTTAAATCATGGAAAGAATTTACTTTAGTCGTTAGGTATGCTAAGTCTCAAAACAGTGGATATCCAAAATGGTAAGCATTTTGCAGGTCAATGATGATCATGGGCGTGACTTCCATTCTCTCGCCGATCACTACTCCCATTAGTTGCTGCTAGACGGTTCTGATACTTTTGTGCACCTCCGTATATCTGAAATTTGGGTCTAGAAAATGTCACCAGTCTATGACTGACAACAGACCACGGCTATCCAACTTCCCTCTGAAAAAATATTGTTTGACTACTATATACTGTCTAACAATTGTTATGAAGCCTAACGTTATCGGAGAAATTAGATGCCATGTGAGGAACTATGTCTAGTACTTATTATTTATGGGGTTAAATAAAAAGTTCTCACTAAACTGTGCCGAATTGAAATACTATGTGTGACTATGAAAGTATCGTTGCCAACTACAATGTCACATCTACCCAATATTATAATTCTTAATCAAAACGTTGTGGTCAGTTGGCTCATCGTTAATGACATTAACCCCCAAAGCATACAAAGGAATCTCATGTAACAAACACTAACCGAAGACGTGAACAGTGACTAAAGGGTTATTTTATTATCGCCCAGCTTAATTTGCATTATGCTTTCTAATAACTTTACTCAGATACATCATGTTATGCAGTGTTCACACATATTTACTCTGGACTTGGTAGTCCCGTAAACTTGTTCATTTACCTGTCAGTTTACGTACACATTATACACTCCACGTTAGGCAACTATACAACATTGTAGGGGAGCAGGAAGATTGAACTGAACTATCACGTGGCATAGGAATAGTTCTGAACAACGAACGTGCTTGCACGCCCAACAGGGAGTAGTGAGTTGGCTTGGAGCAACGCGTGTGTTTATAAACGGAGCTTTCAACGCCTTCCGGAAGTCGCAAAAGAAGACGCATTGCGGTGTGTAGTCACCGGATGCTTAGTTTTACCGTAACCTCAATTTCAAGTTCACTCATGGTGTGATAATTTAGGTAACGCCGATGTCATGTCAATTCTCACGCATAGGCCGTGATACTTACGGTTTTGTATTAAATGTTACGGTCTCACGGCAAAAGTCTGAAATGTCAGGCATATTTTCATAATATTTAGCAATGATAATTATTTTTTATCCGGTTTTACGAAAATGAGACACATAATTTGTTTGTGCATGTCCCATTCGAAGGCCTTTGGCCCCTGGATCCTAACGGAAAACATTTCTCACGCCTAAGAACCCACCAGAGGTTGATCACAGCTATGCTGATGTGCCACAGAGAATAAGAAATACGCAATTTTAATGCTCATCGTATCCGTTGTTGGTCGGAGAATCTCCAAAGAGCGACGTCTTGAACTGACATCTTTGTGAACGATCGTGACAACATTTACCGCAGTTGTCAGGTGAAATAATATCATAATTATTCGGGTCCCACGTGCGTAAACTGCGTTATTGTTCAGAGACAAATTAGTAATGTTGTTAACTACAGTTAATTATATATAAAATATATCATTTTATTAGCTTTATTATTAATGTCGTTAATAACGTGTCGCTTGAGACTGTGCATTGATACAGTATTCCTAGTACGGTATATTATATATTTAAAAACCTTTAGTACGCTACGTTTTGCTGTTGACAATATTTGGATTGCTGCTAAATTATATTACAATATATGTTATTTGGAAGAAACCCTTACATTTCCTAAGTTGGACATATGTCCAGCCTTGCAGGAAATGTACTTCCTTGATCTGCTGACTGCAGGACGCAATTGTCTTGCCCCTTAATCCCTTGCGGGGTGTGGGCCACATCACGAATACTGTTTGGCCCTCTCGACGATTTGTTTCAATCTATCTCTCTCTCTCTCTCTCTCTCTCTCTCTCTCTCTCTCTCTCTGTCTCTCTCTCTCTCTCTCTCTCTCTCTCTCTCTCTCTGTCTCTCTCTCTCCCTTTCTCTCTCTCTCTCTCTCTCTCTCTCTCTCTCTCTCTCGCTCTCGCTCTCTCTCTCTCGCTCTCTCTCTCTCTCTCTCTCTCTCTCTCTCTCTCTCTCTCTCTCTCTCTCTCTCTGTCTCTCTCTCTCTCTCTCTCTCTCTCTCTCTCTCTCTCTGTCTCTCTCTCTCTCTCTCTCTCCCTCTCCCTCTCGCTCTCTCTCTCTTGATCTTGATCTTCTGCCATATTCTTCCATTCTTTGTAGGTAGCTGTTCACACCTACCTTTTCCATATCCCTCTTCACACTGTCCCTCGACTTTTCACATTCTCTGGAAACAGTTGCTCTCCACTATCTCTCCTCCTGTATCTATGACAACGCATGTTTTCCAAACCCATATGCACAAACCGGTACCACACATACATCCAACACTTCCCCTTTATCGCTTTTTCACTTTCGGTGTCACATAATACCTTCCACCCTCCTCCATGTTAACTCCTCATCCTAAAACATCCTATGCACTCCCCTGTTATTTCCTTCATCTTACACACTATTTCCCCAAGTGCACGAAATTGTCGACTTGCTCCTTAATCATATTTCCACCGACAGCTGTATACAAGTCCACATCATGTTCCCATAACCGCATCTCCTAGGTCTGCTCCAAATTCGTTAGGAGGTTATAGTTTCTGAAAGTCATACAATTCTAGCCATGTTCCAAACTACCCGTCACCACTGCTAGGGCGTCCGCATACAATATTCATGGAGTACTTTCAGTCCACCTTTCCACTGATCAGGTTCATCATGAACATGAACAAGTGGGTACAATGCAGTTCCCTGAGGCCATCTCCTACTCCTAATTCTTTTGACATATCCCTCAAAACACACTGCCCCGATGTTGTTTGTTCTTTGTACATTGCCTCCACCATTCTGAACCCTGCCTCTCCTGCCACTTCATAAATCCACACGATACACCAGCATTAATTGTGCTGCTCAGAGCAACAACGCATTTTGTTGGTCAAAATCGAGGTTTAGCTGCAATTTGGTCACCAGATGTCTCTACTTACTACAGCGATTACAACTGATTCAATACAACGCACACAAGTCCTCGTGTGAGCACTTTCGTTATGTGGTATTGTACACTTGAACATTTACCGACCAAGTTTTTAAAACCCGTTTTCTCACTTCACCCATTAATGCCCAGGTACAGAAAAACAATGAAACCAAAGTGCATCATCGCACTGAGCTCACCAAATATATCACCTGAAAACATTGTATTGAATATGAAAGAAATTGTTCTCTTTATTCGTGGCATATTATGTGTCAAAGGACGCTATGCACTATGTTGTATCAGATGTATGGAGCTGAACACATGTGTATCACAATCGTTTCTCCCCTAATTGGTCTAAGACTGGTGAAATTGGATGAAACAAGCTGGATATAGACCTTCGTTACAGTTGTTACACCTGTAGTTGGCCTTCCACCACATCCTAGGCCCACACAACGTTACACCTGTTACACCTGTAGTTGGCCTTCCCACCACATCCTGGGCCCACACAACGTTACACTTGTTATACCTGTAGTTGGCCTTCGCACCACATCCTGGGCCCACACAACGTTACACTTGTTACACCTGTAGTTGGCCTTCCCACCACATCCTGGGCCCACACAACGTTACATTTGTTACACCTGTAGTTGGCCTTCCCACCACATCCTGGGCCCACACAACGTTACACTTGTTACACCTGTAGTTGGCCTTACCACCACATCCTGGGCCCACACAACGTTACACTTGTTACACCTGTAGTTGGCCTTACCACCACATCCTGGGCCCACACAACGTTACACTTGTTACACCTGTAGTTGGCCTTCCAACCACATCCTGGGCCCACACAACTAATCTGACGAGAGTACTCCATGATGAGGTGATCCCTGCTGTCATAGCGGAACACGCTGGTCCAAGCATTTAGGACACCCACCCAGCTGCCTGGTGACTCTGCACGGTGTCTTTCTGATAAAGCATATATGGGTGCATCTCCTTCTGAAGTGCAGGAGATCCATGGGTTGGTCTGCATTGGACCCCTGCGGTAGAGCAGCCAGGCATTCTGGTCGGTGACATCCAGCAGATAAGCAAACACTGGTCAAAACCGCTTCCTGGAATGGACTCAGTTGCAGTATTTCCCTACATTTTGGTCAGGTCAATTAATTTCGCAAATGTATTGTTCCATTCTTTGTTTGCGTCATTTGGATATGCCTTCTCATTGCTTTACCCCGAGGGATGGGCTCTACTACAGTTGGACATGACCACGACGCTGTCATGCCAGCGATTGACAATAGCTCCGCTGTGTATGATATGTTGGTAAGCCATGCCTTCTTTTTTAGCTGATCAGCAGGTTGGACTTGACAGCGGGTAGATCTTTTGCTGGCTGCCACAGCGGTGACCTCATCCTTGATACCAGGTTGTTGCACTGCAGTGGCCTCAGCAACAGCCAGAAGTTGTCTACCAGACAGGATGTCTACAGAGCCGTCAAAACCGTCACCTCCGCTGTCCTTATCTGTCCGTGTACTGGTGGATTCATGTGAATGTCTGCTGAATGACCATGCCACTCCTCTTCTAATATTGCCAGCATATCACTGACAGTATTACTCCTAAAATAGAACAGGGCCGTGTAATTCACGCTAAGTATACCTTGACTTCTCCCTTTCCTAACATATATATGAACCAACCAACTTAACGTATTTTCAGGCTACATCATGCGGATTTCCCGAATGTAATACGGATCTGGGGGATTTTGGGAGGTATGTGGTCATTTCCCATTGTTTCAAATGGAAATGTTGTGATAAGATACGCATTTTCTTATCACTCAAGTATAATATGGAGTGTCATAGCGGTCGAAGCAAGGATACTTTTAATGTTAGGAAGATTTCCGGCGAAACTTTGCAAAACAATTTTCAGCTAGGTATATTCCGTAGCTTGACAAGTAAGAAACACGGATTTCAACCAAAATAGTGGCAGGTCTGCATTTCATGCTATGTGTTACCTATAGAAAGCAAGATATTGGTGATAGCTTGGATGCTTGCTAGGTGTACTCTGACAAGAAACAGCGACAAAAGCACAGTATTGTCACCCTGTATAGATAAACTGCACCAGGCCTCTCGTGCCTAGCGTTCTATACTTAGGACGGTATGACAAGTTAAAGTTCCCATACTCATATTTTATACTTAGCTTATCATAATCTACACATGAATTTAGGAATATTTGGCGTGTATCTAACGACACACAGAAATGCCGAGGTTTGTTTTATGAGAGCCGGAATCCACCTTCTACGAGAGATCATGGTAAGAGTAAAATGGAGCAAAAACTTACTTTGAACTTAGCTATCCTCTCGTCAATATACTATAAAATCCACATGCTTGTGAAATGTGGTCCGGAAACTTCCTTTGGTTATATAAACAGCCATAACACTTTCATAATTAGTCTGTTATCTCGCGAGTCAAAGTACACTGGATATCCTATATATAGGACGCCGGGATTAAATTGTTAATATTTATTTGAACGCTGCAATACTAATGAGATTCGCTAGATGAGGTAACTATTTGTACTAAATAGGATGCAAACTCCAATCAAGCAATAATGTAGGATCAACAAAATTCTAGCTTTCTTCCTGCATTATTGCTTGATTGGAGTTTGCATCCTATTTAGTACAAATAGTACAAATAGTACAAATAATCTAAATAGAAATAAAATAATAAAAAATCGTAATTATATATATATATATATATATATATATATATATATATATATATATATATATATATATATATATATATATATATATATATATATATATTACGATTTTCTGTTTTATTTCTATTTAGATTATTTACTCAACGAGGAAGAACTAGCCGTCCAGAATTCCTGATGAAGGCTGCCGATATTGTGGGTAAAAAAAATAATCGTAATTATAGATATATATATATATATATATATACCAACTTGATGAACTTTTACATATATATATATATATATATATATATATATATATATATATATATATATATATATATATATATATATATAAATCAGACCGATAACTAGAAAGTCAAGTATATATTATATATATATATATTATGTACATACATAATATATATATATATACTCGAGTTTTCATATATATATAATATATATATATATATATATACATATATATACATATATATATATATATATATATATTTATATACATATATATATATACACATATATACATATATATATATATATATATATATTATATATATATATATATATACATATATATATATATATATATATATATATATATATATATATATATATATATATATATGTATATATATATATATATATATATATATATATATATATATGTGTATATATATATATATGTATATAAATATATATATATATATATATATATATATATATATATATATATTACGTAGATACATAATATATTTATACTCGACTTTCTAGTTATCGGTTTGATACATTAATGCAGTACCTAGATTCGTTGTTGTCATTCTTTCTTGTTCTTCTGGGTGAGTTGTTGCAGTTGTTGTAGGCAGTTGTTCTTTTGCTGTAGTTGTAGGTGTAATTGTTGCATATAGCTGTTCTTTCAAGGAATGTAAGTCTTCTTTCAATAAGCCAATTTCTTGTTTCAGTGAGCCTATCTCTTTTGTCAATGAGCCAACTGCGCTGTTCATTGAAGACATATCTTCAAGAAGTATTATACAGACAACTTCAAGAAGTATTATACAGACAAAGTATTGAATAGTTATGTGCTAAGTTCTTAACCATTTCTTGTAGAAAATTAGTAACTTCAGTTATTGTGTTTATCATCTTAGTGTAAACTAAATTAATGATCAGTAGAATGTAAAAATGTTAGAAGTATTGTAGATTGTTATTTTAGTTTGTTATTAAGGTTTTCAATTCATGATCCAATATTTTATTTTGTCCTGCTATGAATATACATGTAAATTGTATTGTTGCACTGTGAATCTTGACAATAACGGCACTCTAATGAATACAGTAGTTATACGTTCAATCAAGTATTTTATTGTAGATATGTTAAATTACTAAAAGGGTAAATATTATAAGTATTACACTTCTTTTTACCCTTTATCGACAAATTCAATTAGTGTTATGTACTGTATGAATTATGCAAATGTGTTTTTGTTGAATAAATCCATTCATTCATTCATTCATTCATTCATCGCGTCACATAAGTCCTCAATGCGCGAAAACATGTTCAGAATATCCGTTTCACTGACGTCGTTGAAGCAATATTTTTGTGGTGCACTGACACTCGACCGTTTGCCAGTTAAGTACACTCGCGATAACCAACACTCCCACAAGCCACAACACTCCCACAAGCCACAACACTCTTCCAAACATGGCTGCTGAGTCCAACATTCAAATGTAGAGCAATGGTGTGCTGTACGTTGGGTATTTTTTCATCTATATCATAAATCTTTTAAGGCGTCGTTGTCTGGAAAACTTCCTCTTACAATATACCCTTTCTACACAACATTTCTCATCGAATGCATTCTGCAGTTGTGTTTGCCTTGCCCATTTTGCGGGCATATATATATATATACATTATATATATATATATATATATATATATATATATATATAAACATATATGCATATATGCATATATACATTTGTCAATGAGCCAACTGCGCTGTTCATTGAAGGCATATCTTCGTTCATCGCGTCACACAAGTCCTGAATGCGCGAAAACATGTTCGGAATATCCGTTTCACTGATGTCGTTGAAGCAATATTTAGTGTGCTGTTCGTTCGGGCACCAAATAAATGTCTCCGAGTGTCGTGTCGATTTTTTCATCTATACCATAAATATTTTACGGCGTCGCTGTCTGGAAAACTTCCTCTTACAATATACCATTTCTACACATTTCTCATCGAATGCATGCTGCAGTTGTGTTTGCGTTGCCCATTTTGCGGGATAGTGCGATGGAAACGGAATATTGTCCGTTGCCGTCAAATTGCATATGTTATGAGATGTAGGAGAGGCGCCAAAACATTATTAACACTCCAATTTCACCACAGTTGATGCCTTATTAAACAAACATTAAACTAGCATGTAGGAAACAAATAAAACACTTTAACTGGGGGGGAGTAGTATTTCTACATCTCTCCAAAGACGAAGACACTGGCCGTGTAGTACGGTAATGTTGTAATGTACGTACACTACTGCGAAACAATTGCAATTAGAGTGTGGCAGTAGGCCCTAACATGACAGTTTGTATAGTCTATATTAGAACACTATCTTTCTAGAAACCTGGAAGCAATTGTTGACCAGCAGCTTAATAGATTTTTAATAGATTTAAAAGATTTATAATTAATAATTATACATCTACATTATTACCAAGATGGCTAATCCTTGTAGCATGCACATATAAGTAGGAATTTATATCCGAAAAAGTGTGTTAGTATATGGTAGACAATGGTATGTATAACTTCTTGATAAAAAATTGCTTATACAGAAAGTTATGTTTTGTGAAAACAGCCCGCAAAGTTTGAACTGAGTTATTTCAGTGTTTTTTTGTGTGCAAAATTCTGATATACTTAACACGTATGTGCAACCTCGGAATGTTTTTAAAGCAAAATTTCGTTACCAGTAAGTCAAACAATTATTTTTTACCCCCCCCCCATAATGCAAGTATTCATTGTCTAAGCCTTGTAACATATGGCACAAGTCTAGTCTAAACCGAATATTTTTTACATATTTTATTTATTAGCAAACATTTTACGATAACAGTCGATTGTTACGCTACCTCAAAGGGTTACAACAACGTAACTGCAACAAAGCAAGTAGCGGACGTGGCTTTGGGGAGGGGGTCGCCGATGCGGAACGATGACCAATTGTGTGTTACCAAACTTCAAACGAATATTTTTATTTACTGTTATACTTCTTATTAAAATAAACATCATAATATGGTTATTTTGCAATCCAAAACTGTTGTCCCGTCCGACAAGTGTCCAGTACTATGAATTTGTCCTAGACTGCTAGCAAATTTCCCCAGACAGCCGGACACGCTTTGCTGCACTTACACAACGCAGATAGATGTACTTCGCTGTCGAGTGCTACATTGAAATGTTGAACACGGCTAGAACAAGGCTGGCTGGTTGATTTAATGTCTTTGTCGCCGTGCGGTAGTCGCCGTGTGGGATGATCATTCCATATTTTATTTCCATAATGTGTTTCTCTGCATGCCGCTTTAGACTGTGTTTTATTGGCCGCCTGTATGACCGCGACAGTGAAAGTGATGATGGATTAGTGCACATGTCACGAAAGTGCGCAGTGCCAAATTAAGTGTGGTTATGCCCAGTAACCCCGGGGTATAGCCGGATACTGACGATCAATGCAGGTAGCGAAATATACGTTAATCTTATTTGTGGTGTAGTCAAGTATTTGGCGGCTGTCAACGACTATGCATTCTATATATCAAGTTGTGTTTTTTTGTTTGTGAAGGTTATGGCGTCTTTCTATTATTGTGTAGAAAAGGTATATTGTAAGACGATGTCCAGTGGCGTTACTTAGGCGAGTGCGCGTTAGCAGATGCATATAAATTAGACGAAGATAAAGTCACGCGACTCGACGATATTCATTCAATGCTCGAGAGAGCATCTGACCTGTTCGTTTCTTGCTTTGCTCTACATTTGTGTGCTGGACTCGACAGCCATGTTTGGAAGGATGTTGTGTTTTGTGGGTGTGCTGGATATGACGTGTGTGTTCCGTTGGCATGCGATCGAGTGTCAATGCACCTGCTTCAGCACGACAACGAAACGGACATTCTGAAGAGATGTTGTCGTCAGTGAAAAACTATGTAGGATCACTGAAAATTAGTCGCAGCTAAGCTGATCTGCTATTTGGCTAACCTATGCACATAGGCATTTGACAACGTTGAGTCTATTATTGAAGTGTGTAATACTTAAATGCCGAGTACTGTTTCACCCCTGTGGGGGAGCAGATGGCGGCTGCAGCTAAAAGCAAGAATATGAAGCACATACTCTACAGACTACTCACTACACTACAGGCCTAGCCATCACATACTCTACAGACTACTCACTACACTACAGGCCTAGCCATCACATAGACCTGTGGTACCGTCGCACCCCAAACGTCAAGCTACCTCCCTTTTAGTTTCCTTTAAACATATTAGCAAAAATGCCCGTCTCTAGGACGGGATAACTTGGTAGTTAATACGTGACAGTCATGATAGCAATATTTGCCAATATGACATCAATACGCTCGAGATTGTTTAAGGGAACGTCAAGCGTATTACCAGAAACAACCGCGTCACGCATGTGACGCAATACTCGATGCATGTTCGAAATGTTGAACGTCGCGTGAATTTAGACCCATGGATACTTGTGTTGGTTGTAGAATAGTAGAATATATTTTTAATGCGGTCTGCGACCTCGGGCCAATACGTGGGTGCGTGCTTTCTAGTATAATTAATATAAACCGCCCAGATGGCGCTACGTACTCTCAAACGGTTTACGTACCGAAGTAATCGCCGCGCGAGCGTGGTTTCTGCGATTGTTGAAATTTAACATTTTACGTAGCGAACATTTGATTTGCCACAAAAACCACTAAGAACCCTGGATATACGGGGTATCTCGAAAAAAGTAAAGGCTTTTCGTTTCATTTGGGGGGTCGTATTTTAATCCCTGAATGTTTGGCGCCCGAGGTGCAAGCCGTCTAGGAGGAAAACGTGAACATAACCACGTACAAACATACAAACTTACAAACTTGTATGTTGATGCGTCAATGTAGCAAGTAAATAGATAGCGTTGTCAGCGTGGTAGTCCACATCAACAGCCGAATCCCCCAATTATGCCTTTCCACAAATGGAGTAACAACTATGTATGCACAAGTGTGTTATATGTATCCACGCTATTCGACTCTTCACGTGTGTTTGTTGCAGGAGAATTTGTCGACGGGAGGACCCAATGGTCACCAGTTCAGCACAGCGGACCACGACAAAGGTTGAGCTTCAAGTTTCAATTGCGCAACTTTCTATAAAAGAGGCTTGGGGCATGACAGATGTTTCACTGTCTTCTTGAATGGCGTGTGTGGTCGTGTGGTCGTGTGGTCGTGTGGAGCCGCTACACCAACACGCTCAAGAGAGAGCCGAGATGAACATAAAACCGACGTAGATCAAACCGACTTTATTCCAGATTCATTGTCGTAAAGTAACACAAAACTGGTAAAATAGTCCATCATAATTTTATAACTAAATTCAACTAGGACATATACACATGTCACGGTACACATGTCACGTAAATTTGCTCATCCGAGTCTTTCTTAAGCCCGCAGCACACTAGCCGGTTTTACGTCGGGGGACAAATAATCTTCAGTTGTCGGCTAGTGTGCAGGAACTTCCGAAAAGATCGGGGCTTGTCAGATAATTTCTGACAGTGCTAGATCTCAGGACGTCCTGACGGGCCCTGTCGGCTAGTGTGCTGCAGACTCCGACAAATTGTCGGGGCTCGCGCGATTAGCGACCAATAGGAAGCGTGATTGCAGTCACGCGCACAAACGTCATTGTAAACATGGCGGCCCCCAGTGCCACGGCCCCCAGTGCCGCGGCCACGACGACAAATGGAATCATGCCTCAGTTAGACTTCCTGGTGTGTTACACACATATGTATGGCACAGTCATTTTATACATGTGTAATTTTTTTTAAATCATATCATCTGACATAACTGCATTTGAACAGGCACATTGGCAAGTTTGCTGGTAGAACTTGTAACTGTGGATTTTAGATGATTTCAATAGGCAGAAGAATTTTGTTTGTTTGCTTTTCCTCGTCTCTTATCCTCCGTAACATAATCAAGACGAACAAAGCTAGCTTCTGTCTTCTTCTCCGCATCGCCGCCACGTGTGGTGTGAGCGCCGCCATGTTTGCTTCATTCCAAAATCGCCACTAGAGGCATGCTAGTCTTGACAAAGTATCGGCTGGTGTGCTGCGAGCTGATGGCCCGACAAATTTAACCCCGACGAAAAATCTGCAGTCCCCCGATGATAAATCGACTAGTGTGCTGCGGGCTTTACTGTCTCCAAAATATGTGTGTAGAATAACTTACTAAATGTTTTTGTTATTGTATGATGCACAATTATTTCAAAATCGTTATTTCCAAATTGGTTTTACTTGCTCATTTGTCGTACGCATTTTCATATTGATGCAAATATAACATTAATATTGTAAGTTGCGTTTTTTAAGTTGGCGCAAATTGAAATTTAAAGGAAACTAAAAGGGTAGCGTGACGTTTGGGGTGCGACGGTACCACAGGTCAATGTGATGGCTAGGCCTGTAGTGTAGTGAGTAGTCTGTAGTATATGTGCTTCATACTCTTGCTTTTAGTTGCAGCCGCTATCTGCTCCCCTACAGGGGTGAAACACTACTCGGCATTTAAATATTACACACTTCAATAATAATCTCAACGTTGACAAATGCCTATGTGCGTAGGTTGGCCAATTAGCAGATCAGCTTAGCTGCAAAAAAATTTCAGTGAGCCAACATAGGTCTTCACTGATGACATATATTCTGTCAGTGAGCCAAAGTAGCTTTCTACTGATGACATTTTTTCTTTCATCGTGTCAAGCGAGCTCTGAATGCGCGACAACATCTTCAGAACGTCCGTTTCATTGTCATGCTGAAGCAGGTGCATTGACACTCGATCGCATGCCAACGGAGCACACACGTCATATCCAGCACACCCACAAAACATAACACCCTTCCAGACATGGCTGTCGAGTCCAGCACACAAATGGCTTTGATATATAGAATGCATAGTCGCTGACAACTGCCAAATACACTATACCAAATACTACACCACAAATAAGATTAAAGTATATTTTGCTACCTGCATTGATCGTCAGTGTCCGGCTATACCCCGGGGTTACTGGGCATAACCACACTTAATTTGGCACTGCTCACCTTCGTGACATGTGCACTAATCCATCATCACGTCGCGGTCATACAGGCGGCCAATAAAAAACAGCGGCATGCAGAGAAACACATTATGGAAGCAAAATATGGAATAATCATCCCACACGGCGACTACCGCACGGCGACAAAGACATTAAATCAACCAGCCAGCCTGGTTCTAGCCGTGTTCAACATTCCAATGTAGCACTCGACAGCGAAGTACATCTATCTGCGTGGTGTAAGTGCAGCAAAGCGTGTCCGGCTGTTTGGGGACATTTGCTATCAATCTAGGACAAATTCATAGTACTGGACAGTTGTCTGACGGGACAACAGTTTTGGATTGCAAAATAACCATAGTATGCTGTTTATTTTAATAAGAAGTATAACAGTAAATTAAAATATTCGTCTGAAGTTTGTAACACACAATTCGTCATCGTTCCGCATCGGCGACCCCCTCCCCAAAGCCACGTCCGCTATTTGCTTTGTTCCAGTAACAATCGACTGTTATCGTAAAACTTGTGCCATATGTTACAAGGCTTAGACAATGAATACTTGCATTATGGGGAGGGGGTTAAAAAATACATAATTGTTTGACTTACTGGTAACGAAATTTTACTTTAAAAACATTCCGATGTTGCACATACGTGTTAAGTATATCATAATTTTGCAAAAACCACTGAAATAACTCAGTTCAAACTTTGCGGGCTGTTTTTGCAAAACATAACTTTCTGTATAAGTAATTTTTTTCAAGAAGTTATACATACCATTGTCTACAATATACTAACACACTTTTTCTCAAATAAATTACTACTTATATGTGCATGCTACAAGGATTAGCCATCTTGGTAATAATGTAGATGTATAATATCTATTAAGCTGCTGGTCAACAATTGCTTATAGATTTCTAGAAAGATAGTGTTCTAATATAGACTATACAAACTGTCTTAATAGGAATGTGAGTGAGTGCTGTAAGAGCCAAGCAGTTGAACGTTTGGTGTGACTACTGGCTCAGCATAGTTGCCCTACATATTAATAAACATTGTGATTGGTGATGCTCTGCATACCTACCTCTATGGATAGCCTTTCGTGAAAATCATGGTAGGGCCTACTGCTACACTCTAATTGCAATTGTTTCGCATTAGTATACGTATATTGTGGTGAAATTGGAGTGTTAATAATGTTTTGGCGCCTCTCCTACATCTCATAACATATGCAATTTGACGTCAATGGACAATATTCCGTTTCCATCGCACTATCCCGCAAAATGGACAAGGCAAACACAACTGCAGAATGCATTCGATGAGAAATGTTGTGTAGAAATGGTATATTGTAAGAGGAAGTTTTCCAGACAGCGACGCCGTAAAATATTTATGGTATAGATGAAAAAATCGACACGACACTCGGAGACATTTATTTGGTGCCCGAACGAACAGCACACTAAATATTGCTTCAACGACATCAGTGAAACGGATATTCCGAACATGTTTTCGCGCATTCAGGACTTGTGTGACGCGATGAACGAAGATATGCCTTCAATGAACAGCGCAGTTGGCTCATTGACAAATGTATATATGCATATATGCATATATGTTTATATATATATATATATATATATATATATATATATATATATATATATATATATATATATATATATATATATATATATATATATATATATATATAAATATAATGTATATATGCATATATGCATATATATATATATATATATATATATATATATATATATATATATATATATATATATATATATATATATATATATATATATATATATATATATATATATATATATATATATATATATATATATATATTAAACAGCCAGAATTTTTTTTATCCTGCATTATTGCTTGATCATATTTAGTACAAATAGTTACCTCATCTAGCGGATCTCATTAATATTGCAGTGTTCAAATAAATATTAACAATTTAATCAAGCTTCCTATATATAGGACATCCAATGTACTTTGACTCGCGAGATAACTATTTGGGTTGAAATCCGTGTTTTTTACTTGTCAAGCTACGGAATATGCATAAATCAAACGAAATCTGCTAGGTTTCGCCGGAAATCTGCCTAGCATTAAAAGTATCCGTGCTTCGACCGCTATGACACTCCATGTTATACTTGTGTGATAAGAAAATATATATGTTATCACAATATTTCCATTTGAAACAATGAGAAATGGCCACACACTGTTCTATTTTAGGAGTAATACTCTCAGTGATGTGCTGGCAATATTGGAAGAGGAGTGACATTTTCAGTTAGCAGACATTCACATGAATCCATCAATACACGGACAGATAAGGACAGCGGAGGTGACGGTTTTGACTGCTCTGTAGAATACCTGTCTGGTAGACAACTTCTGGCTGTTGCTGAGGCCACTGCAGTGCAACAACCTGGTATCAAGGAGGAGGTCACCGCTGTGGCAGCCAGCAAAAGATCTACCCGCTGTCAAGTCCAACCTGCTGATCAGCTCAAAAAGAAGGCATGAGGGGCTATGGCTTACCAACAAATCATACACAGCGGAGCTATTGTCAACCGCTGGCATGACAGCATCATGGTCATGTCCAACTGTAGTAGAGTCCATCCCTCGGGATAAAGCAATGAGGTGGTCCAGAACACAGAGAAGGTATATCCAGATCCAGCAGACAGACGCAAACAAAGAATGGAACAATGCATTAGCGAAACTAATTGACCTGGCCAAAATGTGGGGAAATACTGCAACTGAGTCCATTCCAGGAAGCGGTTTTGACCAGTGTTTGCTTATCTGCTGGATGTCACCGACCAGAATGCCTGGCTGCTCTACAGCAGGGGTCCAATGCAGACCAACCCATGGATCTCCTGCACTTCAGAAGGAGATGCACCCATATATGCTTTATGAGACAGACACCGTGCAAGTGACCAGGCAGCTGGGGGGGGGGTGTCCTAAATGATTGGACCAGCGTGTTCTAGACGAAGTCCGCTATGACAGCAGGGATCACCTCATCATGGACTAATCTCGTCAGATTCGTTGTGTGGGCCCAGGATGTGGTGGGAAGGCCAACTACAGGTGTAACAAGTGTAACGTTGTGTGGGTTCAGGGTGTGGTGGGAAGGCCAACTACAGGTGTAACAAGTGTAACGTTGTGTGGGCCCAGGATGTGGTGGAAGGCCAACTACAATGTAACAAATGTAACGTTGTGTGGGCCCAGGATGTGGTGGAAGGCCACATACAGGTGCAACAAGTGTAAAGTTGTGTGGGCCCAGGATGTGGTGGAAGGCCAACTACAATGTAACAAATGTAACGTTGTGTGGGCCCAGGATGTGGTGGAAGGCCACCTACAGTTGTAACAAGTGTAACGTTGTGTGGGTCCAGGGTGTGGTGGGAAGGCCAACTACAGGTGTAACAAGTGTAACGTTGTGTGGGCCCAGGGTGTGGTGGGAAGGCCAACTACATGTGTAACAAGTGTAACGTTGTGTGGACCCAGGGTGTGGTGGGAAGGCCAACTACATGTGTAACAAGTGTAACGTTGTGTGGCTCCAGGGTGTGGTGGGAAGGCCAACTACAGGTGTAACAAGGGTAACGTTGTGTGGGCCCAGGATGTTGTGGGTAGGCCAACTACAGGTGTAACAAGTGTAACGTTGTGTGGGCCCAGGATGTGGTGGGAAGGCCAACTACATGTGTAGCAAGTGTAACGTTGTGTGGGCCCAGGATGTGGTGGGAAGGCCAACTACAGGTGTAACAAGTGTAACGTTGTGTGGGCCCAGGATGTGGTGGGAAGGCCAACTACAGGTGTAACAAGTGTAACGTTGTGTGGGCCCAGGATATGGTAGAAGGCCAACTACAGGTGTAACAAGTGTAACGTTGTGTGGGCCCAGGATGTGGTGGGAAAGCCAACTACAGGTGTAACAAGTGTAAAGTTGTGTGGGCCCAGGATGTGGTGGGAAGGCCAACTACAGGTGTAACAAGTGTAACGTTGTGTGGGCCCAGGGTGTGGTGGGAAGGCCAACTACAGGTGTAACAAGTGCAACGTTGTGTGGGCCCAGGGTGTGGAGGGAAAGCCAACTACAGGTGTAACAAATGTAACGTTGTGTGGGCCCAGGATGTGGTGGGAAGGCCAACTACAGTTGTAACAAGTGTAAAGTTGTGTGGGCCCAGGATGTGGTGGGAAGGCCAACTACAGGTGCAACAAGTGTAACGTTGTGTGGGCCCAGGATGTGGTGGAAGGCCAACTACAGGTGCAACAAGTGTAACGTTGTGTGGGCCCAGGGTGTGGTGGGAAGGCCAACTACAGGTGTAACAAGTGTAACGTTGTGTGGGCCCAGGATGTGGTGGGAAGGCCAACTACAGGTGTAACAAGTGTAACGTTGTGTGGGCCCAGGATGTGGTGGGAAGGCCAACTACAGGTGTAACAAGTGTAACGTTGTGTGGGCCCAGGGTGTGGTGGGAAGGCCAACTACAGGTGTAACAAGTGTAACGTTGTGTGGTCCCAGGATGTGGTGGGAAGGCCAACTACAGGTGTAACAAGTGTAACGTTGTGTGGGCCCAGGGTGTGGTGGGAAGGCCAACTACAGGTGTAACAAGTGTAACGTTGTGTGGGCCCAGGGTGTGGTGGGAAGGCCAACTACAGGTGTAATAAGTGTAACGTTGTGTGGGCCCAGAATGTGGTGGGAAGGCCAACTACAGGTGTAACAAGTGTAACGTTGTGTGGGCCCAGGATGTGGTGGGAAGGCCAACTACAGGTGTAACAAGTGTAACGTTGTGTGGGCCCAGGATGTTGTGGGTAGGCCAACTACAGGTGTAACAAGTGTAACGTTGTGTGGGCCCAGGATGTGGTGGGAAGGCCAACTACATGTGTAGCAAGTGTAACGTTGTGTGGGCCCAGGATGTGGTGGGAAGGCAACTACAGGTGTAACAAGTGTAACGTTGTGTGGGCCCAGGATGTGGTGGGAAGGCCAACTACAGGTGTAACAAGTGTAACGTTGTGTGGGCCCAGGATGTGGTGGGAAGGCCAATTACAGGTGCATCAAGTGTAACGTTGTGTGGGCCGAGGGTGTGGTGGGAAGGCCAACTACAGGTGTAACAATGTAACGTTGTGTGGGCCCAGGATATGGTAGAAGGCCAACTACAGGTGTAACAAGTGTAACGTTGTGTGGGCCCAGGATGTGGTGGGAAAGCCAACTACAGGTGTAACAAGTGTAACGTTGTGTGGGCCCAGGATGTGGTGGGAAGGCCAACTACAGGTGTAACAAGTGTAACGTTGAGTGGGCCCAGGGTGAGGTGGGAAGGCCAACTACAGGTGTAACAAATGTAACGTAACGTTGTGTGGACCCAGGATGTGGTAGAAGGTCAACTACAGGTGTAACAAATGTAACGTTGTGTGGGCCCAGGATGGGGTAGAAGGCCAACTACAGGTGTAACAAGTGTAACGTTGTGTGGGCCCAGGATGTGGTGGGAAAGCCAACTACAGGTGTAACAAGTGTAACGTTGTGTGGGCCCAGGATGTGGTGGGAAGGCCAACTACAGGTGTAACAAGTGTAACGTTGTGTGGGCCCAGGGTGTGGTGGGAAGGCCAACTACAGGTGTAACAAGTGTAACGTTGTGTGGGCCCAGGATGTGGTGGGAAGGCCAACTACAGGTGTAACAAATGTAACGTTGTGTGGGCCCAGGATGTGGTGGGAAGGCCAACTACAGATGTAACAAGTGTAACCTTGTGTGGGCCTTGGATGTGGTAGGAAGGCCAACTACAGGTGCAACAAGTGTAACGTTGTGTGGGCACAGGGTGTGGTGGGAAAGGCAACTACAGGTGTAACAAGTGTAACGTTGTGTTGGCCCAGGATGTGGTGGAAGGCCAACTACAGGTGTAACAAGTGTAACGTTGTGTGGGCCCAGGGTGTTGTGGGAAGGCCAACTACAGATGTAACAAATGTAACATTGTGTGGGCCCAGGATGTGGTAGAAGGCCAACTACAGGTGTAACAAGTGTAACGTTGTGTGGGCCCAGGGTGTGGTGGGAAGGCCAACTACAGGTGCAACAAGTGTAACGTTGTGTGGGCCCAGGGTGTGGTAGAAGGCCAACTACAGGTGTAACAAGTGTAACGTTGTTTGGGCCCAGGGTGTGGTGGGAAGGCCAACTACAGGTGCAACAAGTGTAACGTTGTGTGGGCCCAGGGTGTGGTAGAAGGCCAACTACAGGTGTAACAAGTGTAACGTTGTGTGGACCTAGGGTGTGGTGGGAAGGCCAACTACAGGTGTAACAGGTGTAATGTTGTGTGGGCCCAGGATGTGGTGGGAAGGCCAACTACAGGTGCAACAAGTGTAACGTTGTGTGGGCCCAGGGTGTGGTGGGAAGGCCAACTACAGGTGCAACAAGGGTAACGTTGTGTGGGCCCAGGGTGTGGTAGAAGGCCAACTACATGTGTAATAAGTGTAACGTTGTGTGGGCCCAGGATGTGGTGGGAAGGCCAACTACAGGTGTAACAAGTGTAACGTTGTGTGGGCCCAGGGTATGGTGGGAAGGCCAACTACAGTTGTAATAAGTGTAACGTTGTGTGGGCCCAGGATGTGGTGGGAAAGCCAACTACTGGTGTAATAAGTGTAACGTTGTTTGGGCCCAGGATGTGGTGGAAGGCCAACTACAGGTGTAACAAGTGTAACGTTGTGTGGGCCCAGGGTGTGGTGGGAAGGCCAACTACAGGTGTAATAAGTGTAACGTTATGTGGGCCCAGGATGTGGTGGGAAGGCCAGCTACAGGTGTAACAAGTGTAACGTTGTATGGGCCCAGGATGTGGTGGGAAGGCCAACTACAGGTGTAACAAGTGTAACGTTGTGTGGGCCCAGGGTGTGGTGGGAAGGCCAACTACAGGTGTAACAAGTGTAACGTTGTGTGGTCCCAGGATGTGGTGGGAAGGCCAACTACAGGTGTAACAAGTGTAACGTTGTGTGGGCCCAGGGTGTGGTGGGAAGGCCAACTACAGGTGTAACAAGTGTAACGTTGTGTGGGCCCAGGGTGTGATGGGAAGGCCAACTACAAGTGTAATAAGTGTAACGTTGTGTGGGCCCAGGATGTGGTGGGAAGGCCAACTACAGGTGTAACAAGTGTAACGTTGTGTGGGCCCAGGATGTGGTGGGAAGGCCAACTACAGGTGTAACAAGTGTAACGTTGTGTGGGCCCAGGGTGTGGTGGGAAGGCCAACTACAGGTGTAATAAGTGTAACGTTATGTGGGCCCAGGATGTGGTGGGAAGGCCAACTACAGGTGTAACAAGTGTAACGTTGTGTGGGCCCAGGATGTGGTGGGAAGGCCAACTACAGGTGTAACAAGTGTAACGTTGTGTGGGCCCAGGGTGTGGTGGGAAGGCCAACTACAGGTGTAACAAGTGTAACGTTGTGTGGTTCCAGGATGTGGTGGGAAGGCCAACTACAGGTGTAACAAGTGTAACGTTGTGTGGGCCCAGGGTGTGGTGGGAAGGCCAACTACAGGTGTAACAAGTGTAACGTTGTGTGGGCCCAGGGTGTGGTGGGAAGGCCAACTACAGGTGTAATAAGTGTAACGTTGTGTGGGCCCAGAATGTGGTGGGAAGGCCAACTACAGGTGTAACAAGTGTAACGTTGTGTGGGCCCAGGATGTGGTGGGAAGGCCAACTACAGGTGTAACAAGTGTAACGTTGTGTGGGCCCAGGATGTTGTGGGTAGGCCAACTACAGGTGTAACAAGTGTAACGTTGTGTGGGCCCAGGATGTGGTGGGAAGGCCAACTACATGTGTAGCAAGTGTAACGTTGTGTGGGCCCAGGATGTGGTGGGAAGGCAACTACAGGTGTAACAAGTGTAACGTTGTGTGGGCCCAGGATGTGGTGGGAAGGCCAACTACAGGTGTAACAAGTGTAACGTTGTGTGGGCCCAGGATGTGGTGGGAAGGCCAATTACAGGTGCATCAAGTGTAACGTTGTGTGGGCCGAGGGTGTGTTGGGAAGGCCAACTACAGGTGTAACAATGTAACGTTGTGTGGGCCCAGGATATGGTAGAAGGCCAACTACAGGTGTAACAAGTGTAACGTTGTGTGGGCCCAGGATGTGGTGGGATAGCCAACTACAAGTGTAACAAGTGTAACGTTGTGTGGGCCCAGGATGTGGTGGGAAGGCCAACTACAGGTGTAACAAGTGTAACGTTGAGTGGGCCCAGGGTGAGGTGGGAAGGCCAACTACAGGTGTAACAAGTGTAACGTAACGTTGTGTGGACCCAGGATGTGGTAGAAGGCCAACTACAGGTGTAACAAATGTAACGTTGTGTGGGCCCAGGATGTGGTGGGAAGGCCAACTACAGGTGTAACAAGTGTAACGTTGTGTGGGCCCAGGTTGTGGTGGGAAGGCCAACTACAGGTGTAACAAGTGTAACGTTGTGTGGGCCCAGGATGTGGTGGGAAGGCCAACTACAGGTGTAACATATGTAACCTTGTGTGGGCCCAGGATGTGGTGGGAAGGCCAACTACAGATGTAACAAGTGTAACCTTGTGTGGGCCTTGGATGTGGTAGGAAGGCCAACTACAGGTGCAACAAGTGTAACGTTGTGTGGGCACAGGGTGTGGTGGGAAAGGCAACTACAGGTGTAACAAGTGTAACGTTGTGTTGGCCCAGGATGTGGTGGAAGGCCAACTACAGGTGTAACAAGTGTAACGTTGTGTGGGCCCAGGGTGGTGTGGGAAGGCCAACTACAGATGTAACAAATGTAACATTGTGTGGGCCCAGGATGTGGTAGAAGGCCAACTACAGGTGTAACAAGTGTAACGTTGTGTGGGCCCAGGGTGTGGTGGGAAGGCCAACTACAGGTGCAACAAGTGTAACGTTGTGTGGGCCCAGGGTGTGGTAGAAGGCCAACTACAGGTGTAACAAGTGTAACGTTGTGTGGGCCCAGGGTGTGGTGGGAAGGCCAACTACAGGTGCAACAAGTGTAACGTTGTGTGGGCCCAGGGTGTGGTAGAAGGCCAACTACAGGTGTAACAAGTGTAACGTTGTGTGGACCCAGGGTGTGGTGGGAAGGCCAACTACAGGTGTAACAGGTGTAACGTTGTGTGGGCCCAGGGTGTGGTGGGAAGGCCAACTACAGGTGCAACAAGTGTAACGTTGTGTGGGCCCAGGGTGTGGTGGGAAGGCCAACTACAGGTGCAACAAGGGTAACGTTGTGTGGGCCCAGGGTGTGGTAGAAGGCCAACTACGTGTGTAATAAGTGTAACGTTGTGTGGGCCCAGGATGTGGTGGGAAGGCCAACTACAGGTGTAACAAGTGTAACGTTGTGTGTGCCCAGGGTATGGTGGGAAGGCCAACTACAGGTGTAATAAGTGTAACGTTGTGTGGGCCCAGGATGTGGTGGGAAAGCCAACTACTGGTGTAATAAGTGTAACGTTGTTTGGGCCCAGGATGTGGTGGAAGGCCAACTACAGGTGTAACAAGTGTAACGTTGTGTGGGCCCAGGGTGTGGTGGGAAGGCCAACTACAGGTGTAACAAGTGTAACGTTGTGTGGGCCCAGGGTGTGGTGGGAAGGTCAACTACAGGTGTAACAAGTGTAACGTTGTGTGGTCCCAGGATGTGGTGGGAAGGCCAACTACAGGTGTAACAAGTGTAACGTTGTGTGGGCCCAGGGTGTGGTGGGAAGGCCAACTACAGGTGTAACAAGTGTAACGTTGTGTGGTTCCAGGGTGTGATGGGAAGGCCAACTACAGGTGTAATAAGTGTAACGTTGTGTGGGCCCAGGATGTGGTGGGAAGGCCAACTACAGGTGTAACAAGTGTAACGTTGTGTGGGCCCAGGATGTGGTGGGAAGGCCAACTACAGGTGTAACAAGTGTAACGTTGTGTGGGCCCAGGGTGTGGTGGGAAGGCCAACTACAGGTGTAACAAGTGTAACGTTGTGTGGGCCCAGGATGTGGTGGGAAGGCCAACTACAGGTGTAACAAGTGTAACGTTGTGTGGGCCCAGGGTGTGGTGGGAAGGCCAACTACAGGTGTAACAAGTGTAACGTTGTGTGGGCCCAGGGTGTGGTGGGAAGGCCAACTACAGGTGTAATAAGTGTAACGTTGTGTGGGCCCAGGATGTGGTGGGAAGGCCAACTACAGTTGTAACAAGTGTAACGTTGTGTGGGCCCAGGATGTGGTGGGAAGGCCAACTACAGGTGTAACAAGTGTAACGTTGTGTGGGCCCAGGATGTGGTAGGAAGGCCAACTACAGGTGTAACAAGTGTAACGTTGTGTGGGCCCAGGGTGTGGTGGAAGACCAACTACAGGTGTAACAAGTGTAACGTTGTGTGGGCCCAGGATGTGGTGGGAAAGCCAACTACTGGTTGGTGGCTTAACTCTTGGGGTTGTATTGCAATTTTTTTTATTGTTATTTACTTCTTTTGTAGCGCGGTATCCAATCCACGGGACTGCTCAAAGCGCTTTACATTTCACCCCCTGGCAGACCTGTTCATTCCAAATCCACCACATCTGTTCTGGGAAGCATTCGCTCATTCTGCAATTAGTGCACGAAACTATTGTTTCAAATATCCACATATGCCTTTAGCCAGTTACTCATTTGTACAGCTGAACGAACTGTGGCAACGAAATTGCCAGATTAGAAACGGCAGCAAGAGCATTCCGGCGTTCTAACCGCTGTGCTACCGCTCTCCATTATTAGCTTGGTATTTGCTGCCCTTGCCATGGTATAACGTCTAGCTAGCCAAGCCTAACATCACAGCAATCAGACAAACACTAAATAATAATGAACGCCACTGTTTATCATGTTGAGATTTTCTAGTGTAGACTGAGAGCATGCCTTGGGCCTTCAAGAAGAGGAACAGTCTGTAGAAGAGGTTGCGCAATCACGCAATATACTACATCATGATATAATAGCATAATTGCATCTAATTTCCATGCTGTTTGATCAGGACACAATACGTCAAGTTTCTTTTTTGCTCAGTATATGTCTCTCTCCGCCCTGTCTGTCTATTCGCCTCACTTCACCTTTATTTCTCTTCCGTCATATTTGGATAAGAAACTAAGGTCACTATAGTAATATGCATTGATTATACGAACATTTCCATTATATAATAATTGCTACGATACTAGTACAGCTCGACATAAATAAACTTTCAATCAACTATGCATACATTATGTTGACGAGCCGCACGATTAATGATTTTTTTTTAACGCGCAACGACTGAAAGTAGAGCGTGAAGTTCGATTTGCGGTAATTTTGAAAATCCACATTAAAATATTTATGTATCACGAAACAGCGTGCAAATGCATTGTGCGATAAATGAGCAGAAAATAGCAATTTCGAAATACTGACGTTAAAATTGTGTTGGAAACAAAAATGACTCCGGTACGCGTGTGTATGTGACGTGTGTATCGCAGGAAACATAACTAAGTTCACGTGTATCTGACCCAATTTAATTTAGTTACAAAATTAGGTTTTCACATGCATTTATTCGCATTTTAGCATCGCATCTAGTATCTCACTCTCTACATGACTCGGAAGCCTGTCTTAGAATAACTGAAGAAACATATGTACATATTACAATACAACCATTGTAAAGCGGTGTATGACTTGTTTCATACCGAACTCCTGCATACCGTGTATGACATTACTAACAATAATTACAGAGCATTCAGCAACTTTACTTGACCACATCATGGTCAAATTACCCACACAGTTGTTACCCACACAGTTGTTAAACATATCTGGTCATTTAGTATGGGACATATGTGATCACATACCCAGTGTGGTACTTATAAACTGTCAAACAGAATGGAAAATTAAGAAGACATATATTTCGTGAGAATATTCAGTGAGAAGAATATTTCAAAATTTCACACAGGAATGGTCAAAGAAAAGTTATCATAAAGAAATCCAGACGGATCAATTAATCATTCAGATTGTATATTGAACATTGCAACAACATTGCATATAGTGAGTTATAAACACTTAAAGAAAACTTAACTGAATAAATATTTTCGAGATATAAAAATATCGAGAAAGAGGTACAAAAAAAAAACATAGATGACATTTGGTTTTAAAACCATGATATTATGATATTAAAGTCAGCATAAAATACAGGAACAAATTATATAAGAAATACTTTAAATATCCAAATGAAGAAAAGCATGCGGCATGGAGAGACAGTACAGGAATATACTAACAAACTGCATTTGATAAGCAGAAAAGCTGTACTATCAGACGTTACTAAACAATCATGTTAATAATTGTTCACAACTATGGAAAGTGTTGGGTGAAATTTTAAATCCTAAAAATACAACAACAAACAACTTAAATATCAAAGCTGAAGATATGTGGCAATATCATAGAAAATCAAAATTAAATTCCTAACCATTTGAGCGATTATGTAATGTTTGTATTTCTTTGGTACAGCATTTTGACAACAGCAGTAATACATTTGTCACATTTTTACGCAATCCAGTCAGAAATGTATTATTTTTTAGAAAAAAAATCAGTCAAATCAAAAGTGAAATATCGTATGAGATACTTAAATTAAATCCACAAAAACCGGCTGTGACATAATGCCAACATTTCTAAGATTATGCAGACCTTATGTCACTAAACCTCTGGCTCACGTATTTAACTAATGCATAGCACAAGTAGTGTATTCTGATCTATCAAAATAGCTAACGTTATCCCTTTGCATAAAACAGTATATCATGACCTATCTGGTAATCATAGACCAATAAGTGGTTGCATTAACATAATTTTGTAGTATGATTTAACAGGTTACATGATTTCTTTACTAAAATAGAATGCTACCTGAATACCAGTTTGGTTTCAGAGAAAACCACAGTACATCAATAGCACTAATAGAAATTGTTGATAACATATAAAAGCTGTAGATGAAGGTAACTCAATGTTTGACACTGTTAATTACCAAATTTTGATAGCACAAACTAAGACACTATTACGTAAGAGGAGTCGAATTACCGCTATTAAAAAACGGTATGTCTAATAGACGCCAGTACGTTAAAGTTAATGCTATAAATTCACACCACCAACCAATTAAGCGTGGCGTACCCCAAGATTCCATGTTTTTTATCTATATTAACGATATATGTAACTTTACAAACAAAAGTAAAATTACACTATTTGCAGATGACACAAATGTATTCATTGAAATTAATAATCTGGCTTTGCTCACAAGTGAAGCTGAGTCAATCCTTGATGCTAAACGCAATTGGATTAATCCAAATACATTAAATTTAAATAGCTCCAAATCATATGTTTGTATACTTGGACATAACAGATGCTCAAGTTCTACTGGGAAAAAAATTTAAATAAAATATCTTGGTATTATACTAGATGATAACTCCAGAATAAAATATGGTATTGAGATTTATGGAGCAGCAAACAAAACCATATTAAAGGAGTTACAATTCACTCAAAACAAGCTGTTAGAAATAATTACGAGAACAGATCGGTTGCAACAGATCTGATATTAGACAATCTCGTACATATAACACAATGCATACCAGGAATTATGTATACCCAAGATTTCAAACCACTTAAGACGACATTAATATGACCACAAATATGGAATTCCCTACCAAAAATACTAAAATATAAATGTTCTCTAAAAACATTTACTTAGAAAATTAAACATATATTCCTTCCGTATTGTTAGTAGCTGTACTATACTTATATTTTGTTGTAAATAATTAAGACAAGCAATTGCTTTTTCAAGTGACACAAACTTATTATTTCATTCGATTGTACTTGTATTTTGTATATATGCTGGGTAAATAAAGTATTATTATTATTTTCTGTTTCGACAAAACCGATTGAACTGTGTTGGTTCCAATGTTGAAAGGTTCGTTGATCGGTATAACATCACTGGAGTCTGGACATCACTCCATACGTTTATACGGGTCTTAGTTTCATTTCAACTCTCTTCACCGTGGCGCT
This sequence comes from Lamellibrachia columna, assembly GCA_963662155.1. Taxonomy (NCBI): domain Eukaryota; kingdom Metazoa; phylum Annelida; class Polychaeta; order Sabellida; family Siboglinidae; genus Lamellibrachia; species Lamellibrachia columna. Next base: position 12,114,398 of record OY759274.1, read on the forward strand.
GTAGTCATACCAGACGATGCCATCATCAAGACCATTTCTACCGTACACGGCATTCAACGCGCACTTGTCACAATTTCCCCACCACCAACCTCCCCTAACTGAGGCACAATTGCGTTCGTCATCGTTATCGTTGTCTATGTCCTCCGTGGTGAATGGTGAAATATTGTCGTATGAAAACTCATCATCTGCAACATAAACATGGAGATTTGAATAGCCTCGTACATAACTTAATTATGCTATAGATGCATAGTTGTCGTTCCGAAGGCTGTGGTAGACATTTGCTAAAATATATGAATATGATATGAAGCTCAATCACTTCCTTTGACGGATTCGGCAGTTGAGAAATATGAGGACAACTATAATGGTGTTCAGGTATGTATTTCCTTCACGCAACGACATGAAAGCGACAGGAATATTCTTTGGCTGATGAGTCTGCCAGGAAGTAACTAGCAAATATGTTTAGCTAGGGGTCGATTTTTTGTTCATCCGACTGTCTCTCTGCAAGCCAACGCTTTAAAATAAGTAAGAAAATACCTTTGCGAAAAATGCTCTTAAGCGTGTTATGCTTGCCTGACCCCCATATGTACAATGAATCAATCACACTATCTAAAGGTCATGTCAAAACAACACCAAAGCAGAATTATGTTCGTTAATGCGACGAAAGATGTCGACAACCGACTGAAGCTGGATATTATCGCAAGTAGCCTACGATCATCGCAAGTAGCACACGATCATCCAAACGCCTGTCATTCAACCGGCATCGAATTGTGTTCTTAATGTGATTCATCGTCGAGAATCCAGATTCGCATGACTATATACAGCCGAAAGGTACCAAAATTGTCTGCGCTGCCTCAAATAACGCCAGAAATATCAAGGTCGTCTTTCACTGCGAGAAAATCTTCCTTTAAGCCCGGCACAATTTTGAAGTTAATGAGATTATCCTGCAATGTCGCTTTGTCGACTCCAAATGATTGCGACAATTTCCATATAAAGAAACCGCAAACGTCATCGATAGCAACGAAGTCGGCGAATCGATCGCTGAAGGCGGTCTGCGGGGGGTTCAGCACACAAACAAGCAAGCATCTGATTGGCTTGCCCGAAAAGCTGGAAAATCTGGAAACCATCCGTAGGACAAATTTTCCCCGGAGGCCAGATTTTGCGGAACGCTTAGCAAGGGACTTTTTATTAGCGTGTCTTGTCAAACGTCTTCTTATTCTTCGTATGATTCGCACTGCAGGTGTATCAGCCCCTAATGCGACTCCTTGTTCGGTTTGGTCACGTCATGTGTCTTCCTTCACTACATTTGCTTTCTTACGATTGTAACTACTGATTTTTCCTTAGCAAGATAGTCGACCCACTTTCTCATATTTGTCCTGTATTGTTCTTATTCTGTGTCTGCTGTGCGTTGTTCTTCGGTTGTTTCGTGCTGCGGACCGATTGATGTCGCGGAATAGCTTCATGAACACTACGAAATCGCTGAACTCATCGCTCAGTGACTGCAGGACACAACAGCAGTCGACAAAATGGGATTACCACCAGCTGAACCCATACCAGTACGGACTGACCTCATTACTCACCGGAGTCGGCCGAGTAAAGACATCCAAATTCCACCCTAACACAAGTGTTATCATTGCTATCCTTGTCACAGCAGCCACATTCGCCGCTTTTGTCTGATGTCATACAGAATAACAAGTCCATTGACCAACACTTTCTTGTCATATGGAATACAAAGGGTTGTACTAGATGGTGATTGCCTCTTCTGAGATTCTAGTGAATTTGAATTCATGAGTTCCTCAGGGCTTCGTACGTGGCCCATGCTTATTCCTATTTAACATAAATGACATTCCAGAAAATAGTTATAACTATAGTTAGACTGTTTAGTGATGACAATATAATAATGCATATATCTTTTTAAATACAAGTCAAATGTTACTGTGCTCCAGGAAGATCCCCAAGGGATCTGGACAAGCTTGCTGAATAGGAGATAACTTGGAAAATGGAGTTCCATCCTGAAAATTGTCACGGTGTATCAATAACCAGAAATAAAAACATCATTGTGTGCGATCCGTGGTCAAACATAAGAAACTGCCTCGCAAAGGTAAATACCTTGATACATTATCACATCCGATCTTACGTAGATTGCTCTTATAAATAATGTCTCCTCAATATGAAAACACATGGTTCCTCCGCATTAAAAAAAATCTAACAAAGCAAAACACCATGTCCATTTCACCTATGCGACACTCATTCTAGAGAACAGCAATGCAGTTTAAAATCTCTGCTCAGAGCTACCACGACAACAACAACGACGATAACGACAACAGAAACAACAAGTCTGTGAGAAGAAATGGGTATGGAGAATTATGAAGAGGATAGATAGAAGGAGAATGGATGAACTGAAGGAGGAGATTGAGATGCAGATGTTTGGTCTGCAGGCTGAAAAGTACTTTTGAGTCGCCGAAACAGAAGCACCTATTAAGGTGTAGTATAACAACCTGCTCCTCGGCATAAAGTTACAGCGCTTAATTAGACTGGCCTGGACAAGTTAATTAGTCATGTGATGTATGTAGAGCATCCTATTGGGCAGTGGTGTGCACGGAAAAAATGCTGGAAGAAAGCGGGAGCAGGTGTTTTTTCAAGTCACTTTGCTTCATTGCGCCAACTGATCACCAACTACGATTTATTCCAGACTTTGAGATACATTTTTTATTATTATATTAGTTATACTGTGTCTTGAGAATGAGCGGACAACCGTAGTCACAGCCGCAGGATTAATTAGGGATTCACCAAATTCGGTGAGTATGGCGCAGAGTGTTTTACTTGTCGGCCTAGCTGTTTCCCGCTTGGTGCGTTTCATGCGCGAGACTAACCGGGATAATGTTTAGTTTGAAGCAGCACGCACTGAATGCAATTACTCTGGTCGAGGGGGTGCTATCATTGCAAACCTTTTTGCAAATGGATTGTTTGCAAAACTGGCAAAACATCGCCCACACGTGGTTATTTTCGACGTTAGTACGAATGACCTAGATAAGCGCTGGGTGGACGCCACAAAGCTTGCTGGTGACTTGTTTCCGCTCGATCGACGCTGCGTGGCTGAGTTCGACGTGCAGACGGTACGATTTTTGCCCAGTGCTGCACGTTTCCGTGCGAGAACGCCAGATTTCTCATCAAAAGTTGAAATTTTTAATATAATTGTGCAACGTCCAAGCGCGCGCTCAGCAAAAACCGGGGTTAACATGGCGGTGGTGAAGCATCAATGTTTATTTATAATATTGCCATATCTGCTATGCGATGGCGTAGGGGAAGGCACTGTTATTTGAGCCATTTTTCATTATATTTTATATAAGGGCACCATCATATTCATAAATATAAAATGTTTTTACTCACATAAACTTTTGTTTTTTGGTCAATTTAATCTTGCAAACCAGTCTTGACTGTATGCTAACGTTATGTACTGCTGTAAGCGCAGTATGTTCAAGTCAGTGTGCACAGTGGCAATCCTTGTCCTGTCATAGTCAATGAAAATAAATGGGATAGATTGCCCATTTTCCACCCTACATGGTAGTTGTGTTTCTACACAAACAGAGAAAGGGCTGCAGCACAGGCACACAAAACAAGAGCAAGAGATCGGATCATGTGGGCTGGTCACATGATGCCGGTGGAAGCAGGCCGAATGGAGCGGAGGCATTGAGATAGCGAGACGCAGGAAAGAGCTCACCTCACATTTAAGCTTGGAAGACTGCGTAAGAGAAATATAAGTATAAGTATAATCTGGCGATAGCGAACAGTGTAAAATAACAAAACCTGGAGCTAAGCCCTTTATAAAAGGATTTATTTTAAGAAAAAAGATACAAAGACATATATAGAGAAGACTGAAATAATCTGAAGCCGGGATTACGTTACTTTGACAAATACTACGCGCGTGAGTCGTAAACAACCTTACCAACTATTCCGCTGAAAGTCCCGAGTGTCAGAAGGTAATTGTCCACTTCTGACGCAACTGCGAACGTAGAGTAAACAGCGTATTGGTTGGCTTTGTAGTCATCATCCAAGTCAATTCTCAGAGAATAGTTTTTGTTTGACGTAATGAAATATAAGTTGTCGTTACCTGAAACAAAACAAAAAGTATGGATTGTCATTGTCTACATTACGCACACTAATATTATTATTATGTGAACATTTGCCATAAAGCAAAATGTGGGCTAACAAAAACATAGCAGAAGTTGATTTGGGATTGACAGGTTATGTACGAAATAAAATTAGAATACGAAATAAAATTAGACTACGAAATAAAGTTAGAATACGAAATAAAATTAGAATACGAAATAAAATTAGAAAAGGAAGCCGATTGCGATTAAACTGTGCAATATAGTTACAGGGAATTCAACAATTACTATCGAATTGACTTACAGAAGTTCAAACATAAAGAATGGGATAGTTAAAATATAAAATGCTACAAGGGAAGTGGTTAAAGGGGATTGTATAACAAAGGGGACATATACATATACACGGACATATACATTGCAAATCTCTAGTGATGACCACGTATTTATATTTTTAATACAATATAGTTTCCCTACAACACGTGGTAGAAGCAACTATAAAGGAAAGAGCGTATTAGACATAGTTTTTAATCACAAAATGAATTAGTGGACAAGTCAAAATACATTAACAATTATGTAACAGTAGTAGTAGTAGTAGTAGTAGTAGTAGTAGTAGTAGTAGTAGTAGTAGTAGTAGTAGTAGTAGTAGTAGTAGTAGTAGTAGTAGTAGTTGTTGTTGTTGTTGTTGTTGTTGTTGGTGGTGGTGGTGGTGGTGGTGGTGGTGTTGTTGTTGTTGTTGTTGTTGTTGTTGTTGTTGTTGTTGTTGTTGTTGTTGTTGTTGTTGTTGTTGTTGTTGGTGGTGGTGGTGGTGGTGGTGGTGGTGATGGTAGTGGTGGTGGAGGGACACTGACAGACAGAGCAGAAAGAGACTTGGGAGTAGCGATATGTAGTTAGGTCCAGGGAAAGAGCAGAACAGAAACAAAATGAGAGCAAGAGAGACTTGTGTTACTTAATAGCTACATTATGTATGTGTTATGGCGTTCGCACGGCTTTCTTGTTAATACAAGGTTAGTTTCGGTTTCATGTGTGCTTCTTTTTCCAGTCTCTTGTTCGACATCCCTCATGCGTCACAACGTCACGGCAGTTACGCGATCGTCCTTCAATTTCCTGGAGGTTTGCGTCCAACACAATGGGAAACGTTATTCCAAGTCTTTCTCTCCAACCAACCACACCCGATGGTGCTCGGAAGAACTCGTTGTAGAAGCACTTGCGCATGTAGTAGTACGAGGCAACGAAGCTCCGCGAACTTTAACATTGACCAAACTTATTTGTCTTAGCTGTCGGTGATGGAACGCGTCCAGTCTCTTTTTTTGTGTGAAATGCTCATGTTGTGTGTTTGTATTGGGATGATGAAGGCGCTATATAGTTGCGACCAGAGCTTATGGAATGCAATAACCCCAAGCTATGTTCAGTGTGTCACCAGATCACTAAACAAACAAAAGTCCAAATTTGCGAGTCATCCTCCACATATCTTCACCGCAGTTGACTGCATTGATGCGCTCGGTTTTTCCAGCTTTGATGACGAGAAACCATTCCAGCAAACTAACTAGTTGGAGCGAGTCTCTCTTTTCAGCTAGGCATAGATGCAGTTCGAGCTGATAATATCAATATAATCGTACATTGTAACTGCAATAATTGTTGATAAAACATCAGTATGGACGGTGTCAATTGTCGGGGCCGCGCAGATCTCGTAACAAAACACTGGGCTATCAATTTGAGGTCGTGGCGAAAGTCGGACGCATTCAATGATTTACTCACAACTCCATGTTACCTTTATTTATTTTAGCCTGATGACTTTCGTAAGTGAAGCCATATCTTGATACAAATATGACAGAATGCAGCTCGGCGTTCAATTACCCTGTATGAACATGTATGAACTACAACATGTGTGACGGCTCGCGTATTCACACCTTTAGGTGCACTGAAGTCCGTCCCTCAAGAACGAACAAACTGTGATTGGTGAAACTCCGTGTGGCCCATAAACAAACATTTCTTATCCGCAACCAACAACACGCAGCAATTGCCACGGATAATTACACGCAGTCGGTGTAATTTCGGGATAGCATATAACTACATGCCGGTCTTTATAACAATATGCTACAATCACCTTGGAAAAAAGCAACTGTACATACATATGTATGTGCTTGTTTACATGAAAATGTGTGAACGGGCACGCTGTCGTGAGATTGCGTGGTAAAGGGGTATTTGTCAATGAAAATTATTGATTATTTCACTTACCCAGCCAGAACTCCCCGGTAATGTTGCCGAAACCTTTTTTATACGAATTCCAGTTACGAGAAAAGTCGACTGATCCGTCTTGACGTCGCTGGATCAACATATAACAAAGATAAGTATTTTAGTACATACTTTGTTTTAGTATGTAATGTTCTGTTTAGCCATAATACTGTAACACACCCAGAAAACCCAACACTTTCCCACCCATGGCGGCCGAATCCAACACACGAAGGTAGAACAACGCAATAAACGCACTGGTCTGCTGCTGTCTCGGGCACTGGATGGATGTCGACGAGTCGCGTTGATTTTGTTTCATCTATTAAAATGGGTTATGTTATTGCGACGCCACTTGAATAACCCCACTGAACTTCCTCTTTCAGTATACCCTTTCTACGCAGAAGGGCTAACGCCATACTTCCGTTACTTGTGTGCTGCGATTGTGTTTTTGTTTCCGATAATTACTGATAGCTGATGTAGCGAAATGTCCATTGCTATCGCCTTACAACTGTCCATTTCTGCATTAAAATGGATATAATATATACGTCACAACATTAATATAACACAACAGTTTCACCACAAAATCAAGGTAATCCTTATACAACATACCGCCACCACACAGTAGCGTGTGATAAAGAAATAAAATACTATAACGTCAGTATTTGTTCCACATTTCCTCTAAGAAGGAGACTTAATACGGCGGTATTGTTACATGTTTCTTTTACTCTTGCGAAGCGTTAATTATTGTTATTATCATAGACCAGTAATTCACAACCTGATTTTCAGAAAAGAGTATCCACTGAGGTACGTCCTACAGATATGCAGAGCATCACCAATCAAACTTTATATTCTATGTATGACAACCGTGTGCTCTGCCGGGATCACGCCAAAAGTTCAGCTGCTTACAGCTCTCATCCTTGTTCCTATTTATACAGCTTAGATAAACTATTATTTTCGATCGAATGGATAGAAACATGGCTGACTGACAAAAGACAACGTGTTGCAGTAGACTGGGAGTACCCCATGGCTAACACATAGAGTTGGGGGTGAACCATAGATAAGTATCACACTTCTCTTCATTCCCTTTCCACTAACACTCTATTGTAATTTGGTTTAGACAGTGCCTTCTCACCGTGCCAATATAGAACAATTACACAGTCTTTATTATTATATATCATATAGCCCATGCACTAATTTATTGCCTAGCTACGCAGCCGCGACATATTTTGACTAAAACAGACCCGAAACGGCATTATATCACCCGCTCCCACGCAATAGTGATCACGGCTCGAAAATACTCTAGCCACATTTATATGTGGCTAACATAGAGTTATGAGCTCAAATGGAAGAAGAAGAAGAATATCAACCGTCCGCGGAGTCAGCAACTTGCGCACAGTCAACCAATATCGCGCTGCTTCATCTGGTTATCGCTCGTTTCGATAGGCTTCGCCGATTCATCACCATTGTGTCCGCTAGGTACCTCATACGTTAAAACCCAGTGGATTTCTAAAAGTTATCGCGAAAATGTTCCGTAAATACATGCACAATTGGCAGGTTCTTGATCCACTGTGTGGCGCCACTGTGCTAGTTGTGTTGCTCACTCAGGTTTGGACAAGAGGAAACCTCGTGTCGTTTCCGGTAGATTCCACGAAGCATTTATTAACCTGCAAGACACGCAGTGTGTTGTGTTCACCCTTGTCTACAGAGTGATAGCGGCATTACACCTGACATAACTTGAACCCATGGAATGTTAGCACCTGCATACCAGTTGTGCTCCGCCTAGACACCACTTATACCCGCAGGCGATAATTACACCGCCATTATGAGTACAATGTCAATACAGAAAACTGTAACATAGCCTCGTTCACGAGATACCACTCAATTGAGTACCGCTGTTCCTGGTCGGATACACCCAGCATTGCCTAGTATACTGTCGGGACAGACGCGAAGAAGGCATATTGTGATTTAGAGTAACTAGTACTTTGGCCCAGTTATGGCGTGTATATGCAAGGTTCAACTTGTTCCAGTGTACTGTTGTATTGAATTGCATTTGTCAGTTCATTAATGTAACACATACATATATATATATATATATATATATATATATATATATATATATATATATATATATATATATATATATATATATATATATATATATATATATATATATATATATATATATATATATATATATATATATATATATATACCACAATAATGTATGTACAGATCCAAATTTTATTCATTACAGCTTCATAAAGTATCCAACTGCTGGTATTTATGTTCCAGTCTTAACTGCTATTATTGTCCCTCACATGAAACTCATTGAAAGCCACTCTTCACCTCAGTATGAGGTCGCACCCCCCTTGGCCTTAACAAGAGCCTGAACCCTATTGCCCATGTTGCCTGTTACCGCCTGAATGTCATTGGGTGTCAAGTGTTCCCAGGCTTGGGAAACCATCTCCCACAATTCATTCAGGTTTCTAGGCTTCTTATGTTGCACCTTCTGCTTAAGAACCTGCCATAAATTCTCAATGGGGTTCATGTCCGGGGACTGTGCAGGCCACTTCATAACCTCGATATCGTGGTCTCTGAAGAAAGCCTTCACCGTCCCCGCAGTATGGCATGCTGCGTTGTCCTGCTGAAAAATGTAGGAACGGTTGCCATGCACTCTCTCTGCAGGTGGAACCGTGGCCCTCTGCAAGATGTCAATGTACCGGTGTTGTCGCAGGATACCCTGAACCCTGATGAGGGACCCCATACCGTTGCTGCCAAATCACCCCCATATCCATAATCTTCCCACCCCAAACTTAGCCGTCGGAGCCAGGCACTCCTTCATGAATCTCTCTCCCACCCTCCTCACAAACACTCTATGGTTAGAGAAGAGCTGGAAAGATAAGTCGTCGGGTCACACCACTCGTTTCCAGTCCTCCTCGGTCCAATCACGGTGGTCGAGGGCCCACTGAAAGCGGCTGGCGATGTTGGCGGCAGACAGTAGTGGATTTTTGGCTGCGACCCGACCCATCAGGTCTTCTGCCCGGAGCCCATTGCTCCAACTTCTTGGTGTCATTGTAGACACCAAGCTCACGCTGCATCTGTCCAGCAAGGTCAACTGCAGTAGTTTTGCGGTTAGCCAGGACAGTCCGGACAGCATATCTGTCATCGCGCTTAGTCGTCTTCCTCCGCCTGCCTCTCCCAGGCTTGTCCTCAACCTCTCCCAGGCTTGTCCTCAACCTCTCCCAGGCTTGTCCTCAACCTCTCCCAGGCTTGTCCTCAACCTCTCCCAGGCTTGTCCTCAACCTCTCCCAGGCTTGTCCTCAAACTCACCCATCTCCTAGTATTCTTTCCATAGCCTGACTATGGTGGAGAGGTTTGCTTTCTCCCTTCTGGCCACGTCCCTCCTTGCAACTCCCTCCTCACACAACGTGACCACTTGCCAACGCTGTTTCGTGCTCAACCTCGGCCTAGGGGGCCATCTTTTTTGATGAAAAAAAGTAATGAAAGTATTATTAAGCCATAAATTATTTTTAATTCATCACTTTTTGTAAGCACATAGCACAAACTCTGACACAGGTGCCTATTTTCCGGATAAAATAATACTTAATAAGGGTTTTTACAAAAACTGTTATGAAGAAATCCATATTTCCATCAATTAAACATCACGAACTCCCTACCCCCTACCCAAATTGCCCCATACCCAATGTGCATTGAAACAAAAGAAAAACATGCTATGATACTATGTTATCACCTAGACACTTTTAGAAAACATTATTATGTTCTTTTGGGCTAAAATGAAATGTTGTTCTTAATGTACTCACCACGTTCAGGCTTCTGTGTTCTAGTGCTCAATTAGTATGCGATCGTGCTAAAACATTAAAAAACTGTAAATATATCAATGAAACTGCGAACATTTTTGTTAAATCTTAGCACTAATCAACAGGTGAACAACAGAGCTGCCATATAGTGACCAAAAAGCACAACTAATAGTTTAGTGCTACCAAATCCAGTAGATGACACAACAATAATAACTGTATGCATTAATTGTTTCCGGTGCTGTATATCCGAATGCAAATACAAATGTAGCCCTGTAGTATTTAAACCCAGTCTGCTTCTATGTGTGTCTTTTATTTATGGAACTCTTGTGGTTCACAAACAAGATATGGTAGTGATGGTGGCGGTGGCATAGATGGTGGTGGCTGCAGTCGTGGAGGTAGTGATGGTTGTGGTCGTGGTTGTGGTAGGTTTGTTTAAATGTTTGATTAAAATGCAATCCAGACCAATCGATGTCACTGCATTTATATACAGAATGCTGCGGTTTCAAACACAACTGCAAATGTATTGGTTCGGCATTGTTCCATGTTGCGTGTGGGCCTGCATATGTGACATGGACGTCGCCGGATTTTATCCGACCGGTGCGGTGGCGGCGGCGGCGGCGGCGGCTCAGGCAGATCTGCTATGGCTGGCAATCATATCTTAGTGATTAGTTATTAGTTTATCATATCTACGTATGCCTACCAATTAGGGCGGCTAGTTGCCTCAACTAATTGTTTACTTCTAGTCGTGCTGACATGAATCATTGATGCCTGTATTTGATAGTCTTACTGCTATGCCAAATACATCAAAGTTTAATCAATTAATGAAACTGAAGAAGAAATCTGGCAGCATATTACCCCTGACAACCCGCGGACTTTGCATATAAGATTAGGTTAGCTGCTAGCAAAAGAATATCGTAGGTTGAGTTTATCGGTATACACAAGGCACGAAGGTGCACAATACCGAAATAAATGTGGTTATTCCACTTAACCCCAGGGCATAGCCGTACACTGGCGATCAATATAGGTTGCTAAATATACTTTAATCTTATTGGCGTTGTAGTCTGGTAATTAGCACTTGTCAACAAATGTGCGTTCTAGTTATCAAAGCCAAATCATACCTCTTTTGCATAAATAGTTGTATAGTGCGCATTATACCTTAGGTATGCGGTTCCGATTCTCCGAGCTGCGTGGATAGTCTTTCATAAAAGTCATATTCTGACCTACCAGTACACCCTATTTACAATTTGCAGTAGTTTATACATATGTGCGGTGCAACAATACCACCGTATATAATCTTCTTTTTAGGAGAAATGTGGAAGTAGTACTTCAATTCCCCTCAGCTTAGAGTGCTTAATTTGTTTCCCACATACTAGTTAAGATTACGCTTTGGTATACAAGGCATGTGTTGATATTGTGATGAAATTGTGGTATTACATTAATGTTAGGGGGGATGTCCTACATACCATGGACACATCTTCAAAGTGCGCTATCCTCAATTACGGGCATCAAAACCACCGTTGCTTCACGCACCTGACTGAAATATGGCGTTACCACCTTTGTGTAGAAAGGATATTTTGTAAGAGGAAGTTCAGAGGGTCATTCAAGCGGCTACGCGGTAACAAAATCTTATTGTGCATTGTGACAAAGCGTGTGTGGCACTAGATGAGATAAGTTCAGCGGCTCGGTGACACTCATTCAGTACCGGAGAGAGCACTAGCCCAGTTCGTTTCTTGCGGAGTTCTACATTTGTGCAGTCATGTCTGGAAGAGTTTTGTGTTTTCTGGGTGTGCTGGTTATCGCGAATGTGCTCAATTGGCATACGGCTGACTGCCAATGCACCACAAAGCATTGCTTCAAAGACGACAGTGACATTGACACATTGAAGATGTTCGCACATATGCAAGACTCGCTTGACTCGATGAAAGAAGAAATGGAAAGAGAAGTTGGTTCATTGAAAGACGAAATAGCCGCATTGAAAGAGCAACTCTGTGCTACAACTACACCTGCAACAACCATCAGTAAGTGCTACATTAGTTTATCTAGCGGGAGAACACGGATTTTGAATAAAACTGTACATAGACGTATACGTGGTCATCATCAAGGCCGGTGTTTTTTTAGTAGTGTTCTCCACCGCTAATAATTGCATTTTAGACCTTGCAGATAATACAAATGGGAGCAAGTTGCCTGTTAGCACTGTCATTCTCCTTAAATACCCTGGATTTTATTTCTGGGGTGGCCCATGTCCAGGTGTAAGAACTTTCCTGCTCGAATGACAGCCTGACTGTGGTGTATTCTGTGCAGCACGGAGAACATTTCTTAATGTATCCCATTGGACGGACTTCAACAATGGTGTTACACAGCTAGTACGCTTGTAGTCTTTGCATACAAAACATATTGAACTTCTATGGAATATTTGGTCTTGATGTATTGATAGTTTTCACGAGGAGTATCAGTGAACTTAATCTGACATTGTTGGTTTTCTTATGTAATGTGGGAATGAAGCAGCTGTATTGTCCCTGGCTGAGCATTGTCGTCTTCTAAGGATGCTCAGGTGCGAAAACTATTTGACAGTGTAATTGAACTATCATTGAATATGTGTCCCGACGACTAGCTAGGCAGACTACAGGCATACCAAAACCCGCATATTGAACAGACTCGGCTGTTTCGTTCATTCCGCCACGGCATTAATGAATAATTGGTTCAGTAAGAATATATTCCAAGCTGTCGTAATGTAAGCCAGGTAGAGCGACCTAGATGTTTTGTAGCGTTCAGAGCCAGGCTGAGTGTAGCTGGTTTCTGGCATAATTATAACCGCGAACGTTAGGGTCACGCTTGATAGGACTGCTATGCGGGCACGGTCATGCCTGATTGATCATCCAGAATGTATGCATCAAGCTAACACGTCAGGTTCGCTGGATTGGTCCGCAATGTTCAATTTGGCGGGACACCATAGTTCGATTCCGTAAATTTGTTCAATACTCCTGGTGTTTATGTATGCAACATTGCACTGCTGGTGAACAGCAAATTTTACTTGCAGATCATATACTTTGTCATAAAATGTATGTCAAAGGATCATTGTTAACCTGCCGTTTGCAGTAGAAATAGTATTGAGATATATAACCATTGTGGACCGCTGCTCGTGTTTGATGATACCTCATTTTCATCTTTCAGTGAACGGTGTCTGGAGTCAATGGTCTTCGTGGGCAACTTGCTCTGTCACGTGTGGTACTGGAAGACAAATGAGAACCCGCAACTGCAATTCTCCAGCACCCGCGGGAGGAGGCGCGGATTGTGTTGGAAATCCCACGGAATCACGGGGTTGTAACACCGGTTCATGTCCAGGTAAGCTAACTTTATGCTAGGCTGCAATATGCTACTTTATTACACCTCATTCAGTATGTTCTGTCCAATGTAGGGGTGCAGTATTGACTCACCAGTGGCGCCACATAGTGAATGTAATGTAAGTCATCATTCCACCTCTGCCACATTAACAATATTTAACAAGATTGCCATGCAAGGCAAAGGCCCATATGGAAAGTGGACAAGGAAGCCATTGGTTTATCGAGAGTCCAACTTTTTTTCATAACCCGCCTTTACACAACCCGCCTTCCTCAGATATGTGTCAACCTCCTTTTTAAACATATTCACGCTGCTAGCAGTTACATAATCTGTAGATAATTTGTTACTTTTATTTATTGTCCTCTGTGAGAACGAGCACTTCCTGGTTTCAAATCTACACCGATCCTTTATTAATGTTACCCCATATCCTCTAGTTCTACTATCTTTCTTGAGTGAGAAAAAATATTTCTATCAGTATTTCCATACCTATCAATGTCTTAAGAACTTCAATTTGATCTCCTCTTAACCGTTTGTTTCTACGGTTGTTAAATCACATTCTTTTAGGCGTTCTTCATAACTAAGAACTCTCAGTTCTGCAAACAGTTTAATTGCTCTCCTCTGTATTTTTTCAGGCGTGTCTACATTATATTTATGATATTATGGTATCCAGGCTTGTATACAGTATTTTAAATGAAGCCTAATTGTGGTTTATACAGAGGTATAACTAGTGTTTTCCTTGTATATTATATTTCTCTTAATAAACCCAAGAATGTAATTACTTTTTGAAGCTGCAATGCTACACTGTTCTGAAACTATCATATCAGCATTTATTGTTACTCCTAATCCCTTTTCGCTTAAGGTAGTACCTAAAACAGAATCTCCAATTTTATAGTTTACATCCAAGTTCCCGTGACCTGTATGTCGGCATTTCCAAAAACTAGTAACATCTGTTATTTATCAGACCATTTAAATAATTTTTCTAGATCGTTTTGCAAGTGTGTTTATCTCCATTATTGTTAACCCTTCTAAGCACTTTTGCATCATTCGCAAATGTCAGTACGTTGCTTTTTAGGGTATCGTCCAATTCATATATATATATATTTGTAGTATATGTGGAGGTTTCATTCTGAAATCAGTGTATATATATATGAATATATATATGTATATATATATATGTATATATATATATATATATATATATATATATGTATATAAACTGATTGCAGAAAGAAACCTCCCAATCTGAAATCAGTTTATATATATATATATATATATATATATATATATATATATATATATATATATATATTATAAACACTGATTTAAGAATGTAACCTCCCCATCTACTACAAATATGCTCTGTCCAATATAGGGGTGCAGTATTGACTCCCAACCAGTGATGCGCCACATATTTAATGCAATGTCAATGTAAAGTCATCTTATCACCACAGCCACAACAATAACAAGATTTAACAAGATTGCCATCCAAGGCAAAGGCCCAGATGGCAAGTGGACAAGAAAGCCATTAGCTTATCAAGAGTCCACAATTTGTTCATATATCTGTAACCCGCCCTGCTGAGATATGCGTCAACCTTGTTTTAAAAAAATAGTCACGCTGCTAGCATTTACACAATATGTACTTAATTTGTTCCATTCATTTATTGTAATCTGTGCGAACGAGTACTTCCTGATATCCAGCCTACACTGATCCTTTACTAGCATTGATCCTTTACTACTGTTACCTCATGTCCTCTAGCCCTACTATCTTTCGTGAGTGAGAAAAAATTATTATATCAATATTTTCATACCCACTCAATTTCGTAAAAACGTCAGTTTGATCTCCTCTTAACCTCCTTGTTTTTAAAGTTGTTAAACCATATTCTTTTAGGCGTTCTTCATAACTAAGGTCTCTCAATTGTTCTTATGATATGGTCTCCTAGCTTTTATACTGTATACTAAATGAGACCTAACTGACTATACAGAGGTATTATTATTAGCTTTTTTCTTGTGTGTTAAATATTTCCTTAACAACCCAATGCTTTGATTACCCTTGTAAGCTGCAATACCAAATTGCTCTGAAACTTTCATGTCAGCACTTATTGTTACTTCTAAGTCATTTTCTTTTACCACAGTACCTAGAACAGTATCTCATATTTTATGGTTCCTGTGTCCTGTATGTAGGCGTTTACCTTTCCCAAAATTTAATAACATCTGCCATTTTTTCAGACCATCTAACTAATTTGTCTAGTTCGTTTTATAAATATTGTTTATCATCATCATGTTAACCTTTCAAAACACTTTTGAGTCATTCGCAAATTTCAATATGTTGCTTGTTAAATTATCGTCCAAAGCATTATATATATGTTAAACATTATAAAGGTCCTAATACTGATCCTTTTGGTACCCCACTCAAAACTGATTTCGAGTTTGTTGAAACCTCCCCATCTATTACAACACGCTGTTTTCTGCCATTACTCTATCCAGTCAACTATGCCATCCCTGACACCATGGGCTTTTAACTTAAGTAGTACATTTTTATGTGGCCTTTGTCGAAAGTTTTCTAAGCAGATACTCTAAGTAGTTAATATCTACTGGTGATCCATCGCCTATCCACTTAATGATTTCTTCCAAAAAAACATAACATATTTGTTAAGCATGACCTCGGTTTAGGAAGCCATGTTGAAATGAATTTAATAATTCACGCCAAACAAGGAAGCTCCCCATATTATTTTTAATTAACCTTTCTAATAATTTAAAAACAACTGATGTTAAACTGATTGGTATGTAATCGTCTTACTTAATTCTCGAACCCTGTTTAAATAATGATATGATGTTTGCTCCTTTCAATTCAAAAGGAACTACTCCCTCTTTTATTGACTAGTTGAGCACTTTTGCAAGTGGTTCCACTGTTTCCATTAATATTTTGACGGAATTCCATTCACTCCAGGTGCTTTTCTTATCTACTATTTCTGGGGTTACAAATAATTGTCATAAATAATCCTATTTTGCCTCATAAAAGTTCGCATCTGGAATTGGTAATGAACTAATATCCTACCTGATAAACACTGAACTAAAGTATCCATTAAGTCTTCCTCTTCCGCCATTAAAAAACGTTGTGATATTATATTTCCAGCACTGTCTTCTAGTGGTTCAACCTTGTCTCGTGCGTCTTGTTTACTCCTATAATATGCATGAAAACTCTTGCTGTATTTTTTTATTTACATGCACATTTTTGCTCATAGCTTCTTTTAGATTATCTAATTTCAGTCTTAGCTGCATTAAGTGCCTCTTTGTAATTAACGTAGTCTTCATAATTTCTGAACGCTATTTTTCTAATAGTTTCTTTTGACAAGTGTTTCTTTCTAGATCGTTTTCCTTGTTTTTATTTCAAGGGAACACATTTATCAATGATACTCTCAATTTCATAGTTTAGAATGTTCCAACATTCATTTGCTGTCTTATTCTTCAGCATGTCAGTCCAATTTAGCTTTGCTAAGTGTTTAGTCATATCATTATATTTACCTTTGTGAAAGTTTCTCCTGAATTTTTTTTTGGGTTTTATTCTGTGATTTTATTTTGTTGTCAAAATGTATTTGAAAATGTTCATTGTTGTTTCATGCATTTTGACATTGTCCACTAATTAATTTTTTGGCGACAAAACTACATTTTATACATTTTCTCCTCTGGTTGGTTCTAGCACGTGTTGAATAAGGAAGCTAATCCTGTTTTAAAAATAGAAAACGTTGGTTCACACCCTCTGTACTCTCTAAAGATTTTCATTGTATGTGTGCGTGTCTAAGGTCTATCATTATGATACATTCCCCTTTAATCACTTCCTTTATGGCGTTTATAATTTTTGCGTTATCCTCTTCATTTACGTTTCGACTTCGGTAAACCAATCCAACTAACAATCGATGTGCAGATTCTGTACATTGTCATTTCATTAGGTGAACTTCTAAAGTTTGTCACAAATCTCTCAATTCCATTTGCATACATTTGCGGATAATGTTTGAGTTGAAAAAAGTTAATTTGTATGAGTCAGACCTACGTTCGTTTCCATTAAACAAAAACATGTACTGCCATCAAGAACAATTCCCACCAGTAATACTTGTAATAATGAATTCCTGCTAATATACAGTTATGAAAAGTATTAGACATCCCAAGCCCACACCAAAAAGTCAACGATGTTTTAAGTATCTAGGTTTACAATATGTGGCTTTCATTAAGTTGTATGTGTTTCCGTTAAAAATATGTCCTCTCCAGAACACCAACATTCCAATGCTAACATGTAATAAACCAATTGTTAGTGCACAGTAATCTACGATATTCCATTACCAGAGTCAGCATGCTTAGTTGGATTTCGTTTACAATCTTGCAAATTTACAAGCGTTAAATATGCATTTTCCCGCTGTGTAACTTCTCTATTCATCTCCCTTTTCTGGTAAAATTTTCCCTCTAAAGCATTTCAGTAGTATATTTGTTACATGATTGATGAAACCTATAGTCCTGAAGTCAGAGCAGTTGATTACTCCCGTCTTCTAAGGGATCGGCATGAAGACCGACTTGCGAAGGTCATCTGGGATATATACGTTGTCATCAAATGTATATCAAAGGATGTATCCCATTTAATGAGGTTGCCGATCATTGTTAACCTGTCGATGCCTTGTTTGGAAAGAGCTTGTATAATCTGTCCATGCATTCCGTCTGGCCCAGGTGCTTTGTTATCTATCAATTCGTTGCTAGCTTTCTTTACTTCCTCTTTGATAATTTCCGGTCCACTAAGATTCTATAATTCTGCTAGTTGTAGTAGTGGTGGTGGCAGTGGCGTCATCAGTAGCAGTAGTATTGGGATATCTAACCATTGTGGATCGCTGCTCGTGTTTGATGATACGTCACTTCTATCTGTCAGTGAATGGTGGCTGGAGTCAATGGTCGTCGTGGACAACTTGCTCTGTCACGTGTGGTATTGGAAGACAAACGAGAACCCGTAATTGCAATTCTCCAGCACCCGGGGAAGTAGGCGCGGATTGTGTTGGAAATCCCACGGAATCACGAGGTTGTAACACGCTCTCATGTCCAGGTAAGCTAACTTTATTCTAGGCTACAAAATGCTACTTTACAATATTGTCATTCAATCTCTTCACTGCAACAACCGAGCACGCGCGGGAGGAGGCGCGGATTGTATTGTAAATCCTTCGCAATCACTTTATACTAATAAAAGTAGTTGTCCAGATAAACTGACTTTAACATAGGCTGCAATGTGCTACGCGCACGCACGTACGCGCGCGCATACTACCTGTGCTTTCCCCCCTGTATTAGCTCCTGTTCGTATCCAACGTAACTCCAAACACCGTTACTTGTAAACATCACGTTAAGGTTCACAAAAAGAACTATTTGAACATTGACATAATTAAAAGGAGAAAGTGGAATAGGCCATATTCTCAGGGTAACATTACAAAACACGCTAGCCCCAACCGGTATCCAGTTGAAATAAGTTATGTTATCTCATGTCCTCTACTCGTTCGTTCTTTCTTGAGTGAGAAAAAATCTGTATATCAATATTTTCATACCCATTCAATTTCTTAAAAGCCTTCAATTTGGTCTCCTCTTAACCTACTTGTTTCTATGGTTGTTAAACCACATTCTTTTACGCGTTCTTTGTAACTAAGGTATCTCAGTTTTGGAATCATCTTAGTTGTTTCTCTTTTTTATTCGTTCAAGAGTATCTACATCCTTCTTACGATATGGTCTCCAAGCTTGTATACTGCATACTATATGAGGCCTAACTATTGGCTCATACAGAGGTATAATTAGCTTTTTCCTTGTATGTTGTATTTCTCCTAAACAACCCAATGATTTGATTACCCTTGTATGCTGCAATACAACACTGCTCTGAAACTTTCATATCAGCACATAGTGTTACTCCTAACTCCTTGGCAGTACATAGATCAGTATCTTCCATTTTTTGGTTTACATCCATGTTCCTGTGTCCCGTGTGTTTTACATTTCCTAAAATGTAATAACATCTGCCATTTTTCCAGACCGTTTAACTAATTTGTCTAGATCGTTTCGTAAATATTGTTTATCATGACCATGTTAACCTTTCTATACACTTGTGTCATTCGCAAATTTCAAATCTTAGTAGATGTTTGATGAAACCTATAGTCCTGAAGTCAGAGCAGTTAATTGTTCCCGTCTTCTAAGGGATCGGCATGAAGAACGACTTGCGAAGGTCATCTGGGATGTATACTTTGTCATAAAATGCATGTCAAAGGATATATCCCATTTAATGAGGTTGCCGATCACTGTCAACCTGTCGATACCTTGCTTGGCAAGAGCTTGCATAATCTGTCCATGCATTACGTCTGGCTCAGGTGCTTTGTTATCTTTCAATTCGTTGATAGCTTACTTTACTTCCTCTGGTCTATTAAGATTCCAACATTCTGTTAGTTTTAGTGTTCTTTCTGTTGTTGTTGGTGGAGGTGGTGGTGATGGTGGTGGTAGTGGTGATGGTGGTTGTTGTTATTGTTGTTGTGGTGGTGGTGGTGGTGGTGGTGGTGGTGGTGGTGGTGGTGGTGGTGGTGGTGGTTGTGGTGGTAATGATGGAGGTTGTGGTGATGGTGGTGGTGGTGTTGGTTGTGGTGGTGGTGGTGGTAGCGTTACCTATAGCAATACTATTGAGATAAAATATAACCATTGTGGACAACTACTCTTTCAGTGAATGGTGGCTGGAGTCATTGGTCATCGTGGGCAACTTGCTCTGTCACGTGTGGTACTGGAAGACAACTGAGAACCCGCAACTGCAACTCTCCAGCGCCCGCGGGAGGAGGCGCGGATTGTACTGGAAATCCCACGGAATCACGGGGTTGTAACAGCCGTTCATGTCCAAGTACGCCAACTTTTTTCTAGGCTGCAAAATACTACTTTATAACATTGTCATTCACTCTCCTCACTGCAACAGCCGAACACGCGCGGGAGAAGGCGCGGATTGTATTGGAAATCCTTCGCAATCACTTTCCTGTAATAGAGCTAGTTGTCCAGACTTTAATATAGGCTGCAATGTGCTACGCGCTCGCACGTACGCGCGCGGGAACGCACACTACCTGTGCTTTCCTCCCTGTATTAGCTCCTGTTTGTATACAATGTACCCCTAACTCCAAACACCGTTCCTTGTAAACATAACATCAAGGTTCACAAAGAGAACTAATTGAACATCAATATAATTAAAATGAGGAAGTGGAACTGGATAGGCCATCAACTCTATTCATATTCTATTTAAACTAGAAGCGCAGGGGGGTTACTTAGAGATGCCTCAAGCAGGACAAGAGGCCACTAGTACAGATAAACCAATAATAAAATGTCCGAAAAACATGTATGAAGCAGGTTATAGATGCGTGTGTTTAAATTCTAGGAGTATAGTAAATAAGAAAAACGAATTAAACATTATGGTAGAAGATATTAACCCTCACATATTTGGTATTATCGAATCATGGGCCAACACAGACATGACAGATGCTGAATTAGGATTGACATGATACATAATGTTTAGGAGAGATCGAATAGGAAGAAGGGGAGGGGGAGTTATTTTATATGTTAAAAAATATATTCAGGCTTATGAAATAAAGTTAGAAAGGGAAGCAGATTACGATGAAGCTGTTTGGTGCAAAATAGTTTCAGGAAATTCAAAATTAACTATTGGATTAGTTTACCGAAGTCCAAACATAAACGAAGAGGACAACACAAAAATAAAAAACGCTATAAAGGAAGTTAGTAAAGGGGAATGTATCATAATGGGAGATTTTAACCATGGACACATACAATGGAATTCTCTAGAGAGCACAGGGTTTGAGGACCAACAATTTCTATTTTTAATCCAGGATAGCTTTCTTACTCAGCACGTACTAGAACCAACCAGGGGAGAAAATGTATTAGATATAGTTTTGTCATCACAAAAAGAATTAGTGGACAATGTAAAAATATTTGAACCATTGGGTAATAGTGACCATAATCAAATACATTTTGACATCAATGTAAAATCAGAAAGTAAAAATAAGAAAACGTACAAGAGAAACTTCCACAAAGGTAACTACAAAGATATGAGAAAATACTTAGCAAAGCTAGATTGGAATAACATGCTGATGAATAAGACCGCAATTGAATGTTGGAATATTCTAAAATATGAAATTGAGAGTATCATCGATAAATTTGTTCCCTTCCAAAAACAAGGAAAACGGTGTAGAAAGAAACACTTGTCAAAAGAGGCTATTAGAAAAATAATGCTAAAACAAACTATGTGGAGGGTTTATAGGCGTACCAGAAAGGACGAAGACTATGCAAAATACAAAGAGGCACTTAATGCAGCTACAACTGAAATCAGACAATCTAAAAGAAGCTATGAGCAAAAACTAGCATGTAACATAAAAAATGACAGCAAGAGTTTTTATGCATATGTCAGGAGTAAACAAAACGTACAAGACAAGGTTGGACCTCTAGAAGACAGTGCTGGAAATATAATATCACAGGGGTTTTTAATGGCGGAAGACCTAAATGGTTACTTCAGTTCAGTGTTTACCAAAGAAGATATTAGTTCATTACCAGTTGCTGATGCTAAATTTCAGGGGGCTAAATCTGACTATTTAGGTCCGTTAGTTGTAACTCCAGAATTGGTAGCTAAGAAAATAAAGGCAATGAAGGATAACAAATCACCGGGAGTGGATGGGATTCCTCCAAAATTACTAATGGAAACAGTAGAACAAATCAGTATACCACTTGCAAGAGTATTCAACTTGTCATTAAAAGAGGGAGTTGTTCCGTTTGAATGGAAAGAAGCAAACATCATACCATTATTTAAAAAGGGTTCGAGAAATAAGTCAGAGAATTACAGACCAGTGAGTTTAACGTCAGTGATTTGTAAATTATTAGAAAGGTTAATTAAAGACCATATGGTGGACTTCCTCGTTAAGCATAAATTATTAAATTCATCTCAACATGGATTCCTTAAAGCGAGGTCATGCTTAACAAATATGTTATGTTTTTTGGAAGAAATCACTAAGTGGATAGACGTGGGATCGCCAGTAGATATTATCTACTTAGATTTTCAGAAAGCTTTTGACAAAGTGCCACATCAAAGATTACTACTTAAATTAAAAGCCCATGGTATCGGGGATAGCATAACTGACTGGATAGAACAATGGCTGACTGACAGAAGACAACGAGTTGTAGTAGATGGAGAAGTTTCAAATTGGAAATCGGTTTTGAGTGGGGTACCTCAAGGATCAGTATTAGGACCTATATTATTCTTAATTTATATCAATGACTTGGACGACAGTATAACAAGTAATGTACTGAAATTTGCGGATGACACAAAACTGTTTAGAAAGGTTAATACTGATGGTGATAAACAACATTTACAAAACGATCTAGACAGATTAGTGAAATGGTCTGAGAAATGGCAGATGTTGTTCAATTTTGGGAAATGTAAATGCCTACATACAGGACATAGGAACTTGAATGTAAACTATAGAATGGGAGATACTGTTCTGGGTACTACTGTAAAAGAAAAGGACTTAGGAGTTACAATAAGCGCTGATATGAAAGTTTCAGAGCAGTGTGGTATTGCAGCTTCAAAGGGTAATCAAATTCTTGGATTGATTAGAAGAAACATAACATACAAGGGAAAAAAGTTAATTATACCTCTTTATAAAGCAATAGTTAGACCTCATTTAGAATACTGTATACAAGCATGGAGACCATATCGTAAGAAGGATATAGATACGCTTGAACGCATACAAAGGAGAGCAACTAAAATGATTCCAGAACTGAGAGACCTTAGTTATGAAGAACGCCTGAAAGAATGTGGTTTAACAACTCTAGAGACAAGGAGGTTAAGAGGAGATCAGATTGACGTTTTTAAGATATTGAATGGGTATGAAAATATTGATAGAAATATGTTTTTCTCACTCAAGAAGGATAGCAGAACTAGAGGACATGAGGTAAAATTAGTAAAGGATCAATGTAGATTGGACATCAGGAAGCACTCGTTCTCACAGAGGACAATAAATGAATGGAACAAATTGTCAACAGATTGTGTAACTGCTAGCAGCGTGAATATGTTTAAAAACAAGGTTGACACATATCTCAGGAGGGCAGGCTATAAGTAGATGAACATTGTTGGACTCTCGATAAGCCAATGGCTTCCTTGTCCACTTGCCATCTGGGCCTTTGGCTTGGATGGCAAATCTTGTTAAATCTTGTTAAATCTTGTAAAAATTACGTCAAGGTTCACAAAGAGAACTAATTGAACATCAATATAATTAAAAGTATCCAGTGGAAATAAGTTATGTTATCTTATGTCCTCTACTCGTTCTATCTTTCTTGAGTGACAAAAAATATGTATTTCAATATTTTCATATCCATTCAATTTCTTAAACACTTCAATTTGGTCTCCTCTTAACCTCCTTGTATCTAGGCTTTTTTAGGCCACATTCTTTTACGCGTTCTTCATAATTAAGGTCTCTCAGTTGTGGAGTCATCTTAGTTGCTCTCCTCTCTATTCGTTCAAGTGTATATACATCCTTCTTACAATATGGCCTCCAAGCTTGTATACTGCATACTAGATGAGGTCTAACTATTGGTTCATACAGAGGTATAATTAGCTTTTTCCTTGTATGTTATATTTCTCCTAAACAACCCAATGATTTGATTACCCTTGTAAGCTGCAATACCACACTGCTCTGAAACTTTCGTATCAGCACTTGTTAATATTCCTAACTCCTTGGCAGTACCTAGATCAGTATCTCACATTTTATGGTTTACATCCACGCAAATTTCAATACGTTGCTTGTCATATTATCATCCGAAACATTGATATATATATATATATATATATATATATATATATATATATATATATATATATATATATATATATATATATATATATATATACATATATATATATATAAAGAATACTAAAGGTCCTAATACTGATCCTTTTGTTACCCCACTCAAAACTTATTTCCATTTTAAAACCTCCCAATCTATTACAAAACGCTGTATTCTTTCATTCAGCCATTGGTCTATCCAGTCGACTATGCCTTTCCAGATACCACGGACTTTTAAGCCAAGCTATAATATTTTATGTGGCACTTTGTCGAATGCTTTCTGAAAATCTTAGTAGATGTTTGATAAAACCTATAGTCCTATATATATATATATATATATATATATATATATATATATATATATATATATATATATATATATATATATACAGAATACTAAAGTTCTTAATACTGATCCTTTTGTTATCCCACTCAAAACTGATTTCCATTTTGAATGTCAAAGGATATATCCCATGTAATGAGTTTGCCAATCATTCCTAACCTGTCGATGCCTTGTTTGGCAAGAGCTTGCATAATATGTCCATGCATTCCGTCTGGCCCAGGTGCTTTGTTATCTTTAAATTCGTTGATAGCTTTCTTTACTTCCTCTTTAATTATTTCTGGTCTATTAAAATTCAAATAGTTTGGTAGTTTTAGTGTTCTTTCTGTTGTTGTTGGTGGAGGTGGCGGTAGTGCTGGTGGTGGTGATAATTGTTGTTGTGGTGGTGGTTGTTGTGGTGGTAGTGGTGGTGGTTGTGGTTGTGGTTGTGGTGGTGGTGGTGGTGGTGGTGTTGGTTGTTGTGGTGGTAGTTGTTGTTGTTGTGGTGGTGGTCGTCGTGGTGGTGGTGGCGTTAGCAATAGCAATACTAGTGAGATATATAACCATTGTGGACAACTACTCTTTCAGTGAATGGTGGCTGGAGTCATTGGTCATCGTGGGCAACTTGCTCTGTCACGTGTGGTACTGGAAGACAACTGAGAACCCGCAACTGCAACTCTCCAGCGCCCGCGGGAGGAGGCGCGGATTGTTTTGGAAATCCCACGGAATCACGGGGTTGTAACAGCCGTTCATGTCAAGGTACGCCGACTTTATTCTAGGCTGCAAAATGCTACTTTATAACATTGTCATTCAATCTCTTCACTGCAACAGCCGAACACGCGCGGGAGGAGGCGCGGATTGTATTGGAAATCCTTCGCAATCACTTTATTGTAATAGAAGTAGTTGTCCAGGTAAACTGACTTTAACATAGCCTGCAATGTGTTACGCGCACGCACGTACGCGCGCGGGAACGCACACTACCTGTGCTTTCCTCCCTGTATTATCTCCTGTTTGTATCCAACGTACCTAAGTAGGATAGATCTATTGGTGATCCCTCGTCTATGCACTCGTTGACGTCTTCCAAA
Source organism: Lamellibrachia columna (assembly GCA_963662155.1). NCBI lineage: Eukaryota > Metazoa > Annelida > Polychaeta > Sabellida > Siboglinidae > Lamellibrachia > Lamellibrachia columna. Next base: position 12,140,177 of record OY759274.1, read on the forward strand.
AGACATAACATATTCGTTAAGCATGACCTCTATTTTATGAATCTACGTTGAGATGGATTTTATAATGTGTGCCTAACAAGGAAGTAAACCTTATGGTTTTTAATTAAACTTTCTAATAATTTACAAATCTCTGATGTTAAACTCTGTAATTCTCTGCCTTATTTCTTGAACCCTTTTTTAATAATGGTATGATGTCTGCTTCTTCCAATTCAAAATGAACTACTCCCTCTTTTAATCACAAGTTGAGCACTCTTGCAAGTGGTATATTAATTTATTCTTCTGTTACCATTAGTAGTCTTGGGGGATAGCTTTCTTTACTTCCTCTTTAATAATTTCTGGTCTATTAAGATTCCAAAATTCTGGTAGTTTTAGCGTTCTTTCTGTTGTTGTTGGTGGAGGTGGTGGGGAAAGGTGGTGGTGGTGGTGGTGGTGGTGGTGGTGGTGGTGGTGGTGGTGGTGGTGGTGGTGGTAGTGGTGGTTGTGGTGGTGGTGGCGTTAGCAATAGCAATACTATTGAGATATATAACCATTGTGGACAACTACTCTTTCAGTGAATGGTGGCTGGAGTCATTGGTCATCGTGGGCAACTTGCTCTGTCACGTGTGGTGTTGGAAGACAAACGAGAACCCGCAACTGCAACTCTCCAGCGCCCGTGGGAGGAGGCGCGGATTGTGTTGGAAATCCCACGGAATCACGGGGTTGTAACAGCCGTTCATGTCCAGGTAAGCCAACTTTATTCTAGGCTGCAAATTGCTACTTCATAACATTGTCATTAAATCTCGTCACTGCAACAGCCGAGCACGCGCGGGAGGAGGCGCGGATTGTATTGTAAATCCTTCGCAATCACTTTATTGTAATAGAGGTAGTTGTCCAGGTAAACTGACTTTAACATAGGCTGCAATGTGCTACGCACACGCACGTACGCGCGCGCGCACACACTACCTGATCTTTCCTCCCTGAATTAGCTCCTGTTTGTATCCAACGTAGCTCTAACTCCAAACACCGTTCATTGTAAACATCACGTCAAGGTTCACAAAGAGAACTAATTGAACATCAATATAATTAAAAGGAGAAAGTGGAACTGGATAGGCCATACTCTCAGGGTACCATTACAACACATAGCAAGACATGCGCTCACATGAAACTCTCGGGGCACACAACTGGAAACGTTAGCCCAATCCCATATCCAGAGGAAATAAGTTGTTAGTGGCTTACGCTCCACCAGATAGCGAAAAATCAAATCAAATAACAACTAACCATCTCCTTGTATCATCTCCTATTGCTCCACATCACTTCTGTCTTCTCCAGATTCATCCTCATGCATTCTTTCAGTCATCCAGCGCTTCTTGTAATTCCAGTTTGCTCTCTGCTATTATGGCCAGAAAATTTGCGAACATCCTTCGTTCCGTGATTAATTCCGTTTCCATGATAAACATTAAATGTTGCTTGCCTGAATCCGATGGCAACCTGAAATTCAATCCGGCATTCCTTGTCCAACCACAGCTGTTCTCCCAAACATTGTTCCCACCATCCTGGCTTCTGCTTTTCACCGTTGCCATAACTACCTGTCTCGGGACTGTGTCAAAAGCGTTTACCTTGCCTCTCCAACCTCTTCTCTACCAGTTGTCTTAGCGCAGACATTCCATCTGTTATCCACCTTACTTTTCTAAATCCCTTTTGTATTTTGCCTACTTCCTCTCATTCAGAATCTTCTCTAGTAGAGTCATAACATTTCCCTGGATCCTGCCGTCTCACTTTCGCTTTCATATTGGAACACTTAGCCGTGTCCACCACTTCTCTGGAACGGTGTCCTGACTCAAACATATATTCAACAGCTTCTTTGTCCAACTCTCTGTCCAATCTCCCTAACTGCAATTATCATCTCCACACGCACTTTATCAATACCGGGTGCTCTTCCAGTGTACCAATCGGGACACTGGCTCAGTCTCACACCGGGAACAATGACTTACAAATGTGTCTTTCCTTCCCCGATCACGTCCTTTATTCGTTTTACTTGATTGAAATGGGAGATTCTCATCCAGTAAAAGCGGATACCCTTTTAGCGGGTCTCGCAGAAACGCATACGTGATATATACGTGATACATACGTGATACATACGTGATACATACGTGATACATATGTGATACATACGTGATACATACGTGACATTACGTTACTGCAATTTAATCCTGGTACTGTGCCAATGTCAACAAATCGTAATTACTAGAATGATTGCATGCCGCTGGTCACACAGACTGTCAACCAAATGAGATGGTCAGCCAGAGATATCGTCGATCCCGTTTGCCTTACACTCGCTCGTGCACCATCCCATTCATCGCCCATCCAACCATTGACACACGTGCTGCAATGGAAACACCATTATAATGTGAAATATTGCTTTTGTTCTCACTGGTTGCGAATCCATCAAGCAGAAGATTATAATTAACTTATTCGTAATTTTGATAAAGAAATAAAATAAAGAAATTCGGTTATTTCTTTAGATTCATAATTTCATCGCAAATTTAATATATACAGACATATAAGCGCTGATGGTTGTTCCTAGTAAATAAAATATGTTACGAACGTATTGCTTAGATACCACTACATATCAAACTGCTTAGTTTATCGTTGAATAAGATATCTACTAATCCGTGATACTTTTGTTTTTTCTTAGCGACAAACCCGAATCTGAACGTGTTGTTATATACCACTACATACCAAACTGCTTAGTTTCTCGTTGAATCGGATACTTACTAATCCGTAATCCCTTTGATTTTTTCTCAGCGACAACGCCAACTTTCCCTGCTTACGACTGCAAAGACGTGCTGAATCAAGGGTACAGGCAGAGCGGAGTGTACAGAATAAACCAGCACGGACGGACGGATAGACTACAAGTGTATTGCGACATGGACACTGACGGAGGAGGTTGGCTGGTAGGTATACGTCATCTGTAACATTCGACCAGACCCTACAATGTCGTTCAATTACAACACACATCCTTATTGTATTGTAGAGGTGAACATTTATTTTGTGAAACGTGCAAACAAGGAATGGTTGCTGATTTTGTTAAATAGTAATGGATTGCGTAACAGCTTCATCATGGACAAAACAAAAATGTATGTATTTTATGCACTGAACTTTTGTTTATGTGCTTTTACGTATAGGTGTTCCAGCGACGTCAAGATGGATCAGTCAACTTTGCACGAAATTGGAACTCGTACAAAACAGGTTTTGGGGACGTTACCGGGGAGTTCTGGCTGGGTAAGTGAAATATTGGGGCACGGTATCCCCCCTAAAAGCCACCCCGAAAAAAATCCAACGATAAGGAAAATTGATGTTGGTATATATGTTTTAGGCTTTTATGCAAGCTTTCTTGAGAAGGTATCGGCTGCTTTCATGTGTGCGCGACAATGCAACTCACCCTTTCACTCCCACTCAAACAACGGCAATCCTGGAAAGTCAAGTTCTCACAACGTTCTTTTATGTGCATTAACTGGTTTGTGATTTGCTCATTCATCACATATTATTACAACATAATGAAAATCTGTGGACGTGCTCACACTGAAAGCTCCCATTCACTACCTATATTTAATGCGCACGCATTCAATATGCTCCATCCAATGGATGGTGCACTTATGATTACGAAAAAGATTCGGACGGAACTAGTTACTTAAGTCTTGACGCTGTTATCGCGTACAAAATTACGCTTGCGCTGACGACGGAACTATTGTTTGCACCGTCACATACAATATGGCAGGCGAACATTTGAATATGGTTTCTAATCACATTAATAGCACACTTCAAATCAATGTTGTATTTGTTTATCTAAATTTACATTTATTATGCTGATGATATTATCGTCATGGCGGAGTCATATATGATAGGCATAAATATGTGACAATATATATATATATATATATATATATATATATATATATATATATATATATATATATATATATATATATATATATATATATATATATATAATTATATATATATATATATATATATATATATATATATATATATATATATATATTGTCACATATTTATTTTATATATATATATATATATATTGTCACATATTTATGCCTATCATATATGACTCCGCCATGACGATAATATCATATATATATATATATATATATACATATATATATATATATATATATATATATATATATATATATATATATATATATATATATATATATATATATATATATATATATATATATATATGATAGGCATAAATACATAGTACCATTTGATACAAACATATAACATGATTAAAATATTCGTTAATTATACATGATAAACAAAATGATAAACAACGATTTCAGCTTCAGTGAATCCACCAACGGTACATTTTTACAGAAATTATTTCTAATCAAGTTGTGTGCCTGATGAATGTGCGGTAGCCATTGCCTGCCACCCCCACTCAACAGAAGGACACAATTTGCTTGCTAATCCTGCATTGATTCAAAGACTGGGTATTTTCTGAAGCCACACACTTATCCGCCTACTGGTCTTCTCGTGTTGTTTGAATAACGGCTTAGCCTCTGTATGTACACTGTTTACGGCGACATGACTTCTACAGGACATCGAGTAATAAATATACTAACCTTTGAATAAGATGCAAACAAAACTCTTTTTTGTAGTGATATATCTAATAGACAATTAATGTACTATTATAAATTAACATTGGATTTATTACTATTACCTTGCACACATCTTATAGTTTGCTATATAACTATTAAAAAAAAACATGCTAGTAAATATTACTATGAAATACTACTATTATCCTCTTAATTGTGGACACGTGCCCTGGCAAAGGTGTGATGCGTTTCGTAGTAAAGTTCATAACATATCAGTCAAATCAGTCACATTATCTGTATTACTCCACGCATGCGTGTTATACGTATCAGACCTGGGGCCGAAGTACTCGTGTACTCGTGTACTCGAATACATTTTTGTAAAACTCATACTCGTAGATATTATGGTCAAGTACTCGTACTTTTTCAATACGATATTGTGAACAATATTTTATTTCTTATTTTATCAAATCATTACCAACGATAATTTCAAAAGGTATGGTAGCCAATTGAATTACATGCATATGAATCAAATTAACAAAAATGTTTTTGTTCTTTCATGCATCTCAGCTGAGTTATATATTTTTTCTAATACAGGTTCATTAAAAAACATTTTTATTATGTCAATTATATTGTAATAACTATGATATTAATTGGAATGTAATATCCCCTGATTTGTAATAATTATTATTGTTACATTTAGTACATGTGGTTTCATTTTTACTTGGTATTGATGAGTTTTCACAAATTCACACCGTGGATCACTTTTCTGCACATTGAATGCACTTGAAGCTTCAAGAGGCAGCATCTTTTGATTCTTTTCCCAGTCAGAAACCCCTAGTTCATATCCATAGTTGTACTAGTTACCAGTCCAGGCCATAATCTTTATGTTTGTTTAATTAAGCCAGGAAGTCCAGTGAGCCCACAATGCACGGGCCTTCATCAGTTAGGCATAAAATGCCTTTGTTGCTCTTACAAGTGATTATGCTAAGTATTGCTAACTGACTGTTCTTCTGAAGATGTTTGGTGACTCAAGTCAGAGAGCCTGCATCAGTATTGTCTGGTGCCAGTATTGTCTGGTGTTCATTGATTCATATATCAAATATATTGAATGGTTACATTTCTTTATTTATTTTCTCGTGTTATGTATGTTCAATTTAAATACATTTTAACCCATATTTGAATGCATATCCTGAACATTTGCATTTGAATGCGAATCGCACCATTGAACGGAATGCAACCCCCAGTTTTATCCCAAACAAAATTAGGATTTTTACAGTTTTCCTCATAGAAAAAGTCTGCTCAACTGTCGTTGCATAGTCAACTCTTCCTGAATTATATAAATTCATTCACAATGTTTATTTTTAAAATACGTTTTTACAGATTTACTATGATGTCATACAAGATGTACGCGAACTCGTACTCGTAGAAATGAACTCGTACTCGTACTCAGCTTTGAGCAATGTACTCGTACTCGTACTCATTCTCATAATCGTACTCAGCCATCACCAATGTATTCGTTCTCGTACTCGTACTCAACCATCACCAATGTACTCCTACTCGTACTTTACTCACAAAAATATTCTCGGCCCCAGGTCTGATACGTAGTATTTGAAGAATGTAGTAACCCTGAAAAAATCCATCAACATTAGGATGGAAATCTGGCGCGTTCAAGTAGAGGTTCTTCGTAGAATTATAGAGAAATGTGCTCGTAACTTATGTTATCCAGAGCTGCGGTGCATCGATCGAGCGCATCAAGAGTAATTGAATGTCGTTCTTACAGTTTTAATTGGAACGAGCCCGTTTTTTTAAGGAAACTAAATTGGGATTTACTTTTTTTACTTAAGCCAACAATGAACACTGTCGAACCACATATAACAATGTACATTGTCCTGTCCATTTCAAAGGTTTCCCATCATTGTGCACGATTCCCAACGACATTTTATAATAATACTTATTGTTATTTTGTTTTCAGGCAACAGCAAGTTATACGACATAACATCACACAAACAGTATTCACTAAGAGTTGACATGGTAGATTTCGAGAATGGTAAAGGAGCAAAATACGCTGTTTACTCTAAGTTCGAAGTTGCGTCAGAAACGGACAGTTATCGCCTGACGCTCGGGTCTTACAGCGGAACAGCAGGTAACATTTTTAGAAGTACTCAATTATGCATCATTTGGCAAAGTAACATAATAATACGAAAAGTTAAACGGTTAAGTTGCCGGAACAAAAGTAACTATATATATATATATATATATATATATATATATATATATATATATATATATATATATATATATATATATATATATATATATATATATATATATATATATATATATATATATATATATATATATATATATATATATATATATCCTAATATATATATATATATATATATATATATATATATGTGAGTGGCTCCAAACGAGTTTCCATGAATAGTCTGGAGGCCAAGTACATATTGTTTGCTTTCATAGGGCACCCCTTACAGCAAAGGTCATTAACGCTGAATTGATTCTATGATATATGTGGAACTGGCTTCAGGTGGTTGCCACCCTGGCAAATCATTTTCATGGCGGCTGGAGGTTATCATACTACGCCCTCAAGGTGTTAATTTCACAATGAAACCAAAATTTAAAAAATCTGCAATAGACTGTATGTATATATAAGTATATATATATATATATATATATATATATATATATATATATATATATATATATATATATATATATATATATATATATATATATATATATATATATATATATATATATATATATATATGGATAAGTGGATACGGAAAATCCACTGCATGAGAAGTATATACGCATGATGAAAGTCCACCAGCATGCCTTTCTGATCTGGGAATATTTCCAATGAGCAAGAAAGCTGAAGATTCAGTTGAGCGAATATATATATATATATATATATATATCCACATAAATAGTGTCTGCAATTACATACAGTCTATTGCAGAGTTTTTAAATTTTGGTTTCATTGTGAAATTAACACCTTGGGTGTATATACATATATATATATATATATATATATATATATATATATATATATATATATATATATATATATATATATATATATATATATATATATATATATATATATATATATATATATATATATATATATATATATATATATATATATATATATATATATATTATTACCATCGCCAAGATGTTTATGCATGCTATGGATGCATCATATAGTTGATGCAAACGGATTGTCATCACGTCGCATGATAGTGTTGGCTCTACAATGTGCATCTCGATTGTCTGGTGACGTTTGGATATCAACAGGGACCGCCATAAACCCAAATTCAGTCGAGTGCATGCAGCAGCAAATACACGTGGATAACTACATTGTATACTGTCAAGTCTATCAGCACTACGTGCAATGCTATGACACTATAAGTGCGTTAAGTGGATACAGAAATTCCACTGCATGGGATGAATAAACGCATTATAAAAGTACACCAGCAGGCATTTCTGATCTGAGCAAGGAAGCTGAAGATTCAATTGAACAGTTCATTGTCCATTTGTATGACACTAATTCCTCTCCGGGTGTGAATGAACTACGCAATCACGTGATCTCCCAGAAAAGAGCAACCCAGAACACTTGTCACCAACAAAGGATGCACTGCATCATCATCAGGGTCAACTTCCAAGATGCTGTGTGGCAGCAGGCACACACAGCTAAACCAGTATTACCATCACCTGTCGGCAATGGCTGGAGGAGAGTTGATGGTGACCTGAAGCCAGGGCTTATGAGTCTGGATCCAGCACCTGGCATGTACCGAGTTTATATGTTGCGCTTGTGTATCATCGAAATGCAGTTGCTACAGGCAAAATCTGGAATGCACAGATATGTGCACGTCAATCCTGTGATGTAGAGGCTACTAGGTTCGGACTCTTCTTTATCAGACAATGAAGATGACGAGGATGATGCTGATTAGTTTTAAGATTATGAGTAATTACGTATTATGAATATACGTTGTTTCCTTTTCAACTTAAATTGTGCACCAGTTTAAAATAATGTCTAGCGCACGTTTATGATGGTAACGGGATTGTGTCGACATATATTCTAATGGAATGGTAATTGTGAGTAACTATGTGTGCACTAGATCATTCATAATTGTACAGCTGCGTTACACTTAGATAGTTGCGCCCATATGTGCTAGTTTCGTAATGTTAGTTGCCAAATGTAACTATACAGTGATATTACTTTTTATTTGAGAAGAGGAACACATAGAATGAGATGGGAGGACTGCCTGAAGAGAGATTCGGCCGGAGTGGGGGAGTGGAAATCTAGGGATGGGGGAGTGATCCACAAAATGTTTACCATTTTGGATATCCAATATTTCGAGCCTTACCAAATATAACGAATAAAATAATTTATTTCGATGATTTGAAAAAAAATGCGCATTTTCATTTATTAAGTCGACTGCGGATGTTACTTAAACTATTCACACACTACATATTTTGACATCGGACCGGATTCGCGATAGGCTAAATCAGTTGTTTTAAAATCAGAGTTTTAAGCGGTGTCCACTATATTCAGGTCCAACCTTTGCTGTAGGGGGTGTGCCCTACGAAATCGAGAAAGCTGATTACCCAACATGCCCCATGGCTACTACAACCTTTGGAGTGACGCTTATTCATGTTTGGGACATTTGTGTTCCGTATCCACGGTTTATGTCACCTTTCCTCTTCCTGCTGGTCATACACTAAATAATTAATGAGGAGGACCACAGAAAATATGAAAAATGGTATCCAGTTGACCCTTTGGAGCCAGACGACCATGTTCTCCTATCACGCAGTCATACTAGAGAAAACAGAGCTTCTTAACACAGTGTCAACACAAACAGGACTCAACATCAACATCAACAGAAGCAAGACAAAGATCATGAAAGCCAATACTAAGACCAACAACCCGGTCACTCTATGAGGGGAACCACTGGAAGAAACGACTCCTTCACGTGTTTGGGCAGTAAAATCAGCAAGATAGGAGGCACAGAAGAAGACGCAAAAGCTAGGATAAAAAAGACAGATTTGCTTTCCTAAATTTTACGATAATCTGGAAGGCAATGGAGGTCAAGTTAGAGACTAAGCTGATGATATTTAACTAAAATGTTTATTAGTTTTGCTACGCAGCTCGGAGACACGGTGAGTTACACAGTAAACACTAAAAAGGATACAGACTTTCATCAGTTGATGCCATCGCAGAATTATGAAATTGAAATAATCTGACAAAGGTAGCAACAGCATGCTCTGGGAAAGGACCAAGCAGCTTCCGGAGAAAAAAGAAATCAAAAAGCGAAAATGAAGGTGGAATGGTCATACACTACGAAAATCCCCAACCAGCAACACCAGACAAGCACTAACATGGAACCCCAAAGGAAAAAGGAAAAGCGGACTGTCCAGAAACACCTGGCGGCGAGACGTGGAAACCGAAGTGAAGAAGATGGGCTAGACTTGGGCTGAAATAGCAACGATGGCACAGAACGGGAGACATTGGGGATCCTTTTGGATGGCCCACGCTCCCAGCGAGCAAACGGGCCTAAGTAAGTAAGTAAGTAATCCACGGTATTCAACTCTTCATGTATCTGTGTTGCAGGAGATGACTTCTCGCGACACAGTGGTTGCCGATTCACCACGCTGGACCGCGACAACGATAGCAGCGGAGACAACTGCGCCGTAACGTGGAAAGGGGGCTGGTGGTATCATAGCTGTGCTACTGTCCTTTTGAATGGCGCGTATAACAGACCTGCGCGGTACGTTGTCGGCCTCATATGGTACAACTACAGTCCAACACTCAAGAGTGATGAGATGAAGATAAGACCGTAACGGCATCCGGTCAGTGATACCCTCGGTATAACAGTGGTATAATTCTACTTAAATTGGATCGGATACACGTAGCCATAACTTTGTTTTTTTTACGATACATAGACACGCGCATCCGAGTCATTCTTTTCGTATCCTGAAGGGGTGTGTCCCCTAAATTATTGGACGTGTTAGTGATTGCGCTATATAGTACCAACTTGGTCTTATCTACTCATTTGTCGGTGCAGTTTCACGTTGTTTCATTATGCAAATATAATAGCAATGTTGTAATAAGCGTTAGTAGCTATGTTTGGGTATAAGTGTGTACCGAAATTTCACCGAAGTTGTAGGTCAGCGTGAACAATAATTTATTAACAAATGATCAATAAGTGTTCGAGGCACAAACGAAAAGCGTATCTACTGTGTATGTAGCCACTCGCAAATGAGGCAAGCACTTGTTATCAGATACTCAAAGGGCATGTAACACAAGTGCTGGTAGAGATGAAATCACTCTAACGGATACGAAATAACTTATCTAAGCGTTCGCTTATCGATCAGAACGCTCTCCACGTTTTCGAACGTTCTCCATATTGAATCGGTTGTTCGTTCTCCCAGCGGACAAAACGTTGTTTCTTGTGACTCCTAGTACTCGTACCTGACACGTGTGGTGTACTGCGTATTCGGAATTAATTGTTTCAATAAGGAGCAACATGTCGTAATAACACATGCATGCATACAATAGACAGCGTACTCACATAAATGCGACTTATCCTACTGGAGAGAAAGTTTTCTATATTGATGAACATCTGCCACTGAAATTTCGAAATACTAATTGTATTTAGGATTTGGGATGTATTGTGTCTGTATGTGATAGTATGTCATATAAATAAGTAAAGTATAATAGTATAATAAATAGTGCTACATATCTAATGAACGAGTGTGAAGTTTAATATAATCTAAATCATGTAACAAGACACATTTATATTCGTATACCAAGTCTACTTACTTTGAACCCTTCGATCATAACAGCACTTTAGATATCAACGGGGACGAGAGGCGGTCAAAACGAATGATACGTGGTGTGGCGGTATACAAACCGTGTCAGAATTGCTTTGACGATAGTTACTATCTGTAGAAATTAATAATGTATTACGCAGCGAGACACGTTGTGCAGACGCGCACGCGCAAGCGCGCACGCGCACACACACACACACACACACACACACCAGGACACAACAAAGTAACTGACATACGTGTACCATGGTTGTAATTTTGAGGAACTCGTCAGTAGTTATTATGTATATAAATTAATATATATATATATATATATATATATATATATATATATATATATATATATATATATATATATATATATATATATATATATATATATATATATATATATATATATATATATATATATATATATATAGCACTTATGAAAAGAATAGTTATGAGTGGGACGACAATTACGTACTGTAATTAGAATACTAGATGCGGATAGTTGTGTATTCTGTTCCCGTAAATAAATGTACTCTTTGTGACAAAGAATATATCTGGTCAGTGTTATATTATTATATATAATATTAGTCTCGCTTATCCGGTTTTCGTTCGCCCTCGTGAACAGGCCGAAAAGAGAGTCTGGCTCCAAACATATATTTTGACTGTTACCGCCGTCGGATGGCATCACTGATCAGATTAAGTCATGTTTATAATATGTGGGAAGCGGTGGTCTTGTGGTTACAGCAGCTCCCGACTCTCAATCAAGAGGACGGTGGTTCGATTCCATCTACTGCCGTATCGAAGCTTGGCCAATTTTGTTCAATCTACTTTGCCTGCTTCTTTCGGAAGATACAGTAAAAGCCATTATTATTTACCAACTTGATGAGCATTAGCACGAGTATATGGATGGATAAAAAAATTCTGGATTCAGGCTACCCGTTTATCTTTCAGTGCAAACTCTGAATGTAAAGACTCTTTTTGTCTGTCGATAGCATGTGCGACTCGTAATGACTCAATTTTGTGTGGACGTTTCCATGAAGCACCAGCAGCCAATCAGTATTCATCATTGAGAGTCTACACTATAAATATTCTGCATGTTTTACTCTTCTGAGTGACAATTGTGTCAATGTAATCACAGTTTAAAGTTGATTAAAGTGAAGAACTACTAAACTGATAAAATGTGCTCTTATTTCATGAGTTCACCAAATTCTCGGATGAGAGGCAAATTATTTAAGCACCCAGAAAATGGTTCCTGGTTCCGTCACAGTAGAATTCGTTCTGGTTCCAGGCTCTGGTGCATGCGACAAAAGGTAACGCCACATCTCGGAGCTGGGATAATCGAGGCGAGTACACTATTAAGTGAGCAAGATGCAGAAACGTTCTAACACAATTAAGAAAAAATATTTGTGTCGGAATTATTTATTCATGATCCAATTAGCAACAACAATTACGTATTGCAATATTTTGAAGTAGGAAATTCATTCGAAAATAAATATATGGCAGGTAAGCTCCACCACATACCAGAAGCACACTGTACAGTGGCGTATTGGGGCGGGTCATTGGGCCATGGCCCCCTGTGGTTTAATTAGTTTTAGTCCTAAGACAATATAATTACGTACAAGCTCAAGCTTATTTGTCGAAAATTAAAATCTACGTAATCGTCATACTGTTAGTCGAACAGTATCCTGAACAGTATTGATTTGAATTTAGAGCTGGTGCACCTGCATCGTACAGCGAGAGTCATACGTCAATAACAAGCCGTTTAGCAAGCCAGGATATACAACACAAAACTTCCTGCCAAGTACCAACAGACTCACCGGTATATTAGATATATTCTACATTGGTTTAGTAATAACTGGGGAGTAGTATACAATTCAATGTTCAGTGTTTACCAGAGAGAATATTAGTTCATTACCAGTTCCAGATGCTAAATTTCAGGAGGCTAAATCTGTTTATTTAGGGCAGTTAATTGTAACTGCAGAAATGGTAGCTAAAAAAATAAACAGTAGAACAAATCAGTATTCCACTTGCAAAAGTGTTCAACTTATCATTAAAAGAGGGAGTTCCTTTTGAATGGAAATAAGCAAACATCATACCATTGTTTAAAAAGGTTTCGAGAAATAACCAGAGAATTACAGATCATTGAGTTTAACGTCAGTGATTTATAAATTATTAGAAAAGTTAATTAAAGACCATATGGTGGACTTCCTTGTTAGGCATAAATTATTAAATTCATCTCAACATGGATTCCTAAAAGCAAGGTCATGCTTAACAAATATGTTATGTTTTTTGGACGAAATCACTAAGTGGATTGACGAGGGATCGCCAGTAGATATCATCTACTTAGATTTTCAGAAAGCTTTTAACAAAGTGCCACATCAAAGATTACTACTTACATTAAAACCCCGTGGTATTAGGGATGGTATAGTTGACTGGATAGAACAATGGCTGACTGACAGAAGACAGCGTGGTGTAGTAGATGGAAAAGTTTCAAACTGGAAATCAGTTTTGAGTGGGGTACGAAAAGGATCAGTATTAGGACCTTTATTATTCTTTATATATATATATATATATATATATATATATATATATATATATATATATATATATATATATATATATATATATATATATATATATATATATATATATATAACAAATACATATATATAACAAATACATTTGCAAATGACACTAAAGTGTTTAGAAAGGTTAACACTGATGGTGATAAACAACATTTACAAAACGATCTAGACAGATTAGTGAAATGGTCTGAGAAATGGCAGATGTTGTTCAATTTTGGAAAATGTAAATGCCTACATAAAGGAGATGGGAGCTTGGATGTAAACTATAAAATGGGAGATACCGTTCTAGGTACTACTGTAAAAGAAAAGGACTTAGGAGTTACAATAAGTGCTGATATGAAAGTTTCAGAGCAGTGTGGTATTGCAGCTTCAAGTGGTAATCAAATTCTTGGGTTGATTAGAAAAAACATAATTTATAAGGATAAAAAGCTAATTATACATCTGTATAAGCAAGCTGTGTAAGCAATAGTTAGACGTCATTTAGAATATTATATACAAGCGTGGAGACCATATCATAACAAGGTCATAGATACACTTGAACGCATACAGAGGAGAGCAACTAAAATTATTCCCGAACTGAGATACCTTAGTTATGAAGAACGCCTGACAGAATGTGGTTTAACAACTCTAGAGACAAGGAGGTTAAGAGGTGATCAGATTGAAGTTTTTAAGATATTGAATGGGTATGAGAATATTGGTAGAAATATGTTTTTCTCTCTCAAGAAAGATAGCAGAATTAGAGGACATGAGGTAAAGTTAGTAAAGGATCGGGGTAGATTGGATATCACGAAGTACTCATTTTCACAGAGGAGAGTTAATGTATGGAACAAGTTATCTACGGATTGTATAACCGCTAGCAACGTGAACATGTTTAAAAACAAGTTGGACACATATCTCAGGAGGGCGGGTTACACGTAGACGAACAATGATGGACTATTGATAAGCCAATGGCTTCCTTTTCCACTTGCCCTCTGGGCCTTTGGCTTGGATGGCAAATCTTGTTAAATCTTGTTAAATCAATCACGGGGTGGATTATGGTTATAGAAGCCGGAGTCAACTACAGTGG
Organism: Lamellibrachia columna; assembly: GCA_963662155.1. Lineage (NCBI taxonomy): Eukaryota > Metazoa > Annelida > Polychaeta > Sabellida > Siboglinidae > Lamellibrachia > Lamellibrachia columna. The sequence goes on from OY759274.1 coordinate 12,155,284, forward strand.
CGCCACCTAGCGAATGGTGCACACCATGGCGGTCAGTGACGTCACCGCGGAGCGCCACTAGGCGGATAGTTTTGGTACGGATAGCGCGCTTAGTGGCTAATCTGGAACTACTTTTCGGAAAACAGCGCCCGTAGTGCCTAGTAACCAAACTATTTCGAGCACGCCATCTGGTCAATTAGGACCGCACTCTTCAACGCCTCCTGGTGACCTATTTGGTACTGGTAACGCCCATAGCGACTAGTCTGGAACTAATTTTCGTAAAACAGCGCCCCTAACGCTTAGTAATGGAAGTAATTTGCTTGACAAAAAAAACTGTATTATCGCCCAGCGTGTGCACCCACTTCCTACGGGAAACGTATGTGACCATTTTTTAAAACATAACAAAAAAGCGCCGACTTGCCGTCACGCGAACTAGCAACCCTTTGACCGAAAATGAAAGGATGGTGCTACTACCAGTTGTACATGTGCAACGTGGCTACTTCATGTCTTTCTTCAGGTTTTCGGAGCCACTGGCAGTTGCCGGTGAGGCGTCTGGCAACTTTCAATGACGCGTCTGGCGTCGATGTATTTGCGGGTTAATTAATGTCCACTCACACAGTAGCAGTTCCTTCTAGTTGCATGTAGTATGGAGTGACGCATTTTGTAAAGCATGTGCTGCTTTAATCTATGCAAGTAACACTTTGACCTGAGCATTTGTCTTATTTTATTACATATGTAGTGCTTTTTGTGACATGCTTTTTGCTAAGTAGTAATGTATTTTGTTAAGTATGTGCCACTTTTAGTGTATAACGCTTTCAGCTATGCGTGTAAAACTTTTAGCTGTGCATGTGTCGTATTGAACTAAACAGAGACATTTTCCCGCTATGTATTTAACGCATTTTGCTAAGTATGTACCAGTTTCAACTATACCAGTTTTGTAACATTTCTATTACATTTTCTTTAACTGTATGACATTCTTGTGTCATTTTTTACCTTCGTGACTTTTTTTATAACATTTTCTTTAACTGTGAATTTTTTTTAACATTTTCTTTAACTTTGTGAAATTTTTGTAATATTTTTGTTTAACCTTGTGAACTTTGTTTAAAAATTTTCTTTAGCTGTGCAATTTTTGTAACATATTCTTTTACTTCGTGAAATTTTTTATAACATTTCTCTTTAACTTTTCGCCTTCCTTCATAAATGTTGTTGCATTTAACTACGTACTAACGGTTTCCGCTAAGTAAGTACCACATTTATATGTATTTTGTCGCATTTACCTACATATGTGAAGTATTTTGCTAAGTATGTACCAGTTTTAAACCACTTCCGGTTGCGCGTGCGCAAGCACCCGCTTTCAGACTAGTCGCTGGGGGAGCTAGCAGTACAATAATAAGTCACCAGGAGGCGGTCAGTAGTGCGGTCTTAATACACCAGATGGTGTGCTCGAAATAGTTTGGTTACTAGTCACTAAGGGCGCTGTTTTCCGAAAAAGTAGATCCAGATTAGCTACTAGGACGCCTTCCGTACCAAAACTATTCGCCAGGTGGCTATCCGCGGTGACGTCACTGTCCGTTTAGGGACGCGCCATTCGCTAGGTGGTGCCACAGTGCTATATATATATATATATATATATATATATATATATATATATATATAAATATATATATATATATATATATATATATATATATATATATATATATATATATATATATATATATATATATATATATATATATATATATATATATATATATTACATATTACTGCCACAAACTCAGCTAAGCCATCACGCGTAACGTATCTACTTCAAATCGAGGCTACTCGCAAACTAGGCCACTGCATTTCGTCCGTTTGTGTTGGAGTTCTAGATTGAACCAGACGTGTTCATTAATTCCAACACATTGGACGTTTTTTCTTCCCACCATCCTCCCCCAGCCTCCACTACTGTTCCTTGGGTTGCATATAAGTAATGATCGACTGTATTATACATGTACATTCACTTACAAGGTGTTTAATAGTTGAGGGCAATTGCAATTTTGCTTTCCTCATCGCGAATTTTTCCCATAAAGGGGTTTGCTAAAACGAAAGTTCTATTACGAACATTTGCATTTACATGTATGTTGCATATGTTATGCAATTAGTGTTATAAGTTTTTCGTACATATATGATTGTGCTTTGTATAAATACATTGTTTTACATTGCAACCTACAACTATCAGACGCTTGTCATGGTGGGACAAATCACTGCCCCACCATTGCTACTTTTAATTGTTGCCATTCAATAATTGTTTCGCGATGCGCATGTTGTGTTAGCTATTAAGCTACCGCTCATCATAAACCTTATTTACAATTCACAGTAGTTTATGTCTATGTAAAATGTAACAAGACAACCGTACATAAACTTCTTCTTAGGAGAAATGTGGAACTATTATTTTAACATTCCTCAAGATATAGTATTTTATTTAAGTTAGAGTGTTTAATTGAAATTGGGGGCGCAACTCCGTTCGCGACCTCGCGACCTCGCGACCTCGCGGCTCTATCGTGTGATTTAATGTGCAATTGTTTGCGTTCGTGCGTGCGTGCGTGCGTGCGTGTGTGTGTGTATGTGGAGGGGCATAACAGTGTTAGTTATGAAGAATGCCTGAAAGAATGTGGTTTAACAACTCTAGAGACAAGGAGGTTAAGAGGAGATCAGATTGAAGTTTTTAAGATATTGAATGGTTATGAAAATATTGATAGAAATATGTTTTTCTCACTCAAGAAGGATAGCAGAACTAGAGGACATGAGGTAAAATTAGTAAAGGATCAATGTAGATTGGACATCAGGAAGCACTCGTTCTCACAGAGGACAATAAATGAATGGAACAAATTGTCTACAGATTGTATAACTGCTAGCAGCGTGAATATGTTTAAAAGCAAGGTTGACACATATCTCAGGAGGGCGGATTATAAGTAGATGAACATTGTTGGACTCTCGATAAGCCAATGGCTTCCTTGTCCACTTGCCATCTGTGCCTTTGGCTTGGATGGCAAATATTGTTAGTTGAGCCATTTTTCATTCTTTTCATTCATTCATTTCTTTTTATTCATTCATATTGTTAACTCAAAATTGTTTTTACTTACATAAACTATGATTTTTAGTAGATCATTTTATACCAAAATTATATATTTAGTATGCATAAATTATTATATATAGCTGATTCAAATAAGGTTGGTAAACTGGCTCAACTAACACTTGGTGTGGGGTAAGTTGAGCCACAGTGTAGCGTAAGTTGCGTAAATGCTTTATTTGTATAAATGACGTAGGCCTGGTAAAAAAATTCACAGCAACTCAGCCAACACATCTACCTAATGGGTACAACACGTCTCTGACAAATATACACGCTTAATTAATAAGTCGACATACTGAATTAATATAGACTTATACGCCAATCGCAAAAACTGTCACTAACTGCTAATAAGTTGCCGATGTCCCAATTTGCTTGGAAAAATTAATTCCTTGATGTATTTTGGGGTAAAGAACACTCGTCTTTGTTCTTTAGCCGCTGTTCAACTAACCCTCCCTTGGGCCTTGGATGGCTCAACTAGCCCCGTTTCCACAATTAAGCTTATTTTATTAACTTCTCATTAATGCGAGAAGTGATGTAAATTATTTTCTTCTCTGTGCATAGTTAAACTACTTGTAAGTGCACAAATAATAAAGTCAGGTCACGTACATTGATAGTTTACACACCAGCACACATTAATCACAATTACCAAGTTTCAAAAAACATCAAAAAACATACTTTTAGCTCACATGTTCTGGCCGTTGTGACAAATGTTAACTATTATACGTCAATCGTGTTCCAATAACATGTTCAATCACTGGGTGGTACCATCTAACTGTCGCAGCTGTAGTTTCCTGGGAAATATGGGTAGCTCAACTAATTCAGTGGCTCAACTAACATTGCCTTCCCCTACTGGCAGTATTGGCAATATTTATAGTGTCGATTCCATCTGTTGCGTTGTCGATTGGGTTGAGCGGCAGTGGCGTTGATGGTGAAGTCTGTTCTGTGTGAGACTCCGCTGGAGTTGATTCGATGTTGTGATATTCTCTCGGGTCCGACTCGTTTGGTTATCCTCGCGGAGTCTCGTGAATCGGCCTCAAAAATACACGACTAAGCAGGTTGCCATCACAGTCTATTGTATATGATCGTTCAGTTAGATGTTTGACTACTCTTCCTTTTCTCTACCTGCTGTTTGAGTCAAAAATGTCTTTGATAAGAACTGGCGTTCCAGTCTTGGTCTGTGGCAAATCACGAGCGTTCTTGTTGTGCTGATGTTGTAGATTCAGGCGTTTTCGGTCTTTCTCAGCACGTACACATTCGTTTGTATCTGGCTCGCCACACTGTAGTTCTTGTGGCACCAATGATCGCGTGCGATGATTCGTTAGTCTCTGTAATGGACTTGTTGTCATCACAACAGTCGGCGTGTTACGGAAGTATTATAGCACAAGATACGGATCATCAGATCTCTTGAGCAGTCTTTTCGCTATTTTCACGGCAATTTCAGCTTTACCGTTCGATTTCGAATGATAGAGTGAACTGGAGGTCAAACTGAATTGCTACTCATCACTGAACTTTTGGAATTCATTACATGTTAACTGTGGCCCGTTGTCGGCTTGGACCACGACCGGTATGCCATATCGCGCAAATTGTTGGTTGCATACTTCAACCATAGTCGTGGCGGTAATGTCCCTAAATTTATCGAATTCGATTAAATCAGAGTAGTAGTCTACAAGAATAAGATAACTCACTCTCTTGTATGTGAATATATCCAGATCAACGTTCGTCCACGGCTGATCAGTGATTGTGTGTTGTCGCAGTTTCTCTCTTTGTTGTCCTTGGGCATCCTGTTGGCACTGGTCATATATGTCTTTCGGAATAACAATGCGAGAACTATTGTATATGATTCCATCCTGTATTGTCAATTCCTCATGGGAGGTCTAGTGTGGTTTTGCTGATGTAGGAGTCATCAGTCTTTGGTCTGGCCATCCCTTCATGTTCACGCTGGCAAGTTCCATCAACTCTTGGTCCTGTGAAGTAGCTTTCTGTATGGCTTGGTATCGCACATCAGAAACGCGTTTGTCAGCGCTTGCATCACACTTTTCAAAGCTTTGAAGTAGCTCAGTGGTAACTCGCGTTTGAAAGACCTCTTCTCTTGGTACGTTTTCTGTCTTCCCACCATTACTTCGTAGACGTGACAACGTGTCTGCCACCGTCTGTTCTCGTCCAGGGCGGTATTCGATCTTCAGTGAGTAGTGCTGTAGGGCTGAAGGTGCTAGCAATAGATATTTTCTTGCTATCGCTTCTAGTGGTTAGTGGTCGGTATGAATGGTAACATCTGTATACCCGAAGATCGCTAGACATTCTAGTTCAACTGGTGCATAGTTGCGTTCGCTCAATGTCAATAAACGAGATGCACAGGCCACCGGTTTGTCATTTCGCATCAACGCTGCGCCTAGGTACTTGCATCTGTCTGGATAACAACAAGTTTCTTTGTATCGTAGTATCCGAGTACCTGGTCAGACTTTGTTCGTTCCTTCATTTTCTGGAACGTCTTCTCCTGTTCATCACCCCACAAAGTCTGCATCTTTGTGAATGAGTTTGCGCAGCGTTTCACATAAGCCCGGTAGGTTTGGGCATGAACTTTGCAAGATGGTTCATGCATCCTAGAGAGCGGCGTATCTCTTCTATGTTTGTTGGTGCTCTTATGTTTTGATCACATCGACCTTCGTTGGGTCCGGCTTCACTCCATTTGGGGTGTTAGTACATGTCCTATGTAGGGAAACTCGGTCATGTGGAAGCGGCATTTCGACTTGTTGAGCTTGGCTCTCTCTAGCAGTTTGGTCAGATTCCTTTCATGATCTTTACGAGCTTCTTCTTGGATGAACTCACAACCGTAGATCAGAATATCATCTTCTCCGACAGTTACTCCATTTAAGTCTTCAAGTGCATTTGTGAGCCCGCGTTGGAATTCTTATGGGCTTGATTTGAGTCCAAATGGCATTATCTTCCATGTGTAACGACTGTACGGCGTCCAGTAGGTTGTCAACTAACTGCTTCGTTTTGTCAGTTTGACTTGCAGAAATCCATCTTTTGTGTCACACAGCGAGACGAGTTTGGCTTCTGTGAGTTGTGGCACATAATATATTGATGGAATTGGATGGTGGTTGCGATTGATCGCCTTGTTCAAGTCGGAAGGATCCAAACACAATCGAATGGTCCCATTTGCTTTACTTACTGGCAGCATGTTTGAGATCCATTGCATTGGCTCTTCCACCTTTTCAAGCACACCAAGTTTCTATAGCGATTCAAGTTTTGCTTTCACTTCTGTTTTCATCGACAGTGGAATCTTCCTCGGTCAATTATGCACCGGTCTGACATATGGGTCAATGTCAATCTCATAGTTACTTGGTAAGCAACCGAGTCATTTGAACACATCACTGTATTGTTCGAGTATCTTGTTGAAATCCTGCGTGGTATCTGCATTATCAACCAGGTGTACATTGTCGTTTATCGACAGCAGTCCCAATTTGATACAAGTATCAAGTGACAACAATGCCATATTCTTTGTCTTGGTGATTTGGAACATGTATGATTGTCCTTTTGTCGTGTGGAAAGTGAGTCTGCACTTGGCCATTGGTTTCACCTCGCTGCCATCATACATCGTTAGTGTCGCAGTGCTTTCGATAATCTTGGGTTTCTTTAATTTGCAGTATTCTGTGTAACTAGTAGGAACGAAAGTTCAACTTGCTTTGTCGCGTCCGATGATGATATTATCACCTTCGCAATTAATCACTTGTGTTGTCTATCACATGTACAGACTTCCACTATAGACACCTTTTCTCGAAATGATTCAACTTCAGACATGTTCTGCATTTTTTATTAAATACAGGACATCTTCGTCTTTAACCACATTTGAAAACAGGGTTTATGTTGTTCACGTTTTGGCTTTTCTTACTTTTGTTTGCTTGACCTTGCCATTGACCTTGCTGTGTTCACAGCTTGCACAGTGTCACTTTGTACTGCGTCTTTCAGTGTTTTCATGTCCTCTTTTCAGTCTTCTGCTGCACGGCATTTTTGTAATGCTTTATCCAATGTTAGCTTCCATTCAGAATGTTCCAGCAGTCTTCGTCTCTTTTTATCGTCTTCGAGACCCAACGTCAGTGCACGCAACACTATGTCTTCACACAATGGACCGAAGTCACATTCTCGAGTTTGTTGACGTAGCTGCCTCACAAATCCATCGATGGACATATGGCTTTGTTTCTGAGAGAATAACGTGTATCTTGTGACCAACATATTTACTCTCGGTTTACAAAAACTGTCAAATTTCGCCACTACTATTGTATAGTTTTCTTTATTTTCACCTTCATTGTACTGGATATTTTCATAAATGTAATTTCTCCTTACACCGAACACTCTCAATAGTATTGCTGCGTTTGCTGGATCTGGCACACCATTTTTCTGTGTAGCTACTAGGAATTGATCGAAGTGCTTCTTAAACGTTCGCAATTGTTCCGGCAGATTTCTCCCTTCACTTTGTTACTTACACTTTCAAGTACTTTTATCTTTCTGCCAATGTTCGTTTTCCTTCTACTTACGCGGATTCACTGTAATGTATTGTATCATCACATATCCCGTATTTCCTGGTACCATGTTTCTTTATTGCGTTATACATGCTTTCTGTTACAGGTTTCATTAACGAACGACTGAAATCCGTATGTCAGAGTCACACTCAAATAATGTCCACCTAAAAATGTCAATGTATTAACACAGAGGAGACTAACTAAAATTATTCCAGAACTGAGATGCCTATGAAGAGCTCCTAAAAGAATGTGGTTTAACAAGCCTAGAGGTAAGGAAGGAGGTTAAGAAGAATAATCAAATTAAAGTTTTTTAAGATATTGAATGGGTATGAAAATAGTGATAGAAATAGTTTTAAGAAAGATAGTAGAACTAGAGGACACAGTAACATTAGTGAAAGAACACTGTAAATTGGATATCAGAAAGTTCTCAGAGAGGACAATAAATGAATGAAACTTATTATAAACACATTGCTAGCAGCGTGAATATGTTTTAAAACAAAATTGACAAATATACCAGAAGGGCGGGTTAAAAATAAATGAAACATGTTGAAGTCTCGATAAGCCATTAGCTTCCTTGTTCACTTGCCATCTGGGCTTTTTGCATCTTTTAAGAGAAAACGTCATCACAAACTTTCAAACATAACACACCAGAGACATTATGTTTTGAACTTATATAGCATTACATTATCAGCGCATGCTAATTAGTGAAACTTTAGTTTCACTGTAAGACCGTGAAAGACGGCGAAAACAGTGTAAAATATTTGACATGCGTCCTAAAACGGTGTTTGTGCGGTAACCAGTGTAGCAATCAGGCGTCATTTTCGTTTGCGCAGAATTACGACAACCTCTAATTCAACGCAAAGATGAGCTCCCAACCATGGAATCTCAACCGTCCGCGGAGTCAACAACTTGCGCACAGTCAACCAATATCGCGCTGCTTCATCTGGTTATCGGGTCGTTTCGATAGGCTTCGCCGTTTCATCACCATTCTGTCCAATAGGTACTCCGTATGTTAAAGCCCAGTGGATTTCTAAAAGTTATCGCGAAAATGTTTCGTAAATACCCGTACAGATCATGCAAAACATACACAATTGGCAGGTTCTTGATCCACTGTGTGGCGCCACTGTGCTAGTTGTGTTACTCAGGTTTGGACAAGAAGAAAACTCGTGTAGTTTCCGGTAGATTCCATGAAGAATTTATTAACCTACAAGACGCGCAGTGTTTTGTGTTCAACGTTGTCTACACAGTAATAGCGGCATTACGTCTGACATAACTTGAAACCATAAAATGTTACCACCGGTATACTAGTTGTGCTCTGCCTAGACGCCACCTATAACAACAGGCAATAATCACACCGACATTATTAGGGTTAATACAAAAAACTGTAACATAGCCTCGTTCAATATCATTTAAGAGTTGTTATAACCATCAACAAATTGCTGAACATTCGCTTTTCTACAATTTACCCATAAAGCTCACATGTAAATATTACTGATATATTTTTGACGCAACATGTTACTCTTAACATACAGAAGTTTAACTTTGACTTGAATGTGAGCCTCATCCGATACGTCGTTACAAATGACATGTCCAATATATTTATATGAGGTGCCGAGGTTTAACTTCTATCCTCCTAAGGTCATTTCCCTAGCACGATTTGCATTTCTAGAGTCAAAGTACATGACCAGGGATTTACCAACATTATATTGAACGTCGTGCTCACATCCGTAGGTGTAACATATGTCAAGTGATGTTTACAATCCTTTGGCGAAAGGAACAAACAGAAGTAAATCATCTGCGTATATCAGGTGATTAACCACCGCTGTACCAATACTACAACCAGCAGGTTGGTTGTGCAGTTGTACACTGGGATTGTCCATATAAACGTTCAAAAATAAAGCGCATAACTTCCCACTTTGCTTTGCACAGTTGCCCACTAAGAAGAAGTCCGAGGAGGTAGATCACCATCGGACACATACACATTGGTTACAGAATATCAAACACAGGTCAAACTTTAAAAACAGGTTATTTAAACAATACTTAGATGAATACCCTCATTCAGTGCACTGTTAAAACACTCGATGTATGGAATGAAATTAGAAATGTTTGAAACCACCAACCATTCAAACCACATGGAATTGTGGAAGTATCTTGTTTCGGCTGGTAAATGTTTGAAACCACCAACCATTCAAACCACATGGAATTGTGGAAGTATCTTGTTTCGGCTGGTAAATGTTTGAAACCACCAACCATTCAAACCACATGGAATTGTGGAAGTATCTTGTTTCGGCTGGTAAATGTTTGAAACCACCAACCATTCAAACCACATGGAATTGTGGAAGTATCTTGTTTCGGCTGGTAAATGTTTGAAACCACCAACCATTCAAACCACATGGAATTGTGGAAGTATCTTGTTTCGGCTGGTAAATGTATATGTCAATTTGTGTTTGGATTCAGGCATTTACATTATATTACTATTACAACGGAACAAACTCAATTCGTAATGATAACTACTTTCAATGGAGTCACAGGAAGGCGCCAATGAGAAATGTGACCACCATGCAATATAACACATTGACATTATGTTTATTGTAATAATATCACTTCATGTAAATGCGAATGCCACATATACAAACGTAGCCCTGTTGTATTTGAACCCAGTCTGCTTATATATATGTGTTTTTATGTATGGAACTCTTATGGTTCACACACAAGATATGATAGTAATGGTGGCGGTGGTGGAGATGGTGGTGGTTGCGGTCGTGGAGGTAGTGGTGGTGGTAGTGATAATGATGATGATGGTGGTGGTGAAGATGGTAGTGGTGGTGGTGGTTGTGGCGGTTGTGGTCGTTGTGGTGATTGTGTTTGTTGTGGCTGTGGTCATGGTTATGATCGTTGTGGTAGTGGTGGTGATGGTGGTTGTGGTGGTTGTGGGAGTTGTGATAATTGTGGTGGTGGTTCAAGTTAATCCATTAACTTGAATTTAAATAAAATTATGAGTATCTTAATTACTGCTTAATATTATTCTCTCTGAATGGCTTTTAACACGTGCATTTGACAAAATCAAATACATTTTCTACAAGTGCAACTGCATATGTGTTTGATTAAACTGCAATCCAGACCAACGGATGTCACTGCATTTAAATGTAAATTCTTGTGTTTTCAAACCCAAGTGCAACTACGTTGGTTCGGCATTGTTCCATGTTGCGTACGGGCCTGCTTCTGTGACACGGACATCGCCGGCTTTCATCCGACTGATGCATTTGGACCATATGAAACTGCTCTACTTATATCAACCGGCGTGACACTGTATGGACCAAGTGGAATAGATGCGACTAGGCCAGGCAGAGTTGCTATGGCTGAATCAGTCACATCTTTGTTATTTCTAACTTTCACTAAGAACATTTGAATTGTATTTTAGCATGTATGTTATACGTATGTATACCAATTAGGGCAGCTAGTTGCCTCAATTAATTGTTTTGTCCTTACTGTTGGCATGAATCATTGATGCCTGTATTTTGTTGTGTTACTGCAATACCAAATAGATCCAATTTTAATCAATTATCAAACGGACGAAGAAATCTGGCAGCATACTGTCCCTGACCGCTCACGGAACTTATATATTAGATTAGATTAGCTGCCAACAAAAGAAAATCGTATGTTGTGTCTGTCGGTATACACAAGGCACGAAGGTTCACAATAAATGCGGTTATGCCCCATAACCCCAGGGCATAGCCGTACACTGGCGATCAATACAAGTTTAATCTGATTGGAGTTTTAATCAGATAATTGGCACTTGTCAACAAATGTGTGTTCTTGTTATCAAGGCCAAATCATACCACTTCGGCATAAATAGTTTACAAACTATAGGGCGCATTATACCTTAGGTGTGCGAGCATACGCCATTCCCCGAGCTGCGTGGATAGTCTTTCGTAAAAATCATGTTCCGACCTACCTGTACACCCTATTTACAATTCGCAGTAGCTTAGTCTTGTAAAAACTACAATACCGCCGCACATAGTCTTCTTATTAGGAGAAATGTGGAAATATCACTTTAACTCTCCTCAATTTAGAGTATTTAATTTGTTTCCCGCATGCTAGTTTAATATTACAATTTGTGTGGCATGATTTGAGGTTGTGGTGAAATAGTTGTATTATTTCTATGCCGTGGCAGCTCTCCTGCATACCATGACAAGGTGAGCAGAGTACTACGATAGCAATGGACATTTCTTCAAAGTACGCTATCCTTTATTACGGGTATCCAAACCATCGTTGCTACACGCACCTGACGGAAATATGGCTTTACCATGTTTGTGTAAAAAGGGTATACTGTAAGAGGAAGTTCAGTGCGGTTATTCAGGCAGCTACGCGCTAACATAAGTTTATTGTGACTTGCGATAAAGCGTGTATGGGACTATGTGAAGATAAAGCCACGCGACTCGGTGATATTCATCCAGAGCTCGAGAGAGCACCAGGTCAGTTCGTTTCTTGCGTTGTTCTACATTTCTGCGTTGAACTCAGCAGTCATGTCTGGAAGCATGTTGTGCTTTCTGAGTGTGTTGGTTATCGCGAGTTTGCTCCATTGGCACACGGTCGAGTGTCAGTGCACCACAAGGTACTGTTTCAACGACAACGGTGACATTGACACATTGAAGATGTTCTCACACATACAAGACTCGCTTGACTCGATGAAAGAAGAAATGAAGAGAGAAGTTGGCACATTGATACAAGAAACAGGCTCATTGAAAGAAGAAATAGGTTCCCTGAAAGACGAAATAGGCTCATTGAGAGAGCAACTCTGTGCTACAACTACACCTGCAACAACCATCAGTAAGTGCTACATTAGTTTATCTAGCGGGAGAACACGGAGTTTGAATAAAACTGTACATAGACGTATACGTGGTCATCATCAGGGCCGGTGTTTTTAGTAGTTTTCTCCACCGCTAATAATTGCATTTTACCATACAAATGGGAGGATGTTGCCTGTTAGCACTGTCGTTTCCCTTAGAGACCCTGCCTTTGATTTATGTTCGGTGTTTGGAAGTAGGTATGTTTCCACGATTGAACAGACTCGGCTGTTTCGTTCATTCCGCCACGGTATTCACGAATGATTGTTTTAGTAAGAAGATATTCCAAGCTGTCGTAATGTGAGCCAGGGTGTGCGACCTACATGTTTTGTACGTTCAGAGCCAGGCTGAGTGCAGCTGGTTTCTGGCATAATTATAACCGTGAATGTTAGTGTCACACTTGATGCGGCTGCTATGCAGGCATTGTCATACCTGACTGATTATCCAGAATGTATGCATCAAGCTAACACGTCAGTGTTGTGCGTGCGTGCGTGCGTGCGCGCGTGCGTGCGTGCGTGCGTGCGTGCGTGCGTGCGTGCGTGCGTGCGTGCGTGCGTGCGTGCGTGCGTGCGTGCGTGCGCGTGTTTGTTGTTACTTCTGTGTTACTTCTAGCGGCAGTAGTAGCAGTAGTAGCAGTAGCAGCAGCAGCAGTAGTAGTAGTAGTAGTAGTAGTAGTAGTAGTAGTAGTAGTAGTAGTAGTAGTAGTAGCAGCAGCAGCAGCAGCAGCAGCAGCAACAGCAGCAGCAGCAGTAGTAGTAGTAGTAGTAGTAGTAGTAGTAGTAGTAGTAGTAGTAGCAGTAACAGTAGCAGTAGTGATAATAGTGGTAGTAGTGGCAATGGTGGCAGTGGTGGTACTAGTGGTACTAGTGGCAGCAGCGGCAGTAGCGGCGGCGGCAGCGGTACCAGTAGTAGTAATGGTGGTAGTGGTAGTAGTGGTGGTGGTGGTGGTAGTGGTGGTAGTGGTGGTAGTGGTATTAGTTGTGGTAGTGGTGGTAGTCGTGGTAGTGGTAGCAGTGATTGTAGTAGTAGTAGTGGTAGCAGTGGTTGTAGTAGTGGTAGTGGTGGTAGTTGTAGTAGTGGCAGGGGTGGTAGTAGTTGCAGCAGTTTCAGTAGCAGCAGCAGCAGCAGCAGCAGCAGCAGCAGCAGCAGCAGCAGCAGCAGTAGTAGTGACATATAAAGCCATTGTAAACCACTACACTTGTTTGATAATACGTCACTTTCATCTTTCAGTGAATGGTGGCTGGAGTCATTGGTCATCGTGGGCAACTTGCTCTGTCACGTGTGGTACTGGAAGACAACTGAGAACCCGCAACTGCAACACTCCAGTACCTGTGGGAGGAGGCGCGGATTGTGTTGGAAATCCCACGGAATCACGGGGTTGTAACAGTAATTCATGTCCAGGTAAGCTAACTTTATCTTAGGCTGCTAGATGCTACTTTATTACACTACTATATTTATTACACTATCAGGCAGGATGCTCTGTCTAATATAGGGGCTTATTGTTGACTCCCCACCAGTGGCGCCATAGTGAAGGACACGAGGATATGAGGACAGCACCATGTGTTTATCCAGTGTTGGACCCAGTCGTAATAAAACACAAGGCCCTGACCATGTCTTCAATGTTCCAGGATTTGGTGTTGATGTCATTACTGTTGTCGCCATCTCGTCTCATGTTCCTAATCCCACTAGTGCCCTGCACGGGCCGGGCTTTGGGTCCAAGCCGGGCCCGGGCCTGGCTGGAAGCAGCCAGCCCCAAATGTTTACTTTAGACATATTTGCAGAGGCAATCAAGCCATGATTAACCATCAATTTGTCACCCTTTGACCCAACCAGTGGACACTCTATTGTCTAGGTCTTCCCTCCAAACATTGCCCGCCTGAATGACCAGCCCACTGGCCACTGCCCACTGCCCACTACCCAGTAGTGCCAGTACCCAGTACCCACCCCAGTTGGTAATTGGTATTTTTCAATTGTGTGAACTAGTGTCTACTATTTAGTGTCTACAATTTCCCCAGCACTGATTCATTCACACTTGTACTCATTCACACATGTCTGAACCTGATCAGTGTCAGGCTAGCGACTACAGGCCTGCTGGAAATGCCACTGGGTGTCAGCGCCAGTGGAAAACATAGTAGTAGCTAGTACTAACTACTAGCTAGACACTACTAAACAATAAATTTAATAAAACAATAAGTCTGTTTTACAGTTTATTTGTGTTTCGTCTTTCTTAGAAGATTATAGGTTTATCTTCTCTAAACTTAGCAGGCCGCGGGCTTGCGGGCCGCGGGCTTACCCGTATTTGTCCCGCGGGTATAGGCCTGAAACTTGCGGGCCGGGCCTGGGCCAAACATTCACGGTCTGGGTCGGGCCTGGGCCGGGCATGGGCCTAAATTCTAGTTTGCGGGCCTGGGCATATAACACACGCACACACACACACACACACACGCACGCACGCACGCACGCACGCACGCACGCACGCACACGCACACGCACACGCACACGCACACGCACACGCACACGCACAGAGAGAGAGAGAGAGAGAGAGAGAGAGAGAGAGGGGGGGGGGCATAGGCCGTCGACAACAGATCGCCAGAGTCCCCTGTCCTGGGCCATCCTCTCTAACTGGTTCCAGGTGTAGCCCATCTTCCTGGTGTCTGCCTGGAGGTCCCGTCGCCACGTGTTTCTTGGTCGTCCTCTTCTCCGTTTGCCTTGAGGATTCCATGTCAGCGCTTGCCTGGTGGTGCTTGTTACTGGTTTTCGGAGCGAGTGGCCAATCCAGGCCCATCTTCTTCTTCTGATTTCCTCTTCGACAGGTCGTTGTTGTGTCTTTTCCCACAATTCACTGTTGCTGATGGTGTCTGGCCAGTGGATCTGGAGGATTCTTCTCAGGCAGTTGTTGACAAAGGTCTGCACTTTGTTGATGGTGGTGTTGGTTATCCTCCATGTCTCTGCTCCATACAACAAGACCATCTTCACGTTGGAGTTGAACAACCGGATCTTTGTGCGTGATGACAGTACCCTGGAGCTCCAGATGTTCTTCAGTTGCAGGAATGCCACTCTTGCCTTGCCTATCCTTGCTCTGAAGTCTGCGTCTGTGCCGCCCCGCTTGTTGATGACACTGCCGAGGTATGTGAAGGTCTCTACCTCCTCCAGTGCATTCCCCTCCAGTGTGACTGGGTCAGTGCTGGCTGCATTCATCCTGAGGACCTTGGTCTTTCCTTTGTGGATGTTCAGGCCCACTTGTAAGGAGACAGCTGCCAGTTCTGTCGTCTTGTCCTGCATCTGTTGATGGCTGTGAGACAGCAGTGCCAAGTCATCGGCGAAGTCCAGGTCTTCAAGTTGCGTCCATAGTGTCCACTGGATCCCACTTGTCCTCTGTACTGTGGTCATCTTCATAATCCAGTCAATGGCCAGGAGGAAGAGGGGACAGCAGGCAGCCTTGTCATACTCCAGTCTTTACCTCGAAGCGACAGGTGAACTGTCCTCCATGGATTACCCTACAGCCTGTTCCGTCATAGCTGTTCTTGATTAGGTTGACCAGTTTAGTGGGTACCCCATAGTGTCGTAGCAGTTTCCAGAGGGTCTTCCTGTCAACACTGTCAAATGCCTTTTCATAGTCAACGAAGTTCACGTAGAGGGAAGAGTTCCATTCTAAGGATTGTTCTACTATGATGCGCAATGTTGCGATCTGGTCTAAACATGATCTGTTCTGGCGGAATCCGGCTTGCTGGTCTCTAAGCATTGGGTCGACCATATCTTTCATCCTTTCCAAGATGACCCTGTTGAAGACTTTCCCTGGCACTGACAGGAGTGTGATCCCTCTGTAGTTAGCACAATTTCTGAGGTCTCCTTTCTTGGGGATCTTGATGAGGTAGCCTTCTCTCCAGTCTGCTGGCACTTCTTCCTCTTCCCATATCTTCCCAAATAGAGGGTAAAGTAGTTCCACGGAAGTGTCCACAACTGCATTGAGTGCTTCTGCCGGAATATCATCTGGCCCTGATGCCTTATTGTTCTTCAGCTGTTGTATAGCTTTCTTGATTTCTTCTCTGGCAGGTCTGTCGCAGTTAATAGGTAGGTCATCTTCTGCTGGGTGGATGACAGGCGGGTTTGGCGGGGCGGGTCTGCTCAGGAGTTCCTCGAAATGCTCGGCCCATCTGTCCAGCTGTTGTTCATTTCCTATGATAGCATTTCCCTCTTTGTCCTTCACTGGTCGCTCTGGGTGGCAGTACTTGCCTGACAGTTTCCTGGTAGTGTCGTAAAGCTCTTTCATGTTTCCTCTTCCTGCTGCCTGTTCTGCTTCCTCTGCCAGGCTGTCGATGTAGTTTCTCTTGTCCACCTTTATGCTCTTCTTTACTTCTCTGTTGACTTCTGCATATTCTTCTTGCGCTTTTGCCTTTGCTGTTCTTGTGCGGCTGTTGTTTACTGCTGTTTTCTTCTCCTTCCGCATCTGGACCTTGCGCAAAGTTTCCACTGAAATCCACTCTTTCTGCTGCGGTGTCCTGGGGCCAACAGCTTCCTGGCAGGTTGATGTCCATGTCTCTTTTATGTTCTGCCACTGCTTGTTTAGGTCAGTTTCTTCTTCGAGCAGCTCTTGCAGCACTTGGAATCTGTTGGTGAGCTTCAATCTGTATTCCTCTCTTGTCTGTGCATCCTTCAGGAAGCTGACATTGTACTTTTTTCGCTTCACTGCTGTCTCCATTAGGTTTTTCTTCAGTTTCAGCTTCAGTATGGCAACAAGCAGGTGGTGGTCAGACGCAGCATCGGCTCCTTTCTTCACTCTCACGTCCTGAAGGGACCTTCTGAATGTCTTGCCTATGCAGATGTGGTCTATCTGGTTCTCTGTCACGTGATCTGGTGATACCCAAGTAGCTTTATGTATCCTTTTTGTGTGGGAAGATGCTGCCTCCGATGACAATCTTGTTAAGGGCGCATGTGTCAGCAAATCTCTCGCCGTTTTCGTTTATCTCTCCCAATCCATGTTTTCCCATTACTTCTTCATACCCCGTGTTGTCCTTTCCAATCTTTGCATTGAAATCTCCCATTAGGATGTTGACATCTTTCACTGGACACTTGTCGATGATCGTTTGTAGTCTGTTATAAAACTGATCTTTGTTTTCTTCATCGCTGTCGTTTGTAGGTGCGTAGCACTGGATGACATTCATTTTTTTCTTCTTCTTCTTTGTTCTGAAGGATGCTGTGATGATTCTTGGTCCATGAGCTTCCCACCCTATCAGCGCACTCTGTGCCGATCTTGACAGCATGAGCGCTACACCTTCTGTGTGGGGAGCGTTGTCCTCCTCATGTCCTGAGAAGAGCAGCATCTCTCCACTAAGCAGCCTTCTCTGTCCTGTCTGTGTCCATCTTGTTTCGCTGACTCCAAGCA
Source organism: Lamellibrachia columna (assembly GCA_963662155.1). Lineage (NCBI taxonomy): Eukaryota > Metazoa > Annelida > Polychaeta > Sabellida > Siboglinidae > Lamellibrachia > Lamellibrachia columna. Next base: position 12,173,125 of record OY759274.1, read on the forward strand.
AAGCAAGGTTGTAGTTTCTCATTTCCGCTGCCACCTGTGCTGTCTTCCCTGTCTGGTATAAGGTCCTCACGTTCCACGATCCAATCGTGATGTTCCTGGACGAAAGAAGGGTGCTCGACCCTGTGGCTTCCGAGGACTCCCGGCTTTCACCACATGGCGTCATAAGTCTTCGAAACGAAGAACCCTCCTCTTCCAGGACTGTAGTCTCTGTATCTTTTGTCGGCGTTTCTGTAGCAATCTTTTTTTTTTACGGGGTGGGGGTGCTAGCCCCACGCCCAACCCTCCTCTTTTCCCATCCGGGCTTGGGACCGGCCATGGCAGAGTTAGAGAGCACTTTTGGGAAGCCGCATTTTGTGTGAACAGTGACTAGTAAATTTGGACATTGTCTCCATGCCCACGCGCTGCCGGTGACTTTTTTTGCGCTCTTGGCTGAAAGGATGTCGGATTTGGCTAAATAAAATATCCATTTTGGTTATCATAATTTTTTTTTAAATGTATGCAGAATGCATCTATTGTGATTGTATCTTCATACACAATTAACGTTGAGGATCACAGGATATCTGAACATATCGACAACACTCGGAGCTCTGTCCTGCGAGGGGAAGCACGAAAACGTCGTCGGAGAAGAAGTATGGCAGGGGAAACACCAAAGATTTCACTGCAAGCGGGGATGAGGCGTGATAATTTTCGGATAATCGCTCGACTTCAAGGGGAGTTGAGAAATAGGACTACTCACATGATGGAGATGAACGATACGTTCGGGTTTTTACCAAAGATGGACTCGACCAAGGATGAAGACATCGACTCAGCAATCAAACAACTCTCCCACACTTACGTCGGCATCGTCGCCGATGGAATGAATGGGGAGGACCGTCGTGTGTGACTTCACACCAGGAGTTACGAAACGATCACTGCATAGACGATTGCAGCTGGAAAGATCTCGACCTCCTTCAGCGGGTGGTGAAATGTGGACACGATGCATTGTTCCCAATATTACACGATATATAATATATGTATATATATATATATATATATATATATATATATATATATATATATATATATATATATATATATATATATATATATATATATATATATATATATATATATATATATATATATATATATGATGCCAATAAAACATTATTTCACTGTTCACTACAATTCGACCCGCGACGAGCACGTATCGTATTGCTTAGATCACATTTCATACTGTGCTCAGTGCTGTCTCACGACTGCAAAGACTTGCTGGACCAGGGGAACAGGCAGAGCGGAGTGTACAGTATCAACCTGCACGGACGGACGGAGACAATACAGGTGTACTGCGACATGGTCAATGACGGAGGAGGCTGGCTGGTAGGTACACATCATCTCTCGCCTTCATCCAGGTCCTCCATCCACTTGATGGAGGAGGCTGGATGATAGGTATAAATCATCTCTCACCTTCTTCCAGATCCTCAGTGCATTTAATGGGGGACACTAGCTGGTAGGTTCGCACGCGCTCAGCCCTCTCCACACACACATGCACACACGCACGCACACATGCACGCACGCACGCACGCACGCACGCACGCACGCATGCACGCACGCACGCACGCAATACACACACATTCACACACGCACGCACCCATGCACGAACGCACACATGCACGCATGCACACACGCACGCATGCACGCACATACGCACACAATTTATTTCAATTATACGATACGATATCCTTATTCTATTGTAGAAAATGGATATTGTGAAACGTCCTACCATGATCATAGGTTTTGTTACGCTATGTATCACAGTATCAAGAACGAAACCGAAAACGGTACACTTTTATGTAAACAAACATTGAACTGTATTGTGCGTTATCACGGATAGGTGTTCCAGCGTCGTCGAGATGGATCAGTCAACTTTACACGTGAATGGAATTCGTACAAAGCTGGTTTTGGCGACATTTCCGGGGAGTTCTGGTTAGGTAAGTGAAATAATCAATAACTCACACTGACACCAATTATTTCTCTGCACTCTAGCACTTACGCACGCGCACGCACACGTACACGCACGCACGCACGCACGCACGCACGCACGCTCGCGCCTGCATTGCACAGTTTTCACACGGTGGCTGTTGCATATTTTAGACAAAGATCGCTATGCAGTTAGATACTATCACGAACCCCAATTCGCAGACATCCGCATGCGTTTCCGTGGCCTCTGGTGCGTTTCGTTGGTTGTCGATAGGAAGTGTGTGTTTATGGGTCACACGGAGTGTCACTAATTACAGTTTGTTTCTGCTTATGAGACAACCCGTAACACACATGTGGACCAGACATATTATATATTACATATGAGCTAGTATTATATCTTCTTATGTTACATTAACCCTAATATATTACTAATAATGTTACCAGAATATTATCTATTACTGAGGCAATATTGTTGTTTCAGAATGCCAATTAACCGGTTTTTTTTCGATGAGTCTGTAAATGGAAAACAAATATTCGTTTCGTCAACAACAACACATGTTTAATTTATAACTTTTATTGTATCCAGTCCATCGCTAGTATATGAACTTACAACATAAATTGTGCAATTTCATTTAGGTCCCGGTAATGTGTCTGATGAATGTGTGGAGAACCACAGCCTGCCACCCCTACACAACACAAGGGAGCAATTGGCTTGCTGACTGTGCATTTAGAAGTGTTGGGCCCGCAGTCTGTCCCTACTGTCCTAGGCAATGCAAATGTTTGCGTATTTGTATAGTAGTTATTTGCATTTATCTTGTGCTACTGCTGCGTCATCCTCAGTCAATATATAATTATATATATATATATATATATATATATATATATATATATATAAACATAAGTTATTTTATGGAGCTTTAATACTTCATTCACAACGGGACATACTACTAATCGCGATGATGATCGGTCGTTGGCATTACGCTATAGCTCTTTCGAAGACATTTTAAGTTCAATGCTAGAGAGAATAAAGGACTGCCATAGTGTGTGTATATATATATATATATATATATATATATATATATATATATATATATATATATATATATATATATATATATATATATATATACGCTATGGCTCTTTCGGAGACACTGTAAGTTCAATGCTAGTCAGAATAAAACACTGCGGAGGTTCAGCCTCTTTTTCTCTCAGGAAGTCGGAAGATGTTCGTGGTGATGACAGTAAAGCCACAAAAGTATCCGGTACTGCCTTGAAAACCCAATCTGTGGCATACTAGCGAAGAGCTGGTCTCCTTTGATGTCTTTAGCGGCAACGTGCGCCCTACACCGAAGCCTAAGATGGCTGCTCACAAATATATCACAAAACCATGCTCTCCAAAAATAGCAACATATATATATATATAGCAGGAGACGACACTGCATTTAAATGTAAATGCAAATGCGATATTTTTAAAAGCAAATGCATTAGTATATATATATATATATATATATATATATATATATATATATATATATATATATATATATATATATATATATATATATACATATATATATATATATGCACACACATACATATATATATATATATATATATATATATATATATATATATATATATATATTTATTCGAAAACTAATGCATTTGTCGCAATTTGCATTTATTATATATATATATATATATATATATATATATATATATATTCGAATCCCTTGAAATATTGACAACTTGTGTTTTAGGATGTTACTAATTTTAAAAGGTGTTTTGAAGCTGGCTAAATTTTCATTCGTGTACTCCATGGCGAAATGTGTCAGGCTATCGAGGCACTGCATCGTTCGAGGATGATGCCTTAAGAATGCTATGAAGGTAGCATCTTATAGAGATTTGAAATGTCAAAGGGCGTTAAGCAAGGATACGTTCTCGCACAAACTTTATTTATTTGTGCCAAAATAAAAAAGAAGCCCTCAGATGCTATCCGAAAGGAATATATATACGAAGACGTCCCGGTGTAGGTACAAACGTCTTAAATGTATCCCAACTCAGAGCCAAAACCAGAACGCAGTTGGTTTAGTTAGCGAACTACTTGTCATATAGTGTCATTGTTGCTAACAACTTTGACACACGCAAACCCTATACGACAAGTTTGCTGAAGCATCAATCTTACTGCTTAGTTCTGCAAACAACGGTGCTGCAACCATTAATAGTTTAATCTGATCCTGGTCAATTCTTCATAAATGGCCAACCATTTAAAAAATCCACAATTCCACTAATATTGGGGCGATGGGAAATTAGATATGGAATTTAACAAGATTTAACAAGATTGCCATCCCAAACAACACGTTCCAGATGACAAGTGGACAAGGAAGCCATTGGGTTATGGAGAGTCCAAAAATTTTCTTATCTATGTGTAACCCGCCCTTATCAGATATTTGTCAATTCTATTTTTAAACATATTCACACTACTAGCATTAACACAATCATTTGGCAGTTTGTTCCATTCATTTATCACCCTCTGTGAGAAAGAGTACTTTCTCATGTCCATCCTACTCTGCTCCTTAACTAATGCTGCTTTGTGTCCTCTGGTTCTACTGCCTTCTTTAGGTTTGAAGAACTTAATCCTATCAACATCCTCATAACCGTTCACTATTTTAAACACTTCTATTTGGCCTCCTCTTAGTCTCCTGGTCTCTAGTGTTGTCAAACCACATTGTAATAAGCGACTTTCGTAACTAAGGTCTCTCAATTCTGGAATCATTTTAGTTGCTCTTCGATGTATTCTTTCTAGCTTGTCTATGTGCTTTTTACGATATGGCCTCCATGCTTGAATAAAATATTCCAAATGTGGTCTAACTATTGCTTTGTATAGGGGTACAATTAGCTGTTTCTCCTTATACATGATAGTTCTCCTAATTAGCCCTAGAATTTGATTTCCTTTCGAAGCAGCAATCCGACATTGCTCTGAAATTTTCATGTCAGCACTAAATGTTATTCCTCAGTCCTTTTCTTGTGTGGGTCTACCTGGTATAGCATCTCCCATTTTGTATTCTTTGTCCATGTTTCCATGTTCTATGTGTATATATTTATCCTTCCCAAAATTTAACAACATTTGCCATTTTTCTGACCATTTAACTAATTTATCTAGATCATCTTGTAAACTTTGTTTATCTGTATCATTAGTAACCTTTCTGAATACTTTTGTGTCTTCTGCACACTTGAGTACTTTGCTAGATATGTCATCTTCCAATATATATATATATATATATATATATATATATATATATATATATATATATATATATATATATATATATATATATATATATATATATATATATATATATATATATATATATATATATATATATTAAAAACAGTATAGGGCCTGTGGTACCCCACTCAAAACAGATTTCCAGTTTGAAATCTCACCATCTACTATTACTCTGTCTTCCGTGTGTAAACCACTTTTCTATCCAGTTGATTATATCATTACCTATACCATGGGCTTTTAGTTTAAATAAAAATCTTTGATGTGGCACTTTATCGAAAACTTTCTGAAAATCTAAGTAGACAACATCCACTGGTGACCCGTCATCTACCCACTTTGTAATTTCTTCAAAAAAACATAAGAGATTGGTTAGACATGACCTTGCTTTTAGGAACCCATGTTGAGATGTATTTATTAATTTAAACAAGGAATTCCACCTTATGGTCTCTAATTAATGTTTCGAGTAATTTACATACAACTGATGTTTAACTCACAGGTCTGTACATTTCTGGCTTGTTCCTCGATCCCTACTTAAATAGCGGCGTAATGTTTGCTTCTTTCCATTCCGAAGGAACTATTCCTTCTTCTAGTGACAAGTTAAACAATTTTGCAAGTAGTGTACTAATTTGCTCAACCCCAGGTGATTTATTATCTTTCATCTTCTTAATTTTCTTTGCTATCATTTCAGGTGTTACAAATAACTGTCCTAAATGTTCTGATTTATTGCCCTCAAATTTAGTAAATGGAACTGTTAGGGAGCTGATATCTTCTATGGTAAAAACTGAGCTGAAATACTCATTCAGGACCTCTGCATTTGAAACCCGTCTGACATTATGTTTCTCCTGCTGTTTTCCAGTGGTCCGACCTTATCTCGAACTTTCTGTTTACTCCTTACTTAAGCATAGAATTGCAGATGTGTATAGCCAGGGCATCACCATGTGACAATCAAGGTGAAATGCTTGGTGTACAGAGCAATTCTGTTGCAAATAATATATTCCCAGTGGTCTGAAAGAACAAGAATCAAAGGTCGTCACAAACTCCGAAGAATAGGTCGGTATTTCTTTGGAGAACTCCTGCAATTTGACCAAAGCGACACTCACACGCACGCACGCACGCACGCACGAACGCACGCACGCACACATACATGTGTCAGTTATAGCAATTGTTGAAATATTGTGCACGAATTGCAATGGCAATCCATAATATTATTGTTTTTTGTTCCAGGCAACGACAACTTATATTACATTACGTCGAGCAGAAACTATGCACTGAGAATTAACATGGAAGACGATCAAAGAGGAAACAAATACGCTGTTTACTCTAATTTTGCTGTGGCGTCAGAAGGGGACAATTACCGTTTGACACTTGGGTCCTACAGCGGCGGAACCGCAAGTAAAGTTGCTTAGTAGTATTCAAGTAGGCAGTGTTTATAAAAGTAATAACATAATTGTTGACTTTACGAACATTTGATAGTTGAACAAACTGTGTTGTCGAGACATATATAGAAATGTCATCAATGTAACAAGTACTTTAAGAATGTAAATACATCTCATATTTTGCATTAGAAAATAATTATGTTCCTTACTGTAGCCTCGGTTGCACACAGAACGCTGCAAAATGTTTACGGAAATCTTATAAATTCCCGCGTTTTACAAAATACCATCAGCCAAGCACACATCATGCAAGGCTCGACGAATGCCCAACGAACAGACACCAACCCATTTGTACGCGCATTAGCAATTTTGCAGCCTCCAAAGAAAACATACAGTTGAGAAAATAAAAAATCAACATTGATGAGGCTATTTTTATTTTTATTTTTTTAAATCACTTATTAGTGAATAATTTTACTAATGAATTTGGTGTTGCATTTGAACAAACGTATAATCCTGCAACACTCTGTCTATGTTCAAGTAGGTCAATATCAACGAAGGCTAACTCCATTGTTTGTAATGTCTATCACTGTCACGACAGGTGGTCATTACACATAACTGATGGCTTTTCTTTGGAATTTAACACACCATTCCAGTGGACGGATCAATAAAAATCAATATAACTCGAATTATAATATCATAAGACTGATATTAGAAAAAACGTAGAGACCCGATTCACAATTTCATCGACTTTAAGAAGACATTTGACCTACCTGACTTGAAAGCTTATGGCATGTCATGATAAATTCGTAGTTCCTGTCCAACTCAACAGACGAGTTACACAAGGAATCGAACGAGCTTCACGCAATCGTGCCTTTCAACAAATAGCTACTACAACATTTGAGTAATCACTGTGCATGTTTAGCAAAATTGTGATCTTTACCCAAGATATTCAACTCTTCGTGTGTCTTTATTGCAGCAGATAGGTTCTCATTCCACAACGGTCAGCAATTCACCACGATAGACCGCGACAACGATGCTTCTGAAACATACAATTGCGCCGATTATTGGAAAGGAGGCTGGTGGTATGCCTTCTGTTGGCAGGCCATGTTCAATAGCGTGTACGGTATGTGTAAAACTAGTACCAGTTGTATCGCCTGGGCTGGATACAGTAACAACATCGAGAGAGTGGAGATGAAGTTAAGACCGCCATAACGTCGGCCGGTCAACGGTCCTCTCTGTCACCACGGAGTGCTTTTCAGTTATACTAAACAGATCAATAAACCTTTCAATCAACATTGAACCAGTTTATTTT
>OY759274.1:12183554-12383554 GCA_963662155.1 Lamellibrachia columna
CGAAAAGTACCCTCACTAAAAACCCTGCGTACACTACTGAACATTCAGTGGAGGAAAAAACATAATGCAAAACCTCGTGTACCAAGCTACTACAGGGAAAAGCGTCAAAAATAACTTTGTGAACTACCTTTCTGTGAGCAATGTTTCGCAATGTACCTACACGTTGTGCAGAGCGTAAACGCAACGTTGCTTACTGTACAAGACAGAAGCGGCAACTGAATTTGAAATACTTCTCGTCCAGCACAAAGTTGCCCTCCGCCAATCACCTGTCATCACGGGCCACGTGCAAACACTGGACGGTACCTTTGCGCCACCTTGTGATTACCGGTCGGGCTGCTTTAAATGGACCTGTCAAATTTAATAATAGAGGGGGCGCCACCAAATACCCCTCTCCAAGCCTCACATGTATAGTTATCTGCTCGGCGGACAGCGACTTGCTCGCAAAAAGATATTTCGTCTTTTGGACAAAATTGCATTTCGCATGCCTGCGTCTTATGTCATTGAATTTAATATCCCTACTTAATCTGACTGCCTGGTCTTAATGATATCAAAAACTGGTGTGGAGCCTGAGCTAGTTTCTGTACATATCAGTCATTGCTTAGTGTGCTTACTTTCAATATATAATGCTTGACACCAGGGCCACCATGTTCATGAATTCATTGCTTATTGTGCATCCTTTCAATATACAATGCATGACACCAGGGCCACCATGTTCATGAATTCATTGCTTATTGTGCCCACTTTCAATATACAATATAGATTTCCATTGTATGTGTCCGTGGTTAAAATCTCCCATTACGATACATTCCCCTTCACTCACTTCCTTTATTGCGTTTTTATTTGTTTTCTTATCCTCTTCATTTATGTTTGGAATTAGGTAAACTAATCCAATAGCTAATTTTGAATTTCCTAAAACTATGTTGTACTGAACAGCTTCATTGCAATCTGCTGCCCTTTCTTACATTATTTCGTAAGCCTGAATATATTATTTAACATTTAAAGCAACCCCCCCCCCCCTTCCTATTCGATCCCTCCTAAACATTACATATCCTGACAGTCACAATTCAGTATCTGATATGTCTTTGGTGGCCCATGATTCGGTTATACCTATTACGTGAGGGTCAATATCTTCTACCATAATGTTTAATTCGTTTTTCTTATTTGCATTTAAACACACGCGGACATTTGGTTGCTGTTGTGTGTGTACTAGTGGCCTCTTGTCCTGTTTGAGGCATCTCTAAGCAACCCCTGTCCGCTTCTAGTTTAAACAATGTTTGCTACCAAAAATATGTTTTATATTACCCACACCACTGTAGACGGCTCCTGCGCGAGTTCATCTGCAAACACTGCCGCACCCTTTTCCCTTAGATGAACAGGTCAGCCCTCCCAACAAAGCAGCCCCAGAAATCCTAACTTTCTCCTACCAACATAGCTGCTGAACTAGCGTGTTCAGGGGGCCGACTGCCCTCCAATCAAGCTATCTGCGCATCGATCTGCGCATCATTGTTAGGATAACGATTAAATCAACATAACAGTTATATTGTCGATTGAAACTATAAATCCAACAGTAAACACACTTATTGGTAAAAGAACGTTAATAAGAACTGAAACCATTATAAATTTTTTTAATGTACATGTGGCGCCTCTCGCGGATAAGCAGGATAACTTTTTGTTCGGAGTGTAATTTCAAGGAATCAAAACTTCAATTTCTCTCCGGCACTTCATGATTTTTTCTATGTGAGTAGAAATAAATAATTAATAAAAATTTTACCAACTTTTACTAAAATGCCATTACTCATTGTTGTAAAGAAATGTGGAGTTTGATAAAACAATTTTGCTACTTTTGCTATGTTAGGTATTTTTTAATGAATGTTTTAAGGAAGTGACATTATCCCTTGTGGGTCAAATATTGAATATTGTCTAAATTTAGCTAAATTATGTTTGGGGGAGGGTGAGGGGGAGGGGGAGAAAACTAAAGCTTCTAAAACTATTTTAGAAGTCTATATGTTGTACAGTGAATGTAATGTTTGCTTGACTACCAAGTTCCAACGTACCGTGTCATGTAACATAAATAATAATGCATTATATTATATTATATTATATTATATTATATTACATACATCGATGCTAGTTAGATTACGATTGAAGGGGTAAATATTTTCTTCATTGTACTCCTTTTCTATCAGCTGGCGTTAGCAACACATAATCATTTTAATAGTGTACGTATACATAGTAAAATTATGTTGTTAGAAATATTGGTGTTGGGAGTAAAATGTAAATCTTATAAAAAAACATTACAGCCTGTTGGTTAGTCTCACTGTATAGTGATGACTTCAAATACCACACATAAAACAATAATCAAAACAACACGACTACAACATTTTAAATGATTTAACTGATTCATACGTGCGAGCAACAGACCCTACGCATCCTTAACCACTGTACTCTTCATAATTGCTGTCAGGGACCGCGTCAACATGTGCATGATGGGCCGTCTCTCAAATCAAATCAAATTTATTTACACACTGCATTTCTCTAAAAATACAATCAAGGGTGTTTACATTCCATAAGTTGATAATTTATGGCAATACATATTCATGTACTTACAGGTTGACCTGGTTTGTTTGCTTACAATAAGTACGAGTATTTCTCCAATCCCAGCAATGAGCAATGTTTGTGATGTTGGCGTGTTATACTTTATTGCATTAACATATCACAATGGCTGAAAAATAAAAAAAAAACAGTAAAATAGTCATTATGTTAATTAGATATGCATTGTTGAAATATGCCGCATTGTATGCTTTTTATTTTATCCAAACATTGTATTTGGTAGACACGTTCTATTAGCGTAACATTAAAACATACATTTACAATCCGCAGCATTTGTTTCCAAAATATATCTCGTTATGAAACAAAACTAGGCTACTAAAAAGTAACAGCACGACTTGTTCAGGAGATTCACATAAGACATCGTCACAGTCGAAGGTGTGTGCAGCGTCAATTATTTTCTCTACCATCCACTGCATATTCTGTCTCATCACAACTCCAAGCGGGAGGTGTCTGTCGAGCCAAAATGTAAAATGTAACTACAATATATGTTTTTGCTCAGTTAATCCGAGATGTGCTGTCTAACAAAAAAAAACGCAATCTATCATCAATGACTACTATTTTATTTCACAATGTCTTCAAATTCTGCATAGGCAAGGGGACATACATATTGTATTATCTTGCGAAAAGAACGATTACTTTCAGATAAATATGAAATAGAAATGACCTCAAGTACAAATGCCATGCACTGTACTTTACTTCAGTCAAATTGTTATTTCTTTTATAATTTATGTTTGTGTACTTCTAAAGTTACAGTATGCGTCTATCTCGGGAAATGGATTCATCGGGATTAGGATGTAGACAAACAATGAGTACAATTGTGCATTTAGAGTATTTAGAGTAAATGCAAAACTTACAACAAAGCTGTGATATCCCGTAGAACCACATACACGGAGGCCAGGGTCTGGACAGGTTTTTACATCAATCTTAGCAATAATTTCAGCGGTCTAGAGTCGATTACAAAAAAAATCATTGTACTTAATACAATATGCATACAGGAAACTGTTCATTTAGAATAGGCAACTGCATTGATAAAGGTTTTGGATTACAATAATCTGGTTGCACAAGTACTTCTCTCACACGTTCTGGGTTCGAATGATCAGGCGTTCAAATTACGCTGAGTATTGATTGGTTGATCTGTGTAATCATATTAAATTCCGCTATTCCGTTATGATCATGAACGCCATACAATCCCTTCTAACATCGCACCAATTTTAATCAGCTGGTCCGGATCGAGCGAGTGATCAAAGTTGGGACTTTGCCGACATTCACGTTACAAGGGTTCTTCTAAGACTCTAAGACGATGCATCCAAAAACACATCCGTCGAACCATGTCGTACAACCGTTAGAACAGACGTTATATGACGATGCTGTCTCTTTTCTGAGTTCGTTGCACTTCTTCATACAATGGTTGTAGGTATTCCAGCATGCTTGCTCACAGATGTCGCCAGTTGCCTCGTCTTCGGTGACGATCGACGAGCATGCGCATACGTTGATTACGACACTCAAGGTCAACAACATCACCTGCAATTATTTAAAGAATTAAATAGAACAGTTGTTAACTAGAATGACATTGCTTAACATAAACTGTGTTTACGTTAGTTTATTATTATTCATATTATTATTCACGCATGCACGCAAGCACGCACGCACGCACGCACGCACGCACGCACGCACGCACGCACGCACGCACGCACGCACGCACGCACACACATTGGTCGGACTTAAGGATATTAACGGTAGTTATTTGTCAGACCTTTTCGTCAGAAGCGTTTTCGTCGATTCTCACATAATGTTTTAAAGATTAATTTATTAAAAAAATATTCTATTTTCCCTCATAACATAATACATATTAAAGTTCCTAAAGAAAAGTACCAGCGGTTTGAAGCAAAAACCTTCCCGTTGGAGGTCTAAGTTTAAGCATTGTTTAATGTATATAAATAATATAAGTTTCCATTTTATATTTGTGATAAATAACATTTAACGCTTATTAGGAACACATTACCAGTTCTGCTAAACTTGACATTTGGGGTTCCTTTGATTTTATTAAACCTGTACAGGTCTTGTCAAAGCTTGCCACTTGAATATAAGCGTACACGTAAATCGTGATTAAGATGTAACTGCATCTGGAATTTATTTTACTTTACATTAATGTACCATACTGGTTTGATTCCTGAATATTAAAATATCACGGCCAGTTTGTATTATGGTGTCATAATATCTGGAAGAAAGTACAACAACTATTAATTATTCCAATTTCCCCCCAAAAAAACAATTGTCTGTATTTTCACTAAGTGTAATCAACACAGCTAAACCCCATAAAAGTTTACATCAGTTTTAAATGGTCGGACTTGTTCATTAAATTTTTTGTGTAGCTATAAGTAGTTTGATTCACAATGTATCACTAAATATATGTGGTAGAGTGAACAAACACGGCAATTCCTGGTATTGGGGTTATATTGATACGATCACGTCTTTCTGGCTTGATGGCCATTTTAACTACTTAATCAATAGTAATGCCCAATATGACAAAACAGTGTAATCGATGCTTGGATTTGAACTAACTGTATGGATTCATACTTGACGTTTTACTATTGCTGTGTATAATAATAAATCACATATAATATTGATAAAAACGAGTGGATTCACAATAAATTATGCCAGATACATTTTGGTATATGTTGCAATATCTTGTTTTTTATTGTAGCCTAGTAGGTTTCACACCCACAAAATCCAACATAAATTCGAAACAATTTTTAAAACAAAAATGTAACGAAATTACCATTCGAAGCAGTCTGTCTGTACTTCATAATCCATACACGTGTGCTATTCCCTATATTATGATACCTTTAGTGTTTTATACATCAGGAATTGGTGTCCCAGTATCGATATTCACGAGCGCAAGTACGAATCCACCCACATTATTTTTGACACAGTGAAGTCAATATTGATGTTAGGCCTACATCCTAGTTCATGCACACACAAAGCCACCATACCTCAAGTAATACAACTTAAATCAGCTGTGGTCTGATATAGCAATGCAAATCGTTTACCTGTGTCCTTTCACAGATCGTCAATAGACCTAACACATTCACACACAACAGTCATTTTTATGGAGTTATTATATTTGCTATATAGTAATATGTAGGTCGCAGTGTCGTATTTATGGAAGAGGCCATTAGACCATGACCCCCTTTGGCTTAATGTTTTCTCGTAGTTACCTATGCGGCACAAAGGAAGAATTCTTCCTTTGTGCCACATAGGTAACTAGCCCACCTTGACCTCCCCCTTTTGCGAGATCCTAGATGTGTCACTGTTTGGTGGATTTGTACTTCATGCTTAAACTTTAGCAATTGTTACGTAAGCGATGCGTAATACTAAGCCAGGCAGCATCAGACCCCGGAACGCCCGCCCTAACGACAGACTGCTCGCTCCAATATCCCACCAGTGCTACATAATATATTTTGGTATATCACATAAAGCGCTTGATTCTGCGTCTACTTACCATGGCCCGCACGGCGGGTGTAGTTCTAGCCATCGTCGCTGTCTAGCCAGTAGAAAACAGAATCGAATTTAATAAGGTATATGTTATTTATACTACAAGTTGGCCGGTTTAAGTGATACCGTGTTGGTCGTGCTCTTCAAATGTCACGTTGTACTTGGATCGTCGATTTGCACAGTGTTGTGTTGTGGGGTATACGCAACGGCGGCGACAGTTTACCGTAGACCTGATCAGGACACAGAACGATACAAAGTAACATTGACTACCAACACGACTATGCAGTTGTCGTTAGCCGAGCAGGCTTACGTAAATGTTCTCAAACCGTGTCTGCCAAATAAGCAAGTAGTTCCACGCAACTCACACGTGCATGTCTCAAAAAGTTTAGAGTTCTCGAGCAATGTCGACTATGTTTCATTAATAACGCTTTATTTGAGTTGGCCGGCCTACCCGATAATTGTATAATTCGTTGAGTGTCAGGCCCATCCTGCGAGTTTTGAAAAGGGGGGTTCGAGCATACACAGTCAGCCGGGTATTTGGAGATTTCTGGGATGCTTTCTGATAAATTGTATAGTTTAAAACAATTGTCTCAAAAAGGGGGGTTCGTTCGAGACCTCCCCCAGGACGGGCACGAGTTTGTTTATGTACATATGAGGTAGGTGTCGTGACTTCGTGAACATTTCCTGATGGTAACATTATGTTAGAAACTGACCAATCAAACGGTTGATGCAGACGGGATGTGCAGACACACCCAGTGCTCTTAGCTTTATAGTGTGTCTTTTAGAGGCATAATTAGTCTCGAGTGTGTTTATGTGCGTCATACGTCCCATCTAGGTATTTCCTTTCTTCAATCAAATCCCCTTTGGTCCGTCTGTAAGGCAGGCTGTGTTATATTATTTCAGCAACCCCGTGGTCCTGACTACCAAGCGGGCGTCTTAGTTGGGAATGAGCCAACATATCTTGAGTACATAATCCAACTATAGACTACAAGTTGTATGAAGTGCCTCACTCAGGGGCGGGCCTGGGTTTGTTGGCGGGGGGTCTCAGTAGGTCGTAGTCATACGTCATTCTACTTACGAACTGGGGGGTGGACGGGACGACACGTGTGTTCTACACCTTTTGAATGTGTTCGTTCTGAATCTACAAACATTCCCAGGTGTGTCTCTACAGTGAAGTGCAGCGGACACTTCGCCGTTGCTATATATATTTAAAGTATGGTCCGTGGTCATATAATGTCTGCCTTAGGAAGGTGAATTCGATTGATTTAATTATACATTCTCTGTTATGTGTATGGTACGACCCACTTAGATTGTCAGCCATTAAAGTTCGATGGACCCTGTATGGACACGTGCTCGACATGTCGTGTGAAGCCCCTACACAGTTGGCTAGCCATAGATCAGTATGTCGCTACTAACTGCCCTTGACAAAGATCTACAGGAAAGCACACACGCATAACACACGCACACACAGAGGCGTAGAAACTGAGAGGCACGGGAAAGAATACTTGTAATTATTTCCAAATAAATCTTACGCTCCAAGATTAAACCCTCAATCGTCCACATAAAGATTTAACAAGTCAAAAGCACAATTATTAAATGTAACATATTGCAACCGGTTTTGTAGGTACAGCTTTTAAGCCAATAATTTGTAATAATCTTATTCCATAACGTCTTAACTATGTTAATAACAAATCATGATCAAGTGTGCCAAATACCATTTTATTTTATAAAGTATATAAAGCATACATATACACTTTCATCTGCTGATCGTGTATTTTCTTTTCTAAGAAATGCGTCTTTCACTATTTTCATTATATCTGGAAAGACACGGTTTTAAATGATCATGACATATTATATATATATATATATATATATATATATATATATATATATATATATATATTTATATATATATATATATATATATATATATATATATATATATATATATATATATATATATAATATATATATATATATATATATATATATATATATATATATATATATATATATATATATATATATATATATATATATATATATATAGTTATGAACATACCTATAGGTTGTCACTACATGTAGATTTAGTTTTTTACAATTCCTGACAATACCAATTATATAACTTTCTGGTACACCATTTAAAAAATCGTCTTCTGGTTATAAATAACGTGTAACATAATATTTTCCAGGAGTTTCTAAATGCTTTTTACTAGTTTAAGTCATTTGCAAAATCACATGATTAAACCCATTGGCTTTGTCAACCATTTTCAACCGATGTACTATTGATTTAGCAATAATCCGGATATACTGAATTTTTATTAACTTTCCTAATAACAATATTACGTACGTAACTTCCAAGTTCCACTCACGCTGTTTTTTTCCAATAATTTGATATAATATTTGTACTTTGGAGCAGAGGTTCTTTGACCTTTGGATACTTACATATAGCAAACACTGGTGAGTGATCACTAACGTCGTTTATAAATGTATTATATATTATTTACCCAGTTTTATGGTGTAAATAGACATGGAGTGGTGCAAAAGGTTTGCCTTAAAAATCATATCTGTATATATATATATATATATATAAATATATATATATATATATATATATATATATATATATATATATACAGATATATATATTTATATATATATATATATATATATATATATATATATATATATATATATATATATATATATATATATATATATATATATATATATATATATATATATATATATATATATATATATATATATATATATATATATATATATATATATATATATATATATATATATATATATATATATATATATATATATATATATATATATATATATATATATATATATATATATATATATATATATATAGGATCACAACGTGGGCGGACAACCTTGTAAACAAGCTACTGAAAATATGTAAACAGCTCTTAAGCAACGTGACCCTATACGCGAAAATGTGTTTTTTTTTGCGGCAATCACAAATTTACATGAGCAGATATTGGTTCAAAATGGATTAGATTTGTTTCCCTTTTTAGGAATTTGCGAAAATAATACACGTATGTTTGTTAAATTGAGTCACATGTGTCCCACTGCTGTTACATTAGTTTATGCAATGAATTTACCTCACAGTGGCAAATACTATTGGAACCGTAACTCTTAAACAAACATATAGGCGGTTCCCTTCCCCTACCCTTAAAACACGAAAGTCGAGCGAAATATACTAAATTGACCTGGTTCAAGTTTGACTACGTTTCCATTTTATCTTAGCATATTTGCATGTTATGGAATGACATTGATTCAAATTTACCCTCGTTCATGAGTACCTTGATTGCATATTTGACTTTAAACAAATTAACAGGACACAGAGAATGTCTTGTCATCACTAAGTCAGGTAAATCACAAACAACCATCTCTCGCCCGTGACCATATCAAGGATCGAACTTAATATATTCTCAAATGAAGCTAATGCTGGTTGCAGAGCAAACTAAATAATAGTAGTAGTTGTATCTGTCCACGTGTTTGAAGATATGCACAGTTTGTGGATTTTGCACTATTACTGGAAAGTTGACAGTTGAAACACTTGAACAAAGTACTGTCAGTTTCAGTTAATTGTCACTGTCTGATTCACTGCTATCGCTGCTGTCAAAGTTTGCAGTGTACATCGCACGGCTGCATTTTTTCACCGATCCCTGGCAGCAGCAGTCTACGTAACATGCAATGCTATTCTTGCAGCACGAACAGTTCCTGTTGCATCCTTTGGTACATCCACAGGTCTCGTTCATCTTCTGTGGGCAGGCAGGTTGTGTTTATTCCACTGGGACAAGCTTGTCATTACCCATAACCCACCCATATTCTTCGTAAGGTGGGGTGATGGGTTTGCAGACATGAGCACCCTTATCTAATGCAGAAGGGATGCATCTTATGTTGGTGGTAGCAGCTTCAGTAGCGTTGACTTGTTGTTCAGACACTTGTATACCCTGAGCTTTCCGAGATCGGAAAGCTACCATGCCTGGTTGATGACATATTGTGTTATGTGATCCTTGTCTTGATCGGCGGAGTTCACCAATGAAGAGATGTCCATTGTCTTGCTGCGATTCAGCCACACCTTCCTACCAGCCAAGCATGGATAACTGGATATATCTCGTCCACTAAGACTATCACTCGTTCCACGTCCTCACTCGGGACACTGTATACAGTGTGAATAATTATTCTGGTGCCGGCTTCCTGTTGAGTGGATTTCAGGTCAGGCACATACGTGTTTGAACCCTGTGTAATCCGCACACTCTCACAGTCTTCCTTGAGACGACTAAAACCCAAGCTTGGTGCCAACTGCTCTTCCCCGTTCCATGTCTCACAGAGAAAGCTCAGACGTCTCGCAATGTTGGGCGATACAGAGAAAACCTCCTGTGAGTCAGGAGCTCTATGTTGTTCACTGACATCGAACAACATTGCTGGTCGTGACCGGGCAGACCTGTACTGCTGCTGCACGGATCGCCTAAAGAACTGTACCAATCACAGCAGAAGTGTACGATACTTCTACCAGCAGATTAGTCTTGTAGTATCTTGCAACGGCTCCAAATGTTTCATCATCGTGTAACGACCAACGGCAAACTAAATACATAGCATCAACTACCACTGCCGTCTTCCAATGATCTCTTGGCAGATCTGGAACACTGACCACCTTAGTCTCTTCTTTCAAAGTTTTGATCAGACATGTGTTTTTGCCCGCTGAACTCGTGGTTCCGTCTTCATGGAACAGTGACTGGGGTGTCTCGTTCATTCATAGTGGCCAATGAAGTTCCCAATGTCAACTTCGCCACCACTAGGAATGATTTGCGTCATCCTCGGAGGGCAGCAACTTCGTCACGTTTCCCTGGATCAGCAGGCTTGCCTTTTCGGGTTATACGTTCTGTGTATATCTTTAATCCAACAATGGTTATTTTCTTCTGATCAGCTGAAGTGCCCTGAGCCCAAGTTCCTTCACATTGGTCAGGTGATGCTCCACTTCTGGCTCTTCGTGTTGTCCTGTTGATATATTGATATACATTGATATACTAAAGTACAGTTTGTTGTTGTGAATGAGTTAGTTTCCACTTTAAGGACCATTTCTGCATCCCTTGCCACGCCTGTTTGGCCACATTCATGGTGTGGATTGGCAGAGTTCAGGTGGATGATCGAGTTCAGTTGTGAGGAGACAGCTGCAGTGATATACTTGGTATATACCTACTTGGTCCGAGCAACAACATTTAAATAATGCCATCTAGACTACTATCTTCTTGGCATGAGCATCGTATGTCTGCTCTAGAAGCATGTCAGGGGAGACTCCGTTGTGTTGTCCATCTGCTCTCCACCCAACAAATGCTCCATTCATCGAGGCATTGTGCACTTCTGGGGAAGTTTCAGGCAACAAGTACAGAGGCAGAGATTGTGACCGTACTCGTAGTGTCCGGCTGCTGTCAGATAGGGAAGCATCCTTGCCGATTCACACAGATGTCCCAGCCAGTTACCTTCCTGCTGACGGTAGACAAATCGGTGAAGTATTTCGGACATCTCCAGAAAGGTCAACCAGAAGGCCACTGTAGGGAGATCAT
This sequence comes from Lamellibrachia columna, assembly GCA_963662155.1. Taxonomy (NCBI): domain Eukaryota; kingdom Metazoa; phylum Annelida; class Polychaeta; order Sabellida; family Siboglinidae; genus Lamellibrachia; species Lamellibrachia columna. The sequence goes on from OY759274.1 coordinate 12,195,269, forward strand.
CTAGGGATTTCTTTAATTATTTTAATTTCTTTAATTCTAACATCTGGCTAACATCTGAAGAACCACAAGCTCTGAGTGGGATGTTCGGATTGACCTTAGCTGTTCTGTTTCAAGACAGCTTCAATGGTTTCCTGTCACTGCTTGGTGTCTCTCTCTGATACCCAAAGAAATCCTCCTCAGTACAGATGCCACACAGCCTCACTCAGGATTCCAAAAACTAAAACCTTCATCAGAAATTCTGGGATAGCAAGTTCTTCCTCTGCTCGCTATTTGTCTTGGTATGCAGGCCGTGCCATACATGACTCAATCTATATCCCCCAGTCTCGATTCATGACTGGAGTTGTCTTTCGGACCCATATGGCCTCTTTGATCCATCTTGTACTTCTGTTACGCTCTCTGTAAATCACGTTTGCCCCCTCCCAGTCTATGATGCAATTGTTCCTGTCTGCATGGTTTGTTATTGCAGAGTTATACTTTATCGCCGTTGACACTCACTTCTGTTCCTTGATAAATCGTCTGGTTGTAATGTTTTCAACCTCCTTGTTGTGTTCTTCGAGTCTTGTTCCAACTGTTCTTTCTCTTTCGCCGTGTGGTTACAGCTCTTACGATGAATTTGGTATATACAGTATGTCGTTTTACTATATTTCACTTTGTCCTTTGGATGCACTAGCATCTTCCTGGTGTTTTGATGAGGTCTAACCGATGTAGCGATCTCATAGTGTTTTAAAACCAGATGTATAGGTTCTATTACTCCTTTGACATACGGGAATATGACCATACCTTTGGATTGTTCTGTGTTCTTTTCCTTCTTTTTTTTTTCCTTCTGAAATTGCTGTTGTGTCACCTTCGTTATGGTGCAACTTGGGTACCCACATCTTTCTAGTGCTTTTGTGATATGCTCCACCTCTTTCTCTCTGTCCTCCGGCTCTGATACGATATTGTTGCATCTATCCAGTAACGTTTTGATGACCCCAGTTTCTGGTGTAACACATGGCGAGACGAGAAGTTCATATATTGGTCTGTATGCATCTTCTTCCGATACACTACGAGTTTCATTGTTCCATCTTCCTTCCATATTACAAGTGTGTCCAGGAAGGGCAGGGAGTTGTCGCTCTCTTCTTCATATGTGAACTTAATGCTGCCTGTGGTGTCTATGCTAATGAGATGGTCTGTCAGTTCTTGTTCACATCCCTTCCTCACTACTTACATAACATTATCCACATGTCTCTTCTATAGTTTCGGTTTGCAGATTATTGGTGCTGTGAGAATAGCTTGAAGAGATTGGCAATTACAGGTGACACCAGACTTCCAATTGCTTTGCTTCTGCTGATAAATGATGCCCCTGAAGCTAAAATGTGTAGTTGTGACGATGAACTTCATCAGCTGCGTTATGTCATCCACATTTAGATTTGTCCGTAGTTTCAGTTTTGTGTCAACTTCTCGTTGTTTCTTGATTATGTCCAGTGTCTCATTGATCGGGGTGTTAGTGAAGAGAGGCACCATGTCATGTGATAGGAACACTTCATCTCGTACGATCATGGTAGAAGCCATTGGGTCACGTACGGGATGGCCTGCATACCAATTAAGACAACTGGCAAGCAGAGGAAGAACCATCCCAGAATTCCTGACGAAGGCTGCCGATGACAGTCAAAATGTTGAGTAAGTAATCAAAATAGATGTGGTCACCAAAAAAGGGTAACACATTCAGTCGGAAAGGCATTCAACGTTAATTAGCAATATATATATATATATATATATATATATATATATATATCCAATATATATATATATATATATATATATATATATATATATATATATATATATATATATATATATATATATATATATATATATATATATATATATATATATATATATATATTTTTTTTTTTGAACCCATACAGAGAAATGTGGTTTTAAATGTCGATCCTTCATTGTTTGTGTGTGTGTGTGTGTGTGTGTGTGTGTGTGTGTGTGTGTGTGTGTGTGTGTGTGTGTGTGTGTGTGTGTGGGTGTGGGTGTGGGTGTGGGTGTGGGTGTGGGTGTGGGTGTGGGTGTGGGTGTGGGTGTGGGTGTGGGTGTGTGTGTGTGTGTGTGTGTGTGTGTGTGTGTGTGTGTGTGTGTGTGTGTGTGTGTTTGTGTGTGTGTGTGTGTGTGTGTGTGTGTGTGTGTGTGTGTGTGTGTGTGTGTGTGTGTGTGTGTGTGTGTGTGTGTGTGTGTGTGTGTGTGTGTGTGTGTGTGTGTGTGTGTGTGTGTGTGTGTGTGTGTGTGTGTGTGTGTGTGTGTGTGTGTGTGTGTGTGTGTGTGTGTGTGTGTGTGTGTGTGTGTGTGTGTGTGTGTGTGTGTGTTGTGGAGGAAAACCTACCTTTTACAACATTCCATATCTGTTGGACACGTTTGACTCCCTGTGTAATTATTATTATTATTATTATTATTATTATAAATAAAGCACTGTTAGCTGCTACAAATGTCATTGCTTAAATCACTAGTGAAGCTATTGTCAGAAGTCTATGTTTATATCACCACAGAAAAAAATTATATTATTGTTTTAAAGTGACATATAAATATACAGTTTTTATCTGTATTATCGGTTCGTGATACGCGTAAACGAACTAATTTCGTGTTGCTTTCGTCAGTTGTCAACATGAGTCGTAGTCCTCTGGATAAATGTTTGACAGCGCTTCGATCGTCCGAGTCAGATAGCGAACGCCTTGCAGCATTATTATTAGTAAGATCAAGACAACTGTTGATGGCTAAGACTATCGTTTGTAGTGAGCGATAATACAAGACATGATACCATACTTGGTTGTATATTATCTTTCAGCCGGTGGCTAGATACCTCAATTTCTTCTTGAAGGTGCTCAGAGTAGGAGCTGCCACGACTTCTTCAGGAAATTTGTTCCAACAGTAAAGTAATGCATCACATGTCTGGTATTATCGCTCAGTAAGATGCGTGACGTCTCGGGATGTACCCGGTCTTAGCCTTTGTCACGCTTATCCGACACTGGTTCGCCTTTCTGAATTCGCCGAGAAGAGAGTCAGGCAGCAGAAGCATGGTCTCGTTGTTACCCACGGCGTCCTTATCGAGATTACACTAACATTTTTTTTGCCTGATTTAACTTTTTAGTCGGAAACTTGTGTCAATATAATCAAACTTTAAAGTTTAATTTCCGTCACAATGAGAACCCCACTCTGCATCCAGGCGAAGATGTGTGTGACAAATGGTAGCGCCACAGCGCGGAGCCTGGATAATCGAGGCTAACCCGATCTTAGATTTTTATCCAGTAGAAATTAATTTAATACAGAAAAACTGCTAATCTTTTACTTAACTGGCCAAAATGATTATATATTTACACCAAAATTAGGGTTTTAAAGTTTTTGTGTCATTTTTATTTCTGACCTCATTTAACATTTCATTTATCCCAAAACGTTCATTCGTAAAATTACTCACATGACATTATTTAAATAGGTACACAAAGGGCAGATATTGTTATCAAATATTATTTTTATGGCCCATTTAACGGTCAAAATCACGCTTTGAATTGCATCAATCCCCATTGTTATCACTTGCAAAAAATACCAAAATAACTGATTGCAGCAACTGATGTAATTCGCAGTGCTATTCTTAGAATGTCGACATAGAGCTGTAACAATTTTGGCCAGTTAAATCAACAAACAACTGTAAAATGTTAAATATCTCACCTTGTACTTTTACAGAGTCAAAGTGACAGAATTGACAGTTCTTCAGATCTGTAACGGGGAAATAGCTGTTGTTTGTGGGTATCTAATTATATTTAGATAAATTTAACAAGATTGGGAAAGCAGAGAGATGAGAAATATCAGTTAGAAAAAACAAATTGAGTAAAACAAACAATAAATGGAAAATAGGTGTGATGTATGCACATGAGTAGTGAAAAATATCAGTTGGAAAAACATTAGATCTGTGTTACCAAACAATAACTTAAATAGCTGCTACCAAACAATAACTTAAATAGCTGCAAACAATAACTTAAATAGCTGTTAAGTAATTTTTAAAAACTTTTCCAAGAATGATTAATTGGTAAACAATGTTTCAACTGTTCTTGCTGTTGTGTCAAAATCTTGTTCTAATGTGCGTTTTGTTTTACAGGTAACAAAGCTAATAAAATCAGAAGAATGCAATCGAGACACACGAATGGACATCTTCAAAGCTGTTGGCTTCAAATTCCTTATCCGACTGCTGAGGACAGGTAATCTATATTGTTGCTGTAATTGCCATATTGTATGAAACCTTTATGTGACCAGACAGATGCTGTGGGAATTGTTGTAAAAGCTTGGCCAAAGAGATTTTCAAACAATTCTTTCTTTTTCAATAAAATAAAAGTATCTAGAATGTTTTGTGAATTCTGCTAGAAGTTCCACGATGGATATTCAGTTATGCACTTGTTGAGAAAAACGTCATTTACAAACAACAATTGTTAAAGTTGTTAGTTTATTGTGTACAATTTGGTAAAACTGCTAATGTAGCAGTTTATTGTGTAGATTATTTCAAATTATGGGGACGTTAGTTTGTTCAACTTTGTTGCACTCACAAATTTACATTGTTATCATGAGTCTGGGGATTAAATGCTTAATTGGGTATTAAAAAAAGATAATTTACATATACAAATTATTTGATACCCCAGAAGTTCTGACCTTAAAGAGGATGAGGATTTTATACCCCAGAAGTTATGACCCTAAAGAGGATGTACAAAGATTTCCATTCTTTCACTTCTACATTGCTGCAAATTTGTTATAAGTATAATGTCCAAATTCTGTTAAAAAAAATGTTTAAAGAAGATAAATTAACAATGCTATACTTCATATCTGAAGCTTCATTACTGTAGTTTTATTTACAGTCAGAAAATATAGAAAACAGGAATTTGGCACACCAAGAAATTGATGAAATAGTGAAAAACGTTATGTATTTCACCTTTAAAGGTAAAGATTTATTTTATTGGTCTGTTATTTAGTTTTATTTTATCACCAAATCATGTATTTAAAAAAATATTATGATATGAAAGAACTGGATTGCAACACATTGTAAGATTATTAGTATTACGTTATCATTACTAATAATTTCAGTGTCACCATATTGTTCAGTTAGCCAATGAAAATATCTGATACAGAATTAACATGTTGGTATAGAATTATTGTGATGACGTCCACTGACTGTTGTAGACAAGGTGCCGGACGGATGTTCACCAAGTGCCTACAAGTCACTGGCCGTGACATTACTGACCTGCTTCTGCTCAGAACCTGACCTGGTAAACTATCTACTCTTTACATCACATACCTGTCACATTTAATGAAATTTGACCTTGTCACGTTTATTGAAATTTGACCTTGTTTGACCTTTTCCGTTCCCAGAAATTATAATTATTTGAAAATATGAAGCAGAAAACATAAAGGCCGGTTTGCACAAACGATCTTTGTCCAATTTGTCAGTCGACACTTGCACCATATCACACTGCAAGAATCAGTCTTGTAAACACCATCGTGAGACCAGTTAACGAGACAAATTTTTGAACGATTGTGTTGGGGAGAATTGACTACAGGTGCATCCGTCATGGCCTTTCATAAATGTTCAAATTGGGAGTGGTGCAAGCAGAGTTGTTTGATTTAAATTAACTTGAAAAGATAATTGATTTAATTACTTATTTATTTTTTATTTGGTATCAGTTGATAACGTTTTACACATTTCTGCATACTGAATGCAGTGAAGCCACAAAGACATGTCTTCAAGGGGCAGCATATTTACAAGAAGCCCTGAGATAAAATCCACCTTAAGCAAACACTTGTACTAGTTGTTACCAATTCAGTATGTTGACTCAAGTGAGACAGTCTGCACTTGTATAGTGTGGTACCAATTTGCAGTCTGGCTAGACAACACTGAGAGCCCTGGACAGGTGCTAATTCACCCTTTCAACAAACAATGACCACAAAGGTCATTGCCAGCCACAGCATGCCTAATATTATTTAGGGCCTAAGGAACTACAAGCAGCTGTGGACACTATCTCAATTCAGTGAGCCCAACATTAGCTCAAAGTTATCTACTCAGCATAAGCCTGTAGTCTGTCTTAGAGTGTTCATTTGATTTTAAGTGGTTAATTTGTTAATGTTCTTCTAAAATTATTTAATGGTCATATTTCTGAGTTTACAGTTAAACAGGACAAAGTAGCAAAGGATTTAAAGTGATTGTATTTTTCAGCATGTGAATGTTAGCACTGGTAATAGACTGCTGACATATTTTGTTTAAGTGACCCTATATTATAATTATATTACTGGTGTATATAATGTTCTACCAGTCTAAAATCATGTACCCTCTGTTAAATCATGTACCCTCAGGTATACATCAAATGACAAAAAATTTATCTGGGTACAATTCAATATTTAGGTCACTGTCTATATGTGTCACTCATCTAAACAGACACATAATTTTAGTTGCACATTATTGTGTGACACCATGTTGTCTGACAAATCAGGACTAAACGCTTGTGTAACTTGGCCTTAAGACTTCTGCTATTAGCTTATTGGCTTATTTTATCTTTGCCTCCATCTTCATCTGCTCTACTTTGCACCACTTTATGTTATCTTAATTAACTTGTCCATCCCCTTGGAGTGTTTCCTAGAAATCTTCATTGAGACGCCAGGTTCACATTGTTCTCATACCAGCTGTCTATCATGTATCATGTATTTACACAATTACAATTGTGCATCTGTATCTTAAGTGACATTTGCAATTGTCAACATTTACCTATCTGTATAGAGCATACTAAGAAGGGAGGGGGCCAAGGCCCCCTTACTAATTAAATTCATGTTGGTCGTGTACAAAATATGACCACCATTGTGTCGTGCAGCGCCACACAGTGAACTGTTATGGAACTACTGTTGTTTTAAATTGCATAACTGTTCACCATGTGCTGTAAATCCTGTAATATATCGATCTGTTTTTCAATCTGGAAAATTATCAACATTTTAAAGTACTAATTCAGGGTGGGGGAGGGGGGACTGAGAATTAGTGCACTGACACTTGTAAACATTTTGTGCTGCTTTGTTTACTTTAGGTGTCTAATCCAGAAATGCTGAAGTGCATTCCGCTGTTCAACAGCATCATTACGACCAAGTAAGTACACACACACACACACAGTTTATGTAATATTCTACTTTAACCTGAGTTTGCTTATTCTGTTTTACAAGATGTTTGCTGATACTGTGAAATATGAATGGTGGTTTTACCTCCTCCATCACTTGGTGGTCACATATTTTTAATAATTATTTATAGTAACTTCTGGTCTGCTTCTGGTTGGTAGGCACTGGCTGTGATCTAATGTGGTCATGTTGTCACTTCTTGTTGGTAGTCTCAAGTTTCAAGCTTCTGTTTCAGTCCACCAGGTGGCGACACTGAGGAGCAGGCAATGGTGACCGAATGCTATGAATGTTTGTCATGCATCGCTGCACAGAAGACATCCAGGTCATCGCTCATTCGCCAAAGATGTGTCAGTGCCCTCTGTACAGTTTTCACACAACGCTATTATCGTGAGTCAGTATTGATGCTCTGATATTTAGTCTTGGTAACTTAAAACGTGCTTAGTCTGTATCACAATACTTGTTATGCTGTTGAAATATTAGCACAGGTTCTTATTCTGTAAAATCATGGCAAACTGAGATATTCTACCATTGTTTTATTTAAGTTGTGTGTGCGTGCATGGCTTACTGCGTGCGTGCGTGCATGCGTGCGTGCGTATGTGTGCCCTGCGGTCAGAATCCACCAAAAATCACATTTCAAAGTTAGAATATTGCTGATTGGCTGAACAGTTCCATTTCTCAATTTATTACGTTACTTTGCCAAATTTGTGCTGCTCTTTCTAATGGTTGTGTTTTAAGTAACTCATGAAATTCCTCTCATCTGCATTTCCCAAAACAGTTTGTTGCTAAGGAGAATTTGGAATTCTGAATGGTAGAGTTTTTTGTTAGGCACTGCATTTAAATAACATTTTTATTGCCTTTGCATATGTCATTACCACCAATGTCAAGGGTAATATTGTGTTGTATCATATAGATTATGAAAGATCATGGAGTCTACTTGAATACTTGCTGTCTGAATGTGGGAGTTCCACATGGACGGACAACATAGATGGCCTGCAGATATTGCTGACAAAGTTGGCAACAGACTTCCGAGATGCACAGGTTTGTGCAGCATTTCGTCTGGTCCCATGAAGATAACATTTCATCTGGTGTCGTGAAGATAACATTTTGTCTGGTGCCATGAAGATAACATTTTAACAGAAACCTCCCAACTGCATCTGTGTGTTGTGTTATGTCATTTGTAGTGTGGTTATTATGGTTAGAAATATGGTTATGACAACATACCCTGCCTGACTTACCAACAGTAATTTTTTTTTGTAACCATAACATAATATAATTTTACATGGCATGCAGACTGTCCAAGATGCCACAAAGAAATAGTGAGGTTTCTGCCCACATGGGATCTCATCGAGGGAGATTTTTTTCAAGGATGTTTAAAGATGGTTGGTTCTCCATTGGTAGCACCACCAACCAAAGGTCTCTTATAAATGTTATAAAAATCTTAAAAAAGTGGGAAAAAATGGCAAAAATATGATACGAGTGGGAGTTTTTTATTTTAAATCACGAGGATGTTTAAAAATTGGGAAAAAAATCAGTTCTTCTGTTCTCCCGCTAGGTCTGCACATTACATGATACAATTGAGAGGAAGGTTTTGCAAATTGACAAAAGAATATTAACAGTTCATTGGCCTTCCCCTTGGGACTTATCATTTTGAATGGATGCTAAACCAAAACATATGTATGCTGTTAGCTGGTTGATGGAATAAGAATCGTTGTGTTTGGTGATATACAGTTTTATTGTGTTTTTAGGACAAAGAAGTGTTCAGTCTGTGTGTTTTCCTTCACAAGGTATTGGTCTCGATGAATAAGGTCAGTGAATTCCAGGATCATGGTTATGTTTCTGAAATACAGGTTGACATTCCCTTTGCTTCATCACAGATATTTCGTACTTTTTGGAGGAATATGGCTGTGTCCTTTATTTATACAGCTTTGTTTCCAAATTATTGAAAAATCGCTAGACAGATTTCCAGTGAAATGTGTCAGATTTAATTCAATGTATATTTTTGAAGCCTGATAGTTGGTGTCACTCGATTGGAATTGGATTTAAACAGAATTTCAATGTCGATTTAAAAAAAGGCATATCTCTTTTCAGAAATTTTTAACAGATGTGTCGGGGCTAGTCATATGCCTCAACAATATTTTGGTCATATAAAAGCAAAACAACATTCTACTGTATTTATTACATAATCATCAGTTAGCTGCTCTATGTGTCTGGTAATAGAGTATTGGGTGCTAAAGTGTCTACTTTACAAGACATTTAACCTGCTTGTTTCCATGACGATGTGTGTGTTTTAGGAGCAGACTCGTGAACTGAAATGTAACAAGTGGGTAGAAGACATATATACAACGTTGCTGCAACTCCTACAGAGTAGATTAGGTAAGTAATTCCTGCAGTTATAGCAGCCAAACAGTAGTAGTTCTCAGCCATAAATAATTGTAAATTTTTTCTATGAATAGGTTGGTGTTCTGGTCTCTTCGAATGTTCAATTTGACATCGTTTTACTTCTCAAGAAACCTGTTTGTATCTCAGCAATGAAGGCTGAGAGATTCGGTCAAAATATCCCATGAAATAACAAGTGAGAGGTGGGAAAATGTCAAATTGTTTATGCAATTAGAAATGTAATTGCTGCATTATACTATTTTGAAGAATTCAGTGGTAAGATTAAATCGTAATGTGCACAGAAATATCAAGATGTCTCATCTCATTGAAGTCTTGAATAGATGTTCAACATTCAATAAAGGATCAAGATTAGTTTCATAGATACATGTAGAGTCAAAGATATTGCAGTGAGTGAAAACGTTGCTGCATATCATCTTATAAGTTTACATTTTTTATATCTGTCTATATTTTCATAATGGATTGTCATGTACAATCCAAACTATCAAATTAACTAAATGTTAAAACATCTTGATCCTAAAGTTGGCACGTGATAAATGTTTTGAATCAGGATCACATTTTGAAGTAAAATATGTTTTCTCCAGGGCAGAAGGAACGGGAGACTTCCCTGGGACTTGGCTCCCTCCTTGTGGACCTGCTGGGAATGGAATGGGCTCTGGAGAAACCAGGGAAGAGCAGAACTTTTGTTCTCCTTCTGGTTCATCTCTCCTGTGTCGAAGTCCGCATGACACTGGAAGACCTTACTCCGGCACAGGTAGGGGACACTGCAGTAGGAGATGTCTCTTCTTCTGGTTGTCCAGAAGACAGGTCCCTTAAAAGTTGTTCATGATACTTCTCCATCGGTGTATCTCCTGCATAACTTTTATTTACTTCAGTAACTGTTATCCCAAATTGAAATGCAAGTTGTTTTGGATAAGGTATGCCTGGTCTCCGTGGTCTCCCTGGTCTTCTCTCTCCAGGCTTTGGTTGCCAAGTAACCAGCTCTCTCAACACATCTCTACTTCTGGCTCTACTTCTGGAACAGTCACCTGCGAGTTTGGCTCGCCTCTGTCTGATCGTCTCTGAGATCTTTTTGTCATGTGTCCAGAAGATGTTGAATGCTTTACGTTGTAGTTGCGTATAGCATTCATCCTATTGTACTGCAAACTTTTGGTGATTTTCCATATTTCTGCCCCAATAAATTAGGATTGTTTCAACCACTGCTCTACAAAATTAAACGTTATTTCCATGTCATCCGTAAGCTGTTGCTGGCTGTCCAGGCTTTTGCCATTCTGGATTCTGTATCTTTGTAGGAGATGTAATAAATTAAAATACTAGTGATAATTTCTTTGTGCACAACACATATGATAAATAAGTTCATTTGATTTGCATTGTAGATGATGAATATTACACCTGATAAACACTGTATAAAACATTGCATTAAGTATTGATAAACACTGTATAAAACATTGCATTAAGTATTGATAAACGCTGTATAAAACATTGCTTTCAGTATTTGCATATAAATAAAATAGGGCCAGAACATTATGGTAATGTAATTTTACGAAAGAGTATTTACATGCAGCTGTAATTCACTATAAGTCAGTTTGAGCAGAGAAAAAGTAAAGGTGAAATGATATATCAAGTAATTACTGCCACACCTTAAATGTAAGAGACTGATCTCAGAATGCACCAAATATGTCTCCTGTTGGTGGTTCCAGATCGCATCCTCGGGCAGCCTATTGTCTGCCTGCTACAGCGTGCTAGAGAACATCATCGCACACATGACCTCAGACTGTAAGCTGTCCCTGGATGAGAGTCAGGTGGAGCAGGTGCATGCTGCCATGGTCGGGGCCTTCAACGCTGTCCTCTTCTTTCTCTCGCAGTACCAGGTGCAAACAGATGACCAAAGCCCACAGATGAAGGGCTCACAGGTAACACATACCTGCTAAGGGCTGTGTATAATCAGTGGAATAAAATTTACCAGTTGCTAGAATTTGCGGGTTCATTTGTGGATCTTATGGATTTTTTTTTATTGATTTTTTTTTTTTTTTTATTCATTAATCGCAATATTTACTGCAGAACAACCTTTCTAACAGTTTGTTTACAATTAGTTGAGAAAATAATTGTTAGTGTTGTAGAATGTTTACCTCTTACGCAAAGGTTTGTTAAATTTGTTCCCAATGTGCCAAATCCCAACCAGTATACACATTTGTATGCTGGTCTTACATATTTCTTTTACCAGTCTTACTGGCCTGCACCATACAGAGTTAACACTTAACAAATAGAATAAAAAAACCAGACAATTTGAGTAATGAAGGAGCATAAAAATCTACTTACTTACTCACTCACTTATTTTATCCTCTTCACTCAACGTAGAGCATAGGGCCGACACGATACTTCTCCAACGCACTCTATTGTTTGCAGCTTTCTTCATTTCTTTCCAGGTGGTTCCAGGCTTCTTTGTCTCATCGGCTACTGACCTCCTCCAACTATTTCTTGGTCTGCCTGGTTTTTCCTTGGGGTTCCAGTCAGGGGCCTGTCTCCTAAAATTTGTGGTTGGTTTCTGGAAGGTGTGCCCTGTCCACATGCATTTTTTTTTCAATCTCTTGCCTGATGCTGTCCTGGTCTGTCCTAGGAGAAACCTATCTGGATATGTTGAACCTGCACAGATGTACATTCCTGCTGTAACAATGTTCTTGATTTGAAATGCATGCTTTCTGACTGTAGGTGGCGCTGTACCCAGTGGTGTTGGCTTCAATACGAGTTCTCGGATCGTGGATAGCAGAAGAAACACTGGCGCTAAAGAAGGAAGTGACTAAACTCTTGCCGTTTCTCCTAGAAATTAGGTATGCAGCCATTCCTTATTTCATTTAGCATTCCTACATTTTAATCTATTTTTTGATTCAGCAAAAATCACTGACATTTTACTAATGTACCTTTGGAATAACGACATAACCCATGTTGGAATATTGATATGGTTTGTGTAAATGTGATAGGAGTACGAACGTTTATTTAATATATACCATCGTGCCATGTGTTCCAGCGAGAAGACCGTTCAAGATGTCAGACATGGCGAATCTGTGACAGCTGACAAGGAGTTGCCAACGGAGACAATCTCCATGGAAACTGATGACGTTGCCAGTGGAGACAACATGACAGGTTTGTTACACTTGTCTTCATTGGCTGTTTGCTTATGTTCCTGACCAGTAGAATTTGCTACTGACACAATCCAAAACTTAATAAATAAAAATGCGAACATTGCATTGCTTAAAAGTTGTTTATTGACGATCTCTATGAACAGTTATCAATCGGGTGTATAAGTCCATTCACTGATCCTTAAACTTGTGATAATTCCTTTGCAAAATAGTTTTCATGCATATGTAAAGGAAATGAAAAACCTGCTTGTTGTTCCCATAGTTTCCACGACAGACAGCATTGTGGTGGCGCCTCCTGGCGAGGTGTTGAAATTCCTGCTTCCGGGCCTGTGTCACCTAACCGCAGAGGACAAGGCGAGACGAGTGCTGCTCGAGAATAATGTCCATGTGACTCTTGGTCGTTACTTTCATTATCGCTGGCAGCTTTTCACGTCCGGTGAAACATTGGCTCAGGAGTCGGAGGTGGGTAAAAGATATAATCACATGTACCGGATTTCCCCATTTAGGTGACTAAAGGTCACTTGTGCTTTTTCCGATTTATTCATATTTTTTTAAGCAAATTAATGGCTTCAAATCTTAACAGGTGGCAGCACTGTTGTTATTCTTGAATTTGGTCAGTAAACCAGTGCAAAATAACTAGCAGCCATGATAGCCGGCCATCAAAGGCAACAATAGCTTTACGAAACCATGAATTTGGCATCCTACAAAGTGACCAGTAAACTTTGGAAAGCAATTAAGATGCATGACACCCAGTCACCTAAGTTGAAATATTGAAGTCAAATTCTTGGCAGCTCAGTAGGTTTTACAGTAAAAAAAACAACTGTATGAAATGCTTTGTATGTCCATAAGATGTAAAATTTATTAAACCTTACATGAATTTATGAAGACTTTTGAGTAAACTATAAGAGTTGGCACCTACGCTTTCTCGTTAAAAGTAATTAGTGTAATTTTTTTTAACAGACAATGTTGATGCATTTGAAGGTGGCGTTGACGACCCTGTGTGGAGTATTCATGAACCTATGTGTGCTGGAGAAGAATCTGGTCTCCTCTCATCCTGTCTTCACTGAACTACTCGGCTTCATTGTCACTGCCCTGCCTTCTATTGGTGAGTTATGAGCCTTTGTTAAGATGTAAAGTAGAGCATGATTTCAATGTGCATCACCTCCATGCCCAATCACAATACTTGAACTGTCTTCCCTTTGAAGTGTTATCTACTGTACGTACAAAACAAACTATGTTCCAGTCACCACAAAGGCCATGTTTCAAGAATTGTTTATTGTCATTGGCTAGGATTCTTTGACATTCTAGAGAGTGCAAAATACTAGTAGACTGAAGTGTACAAGTGATTGTACCAGTGAACCAGTCATGTTAGTGGGTGTGTGCCTGTGTGGCATGTGATGGGTGCAACAGGAAGGACGAGGACATTGTACAGTCATGTTAGTGGGTGTGTGCCTGTGTGGCATGTGATGGGTGCAACAGGAAGGACGAGGACATTGTACAGTCATGTTAGTGGGTGTGTGCCTGTGTGGCATGTGATGGGTGCAACAGGAAAGACGAGGACATTGTACAGTCATGTTAGTGGATGTGTGCCTGTGTGGCATGTGATGGGTGCAACAGGAAAGACGAGGACATTGTACAGTCATGTTAGTGGATGTGTGCCTGTGTGGCATGTGATGGGTGCAACAGGAAGGACGAGGACATTGTACAGTCATGTTAGTGGGTGTGTGCCTGTGTGGCATGTGATGGGTGCAACAGGAAAGACGAGGACATTGTACAGTCATGTTAGTTGGTATGTGCCTGTGTGGCATGTGATAGGTGCAGCAGGAAAGATGAGGACATTGTACAGTCATGTTAGTGGGTGTGTGCCTGTGTGGCATGTGATGGGTGCAACAGGAAGGACGAGGACATTGTACAGTCATGTTAGTGGGTGTGTGCCTGTGTGGCATGTGATGGGTGCAACAGGAAAGACGAGGACATTGTACAGTCATGTTAGTGGATGTGTGCCTGTGTGGCATGTGATGGGTGCAACAGGAAAGACGAGGACATTGTACAGTCATGTTAGTGGGTGTGTGCCTGTGTGGCATGTGATGGGTGCAACAGGAAGGACGAGGACATTGTGCAGTCATGTTAGTGGGTGTGTGCCCATGGGCATGTGATGGGTGCAGCAGGAAGGAGGAGGACATTGTGCAGTCATGTTAGTAGGTGTGTGCCCATGGGCATGTGATGGGTGCAGCAGGAAAGACGAGGACATTGTACAGTCATGTCTGTTGGTGTGTGCCCGTGTGGCATGTGATGGGTGCAGCAGGAACGACGAGGACATTGTACAGTCATGTTAGTTGGTATGTGCCCACGGGCATGTGATGGGTGCAGCAGGAAGGACGAGGACATTGTACAGTCATGTTAGTGGGTGTGTGCCTGTGTGGCATGTGATGGGTGCAGCAGGAAGGACGAGGACATTGTACAGTCATGTCTGTGGGTGTGTGCCTGTGTGGCATGTGATGGGTGCAGCAGGAAGGAGGAGGACATTGTACAGTCATGTTAGTAGGTGTGTGCCCATGGGCATGTGATGGGTGCAGCAGGAAGGAGGAGGACATTGTGCAGTCATGTTAGTGGGTGTGTGCCCGTGTGGCATGTGATGGGTGCAGCAGGAACGACGAGGACATTGTACAGTCATGTTAGTTGGTATGTGCCCACGGGCATGTGATGGGTGCAGCAGGAAGGACGAGGACATTGTACAGTCATGTCTGTGGGTGTGTGCCTGTGTGGCATGTGATGGGTGCAGCAGGAAAGACGAGGACATTGTGCAGTCATGTTAGTAGGTTTGTGCCCATGTGGCATGTGATGGGTGCAGCAGGAAGGACGAGGACATTGTACAGTCATGTTAGTTGGTATGTGCCCACGGGCATGTGATGGGTGCAGCAGGAAAGACGAGGACATTGTGCAGTCATGTTAGTAGGTTTGTGCCCATGTGGCATGTGATGGGTGCAGCAGGAAGGACGAGGACATTGTACAGTCATGTTAGTGGGTGTGTGCCTGTGTGGCATGTGATGGGTGCAGCAGGAAAGACGAGGACATTGTGCAGTCATGTTAGTAGGTTTGTGCCCATGTGGCATGTGATGGGTGCAGCAGGAAGGACGAGGACATTGTACAGTCATGTTAGTGGGTGTGTGCCTGTGTGGCATGTGATGGGTGCAGCAGGAAAGACGAGGACATTGTGCAGTCATGTTAGTAGGTTTGTGCCCATGTGGCATGTGATGGGTGCAGCAGGAAGGACGAGGACAGTTTTCCTGTGTCTCCACAGGTCAGTATAATTAAAAGTGTCATATAGCCAGAGGAGGAGGATCTGAAGTCAAATGACATCGGTTTCGTGCAGTGCCACACATAAAATCTCCAGAATATACGACATTTTGTGCAAATCACACTGCCATCTGGTGATCAAACAGATCAACTGTTAGCCTGATGAAGACCACAGATATAGCAGTTGATATTTTATTTCAATAATATGTTCAATATAAACACAAGTTGTTTTTCCTTGATTACGTTTTCTGATGAGCCTGCATTATTGGTGTTTGCTAGCTGAGGCCACAGAGCACGTGGTTCTCTCCTTCAACCTGCTAGTGATGAGTCTGATGTTGGCCAGACACCAAGTCACCAGTCACAGTAAGTGAACCGAATGTTTTTGAGAATAATTACATAACGATAATGAATAAATCTAATATTTTTCATAGTTGGGTGAGTCAGGCTTCAAAACAACCATGTCTATTACAGTGTAAAAAGCTTTGTCATAAAGTAAAAGAAACCATTTCTTTGTTATAATATGAACCAAATCATTACATTTATCCTGTTGTCGTGAAGTATGAACGCCAGATATTTACTAAACATAAGCATATTGCCTTTAACAACAAACATGGTTATTTTGTATAAAAATGCTGTACAGGTGGGTTTTTTCATAAATGGTGAACCATAGTTTTATTGCATGGCTTATGAAATTGATAGCTGGTATTGTAGAAATGTAGGTATTCAGTTAATAACTTTAAGAAACCGTTTATTTCAGGCATAGGACCGGCAGATTGTAATGGAATCTTCACCACTGGTGTTCAACTCCTCAGTCGCGCCCACACACGGAAATCACTCTCTGGGAAAAAGGCATGGTTAATGGGAATTT
Source organism: Lamellibrachia columna (assembly GCA_963662155.1). Classification (NCBI taxonomy): domain Eukaryota; kingdom Metazoa; phylum Annelida; class Polychaeta; order Sabellida; family Siboglinidae; genus Lamellibrachia; species Lamellibrachia columna. The sequence goes on from OY759274.1 coordinate 12,212,138, forward strand.
CTGAGGGGTATGAACCCTATTGGGATGACCTGTCTGAACTGTGGTTCATTGGCATGCAGAGTAAGTGTCATGGATTACCCACAATGGTTATTAACATTATGGCCATTTACTGCATGCGCGCACACACACACACACACACACACACACACACACACACACACACACACACACACACACACACCACCACCACCACCACCACCATGACTGTTGCATGTAATCAAATTCTGAGATAAAATTATGTTTCATAAGTCTCAGAAAATCCATACCATATTTAAGCCACTGTGCTATTACTGCCTTATTGGATACTGGTGCAACTTTTCTCTGATCTGAAATTAATTTCAGAGCATAGTAGCAGCTAGGTACAGCAGAGTTTATGAAAAACGTAATTTCTGATTTATGCTTCTAAGCCAACCGCATTGTGTAATTTGTTGAGAGATAATCCAATAAATAAAATTTTCTTAAAAAAACTATCTTACTTAATACTTCAATGTTCAATAATTATCAGTCGCTGAATATTGGGACATTCAGCTCTTCTGTTGCTCATCAGAGGGTGGGTCCTGCAGGTGGAGAACAGAAGAAATTAATGTTCCAGTGTATAGTTTCCTTAAGAAAGTGAATGATAACCATGATGATGTCGAAATAAGTGAGATAAATAGTTGTGTTCTAAGAAAATGTTATTCATCACATTTTGTAGCGCTGGTTATTGTTTGTCTCTGTCTACAGCATTGAGTGCCTGTGTCAGCCTCTTTCCATCACTGGCCACCATAGTTCTGCAGGCAGGATGGCTGCCTTCTCTTCTCAAACTCCTGCTGGATGTCAAAGGTTCTTATCAGATAAATCCAGAAAGAAGCTTCACTTAATAAATACCATTACATTTGAAGTGCACAGTGACTCTCCTCGAAAATATCCATCAAGGCTGCAGTTTAGGGTGCAATCAGATAAAGTGGTTCATTTTAATATGTAGTCGCTGGTTTTTACAGAACTATAATCTGCAAGGGAGATGTGAATAGTTAATTGTATTGACAAACATGAATGAGATTTGCTTCATGTGCGATGCAACATTAGTGGTAACAAGGTAACAAAAGCAATTATACATTTATATCAAATACACAAATATGAAGAAACTGTTGCAAGTTTGGGTTCTTAAACAGATTAGTCATGATATTAAGCAATATTTTGGTTTGAATAAACTATTATTATGCAATGCAAATAACCAAATAAAATCCAAGACACTCAAGACGTGGAGATGATAAGACAGAATGTTGTAAATACTGTACTTAAAGCCACAACTCTATTTGAAGTTGCACCCCCAACTTTCAGATAAATCCAAAGTTAGTTGTAGGGCCAAAAACTTTATTTAGAGCTGCATTCCCACTTTCAGATAACCTCATTTTAAGCAGCTTTCAAACAGATGCATAAATAGAGACTAACAGTTGTTCTTGACCATTAACTGACATTAAGAAATTACCTAGAATGGCTAAAGACTAATTGGTCTATTTAATGGTGGCCCTATGACCAAAATACATTGGCTTCATTATTATTATCTTGCCAGGGAATGTTTCTCCAATACTACTACCAATAGTGGTTTGAGTGACAGCTGATTACAATGTGACTACCCAAACCAATGGTGGTTGACGCAGTGTGATTCTTATGCTGTGTCTGTCTTCCAGGACGTGGGGTAACGGCAGATGTTGTCACATCTTACCAGGGTTTCCTGTGTTCCCTCTCCTGCTCCAGTGTCCCCTCCAGACAGGTCATCCACGAGAAGGGCGGTCTACAGATGGCCAGGTATGTTTCTGCATTTTTTACAATGCATTTTTCTTCTCGCTTTTCAGCACTCTACAATGTTCTTTTAACTGACTAGTTTGTATGTTGTGGTTACCTAATAATTTGTAATCTGATGGTCTTATGAGGCACATTATCGCCAAACTGATCTTTCTGTGCCGACACTGAGAGTGGTCACTGCCACGGCGCATGCTGTTCATGGGATTATATACTGAATGGTTCTTCCTGTGAGCACTGTGTATGTAGACAGCAAGTACAGCGTAAAAACGAATTTCATGCCAATGTGCAATGTCCTCCACTTGACCGGGGCGCACCATCGTGGGACACTTGCTCCTGGTGTCGGGATGTCACAATCCTCTCATGAGCAAATAGTTATGACAAAACAGGACAGACAAATCCTGATGTGATTGTTTACACTTGCAGACTTTATGAGATGGAAGAACTAGAGAGGATTCTCAACAACTGAAGCCCTGTAAACTGACCAGCAACAGACAATGATCACTTGTGGCAAGAATGGACCCCCATGAGAACCCAAAAAAATAATCATTAGAAGACATTTCTTGTGGTGTTTTTTTATTTATGAAACACTGCTCACATCTCACATGCGCTATCGAGTGTATTTTTGATACATAAATATGTACATTTGTGTGTGTCTTTAATTAAACACTATTTGCTGTACCATGTTTTCCTGCAGACATCATCGCATCCATATCTCGTCATCACCAGTTCATCATATTCTATTAAATCACTAATAGCAATATAGAAACTAGGCATATTCAATGGCATTAATATGAAGCTTTTCATCTCGAATATCTACTTGTACGATGTGGGCTCTGGAAACGTTTTAATAACAAACGATTTTTACGTGTGTATTTCTCTGTAAAGACCCTGCATTGAGATAGTTTTGTAAATGTTTTGTTAACCTGTGATGCAGAGACTTAGACTTATATTAATAAATGCAACAAGGTTAAAAGTTAATGCTTCTAGTGGTGTAACAATTACTCTGATTTCTGCTTGGTGACAACAGTACAACATACTCAATATTAACATATTCAGTGCGAGCCACTTTACATTCGTGGTACTTGCGACAATTCCTTTATTTTATTGATTTAAGGGAAATATTATAATAGCATTCATCTCAAACGGTTGGACTCCAAAAGTAGCCTGACTGTTGGCTATACACATTGATGCAACCGGCATATTTACATTCACTGCTCAACTCCTGATAGGAAGCCTAGGCAGCTTCCATCATCGAGTTCTGATCTACATTTTGTTCCAAGTGTTGTAACAAACATTGGCACTTTTTTGGCACACTAGAAGTGTTCATTGGTTCTCGGTACTTGTTGAAGGTGACTAATAACGTGTTAATTGACTATATAAATCTTTGTATCCCGTAAAACACGCGTCTTTCCTGCGTCTCTCTTCAAATTCGATGATACGTTTCTCATTTTCAATTGCTGAAGAAAAACCAGTAAGCAGAATAGCAACACCTAGGGCTAGGCGTACATTATAAATGGAGACTAACAGGATAAACATAACTGTGCTTAGAGAGTAAATATCACGTAGCACGTGCTTAATCATATTTAAATGGCGTTATCGGACCTAGGCATACTCGAATGCCCCCAGTAGGGAAGTGAAAGGTGAACCCCCCCCCTGCCTTTACCGAAGCAGTCGCTGACATATTAACATTACAGTTACACACAAACGACACACTGGATTATGATAGACTGTTTTGAATTGTTACGTTATCATGCACGTAAGTATGTAATTACGTGATCTTACGCTGACTACTAATGCCGATGTGCCGACCTATCTTAACCCACTACTCACATTGCAACGATGGCAGAGACGGCGATGACGTCACGACTGGTCTCAGGAATCTCTGCTGCCAGAAGCGTTTTAGGTCTTCGTGCAAACTCTGGCGCTGCCACAGCAAACACAGGGACAGCGGGCACAGTGTCTTTCTTGACCGTTCAGATGTCACTGTGTGTAAGTCCCTGGAGTTTGTCTCCCGTTTGCTGTCGCAGCGACGTTTTGTTTTTGCGAGGACGCTGCGACAAGAGGCGCTGCTTAGAGCCTACAGCACCGCGACAAGAGGCGCTGCATAGAGCCTACAGCACCGCCACAAGAGGCGATGCATAGAGCCTACAGCACCGTCACAAGAGGCGCTGCATATAGCCTACAGCATCGCGACAAGAGGCGATGCATAGAGCCTACAGCACCGTCACAAGAGGCGCTGCATAGAGCCTACAGCACCGCGACAAGAGGCGCTGCACAGAGCCTACAGCACCGCGACAAGAGGCGCTGCATAGAACCTACAGCACCGTCACAAGAGGCGCTGCACAGAGCCTACAGCACCGCGACAAGAGGCGCTGCACAGAGCCTACAGCACCGCGACAAGAGGCGCTGCATAGAACCTACAGCACCGTCACAAGAGGCGCTGCACAGAGCCTACAGCACCGCGACAAGAGGCGCTGCATAGAGCCTACAGCACCGCGACAAGAGGCGCTGCATAGAGCCTACAGCACCGCGACAAGAGGCGCTGCATAGAGCCTACAGCACCGCGACAAGAATAAGTCTCACGAAACACTAGCGCAAAAGCCCTTTTGTCCTGGTAACCGCAACATGGCTGAACACTTTACATTCATTTACTTAGTACTTGGGTACGTGGGACTGCCAGGGAATTCTAGTTTTCACGAGCGGATAAGTACTACGCTTACGGGAATCATGACCTTACTTGGACTCTCGATAAGCCAATGGCTTCCTTGTCCACTTGCCATCTGGGCCTTTGGCTTGGATGGCAAATCTTGTTAAATCTAAATCTACTTTCGGTGAGACGCAGCTTCCTTCTCGTCGTGTTCCATGTAAGCTGGTCAACGCGCCACGACAGTCATCGGTACAGTACTCGCGCACGACAGAAACCGTTCAACTTTAGCTGCCATTTGGCGAATGGTATTTCGTAATCGATGTCATGTGTAGATATACCTCGATTATAGGACTGCGCGTATGGTTCCTCTCTTTACCTGCGTAACTTACAGGAAACATTTGGCGTTCTTTAGAATATTGATTCCAGACACTAGCGTTTCAACAAAGGCAATTGATTTTTCCGACACGTTGTGGACAATTTAAGGCGTGTATTACGGATTAGACAAATTAGTTGACCAGAGTCGAGGCTGCATCACTTTCATATTAGGCTGATGTGCAACGCGTTCAAATGGCGCTGAGTACAGTAACGATTGCCTTACGACGTTTAACAAAAATAGCCCCGTCTATGGCAAACATAGGGGTATATCCCGGATGGTTTTAGTATAGCCACAATTCAACCTCTGGTAAAAAAAATAAGAGGAAATCAGCAAATGACTCTGATAACTATCGCGCAATTGCTCTTAGTAGCCCCCTGGCGAAAATATTTGATTGGGTTATAATGGTAAAAGGTGCGGATGCTTTTAAAGCAAGTGATTTTCAGTTTGGTTTAAATCTCAGAGTTCTACAGCCAAATGTACATTTGCATTAATGGAGACTGTGAACTATTTCCAGCAGAATAAATATGATGTTTATGTGTTATTACTAGATGCTACTAAAGCATTTGATAAAGTAAATTATGTTAAACTTTTTTTTATTTACTGACGGATCTAGGAATGAATCCCCTTCTTATCATGTGTGGATTCGGTTGTAAGTACTATGGTTCTGTGCCGATGATATATCTCTAGTAGCTCCATCAATATATGCACTGAACAAAATGTGTTATATATGTATAGAATTTGCATATGAATATGATTTACAATTTAAGCCGTCAAAATGTCAACTTATTAAATATGGAAGTAGTACCGACTGCCCGTTTTGCTTTGATGGCACACAAGTGAAACAGAGTAAAACAGGGTTGCATGTAGGCCACATTATTGGTCCTAGCACTCACCATGGTTAAAGATATGTGTCATGATTTTATATGGCGTGTAAATGCATTATCTGCTAATTCTGGGTTTTATAATATAAGCACAAAACCTCAATTATTTATGTCGTACTGTACATCTTTCTATGGTGTATGTCTGTGGAACTTACAAGACAATGTGTTGAGGAATTTTATACTACGTGGCGCAAAGTATCAGAAAACTGTGTAATCTACCAGTTTGCACTCACTGTAATATGGTGCCACTTTTAACAGATTGTTTACCAATTCAAATTCAGATTATGATTCGACTGGTGTGATTTATGCAGACCTGCTTAAAATGCAACAGCACCAGTTTGAAAATGCTCTAGATCTAGCCCTTCAAGGTAGTGGCTTATATAATGTCTAACAGCTTCAATTACATCTTGTCCAAACTCAAACTTGATACCATGACTTTCTGTAGCGTGAAATTAAACAACTTTTATGAAACGGTTCAAGACCACTACCAGGAGGGGCTACATGAAGAACTAATACGCAGTGTCATTTACAAAAGATGTGTTGGAGAGTATACATACTGCGTGCAGCACTTCTTTTTATTCATAGACGAGTTGTGCTCAATGCTTGCTGTTTTACGTACACAATAGCTTATATACACTGTTTTAATCGAACTGTACAATTTTTAGTACGAATAAAATATATTATTATAGTTGCATCATTTCCCAAAATGTTCCGTCCGCACCGGCCAAGTTTCCTTCGCCTGCCTCAAGGCGAATGCTGCGTGCTACCGTGTAGAGCTGTGTACACTAGCACTGTATTAACATGTATACGTAGAGGCTTGCGATTAATGGTTCCGTCGTTGTAGCAACGTCACATCCGGCATAGTGTATGTGTGCTCAGCGGTTATAGAGATTGTTCGGACATCAACAAATTCGAAATTCCCACTGGGTAGAGATTTTACGAAGGAACTGGCGTGGACGTTTGGTGTAGATGACGTAACACTAGTACAGTTCGTAGTTACGTACACTTGTTCGCAACACAGCGCGTCTTTTTTCTACTATTGTTCCGTGATCTACGTCAAATGTCCATAATTTCCTTCGTACGGTACGAACGCTTAGTGAAACCGGTTGATTTTAGGGACATGAAATTGTCATTGCCCTACCAAAACTTGATTGGGATGTGCAAGGAGTGGCTGCATTTTCTCCCGTGCAGCGCCAGATAACTCGGCTAGTAATCAATTAAGCAGAGTTTGACGTAAATATAATTTAATGCAAACTGATTAGACAAGAAGATAAATCACACAACATCGCAGCATGACAACGACACGCAGTTTATGATATATAATGGTATATATAATACTATATCCGGTTCCTTGTCGGACTATTATGTTGTGGTAAATTAACAATGTTGGTATATCTAGGAAATGTTCGCCCCTATACATAATGGTAGGCTGAATCTAAACGCGGCATAAACTTGTTCTTGTATTCATGCGATAATTGGCAGTATCAACATTACGCAAACATGAATTAATTTTTTTTAATTAAGAGACTGGGGTACTTTAACGTGTTGCCTAAAAATGAGTGACCGATTTCAGTTTCAATTATCGTTTTACGATTTTTTTTTGCAAAACACGACCAGCTTAACGATCGTCGTCGGCATATGAGGGTAGTTATGGGGTGGTTTTGGCTGAATGCCACTTGATGAGCCCGTATTACCTGCAGGTGAGTTAACTCTTTCCTGGGTTTGTTACCCACAGCTACTTGTTATCGTCCCACATATAGGCCATACCCTAGCTATGAGTGAATGTTACAAAAGTCAAATTGCAAGTAAACTAGACAGATTTCTGTCCGTGAAGGTATCCATGAAATGAGGGGTTTACTGAAAAAAGATGAAAGAAAAGCTTGTATTTGACTATATCGACGGGACATAGTTCCCAGATGCAAACGCATCCAATAAGAATGGCAGCCAATGAAATAAGCGGCTCGTCAGCCAATCGTTTAGCTCAGTAGTGGGGCGACCAATAAAATTATCATCTAGTCGGCCAATCGTTTAACTTATAAGTAGGGCGACCAATAAAATGATCATCTAGCCGGCCAATCGTTTAACTTATAAGTAGGGCGACCAATAAAATGATCAGCTCGTCAACCAATCGCATATAATCCATTTGCGTCCATGCTGCATGATACGAACAATCCCTACTACATAAAAGGTCGGGGAGTATGCCAGCATGATATCGCATGTGGACAATCAGGAGGAATATGACGGGGAGGAGGATATTCAGTAATAAAAGCCACGGACAGTCCAAGCCGCTGGGAGCCAAAGACGGTCTTTTGATGCCACCCTGTGGATTATGACACGACGGACTATAACCATGTTAGCCTGCCGGTTTTTGTGGCTGGCGGAGTGACACGGGTCTAATACCAATCGTCGGCCGTCATGTAGTTGTTCTGCATGTAGCGCATCTTATGCACGTCTGGCACACTGAGGGGCTGCACGGGCGGGTAGAGAGGGTCGACGAGGGTCGTGCGGTAAACGCAGCACTGGTTGCGATGCGGCGGGTCGCGGGCGGACGGCTGGTAGAGTGTCGACGTGCCGGCGTGGGTCATCGTCGACCAGCGCGGGTCCTCCCACTGGGGGTGGACGCGGTGGGTGCCGCGGTCGGCTTGGCTGGAGGAACAGAGGAGGCTGGTTAGGAACATGCTGGGTACAGGTGATATGTGCATATAAGTGTCATGTCTTATGGTTTACCCGTATATCTTCGGATCTTCGGATATATCAACAGTATAGTACGGGCGGGTGGGATATGCCTTACAGTTTTGTGAGTTTTGAAAAGATTTCTTTTTTGTATTCCGGAATACGACCCGCGTTTGTCAAATGGCATGCGAGTAACATCAAAACACGTCCGAAGAGCGGCGACGACGATAATCAGACGGCTTCGTTTGCGATCTTACGGATTTCTGTTGCCAATCTTACGTATGTGGTCCACTCGTGATTGTGGCCTTCAGGTCTGTCTATATGCACTGCCCAGAGTAGCGATGATAACGACGACATGATGGTGCGTGCGTGCGTGCGTGCGTGCGTGCGTGCGTGCGTGCGTGCGTGCGTGCGTGTGGATCTTGTTGTTTAATTGTCGATTGTTAATATTTAAAGGATTATCGTCTTCTAATTCTCATAATAATTACACATTTCGTCGTATCACTATGTGCTACAACAATATTACACATACGATAACGGTCTCAACCAATGCAGTAAAGCCTCGGAAAGTATGATACAGCATTTCGTTTATTGTCACCTACTTGTAGACGTTGGCGACAAAGTCCTGGTCATACACAGGCAGTCCCATGGTCGCCAGGCCAGGTATATCGTGGTGTCTGCGGAAATAGCAAAGCAATTATTATCACATAGTGTACAAAAATAATGCAAAATAATGCAAGACATTTTCTAGTGAAGTAATTTACTTGCTAGAAGGCAACAGGGTACACGAGGTTGCTGTTATCAGTGATGCACTCGTCAAATGACGGACTGGTGTTTAAAGACATTAACCGACGGTTACAGGGTTCATGACAAATTCTAGTATACCACAACAGGGTGAGTCATACGATAGCGACCACTTTGTCGCCGAGACCAACCGGATTCCGTCTTCCATCACTGACACAGTCCACATATTACGTGCTCTTCCCGATTTTCATGAACTATTTTTCAGAGTGCAAGACATCCTCGAAATGGTACCTTATCAAAATCACTGCCACTTTGTTCGTCTACCATCAACCCGGAAGTACAGTAATGCAGCGCACCTGGTGGTCGTTGCGAAGCCCGCCATTTCTTCCTGGGCTGAGCGTGCGCGCGCTTGGCTGTGTCCACCTACCGGCTGCTTTGCGTACGACTTGACGCATTGCGGGCCAATGGCGTCTGGAGGGTCCAACGGCAGACGATGGGGACAACAGTAGGAGTCGGTGTACTCGGAGATCTCCGGCACCGGCTCAAGTGGCGCAATCCGTGCCCTGCGTGCAAGTAACACGGACACAGTCACCAATTATCGCTCAGCAAGATGTGCCTTAATAACTGTTCGTGTGGGGTGAAGTGGTCGGTGGTAGCTAGTTCCCTATGTATATTGATTATTAGTGACAGCTGCAATGTATGAGGGGAAAATTGCATCATGCGTGGGTTAGTTAAGGGGTCATCCATAAAGTACGTCACGCTTAGGGGCAACCGTGACGAAGCGTTACATGGGGGTTGGGGGTCTCTGGACCAGTGTTACGTAACGATTTTTTAAATGTTGGCTCGTCTAGCAGTCAATATTCAACAGATAACTCTAATTGTTAAGCCATTTTTTTTATATTTCAAAAGTATTTCAACGACAAACCAGGGGGTCTTTGTCAAAACGAACGTAATTATAGGGGGGGGGGGGGTTGTACATGCCAGCGTTACGAAGCGCTACAAGGGGGTGGGAGGGTCTAAAAATAGCGTGACGTACTATATGGGTGGCCCCCTAGGGTCCAACTTCTTAACAATGTAGGCATGCGTACTCCCCTATTTTAGCCAATTAAGGCACTATGTCTCGAAAGGATAGGTCCTATATGTGTTATAGCCAACAACATGGCTATTATATTTACATATGTATGCCCTATACTAGTGACCTCTCAACACTGTATCCTCAGCCGACCTTAGTTGTTAACATAAACCTCATGACATAACTGTATTTCTTCGCATCGCCACCCACACACGCACACTCGGACGCACCCACCACCCACCCACGCACGCACGCACGCACGCACGCACGCACGCACGCACGCACGCACGCACGCACGCACGCACGCACGCACGCACGCACGCACGCACGCACGCGTAAACACAATAACAACGTCGACGTTTTTACCCTATCAGCTGTCAATCAATAAACGTCACTGTGTCTGTCCGCGATCCTCCTTGGCTTAGGCTTAGGACCTTACAGCTAGCCATACATAAATTGTGTCATGGCTCATTAGTAGGCATTATACATGCATTAACCGTCACACAAACATACATTTCTGCAACCCGTAGCTCCATTTACTTACTGCATGTTTGTTACTGAAGTGATTCCTGGCGCGCGATCACTGTAACGCGGGCGCCGTTCGTGTTTTCAACAGCCAAGCCCGTTCGTCAGGCGTCGAAAACACGCCGATCAAACCGTGATATTGCCCCTAGCAACCGTTGATCGGACGACGCGGAAGAAGCGACTGTAGTGGCCTCTAGCGACTGTGTCATCAACTTATTTAAATCGGATCGACAGTGGGCGAATGCGCTAGCCTCCCTGCAGGTAACTTACACCCAGGTAACTTGGGACCTAGCTTGCGGCCGTAGGTCTCCAGGGTGTCTTTGTAGAATATAAACCTGGGTAGACCAAGCTCATCAGGCAGCTGGAGAACGATTCTAGATGATTCCAAACCATGAGCAGGTCAAGTTCACTACTACCGGTGGACAGCAAGGGTAGGCCCAATACTTTAAAAGTGTTACATGTAGCACAGAACAACTGCGATACGATGACGAGCTGAGATCGGAAAGAAGAAACTCCAGAAGCAGAAGGTAGTTGGGAGCAGACTGCGATGGTCAGGACACGTTGAGAGAATGAATAAGAAGAGTGACAAGGAGAGCATGGGAACAGAAGAGAGTTGTAAAAGAAAAGCGGGAGGCCAGCATTAAGATGCAGGTGCAGTGTGAAGAGAGACCTGAAAAGGCAGGTGCGTACAGCAGAGTGTGAGAAAATGGCAGGAGAGCGACCGGGAGAGGTGGAAACACGTCATCGAGAGGGCAGAAAAGAACACGTGTTGTTGCCTCCACCCGCAAGCGATTTAATGGGCAAATGAAATATGAAGAAAGGGGTATCCGGAAAGTGATTCCCAATGTATGAATCTCGGTTGCGTGCCATTTTTATTTAGCACATTTCAGTCGGAATACAGCTCTAGAAGCAATCTGGAGACGGCGAATCTCCCGAGTATTCTGCTATTACGTAATCACCGCCGAGTTGCGCCCCACGCGAGACGATTGTTGCCACTTGATACGTTCTCGCGTGGCTCACGAAATACATGGAGTACTCTGTCTAAGGCATTCGACGGTTGCTGTTCGAAAGTAGAAGGTAGGCCAGCAGCATATTTGGTACCTGTCCGCATGAGCAAATACGTGGTGGCATAGGCATTACAACCGGGGAGGCCTAGGGTCCCCAATATGTGTTGAGGGGCCTGAGTAGACTTTGGTCCCCCAATATTTGCAGGAATCCAGGCCTGTTTTACAGGGGCAAAATGTCAGAGCCCGAAATACCAGCCGCAATGCTTTTACTAGCAGCCATCAACCCCACAGTATTCAACAGCATCGTGTCGGAAAGCTTGTGAAACATTGTGTATGAGGACTTTTATGGGCGTATGTTTTAATATGGGCATGTTGACTTATTAATATAAAAAATAAACATAGGTTACCAAAAATAGAGTATTTTTTAGTTGCCAGGTGGCGAATATTTCGTAATGCAAGGAATCCATTCAACGTTGTCGAAGATTTTCGTGAAATGCTTGCTATTTAAAAGTGGAAACTAATTCGGATATTGGACTACTGCGTTATTTTAGGGAGCTAGTTGTTTCCGTGATGGTAATTTCCAATTAATTATAAACGGGGATGGGACGACAACACTTTAATGGATTACACCGAAACAATGGCAACGATTCGCGGTCCAGTTCAATGCGCGAGCAAATATTCGGTACATCCGCTGAGAGAAATAATTGAATGCACAGCGCTCATTTCATTCATCAACAAAAGCAGTTATTCTTATGGTTGTAATATGACATGATCTGTCCAACCATGACATAATTTTTCAGTGTACAAGATATTCGTCAATTAGCGATCACGTCGTCAGCTACAATGCCACAACGATAAAATAAAGAGCTCGGCTTGGTTATCGCAGGATAATGGTTAAATCAATTACTGGTCGATATAATTGGCTCTACGCAGCCTAGTACTGCGCCAAGTAAAATAGTGCCTACATTGTATTCGTGTCTGTGTCAAATACCTAATGTAGGCTTCTGCACTCGCCCATAAACAATATAACAAATATCAGTGGGATGCCACTTCGATTCACCCAGGGCCCCGTATTTTGTTGATAGAAATTCACAGTACAGTTATTGACAATGTTCAGTAGTTCGTTCATATACACAGAGATTGTTATTTGTAGCCGCACTGGCAGCCTTTACTACTTACAACAGCCTTAATTACTTAACACAATAACTAAATCGAACAATGAGAGCCTGTCGTCTACCCAAAATTAATTTAGGTATTGCCACCTACCGGAAACATTATGCAATACTTCACTTAGAAAGCACTCGGTGGCGCCACTATCCCGCCTTTCCTCACGATTTCTAATAAAAAATAATTAATAATAATCATCCATCTGGCAAGATACTGACCACAGGTCAAACTAACTGTCTGGCGCATAGTCACACAAACGCACAAATCACCCAAACTTATTTCACAATGGCTGACTAACTCAGTCCTTTAATTCAAAATGCAATGTTTCCTGTCTGACTACAAACGGCATCATAAAATATGTAAAATTGACTGTCTGGTATGCCCTTTCCGAGAGTGTCTAAAGACCATCTACTTCGGACGGTTGCCTCTGGGTCAGGACAATTGGGTTGCCTTGTGTGTGGAACTGTTAGGAAGACGGCCAGCCCAAGGATCACCCAGCAAATCTGGGACAATTGGGTTGTCTTGTGTGTTGAACTGTTAGGAAGACGGCCAGCCCTAGGATCACCCAGCAAATCTGGGACAATTGGGTTGCCTAGTGTGTGGAACTGTTAGGAAGACAGCCAGCCCAAGGATCACCCAGCAAATCTGAACCCCATACTAGTCATCCCAAGCATTCTTCCTGAATCTCACATTGCTACATGTCACATGATTTCCATTCACAACATTCAACAGAGTGCACGTTGGGCCTTATTACCCCCTCCCCCCGGGTCATCACCACGAACTACACCCCTTTATAGCAACTCTACGCCATGCTACACAGCTCAAAGGCCACTGAATTAGTTTCTATGTAAAAAACAATTCCAGTGATCGAAGTTCATTCTAAAGTCACTGCTTAGTTCTTAATTCATTCACTGTGATAAAATCTTTAATGTGGACATTGCTGGCCCACAAACAGCAGCAGCGGCCGTCGTGTAAAATTAATCCTTCGAGTGCCACCAGGTGGCCTACAGATCTGCTGCTCGGTACACGGCTGCTGAATCATGCTCCCCGTAACCTTTTGCCTTGGCCTTCTTAAACAGCTGCAAAACAAAGATCACAGATTAGAAGAGATAAAACATTAAAACCATGTTATTTAGGGAACTAACTTACAAAATTCCCCACCTTTTCCCTGACTAAAATGTAATTTTCCCTGACCAAAATGACAATAAATAAGTCTGTTTTACAGTTACCTACAACCAATCAGTACAGTACAATCCACCCTGTTTATCTCAAAGAATGCACTTCACAATTGACAAAACATCAACTTTGCCCGACTTTGTCTTGGAAGGTAAAATTCCTCGATTTTCCACTAAAATAACTTAAATTACCTGTGCAAACCATGAAACATAATTACAGGCAACAACTGTACTGAGTGCCTATGCCGGAAAATAGATCCCACTAAATTTCAGTAGGTTCGCTAAGTGTAAAATGTTCCCAACTATTCAAAAAGCAACAAGCAACTACCAGCTGATTACGGATGATCTCAAAACGTCAATGTTTGATATTACACAAAAAACTTTTTCAAGGGGGAAGGGGATGGTAGCTTTTTCAATCAGCTTTGTACATCGATGTACTTTTCTCAAAAACATTGTTTATTTGACGATCACAGTTTATATTACGATGAAGGAGGAACAAATAAATCAAATCCCACTAATATCAACTTTGCTTTCAGCATGCCTTGTGAACACAACATTTGAGTCAAAACATTAAAATTAAACAGACAACAGAGAAATTATATAAAAACATTGTGATTAATTAAAACACACTAGGGCAGCCTAAGGTGCTAGAATATATGTAGTTCACACTAGAGATAACATGACTTTAAGATAAAAGTAAAAACCAATCAGACTTTTTGCACCTTTAAAACCTCCCAGGCAGACATGCTGTTTTGTATGTATTTATATTTATTATTTATATGGACTTTTTTCAGATTGACATAATAATTTCTACCAGTAGGCAGACTTCCAGAAAAACCTAGCCGACTCCATTTGATGTAGGTATATTTCATAGCCTGATAAATCTGACACTCAATCTGCAAGGGAAGTAAACAGACAGCTAGGCAGGCTTACGATGAAACCTAGTAGATTTAGTTTATGTAGAAATGATTTGATTTATACAGAATTTCCAAATTAAAAATACAGATTTCAACCAAAAGAAAACGACATGTCTGCCATGAAGGGACTTAGGTAACAAAGGCAACTAGTTCCACGTACCTCGTTGACGGCGGACGCCACATGCAGAGGCTGTTCGACAGTGTCGGACATGTTCACTGCAAGGCGAAGGTCCTTCTGGCACAGATGCAGCCGACAGTGGGGGTTACTGAACTGGGCCTGCATCATTGCTAAAAACAGACAGTGGGGGTTACTGAATTGGACCTGCATCATTGTTACAAACAGGCAGTGGGGGGTTACTGAGTTGGACCTGTATCATTGCTACAAACAGACAGTGTGGGTTACTGAACTGAGCCTGCTTCATTGTTACAGACAGTGGGGGGTTACTGAGTTGGACCTGTATCATTGCTACAAACAAAAACAGTGGGGGTTACCAAACGAGCCTGCTTCATTGTTACAAACAGACAGTGGTGGTTAACGAACTGAGCCTGCATCATTGTTACAAACAGACAGTGGGGTTACTGAACTGGGCCTGCATCATCACTGCAAACAGACAGGGGGGTTAATGAACTGGGCTTGCGTCATTGCTGCAAACAGACAGTGGGGGCTACTGAACTGGACCTGCATCATTGTTACAAACACAGTGGGGGTTACTGAACTGGGCCTGCATCATTACTGCAAACAGACAGTGTGGGGACCATTGCTGCAAACAGACAATGGGGGTTACTGAACTGGGCTGACAACTCAGTTGTGTTCATATCCCTCAATAGGACTCTCAAGCTAAATGGGGGAACATGTCAGGACTTGGCCAAATTGTTCCATATATCGGATGTTCCTTATACCCATGGGTACGAGGGAGAGGGACCATAGGTACATTGGAGGGGGACCATGGGTACGAGGGAGGGGGACCATGGGTACGTTGGAGGGGGACCGACAGTGCAGGGCAGAACGGGGATGTCAAAGTTGTTCCTATTAAAAGGAGTTTCCTTACATCAGGAGTCCATATAGCTAAAAAACATTATAATATCTCAATCTGTGAGACGACACCTAAGGTGCAGCAGGTAGCGCACACTGACCGTGGATTAGCATGAGGAAACAGCTGAAAATCTGGTCAATCTATAATACAGTTCACATGTCCAGTTTGTGTCAGGGTTGTTTGATTTAAATCATTTAAAAAAATCATTGATTTATGATTTTTTTATTTTTGACTTCTGATTTTTTTAATCGCTGATTTATATGAATTTAACACAAATAATTGTTTAAAAGCATCGAGATCAACAAAGTTTTGTGTGTTTTTTAATACAAAAGCACAAAGTGTGCACACTTGTGTAGCTGTATTGACACCAGATAACCTGATAGTAAAATATTTTATGACATTGTGTATACCAGATAAAAAAAAATCTGATTCATGATTTTTTCAACCCTGACACTCTCCAAAAAAAACTGTAATTATTGTCACATTCTTTATCACTATCCAGGTTTCAGTACATTTATTAACTTCTCAAGTTTTAAATACCTAATTTTTGCTTCACTTATTGCATGAGGCCTTTGTTGCAACTTGCTTGTTGAGTACTGTAAGCCAACTACCTGAGTAGCTAAATAATCTCTTGCATACCTTCAGCTATTCCCATCAGTAGGACAAGGTCGCCCACTAAGTGCAATGGGGCAAACCGCCAGCAAATGTACTCTGTTATCTAACCTGACATGTTTCCTCCACCTCTTACAAGTACCAGTGCTCCAGAAATACTCGTTCGGGGTCTATCTGTTAATATATACACCTGTCACAGGAGTGACGCACATTCAGCGAGAGCTTTTGTTTTACTGCCTGTGAGAACTGGCTCCTGGCCAATGTCAGTGTTACACCGACAGATAACAGGTCTTCCAGCCCACAGTGTCATTCCGTTTTCATCTTATTTTTGCCTGAAGGATTGGCAAAACTCCCACCCATGACTGACAGTGCTGTACCTGAATTATGTTTTTGACCTTCAAATGCCAGATGAAACAGTTCATGTTATTTAGTGAATGCACACATTTAAAATGTGTACATTCTGACAAAAAACATTACTTTTCATAACAGCAAAATTATGCTGCAGATGACCAATCTTTCTGGAAAGGCCAGCATCTATATAATATTGTCTGATACCTGCAAGTATTTCTTTCAGTTTACTTTGGTAAAAATATTTGGACACTGGGTGTACCCCCAGATCCATCGATGCTCTTGGCAACAAAACAACATCTGCCTTTTTTACATGCAATCTCTCTCTCTCTGTTACCACAGGTGGATGATGTCATCACCATAGGCAACCAGAGACTGGCCGGAGCAGGGACTGTGGACAGGTAAGTAATAACCCCTTTTTCTCACCCTCACTGCTACTACAGGGGCGCAGTAGCAGAGCAGTTGGAGCACCGGACAGTCAATCGAGAGAACCATGGTTTGAAGCTTGTGCAAATTCGTTCACCCCACTTTGCCTGTGTCTTTTGGAAGACGCTAAAAGCTGTTGGTCCCTTCTACCTGGTGTCTGTGGTAAGATCACACACAGGGGGTGAATGTGTAACTTGTCATGGACACACAAACTGCTCCAAGTGTGTGTAGGATGGGCGCTGCAATAGCTGCTGTGAAAACTAGCTCTGTTAATGCTATAGCAGACGTCGTCATTGCTACTCACCGTTGCCCTTGGTGCGTATGAGGGGGCAGGACACGGGCGACAGAGTCAGTATCTTGAGTACTTCCTCCTGGTCAAGTCCGATGTGTTCGGCGAGGGCCATGCTCTCAGCCAGGCCAGCCAGCACTGTCCCCATCAACATGCTGATCACCAGCTTCATCTTGGTTGCGCTCCCCACCTCGCCTGGATAAACACAGGCAGTGCACATGAGAACAAGCTAACAGTTCTACAAAGAACTGACCAATCCTAAGCTGGCAAAAACCTGGTTGTAAGTTAGAAAAAAAAATTTCTTTCAACAAATAATTAATTTTGAAATTTTTCTCTGCACCTCGCCTGAACAAATACACGGGCAACGTAGATGAGAACAAAATTCTGGGTTATTAGTCCTACAGAAAAAAAATCTATAAATCCCAAAAACGTCACTGTCACAAAACAGCCCCGGCCACTGGAATCACAGCATGTTAACCTCCCCATAGAAAATTGCTGGTCAGACAAGGGGCACGTCCAACACGGCGGAAAAACAAAAATATGTCTCCCATAAAAAGACTCCCATGAACTAATAACAGAGAAGTATGTTTTGTAATGAAACATCAACTCCCCAAGGACATACCAACTCCCTAATGAAACTTCAACTCCCCAATGAAATACCAACTCCCCAATGAAATAGCAACTCTCCAATGAAACATCAACTCCCCAATGAAATACTAACTCCCCTATCACGTTTGCATATTAATGCGTTTTCTCTCAATAATTAATTGCCACTTTTTGACGATGTGTGAACTTTTGAAGACGCATAGAATAACATAACCTGGTTAACACTAGGAACTGTCAGACTTGGTTAACAGTTTTTGATGACATATGAACTGGTTTTCTTAAAGTTCAAATATGTTTAGCTGCTCCTTAAGTAGAAGGCACATGAAATAACTCTGGTATCCGCAGATCACAGACTCGACTGTAGATTAAAAATTGCTACATGTACATATTTCATTATACAACTATCGGAAAACCATATTTGATACAAAGAGGACTCATGGTCATCATTGAAAACTGACCAACCAGCACTAATGTCCAGCTGTGTCACCAGACACTGGTATGTACCAGTGAGTCCAGTGACTGCTGGAACGTGATTAGACGTTACAACAGCCCCACTCTTAAGAGCAGCTGGTGATGCACTGCTTATAACTATATACTATTATATAATATATATAAATAGTCGGCTTTCGATAGACAGTTTTCTAAGGGGATATATGATCAGGGTTTTATTAAAACTATGGAAAATGTCTGCAGATATAACAAGATTGCCATCTAAGGCAAAGGCCCAGATGGGAAGTGGACAAGGAAACCATTGCCTTATTGAAGTGTGTGTACAACGTTGGTCCCTCACAAAGCTGACTACTCTGCTTATAGCAAAAAAGATAACAATAAAGATAAAATAAAAATAAATCTTGTCAGGGGAAATCGCTAATCATTAATTTTCCATTATACAATAATGCATATATAATATACAATGTACATATTTAATACTACTGAAATTAACTGGATGTGAACATTTATAGTTTCTATTACAAAATGCTACTTCACTTCACTGGCTCCATTTGATCCACTACACACTGCACTACCAAACCATGAAGCAGTCTTAGTTGCCCATTGATCCTTGTGGTTTTATTGACAACGGAAATGAACCATTGCCAGGCACAAATGATAAATGTCCATGTATGGAAATAGTGTCTGAAAAATTACATGAAAAGGAGCTTCCCATAGTAAATTTGTCTATATTACAACATTTTGCAGATATTGTCCAATAAGACACATTTTATAAGTGCCAAGATTACCCCCACGTGTATAACGGCATCTCGACATATCGGCTTCGCTGACTACAGAAACTCAGTCCAAAACAAAGAATTTGCCCTACTAGGTGGCGCCACCTACCAAGGAAGAATGTCTGTCGCCCCATTGCCTCAAGACACGAGTAGCAGTCATCAAACAGTGTCCTGTCGCCGGCGGCAAGAATCAGTAGCTGACCGGCCATCGCTGGTTGCCGACTGCCGATGACCGGAGCCTCGAGGAAGCGACCACCACGGGTTGTCACAGCCTGTGTGACACACATGTACGCAATCACAAGTTGCAGCCTAACATTGCACTCCACAGATCACATCTACAAACAATACTGTCTTGCTCCATTTGCAAGATTAGTTTCTACTGATAATACCACAATTAACAGGAGTACGAATACCACTGGATGATACATACTTCACTGCAAACAGAACTCGGTGAATCCATTTTTATTTTATGGTTGAAACCATGCTGGACGGAAATTTTATGATTTTCATATATGCCAAAGTTGACCCAGTATTAACCCCACTATATTTGACCCACTGACCTCATGGACGTCTGTGATAGTCTCGACATCGACAGTTGACATGTCGATGTAGGCCTTGCCTGGCCCGATCCCTTGTAGTACACCACAGTTGCCAAATACAAGCTGCCATCAAAGACCCGCAATGTGTCAGTAATCAGGCAAACATATTGACTTATATTCCAGGCATAAACCAATCATTTGATTTAGCAACCTAAATCACATACATGAATCAATCTGAAATATGTAATTAAATACACATATTTAATGTGGGAAACAGGCATTTGCTGCATTGCAGTTTCACTAGATCTGGTAGAGTGTATAAAATATTTAAATTACTATTTTTATGCTACTACAGACGACCAGTAAATACATCTTAAATACATCAAAGGTGACTTTTTTGCAGTAGTGTAATCTATTTTGTTTGTAAGTCAACCGATATGCCCACTTTTGGCAATGTCTGGATATGTGGCCCCTGGATATGTATATGTGCTGAGGCGTTGATAAAAAGGAGAGATAATGCTGGCCATGCACTGTATCTGTGTTTTATGTGGGATTGACCGTGTCATGCAGCGCAGTACATTCATACAAATGGCTGCTAATGTTATATTTAGCTGCAATGGATGTCATGCCAGAAGAAAAAAGAATCCAAATGTTTGCATCGTCAACAGACATGAAGATTGGTGTTCACCCAGTGAAATAACCAGTGAGTGAGTGAGTGAGTGAGCGAGCGAGTGAGAGAGTGGGTGAGAGTGAGTGGGTGAACGAGTGAGTGGGTGAGCGAACAAGTGAGATAGGAGGTACTCACATCTTTTAAAGCTGATGGATCGGACACGCATGAGAATGTCATGTCACATGACGTGATGACTTCTGATGGACTGTTGCCCTTGAGGGCACCGATCTTCACAAACTCCCGACACTGCAATACAAACAATGTCTGTGTTACCTGGCTGCTCCCTCAGAAGGTGTGAGGAAGATTAACTGCCTTACAGGCAGGGTTGAAAAAAATCATTATTAAAAAAAAACCGGATTCTTTAAATTTAAATTTGATTTTTTTATTTATTAGATTTTTTTATTTATTTGATTTTTTTTAAATCTGGTATACACAATGTCATAAAATATTTGACTATCAGGCTATCTGGTGTCAATACAGCTACACGAGTGTGCGCACTTTGTGCTTTTGTATTAAAAAACGCACAAAACTTTGTTGATCTCGATGCTTGTAAACAATTATTTGTGTTAAATTCATATAAATCAGCGATTAAAAAAACCTGAAGTAAAAAAAATCATAAATCAATGATTTTTGGAGCGATTTAAATCATGATTTAAATCAATTATTTAAATCAAATGATTTAAATCAAGCAACCCTGCTTACAGGGAAGCTTTTTAAGCTGCAGCAAAGGGAAGAAATGGAAAGTGGGAAGGGAAGAGTCAGGATAGATGGAG
Organism: Lamellibrachia columna; assembly: GCA_963662155.1. Classification (NCBI taxonomy): domain Eukaryota; kingdom Metazoa; phylum Annelida; class Polychaeta; order Sabellida; family Siboglinidae; genus Lamellibrachia; species Lamellibrachia columna. The sequence continues at coordinate 12,233,630 of OY759274.1, forward strand.
CAGAATTGTGGCTCCCAGTTGGACTTTGTTCTCAACGAAACAAAATATGAAGAAAGGGAACTCTATGCTACAATACCGCTGAAATGAAGGCTTTTGAAACATCATCAATGCAAATACATAATTGATTATGAAGGTATGGCAGTGGGAGAATAATGACAGACAGGTATTTCCCACTTGTACACAGATGAGATGACATCACAGTAGTTCCCTCCTCGCAGGAAACCTCCTGCTTTCTCACAGCCAGAAATGTAAGCCTCTAGATGGTGATTTAATTTGCAAAATAGGTTGGGCTCCCAATTAATAGCATTCTAAACTGTCATAGTACAAATTGTAGGTGAACAGTCGGTCATATTATATGAGGATAACTGCTGGAATAGGTCACAATATAGATGGAATTCATCAACTCTTTCTATCCCAAGTACGACTTTTTGCGTAGTTATCCATTCTATCCTGACTACAACTTTTTGTGTAATTACAGCGTAGGCGCATAGGCCTATCGAATTACTTCAAGTACACATACACATATTCCTATGATGTCACAAAATGTATATATGCTTACAGGCCCAGGACATTTCTGGTTTCATGGATCGGACACGCATGAGAATGTCATGTCACATGTATGTGTACTGGCCTGGACATTTCTGGTTTTTATACGCTGGTCTGTTTAAATATATTTGACAGTGATTTTGAGCGTAGAAAATTACTAAATAAAGTTTTGATTTTCAACGTTACCGCAAAATGGCTGACGTCATTCAAATTGTGCAAGATGGCAACGATGTTGATGCATTCTCACATGATTCACATGTTATTTTAAATAGCAATCAGGCGGCTTTTTTAACCAACCGGTCAGTACAAAATGATGACAACTGGATACAACTTTGATAGTAGAGGAATCAGAAACTGACTGTGAGGGTTTTGAGGGTTTTCGACAATTTCACACATAGAGATTGTGTTATGGATGGCGTTCCAAGAATAGCTATTTTCTAGCTGTGTTTTGTTATCTGAAAAATAAAAGGTTTAAATATACTCTGCTTGAAAGAATTGAGTTTAGTCATTAGATCTGGTAAGGTTCAAAATAGTGGATGTCCAAAATGTTAAACACTGCGCGGTCAAGGCAAATCATGGGCATGACTTCCATACGCTTGCCGGTCACATGACAAAGTTACAAATTTCACCAAGAATGAAATTCGTGAGTTTTCAGCATTTCCATTTTCACTTCATTTAATGTTTGACCAAACATTAAGTAATTTAATAGTTTGCCTGATTATTTCACAAAAACTATATAGAAAAGTTGCACAAACGAGCTAGCACGTTGCAGTGGATAGGTAGGTTTGATATTTCGCAAACTTAATTTGAAATGAGACTAGCAAAAAATCAAATTGAGGAGGAACCTTTAAGAGAGACAAGGAGGAACCTTTAAAGAGAGACGAGGAGGAACCTTTAAGAGAGACGAGGAGGAACCTTTAAGAGAGACGAGGAGGAACCTTTAAAGAGAGACGAGGAGGAACCTTTAAGAGAGACGAGGAGGAACCTTTAAGAGAGACGAGGAGGAACCTTTAAGAGAGACGAGGAGGAACCTTTAAGAGAGACGAGGAGGAACCTTTAAGAGAGACGAGGAGGAACCTTTAAGAGAGACGAGGAGGAACCTTTAAAGAGAGACGAGGAGGAACCTTTAAGAGAGACGAGGAGGAACCTTTAAGAGAGACGAGGAGGAACCTTTAAGAGAGACGAGGAGGAACCTTTAAAGAGAGACGAGGAGGAACCTTTAAGAGAGACGAGGAGGAACCTTTAAGAGAGACGAGGAGGAACCTTTAAGAGAGACGAGGAGGAACCTTTAAGAGAGACGAGGAGGAACCTTTAAGAGAGGTAACGTAAGATTATTGTTTATAATATGGCCAAGGTATTTACATTTCTCAGTGTAAGGTAGTGTATGGTTATTGATAACAACAGGATGAATATTTTTCTTGTCCCTAGGTTTGTTATCAATAACCATACAGACAGATTTTTTGGCACTGTACGTTATATCAAACATATTGCCATACTTGGCACAACAATCGGTGAGTTTTCTCAACCCAGCAACACTAGGTGAAAAAACACAAAGGTCATCGGCATACATCATATGATTCATTATGGTTCCTGCATAAAGACAGCCAATTTGTAATTTATTCAAATTTACACTTAAGTCATCCATGTAAACGTTAAAAAGATGTGGAGAAAGGATTCCACCCTGCTTAACACCGTTTGAAACGGTAAAAAATTCTGAGAAGCTACAACACCATCTGACAGTGAATTTCTGGGTTCTGTACCAGTAATAAAGAATGCGAACAATAAAAGAAGGACATCCCCGGTCAATTAGTTTGGTGAATAGCTTACTATGATTGACTTTGTCAAAGGCCTTAGAGGCATCCAGCATGGTAACATACATAGACGAGCCATTCGCTATGTAGTGTCGAAAGAGTTCTTTTAATAAAAATATGAGCATTTCAGTTGAGTGATGCTTTTTAAATCCAAATTGGTTTACACATGTAGATAAAAAAGTAGAAACCCTGGATAATATCAAGGATTCAAATAATTTACTAGCAATTGTGGCTAGAGCAATGGGTTGGTAGTTGTTGTTATCAGACAGGTCACCCGCCTTATTTTTAATTATGGGGGCTATGATTGTAATCATCATAGCATCCGGTAAAAAACCGTGAATTAACATGCTACTATATAAAAGTGACATGAGAACATGAAGTTTTTCATTCGCATATTTAAAATGTTCGTTACTTACACTATCATAACCCGGGGCTTTGCCTGCAGGCATTGCATGTATTATATCTTGAATTTCCTTAACATTAACAATCATTTGAGCATTAAGCTGTACATTGCTACAGTATTCATTGATCTTCTTGATGTTGACTGGAGAGCCAGGTATAGAGTTAAGTAGGGATGGGTAATGATGAAGCCACATATTCTTTACATTTTCGACACCAGAAGCACCACCAACATTGCTAGGATTTGGCAACCTGGCATTATTCATATGTTTTATGTCCTTCCAGAAGTTTTTGAAGTCATTATTACATAGTTTAGAAGCAAGTCTTTCAGCTTTAAGAATTTCAGCATTTTTTTCACATAGTCTTTTGTTGCGTTTAAAATGAACGCGTCTAATTTTCATTATATCATACAAGGGACCATGACGCGGACTCCCAGCAGAACGCCAGAAGAGAAAGGATTATCTAGCAGCTTGATGGGAGTCTCTGACTAGGTCGTTCCAGCCTATAACAGTATACTTAGAAGACGTATTGTTAGCCTTAGTAGGGATTACCTCGGCAGCGTCTTTGAGTGATTTTATAATATCATTGTAAAGATTGCTTAGCAAAGTGCGATGGGCTTCATCATTACAATTAGGGTTAGTACATCTTAAAACCTCATGAGGTACATCAATAGCAGATAAAAGCAAACCAGTTTGTGTATGATAGTTATGGAGATCCTGGGGGGAGGCAGCATTCCACACAGGATGAGGTGCTTGAATTTGCTCCTGTATGGTGGCTTCAGAGGAAGGTAATAACTTGACATATATAAAAAGCATAGAGGTAAGTGGTCGGAAGAGATATGATTATCGTTGTGGTATTGGCCTAAGCTTTGAGCCACCTGCTCACAAGTTGGCTCGTAGTGTTTCGTAACAAACAACGTCAGCAAGAAACAAAAGATGCTAAATGCATTCACGTCAGGAATAAAAACTTACTTTGTCTGGATGTCCAGCAAAAATGATTACTTATTGCTAAATGCCAGCTACTTGATATGGATCTTATCTTACACAGTGCACCAGTAGTTTTATGGTTCACCATACAACAACAATCTTGTACTGTACAGCCACATGGTCTGACTGATATCTCAGTGGCATGATAATAGTTACTATTATCAAGCTGGAAACATACATCAACTTTGTTTACATCCCTAAAGGATGCCCGCACACGACAAGCGCTGCTTATATTTCCAAGGACAGTAAAAATAAAATGAGTAAGAAATTCTGTATGAACAAAGACTAGCCTAAAATGCAATGTACAGCAGATCCAACTACGAATGTATTAACTTCATATTAAATCATAACATAAAAGAGCAGAACAGCTAAGACAAACACTGAAAATAATATGAAGAAAGCAGTTACAATTTCTAGAATATACATTCAGAAAGTCTGAAAAGAGAGAGAAATCAAAGGACACAAAGGACACAAAGCCATACGCCAGCAAAGGATACATTACATCAATAGTCTCAACAAATGGCTAGAAAGACCAGCCAGTGACATCTATCCGGTAACAAATACAAATGATAGATTGTGTGGTGGGCCATGATCGCCAACATCACCAGACATGGCACTGGAGAAGAATTATAACTATCTGTTTTCTGAGACACATCCCAACGGAGCAGATGATTAGTACCTATGAAATTTTGGCTACACAGTTCATTAATCTGCGTTGTTCTCACATGGTGTAAGCTGATATAAACTGCAATATTCATGTAATTATTTATAAATATCTCCCCATGTGGTCCTGCATCAAACATGCGTACCTCATTCGATTAACCACCATTTTATGTGTCACTAATATGACAACCATTGCTGGTCATGTAGTCATGATGCAAAGTCATGATGTGCTTTTACCGCAAGATACAATACAACCTCGGATCTTTGGATCTTTGGCTATGTTCATCACGTTTTTACGGGAACAGCCGGGAATGCAAAGTGGCTAATCAACGGGTAGTGTCCTACCCCACCTCCCCTCCAGGAAGTGGATCGGGCCAGGAAACACCAGCTTATAGACTAGGCAGTGATTTGCCGCTGAATCAATAGTTGCATGTTGGAAGACTCTGACAGCATCATGGGCAGTCGGCCGGTCTGAGCTGCCCGCTTCGAGCCATAATCAGCTGGACTGATGTATGGCCAAAACGCACCGGTCAGCAACTGGGCTGTGGTAGACATGGCCTCACACTGAGAACACTGTGTCCAGAGTTGACCACACATACACGCACACCGAAATGTCAGGTAAGTAGCACTGCACATGACGCGACACTGACACTGTCATGGCAGCCAACTTTTAGCGTATCGTCCAATGTCAATTCTAGGTTCCCTGTATGATTACAATTTCAAAGGCTGAAAAGTTTGTCCTAGTTTGGGGGATCCACCCCTTCGGTTTGTCCTGTAGAGAAAATAAAAAATAACGTTTACCATTATATGCTGCAAATCTACTACCAAATTATGCAATGGACACTCTAGGAACACAATTGATGCGTAAAAAATAAATATTACATATTGCATTAGGATCATCTATTATGTACTAAGCATGACCACAACTGGCCAGGCTTATTGGTATAAAAATAGCTACATGGCCCAATGGGAATGTAATGGCCTTGGGCCATTATGTGTTGTTTACCACATCAAATTTGTCAATGAGCCCAATGGCTAACCACAATGAGCCCAACTGTGAGCCCAGTGGTTCACGACAGTGAGCCCAGTGGTTCACCCGTGTGAGCCCAACTGTGAGCCCAGTGGTTCACCAGTCAGCCCAACTGTGAGCCCAGTGGTTCACGATAGTGAGGCCAACTGTAAGCCCAGTGGTTCACCACAGTGATTCAAGATTGTGCGCCCAGTGGTTCACCACTGTGAGCTAGACTATGAGCCCAGTAGTTCATGATTGATGCGTAAAAAATAAATGCTGTTCTGGCTACAGTGAGCCAGACTAATAAATGCTGCTCTGGCTACAGTGAGCCAGACTAAACTCACTGGTTAACCATAGTGAGCATGACTGTGAGTCCAATGGTTCATGATAGTGAGCCCAACCATGAGAACCCTGTGGTTCACCAGTGAGTCCGACTGTGAGCCCAGTGGTACACCACAGTGAGTCCCGACTGTAAGACCAGTGGCTTACCAGAATGATCCTGATTGTGAGCCCAGTGGTCCACCACAGAGAGCCCAGTGGCCCACCACAGAGAGCTCAGTGGTCCACCACAGTGAGCCCAGTGGTTCACCATGCAATGAACCTAACTGTGAGCCCAGTGGTTCACTACAGTGAGTCAACCCACTGGTAGGAGAAATAATACTGCAATTGCACAAGTTAAAGAACTTAACAAACACTGACAACCCAACTTAAAGTTGTTTTCCAATGCTGAAAGCCCAGACTGAATTCAAGACGACCAACAGGAACCATGCAGCACATTTCTCAGTTAGATTTTTTCACTTGTTTCACTTCAAATTAATTTTGAGAAAAACCAAACCTCACCTGGTATCTACTTCGACAACGCTAGCTTGTTTGTGCAACTGTATTATAAATGTGGTCTTGGTGAAATCAACAGACAAACTATTAAATTATTTGATTTTTGAACAAACATTAGTTGAATTGAAAATGGAAAACTCACAAACTCCGCACTTGGTGCAATCTTATGTTTCACTGTTTATATTGTCGACTCTACCTGTTCTCGTGAAAGACACGTCTCCAACTTATTCACTGGGTTGAAATACGATCGGCTCCGTACTGACTTTACAAGTTACCAGATCTTATGACTAGAGTCAATTCTTTCAACGATTTAAGCAAGAATACATACTTTTTTTATTGAATCGACTGCAGATATTACTTAGACTATATTCACACACTACATATCTGAATATCAACGAACCAGATTTGTGATGGGCTAAATCAACTGAGGATGGAGTTTTAAATGAACAATGGAAACCAGCTAAGACAGACACAGCAATATTAATCACTGAGCCAAGGCTGAAACAAAATGTCAGGCAAAATACAGGTAAAATAGAACGATGCTGCTGTCCTGAAACAGATGTTGCCATCAAATGTCGCTACAAGCGAAACTGAGCTAATGGCCACATGCCTGCTATTGACAATATGTCACAGTGCATTCACCAGGGCCGCGTTCGACTTAGCCACCAAGTAACTAATCATCACAACAGTCGCGAATCGAAACAGTCAGAATCATGTAACACAGACCAACATTGCCACTGCTGGCAGGTGATAGCAGCTCTGGTCATCATGGTGACAAACATAGGACACTAGTACTGACAATAACAATACTTATTGCCTATATATCATGTGACATTACTGTATCCATCGCTTTTTTCAGCCACATAATTTCCCCTCTCTGTAACACTCCACACACTGCGACAAATGTGGGTACAATTCTGTGAGAAAAATTGAAATGTGCATCACATATCAACTAAATGGCAAGGTCAGACAAACACTATTGAGCATAGTGCTGGAAGTAAGCGATGCAACAGGTGAACATATCAGCAGGTGTACGTATCAACAGGTGTACATATCAACAAGTGTACGTATCCACAGGTGCACATATCGGCAGGTGTACGTATCAACAGCCACGCATATTTTCAGACCTCCAGCATACATAAATTAGGCAACTAATACCTGGCATCACAGGCGGCCACTCAAACCCACGTCAACCAGTAATACCCTCCTAACTCAACCCCACGTCAACCACTGTCATAACCCCTAACTCAACCCCACGTCAACCACTGTCATCCCCTCCTAACTCAACCCTATGTCAACCACTGTCATACCTCCCTAACTCAACTCCATAACCCCACTGTCATACCCTCCTAAATCAACCCCACATCAACCACTGTCATACCTCGCTAACTCAACCCCACATCATATGGAGCTTATGATGCAGTGAATAGCCATACTTACTAATAAATAATCTATTAAATGCCAATTTGCACTTACCTAATTGGTGCATGCACACACAGGCAGTATTCATGCATTAGTGCATGCACGTGTGCACAAGTCAGTTGTGCAAAGAGCATCAAAAAACACATTAATCAGACGGCAAGAGTGCTACAATGGCTTCTCCCCTGACGCACATATTTTTTTTACAGAAACTGCATAATTCATGTGAAGGAGACAGCAACACATGCAGCCAGAACAGCCGTTAGAGGGAACAAGATCCAAAATAATGTCAATGACAGCGCAACAATGCCAGATATCTTTATAGGACTAATCTACAGGTCCATGGAAACCCTAAACACCTCTCATTGGGAATCCTATCACCATGACTGCATTTCTCACTGACACCACATTTCCAACTGTGAAACCATTCCCCAGAACTACACTTCCAAGCTAAATTTCACAAATGCAATATACGAAACTGACAAACTAACTCTGAGAACTATACTTAAAATCGTCAACTAATCTTCAGAAGTACACTTCCCAATCAGAACTGCACATCAGTTTGGAACAGAGGGAGATCAGATTGGGGCAACATCTCCAATGTTGACCTACCATATGTATATGGGGCTGCACCGGCACTGCAGTCCTAGACCCAAGTGATACCAGTACACATCACTGTGGCTGCTCCGGCTAAGTGCATAGCACTGTAGGTCATGAGACAGATGTATATTAACAGAAATCATAAATATAGCTCCCACACTATGCTGGTATTAAGCTGCCAGTAAACAAGACTGCAGCGTCTGGCCAGCTGCGTCTGTGTGAACTGGTGTGGGCGAGTTCGTGGATTCGTTAGTCGCAGCCAATCAGTTGTAAAGTTGAAACTTGACCACCAGTCTCATGGTGTGTGGTGGTCTCAGTGAGTAGCCTTGGTCAGTAAGCCACTTACTGACCCAACTGATCTCATAACCCATGTAGGAACCGTCTCCATGCACTACCCAGTGCTGATGTAGGGCAACTTAAAACTGTGCTAGATGTGTTCGTATCAAATATGATAATTAATCAAATATGATAATTAAACATTGCACATCTGAAGCTTTACAACAAACCATATGTAAACATACCATATATAAACAAATCGTATGTAAACAAACCATACGTAAACAAACCATATGCGAACAAACCATACCCAAACAAACCCAGCTACAGTTTCTTAGTCTATTTTTGCAAATCCAGACCACAATACCTCTAAAAAAGCACATTACATGAGGGCCATCAAGCCATTTATTCGGGAGCTCTGTGGTCATTGCAGATTTTAAATGAAACTAACTGAATGAAACTGATAGCAGTTGCTACCCATGTTGATGTGTGAGAGATGAAGTGGAAGCACCTTGGGGCAGCCACAGGGCAACAGATAGCAGTTGCTACCCATGTTGATGTGTGAGAGATGAAGTAGAAGCACCTTGGGGCAGCCACAGGGCAACAGATAGCAGTTGCTACCCATGTTGATGTGTGAGAGATGAAGTAGAAGCACCTTGGGAGACCCTTGGGGCAGCCACAGGGCAACAGATAGCAGTTGCTACCCATGTTGATGTGAGAGGTAAAGTGGAAGCACCTTGGGAGACCCTTGGGGCAGCCACAGGACAACAGATCCACACAACAAGGTCAGAAGAAAGTGAAGGTGACAAGCAGCTGCTGCTCTGGCTACAGCGGGTGCCATCACCTGAAATCTCATCACACTTGGAAGGCTGCTTCAAGAGAAGTTCAAGCATTGATTGCCACTTAATTAACCAGACTTGTTGCCATTAAATTATTGCCAGATGACATGGAAAACAACTGGAATTAGATTCTTTTTGTCAGGATTGATTTCAAAGATGACAGCCAACCATAATCAACTGGCTGTAACTACTCTTCAAATAATAATAATTTGATTGTAATGAACTGTTACAAAAAACAACTGACATATCTATATCTACTGCTAAAACAATATCAACGGCACTAATTAGCAGCCGTCTTGACTATTGCAATTCACTACTAAACAACATTGCTAAAAGAGACTTGGCTAAACTCCAACGAGTACAAAATTGTCTGGCACGTGTGGTTCTCAGGGCGCCTCGGTTTTCACCGTCACTACCACTACTTAAACAGTTACACTGGCTTCCAGTTTCTTATCGAATTAATTTTAAGCTGTCCACTCTTGCATATCGTGCTCTATCTACACAACAACCATTCTACTTGGCTAGTCTCCTGCATCTTTCAAATATCCCTAGGCAGCTAAGATCATCAGTTTCACATCAACTTATTGTACCTAGGACGAAACTTAACTTGGGTAAACGTGCTTTCTCTGTCGCTGCACCTAGGGTCTGGAATGAACTCCCTATCGCTTTGAAAACATCCGAAACTATTGCTATTTTCCAAAAAAAACTCAAGACATATCTATTCCAAATTGCATTCCCACCATAAATGTTCGGTTGTCCCTCGTTCTGATACTGACTTTTGCGCGTCCTTGTTTACGATTACGCCTACTGATTCTGTTTTGTTGCGCCTCTGAGCTCAGGTTCCTGAGGATATAGGCGCCATAGAAGTCAATTATTATTATTATTATTATTAGTCAAATTTACGCTCATATAACTGTTCTGCAACTTCACTTCAAGTTCACCACACATCTTTTCTGTAATGTCAAGAATCTACTGCAGAGCTGCAAATTGTATGAATCTGTGGAAAAAAAACTAATTTGAACTGAACAAAATTTTAACAGGCAGTTGAAAAAATTTGCATGCCAAGATCCATGAGAAAAATCCAGATTTTATGTTTGTGTTAGTGCCAAATTGCATGTACATAATGGTAGTTTCCACGACTTGACCATATGGTGAACGATTAAGGGTAAAACTTTCTCATATCATCATTCCCTTTCTTCAATGCACACAATTCAAAAAGGGTCTACTTTCCGTGATTTGTGATAGATATTTAATAAATCTTCATGAAGCAAGTTTCAAAGCTACATGATAAAACGTTAATGCAGGTATCATAGATTATGTTGATTCAATCGAAACCTCAAAATAGCGGATATCCAAAATGGTAAACACTTTGCGGATCAAGGCCGATCCAGGGTGTGACTTCCATCCTCTTGCCGATCACATGACAAAGTTACGAAATTTCACCAAGAGTGAAATTTGTGAGTTTCCATTTTCACTTCACTTAATGTTTGACCAAACATTAATTTAATAGTTTGTCTGATGGTTTCACAAAACCTACAAACAAAAGTTGCACAAATAAGCTAGCATGTTGCAGTGGATTCTACGTAGGTTTGATATTTCACAAAATTAATTTAAAATAAGACTAGCAAAAAAATCTAATTGAGGAGGGACAGTCAATTGGGTGCATAGTGACCTGTATAAAATACCCTCCTGGTTGTGTTTACAGGGGAGCCTCAACATGGTCAAGGACAGAGTATAGCCACGGGCATGCTGGCCTTGCTGCTCCTGGTCACTGCAACATTGCTACAGGCCACACATGCAGCGGTCACTCGGTGTCCACGACAATGTGCCTGCAACGCCACACAAGGGATGACTGACTGCGGCAACAGACAGCTGAGTGTTCCACCACGTCGACTGTCCTCGTCGACGCGTCACCTCAACCTCAGTCACAATTTCTTGTTGACCCTTGACGCCATGACACTGGATAACCTCCTCGTGTTACGCTCACTCGATCTCAGCTTCAACAGCCTGGTGAATATTTCCGACAACGCTTTCCGTGGCCAACGTAAACTCCTCAGTCTCTCACTAGCCGGGAATCAGCTAGACAGTCAACAGTTGGCATCGGTTCGATTCCTGATTGCATTAGAAGAATTGGACTTGTCGGGGAATGTCATCAACGACATCGACACAAATGTGTTGCCCAATTTAACGCATCTACGAACTCTGAACCTTAACAGCAATGCCATCAGCTATATCACACTAAAATGCATCACGGTTGCTCTTCCACACCTGGAGACCTTGTTACTGAGCGGGAACCAACTGCAGGGCATGTCGCTAGAGAAGAGCAGTAGTCTGCGATATCTATCCTTGTCTGACAACCTGCTTTCTGCCTGTCCCGATCTCTCTTCTCTACCAAATCTTACATACCTTGACCTTGCTCATAATCACATCACCATCATTGACAGTGCAACCTTTGCCGCACTCACCCAGCTAACATGGTTGTCCGTAGCATCAAACCCAATCACAAACATCGCCACTGGAGCATTCCTGAACTGCTCACAGCTCGAAGAGTTGCATCTGTCATCGCTTGGTAATCTGACGCACATAAACAATGCAACATTCACCGGTCTCAGTTCACTGTTGACGCTCAATGTGAGTCATAATAAGAACCTGCATTACATCCATGCTGCCGCCCTGTCCTGCCTCGATTCGCTGCAAACTCTTGACATCAGCTACAATGCGTTGTCTTCCTTGCACCAGAGCATGTTCGCTGGTCTTGCATCGCTACATATGGCAGCTCTGCACCACAACCCATGGACTTGTAACTGCGACATGAGCTGGCTGCGGAACCACCTGGTTAACAAAACTGGTGCTGCCCCCTCATGGCAACCGCTTCAACTCGACGAAATCATCTGCGCTGGACCGCCCAACCTTGCGCGATACGTCATGGCTGATGTACAGGAATGGAACATCTCATGCCTTGCAGCCATGATCAAGAGCTACGATGAAATGGTTGAGTTTGCGATAGGGTCACAGGCCATCCTGAACTGCAGGGTTGAGGGTGATCCTAGACCTGAGATCATCTGGCTAACACCCCGTGGAAGGAGACTGTTCTACCACCCAGCATTTGTGGATTACGCCATCGCAGACCCAGGCGACGCTGCCTACCTCAAGGACCAACCGTGGCATCACAGCAAGGACTACGATCACGACATCGACAAGCGCACAGATGAGCGTTTACGTGTGCTCAAGAACGGCAGTCTATACATCGACTACGTGTCACGTCATGATACGGGTCACTACTTCTGCTTGGCTCACAACTCCCTTGGCAACGGCACAGCTGCAATAATCGTCCTGCTCGACTACACCATCATCGAACACTTCACGATGATCAGCATGCTTATCGGTATCGCCACCGACATGGCCTTTGTTGTGGGTATTGTCACCTTCATGCTGATGCGCCTCCTGGTGGTGAAATGTCGTGAGAGGCAGCAAAAGCGGCATGGCATTCACAACCTGCTTGACTCGATTCAGGGATATAAGTCGGATAAAATCGCCACGTTGTGTGCATTCAAGTCAGACAAGTTCGTCAAGTTGTCAGCAAAAATCGTGCAGCTGCGCATGTATCGGCAGGATGCGGCTGCAGGTATCTTCCAGCACATCGACAACATGCGCGAGCAGTACGCGGCGAGTGCTGCGCGCATCCGCGACAACTGTGCACAACAGATGGATCGTTTGCATGAGAATTATGGAGCGCAACTCGGCCGGTTCAAGGACTACAAGTCAGCGCACTTGGATAGCATGCGTGACAACTACGCACAGCGTGTGCAACGCATACGTGACTATGGCACGCAGCAACTGGAGCGGCTACGCGAGCAGTACAAGATGCAGCAGTCGCATATGCTCAAGCTTGTCGAGCTTCTCGACATCGGTAACTGTCTGCATGGCATCGAGGCCGAATGCAAGCGAACCGAGTCAATGCTGTTCAACGGCGATGTCATCGACCCTTGTGTGTTCCCTGATGCACACACATTCCCAGCATGCGGCGCCACCAATGAGCTCCATACTTTCCATTCTTCCGCCAGTGTGTGCGACCCAGACAGCTTCGCGACGGCCAGTTTCAACGGTGACAACACATCACTGAGAGATCATTACGTGACAGACCATCTACCACGTACACCCTCGCAGCATCAACACGAAGGTGACAGAGAAGTGCCACCTGGGGACAACACTGACAATCAGCCCTGCCGACCGACAGAGTCCGAGAAAAAACAAAACCCGCGTTCAGACTGCACAATGCTGCCATTGTTGTCGATCCACAAACTGCAGAGTGAGTTGGTGGGATCGCCGACCAAACTCTCTGTGACGTCAGACAACTACAGCACCTCCCAGTATGACAGCGCACTGTCGCAGAACGACTCGCCAGTGCAATCAGACGTTACCTTCACACCACCTATGTCCCCTCGCAGTGACGAGAATGGACGGTTCTAAGCAACAACAGACCGCTGCTCAAAACTGAACTATGTGTATGTGAATAAGAACTATGTAATATGTATGTATGGCTCAGTTGCAATGCAACCTCACTTCGCAAAATCCTCATTAATAACACAGCATCATACTTGATTAACATCCTCATTCTTAAGACTGTCTAACGCAAGCACCTCTCTTAGCAGACCACCTCATTCACGAAACTACTGGACAGAGTATCTCATTTAGCAGACCACCTTATTCATAAAACTACCTCACTGATTCAACTGACCTCATGCAATGGACCACCTCATTCATAAAACCACAACATATCCAGCTTATGTCATTCATAAAACCACTTCCCAGTGGGCCACCCAACCACCTCTTCTCGTTCTTCAAATCACCTCAATCATCCGACCACTTTCCTTTACTTCACTTACAAAAAATCTCACTGGGTCCACCTCAATCATAAAATCATGTCATCTGACCAGCGACCACTTCATTCAACCTAACTCATCTCTGCATTCCTCAATGACCATCTTCCCAGTGAGCCTTTGGCTGACTGTCCTAAGTCCTAGACAACCTCCATCTCAACTCCAAGTCACGTAGCCCCGAGGGATCATCATCTCCCCACATGCCACACAATCTGATCAATATCCAGCCACACCACAAATGCCCACTGGTCAAGAGTCTCAACATGTGTCCACTGATGGTCAAGTCATCATTAAAATGTCAACCAGTGCAATGTCATCATGTGTGTGTGTGTGTGTGTGTGCGTGCGTGCGTGCGTGCGTGCGTGCGTACGTGCATGTGTGCGAATGGAGACTTATGCTTAAAGATTACAAGGTGTCCGCACGTACAAGTTAGCTGTTTCCCTCAGAATGCAATTTGGGAGAGCCCGTGCCCGTGTATATTTCCATGAATCTCATGCATTCTCTTATCCATGAATTACATACAACCTTTAACCACCCATTGCTGTAGACAGTTAATACAGGACTATCACCAACACTGTTGTTTTTAGACATGCCACTTTATGTGGTTGGAATTCACAATTTTGACTTGAAATTCTGTATAAAATCGTACAAATCCGTAAACTCATTCATATTCCGGTCAAGTGTCGCCATCTATCAAGCAACGAAATATACCCACATAAAAAAATTTTCTTGTTGGAAATCTGCCTAGCATCAAAAGTATTTTAATAGTAATATAGCATCTTGTTCTTCGACCTCTGTAAGTTTGTCATTCAATGTTATACTTGCGTGACGAACACAAGAAAATATGTACTTCATCAAAATTTTTCCATTTGAAGCAAATCCGTAATAAAACAGGATGAAGCTGTTTCCTCCTAAAATCCACATTGTATCCATACAGTGTGACAGGCCTGTCTTAGGTATGTATCCGAATGAGGTCAGACACTCAGACAGATGCATATCATTGACAAGATTACGGGTAGCCAAGATATTTCTATAGGAGATATTTCTACATAATTTTGTAACAGTTTTCTGAAAATCCATTAGAGTTGAACATAATTCTTTCCCATAGAGGAAAAATTTAAAACTTTTCTTTATACTGGTAACTGGTAAGTGCATACATAACTTTATACTGGTAACTGGTAAGTGCATACATAACTTTATACTGGTAACTGGTAAGTGCATACATAACTTTATACTGGTAACTGGTAAGTGCATACATAACTTTATACTGGTAACTGGTAAGTGCATACATAACTTTATACTGGTAACTGGTAAGTGCATACATAACTTTATACTGGTAACTGGTAAGTGCATACATAACTTTATACTGGTAACTGGTAAGTGCATACATAACTTTATACTGGTAACTGGTAAGTGCATACATAACTTTATACTGGTAACTGGTAAGTGCATACATAACTTTATACTGGTAACTGGTAAGTGCATACATAACTTTATACTGGTAACTGGTAAGTGCATACATAACTTTATACTGGTAACTGGTAAGTGCATACATAACTTTGCCTCTCCTAAGGGCATAGCAAGCTCATCTGTAGGTCAAACAGTATTCTCCATCTGATATGGATAAGTGGAAGAAGTAGGAGATAAACTATAGCATTGTAGCAGCTCATGCCAATAGTCTGCCACAAAAGACTTGAGTGCTATGTTCTACCAGCAACAATGACCTGTGTGTCCTGCCATCTAACAACCGATATGGCGACAGGATGTTCTCAGTCGCAGCCCCGCAGATGTGGAACAGTCTTCCTCTCCACAGACGGTCTTCCTCTCCACAGACAGTATCATCCTTAGACACTTTTAAAGACACTTTTTTACAAGGCTTACGAGTAGTGAGTAGGACATATATGTCATGTTTAAAAAAAAAAAATTATAATTATTGATTTAGCTAATTAATCTTATATTGACATATCTTTAATATGTGTATGTTTAACTAATTTATTATCATATATAAGTGTACTTTTTATTACTATCATAGCATAAGAGACCATTTGACCGGACCAAGGTTAAAACACAGAGGGTTGTCCTAAATATAATGCAGCAACTGATAATCTGTAACAAGCTCATCAGTTGATGATCACCTCCTACACATCATCATCAATAGTGACAGGAAGACGTGCTTGGTGCGCCATGTGGGTTGTTTCAACAACGCCACCGCAGGTGTTTAATAATCTCTCAAGATAGGACACCATGGGAGAGACGTAATAACCTGTCAAGATTTGAACAAGCCGAGCTGACCTTCTTGCACTTGCTTGTCATGTACATGGGCACCGACTACAGTTGATTTTCCGATTGGTTAACGTTTTGCATGCTTGTAAGCAAATGTGACCATCGAAAATTTTAAAACTTCAGACATCCACTGATACTATCTTACCAATGTGCTGAATACGTTTTGTCAAAATTACGTAATTATGTCGCAACAGCCGTTGGCCAATTGGGCAGTTTTTGCAAAATACTAATATACCTACTGCTGTTTCGAGAATGTCACGACCAAAATCCCTACGTGACTTTAAATCCACTTTACAATACATACATTCCAGATGTACCAAGCCTGTAGACCGAATACAGTCACTTCTTGGAAAATAATATCACTGAAATTGGCAAACTTCCGCACATTGTACGCACTACAGTTCTGGAAGCATAACTGTGGTTTTACTCCACATGGTATGACGCAATTGTGTGGGAGTGCACTGTGTGGGAAGGCCATGTGGGAGGGCCCTGCTGGCTTCAATTTAATCCAGTCTATCGTACCCACTTTAGCTGTTATGCTAAATGCATACGCATCGACTTTACTTGGAACATTCACATCATTAGAATGACAGATCTAACAACACATTACACCGACTGTTGAGCTCTATGTAGAATAAATCACCTTCCATTGCAGATCCATCTTATCCACCGTAAGGACACTGAACAGAAGCTGCTACATTGTACAGATGGTATTTTTAACGGAACACTAGAAAGATACAGACAACAGTGATTGATGCGGCTGCTGCCAATCTTCCAACTGCTGGTCTCTTGTGATCAGTTTGACGTCATCGTTCAGAAGCAATACCGATTTGAGTACTAGAACTTTGTTCAATCGTAAACAAATAGTGTTCCTTGTCTGCATGTTAGTTGAAGCAATCAGTAACACATTCCTACTGCAAATGTTATTTAAAACCGCACAAATTAATTTGTCAATGCATTGTGGCCACGTTTAAAAATAGAACTGACTGATCTATATTTCATAAGGACTGGATATATGTAGATGAACAATTCTTGGACATTCGATGCGCCAATGGCTACTTGTCCATTTGCCATCTGGAGCGTGTTGCTGTGAATGGCAATCTTGTTAAAACTTGCTAAACCTCACTAGTAGCAATATCACACAACACGAGACACTTGATTACAAAGTACACATTAAATAATGCACCAACAAGATGTGTTTCTAGCTAGATCTTTCATAAATTTGCACCAAACATTAGCAGTCAGTTCTCAGAAGCCACCCATAAGTGCTGTGCATACGTATGTATGCAGTGCCACGCTACCGTGATGACCAGTCGACAGCCAATAATGAACAGTTGGAGTGACTACTTAATACCTCTGATTGGCAGGGTGCTATAGAATCAATGAGGTCCTCGGCCTGGGCACGGTCACTTCGTGGTAACACCCATATCCCGGTAATGAGACAGTGCATAATTAATAAGATGTGGACATTCTCCCGGGATAACGCAGCTGCATTATGCACATTGTTGTAGAGGACATGGTAATCTTACAGGCTAACCGCAATTACCTCGTGTGTTAGAGGACACGATAATCCGACAGGCCAACCACGATTACCTCGTGTGTTAGAGGACACGATAATCCGACAGGCCAACCACGATTACCTCGTGTGTTAGAGAACATGATAATTCGACAGGCAAACCACTATTACTGTGTGTGTGTGTTAGAGAACACCATAATCCAACATGCTAACCACGACTACCTCTAATACTGCTGCAGTGAACTGAGAGAGATGTCAAGGACGATGTTTTCAAAAATCTACAGCATGTCTCATTTCATCCATGTTACAGCGGGTTCTAAGACTTCCAAACCAAGATGGCTAGCAGGTTCAATGATAGAGCACCAACACACACAAGGATCGTGTGTTTCAAACAAACAAAAACACTAAACACGGGAATATTCAGGAAGGAAGCAAAACAGTATCAAGATGTATCTATTGCAGAGTTACATTTGATTATAATAATCACACTAGATGGTAATTGATTACACTACAACTTATAATTGCAGTAAAAAATTATGCTGATCATAAGTGGGAGGGTTTACATGATACAAAAGGTAATGTAATTATAATCAAATCATATATTAGAAATTGTACTAAAAATCATGTTCATATTTTTTTGGAAAATATAATCCAGTTCTGGTAACTGAAAGCACCTGGCTTGCAAACCAACTGATAGACATATATGCACACGAAGGCATGCGTGCACCGACGCACATGCATACATAACTGCGTGCGTGTGATTGGATGCCCCTACGCACGTCCCATTACAGACAACATATTTCTGTCTCCACCAAATACTACTAAGTCTACTAAGGGAACAGCAGACCAGTTATTAGTTTACTGTCAGTTGCTCATGCAAGCTAGGTCATGTAAGCACGCATGCAAGTCCAGAGGCCTGCTTTTGTTTTTGTTGACATCCCCCCGAAATTCAAACTGATATTACATTACAGAAACATGAAAACAATTAAATAATTTACCCGGCTACTTTATTAATCAACATGTCATATTGCTGCTATCCCCACCAGCTGAGATTTTCCGCGTAGCACAATTACTTTACATCACATAAACTAGCCAAGCATCAGTAATGATCTCCTTGTAAAAGGTTGAGCCTCTGGCATTTCACGCTGCCGACAATGGCTTTAATAAGTGAGAACTTGTTAGGTCGCATTAGACAATGTACCGCCCGGCGTAGACGGATGCGATGGATTAGCATATGCACCAGTGGACAACGCAATCAATCATCTGGTTGTGATGCTGGTGTATAAAGGGCAGCGACATGTTGAGGGACAACTGGGCTTTAAACACATGAACTGTCAGTATGTCTGTCATAAACGGAGTACACGTGACCAACATACAGTGACTTCAACGATAGTGACCACATGTGGTCGGCTACGACCACATGTGGTCACTATCGTTTCCTGTCCCATACACACATTGACACATCAGTGATTGTCATTTTACTATAGAAAATATTATATAATCATGTCAACTTAGATTCTGTACTAATTAGTGTTTTGTTTTGGAACAACAAAACATGTCCTGATTCCTGACTTACCTGCACACATATATGGAGGCCACCTCATAAAATCTACTTGGCTAGTCTCCCGCACCTTTCAAATATCCCTAGGCAGCTCAGATCATCGATTTCAAAACAATTTATTGTTCCTAAAACTAAACTTGGGCAAATGTGCTTCCTCTGTTGCTGCAACTAGGGTCTGGAATGAACTAGGGTCTGGAATGAACTAGGGTCTGGAATGAACTCCCCATCACTTTGAAAACATCTGAAGCTACAGCTACCTTCCGAAAAAACTCAATACATTAAAAATGTCCACTATAAATCTTCGGTGGTCCCTCGTTCTGATAATGACTTTTGTGCATCCCTGTTCGTGATTATGTTTAATGATTCTGTTTTGTTGCATCTCTGAGCTCAGGTTCCAGAGGATAAAGGCACCATAGAAGTTAATTATTATTATTAAAATTCAAACACACACACACACACACACACACACACACACACACACACACACACACACACACACACACACACACACACACACACACACACACACACACACACACACACACACACACACACACACACACACACACACACACACACACACACACACACACACACACACACACACACACACACACACACACACACACACACACACACACACACACACACACACACACACACACACACACACACACACACACACACACACACACACACACACACACACACACACACACACACACACACACACACACACACACACACACACACACACACACACACACACACACACACACACACACACACACACACACACACACACACATACACGTTTATGGTGCCAACCGAGGACACCGGAGTAGATCCCGCCAACCGGGGACTTTGTTAATAACAGACCGACATAGTTATTGGGTTATCATATGTAAGCATTCATGTTAGTGATATGAAAAACAGTGTATTTTTTTAATAAATCATAATTTTTAATCACCGGACTCTGTACATTCAGAACGAGGACGCACACCATACACACAGTCTGTGTTGGTTACTATCCATATGCGGACTTGTGTATATATATATATATAGATTGATGCACGGCACACTGTGCACTAAATATATGTTATGCAGGAATTAGTTGTATGAGACAGTGTATTTATAATTGCGTCAATTGTTTGAATATTCAGTCCAGTAGCTTTATCGGGGAAATGGTGAAGACGTTGCTTAAATTAGATCGATAACAGGGTTTGAGCCATGCAGGACGCGACTTCGCGATACACTTGCGTTTACTTTTGTCGCGTAACACTGAAGACTGAGCAACACCTGTGTCCCGTGATTTTCTTCAATGCCGTAAACAGTGGAGTGGTTCTGATACTGCCGAGACAAGTTTAGAAATCGTGTATAGCGCCGTTTTTCTTTCGTATGCGAGTATTTATAATGCGACGCCTACTTGATATTGCGTCATCATCTTATGAATAATAAAGTCTGACACGTGACTGACGTTACATTCAGTTGTTGTCGGCATGTAAATATGAACTCGGGGAGAGGGGATACTTAATTTCAATCCCACAATGCACAATTTCAGTGACACTCCCTATACTAAAATGGCGTCAGTCAGATGCAGTTTAGACTCGGAAGTTCGTTGGTAGTGCACAGTATTCTTGAGTCGAAATGACAAACTGGTAAAGTTTTGGCTTTATGTTGTGAACCAGCGGTTCCCAACCTGGAGTACGCGTAGCCCCGGATAAGCGAGAGGTTTTCCGGGGGTACGCAGAGAGTTGGCTGAAACTAAGGTGAAGTAGGGCCTACAATAATTTGGCCACATTTTGTGGACCATGATTAACGGTATGTATTAAAAACAAGATGTGCCAACCAGTTAGTTGTTATGACTACGAAATGTACGCGTAAAGACGTAAAGGCTGTGTAGTTTATCATTTGTGCAAACCAGCAGCAATCAAGAGGTATGGGTATTCCCGATTTATATGAACCCTTTGTATGAACCTGTAATACATATTGCCAGTTGAGAGAAATATATTGTACAGGATCACATTGTGTCAATACAATTGCATGTATAGGCTATCAACATTTGCGTGATTGCTCACGATGAATAATTTCTGTTTTTGCCTTATATTTAAGAGGAAGACATGCTACTCTTTAGTATATAGCGAACTTACATTTATTTTAACATGCAATGACAAACTTACAGTGGTTGTGAAAGAGCAAATTCGTTTGATCCTAGGCAGATTTCGGACAAAACCTAGCGGAGTTTTCTTATGTAGGTATATTTTGTAGCCTGATAAATGTTGACACTCAGTCGGAGTAGGAATGCATGGTATACCATGATATTACATGGTATTGCATGTAATACCGTGGTATACCATGACATTACGTGGTAAACTGTGGTAGACCACGCTTTTTATATGTTGTGTATTGTAATTGCATGGTATACCATGGTTTACCTTTTATAAAACAATATGGTATTTTAACATGGAATAAGATGGTATGTTTTCATAAGGGCGGTAAAGCAATGAAAATGCTGTACGGATTTATACACAAATTTAAGATAAAATGCCGACTTCAACCAAACAAATGTGACAGGTCTGTTTTAATCGCCGGACGAGAGAGTGGAATGTGATATCGAACTGTCGTCGGTCAGGCACGTGAGTATAATAAGCGCTTTGCCGGAACGCGCACGCATATCAGATTACAAATGCATCGGTCAGATGCAACTGAGTTACTCCATGGGGGTTGGTGTAACACTTAGGAGGGCGTTAAGCATGCCATTAAATGCGTAATTTGCTAAGACAATCTTCTTATCGTAAGGATCACAGGAAGTATAAGGAAACATTATTAGCCGCAATTTAAAAAAAAATTGTCAGATGTGTGTTAAAATTGGTTCACTGAATATGGCGCAGTTGAGTTATATATTTGCCTTTTTTAACCGTATTAATGCACACGTTCAGTGTCAATGTCACTGGCAGCATTGTAACATACATTGTCACTGTAGGAGAATATGTTGATAGCAAAATATACCATCGAATGAGAGTAAAACTTCAAGAGATTCGAAATTAAATTAATTGATTATCACATAGGTAATCATATAAACTAAATCGAAAAACTTAAAGTTAAGCACCGCCCAAATTCAAATAATATATCCCTACCCACATGTTACTCAACAGCCTTATTGCACGACCAGGTATCAACCACCCAAACCCTACCCCTTACATTCTTCCCAAATTGCTAAACAAGCAAAAGAACAAACAAGCAAGAATTCGAAAAGCATTGCAATTTGCTTAGGTATATAAAGATTCAGCATGGAGAAGAGGAAATGGGTATTTCACTCGTATGGAAAAAGAAACTATTTCCAATTGTGTTGGTGTCTAATTTGGAGAAACTGGTTGGTATGCTTTCGCGAACATCTAGTAGTGTGTTTGGTGTATTAATATATCTACATATGTATCAAGGTGTGTCCCATCTTATATAATATGCAGAATCTTCTGACTGTTCTTGTTTGGGGGGGTTTTCCCATCCAAAGTCTGTAAGGAGTAACTAACTATTACTAATTAACTGATTATTTTGTATAATTGCATGCATGCAAACATTTGTAAACGTAGTAAGTAGTAGAAAGTAAAGTAGCAGATAATATGTGGCAACGCCGCGCGGGGGAGGGTTCGGGAGGTGGGTTTCCCCTCCAACATGCGGATTTGTTGTGTTCTGTTGCCCTAAGACTCTAAACGTCTTTAAGTCTTTATTTATTTTCCACGTAACCGCAGCCTGGAGTATCATAGCAATGTGGCATGCATCCCAACCTTTTGAACATTGCATCCGGGAGATTTCCAGGATTATGGGAGAGCGCCAGGGGGGGTTCCCGGAAATATTTTTTCAAGCTGCACAATTTGGCTTCTGATGCATTCTGATTCAGGAAATTTATCAAACATAAGTTTCCTCTGAAATTTCACGATTTTTACTTTAGTAAATGCCATTCATAATACAAACCTGAAACAATATAAACAGATGAAAGGGCGGCTTATCTCACATTCATGAGTCTGTTCCAACTGGCGAACTGTTCTGCATAGCGAAGGTATGCGCTCTGCCGTTGTAATTATTATAATAATTATTACTGTTATTAATATAGTGCTGAGCGGGAGCCCTGCTGACATTTCAGGACGATTTACAGTGTTGGACGGGAGGCAGGAGGTAGAGGGTGATTTTCGGTTGACTCCCGGTCAGTAGAGTTGCGATGCTTGATGTGGCATTGCGGCTTCAAAGGGTATTCAAATAGCGTTAGTAAAAGAATGGTGTAGATTGCATTAAAAACATACTAGTTCTCCAAGTGGCCGATAAATGAATGGAACAGTCCCGAACAGATTATCCACTAATTGTGTTAATGCCATCAGTATGAGCATGTTTGAATATAAAATTCACAAACATTTTATAAGGGCAGGCTACACTTAAATTACGGGAATCCGGCGACGTTTATTTCACCCTCCGCGTCGCCGACAGTCCAGGGAGCAATAGAGATATTCTATCAGACAGGCTCGACGAACACTAGTCTGGATGCTCGCACAACCCCACCGGCACAGCACAACATCGAGGATCCTAAAGATACAGGGACAAACAACCCCGAACCCCCGATGGTGCAAACCGAAAACAATGACGCCAGGAACACCAACGGGCATCAACTTTCGTAAGAAAAACATCATGATTTTACAAAACAAGAACGGAAATTTAATTAATTTTTTAACATTCAATATATATATCTATATATATATCTATATATATATCTATATATATATATATAGATCTATATATATATATATATATATTGAATGTATTGAATGCTTGTTTCTGAAGGGAAGGAGGCAAGGGTCTCAGTCTATATAAATATATACATATATTTATATAGAGTGAGACCCTTGCCTCATTCCCTTCAGAAAAAAGCGAAAGGTTGAGACCCTTGCCTCCCTCCGCTGAGAGGGAAGCGGAAGGTTGAGACCCTTGCCTCTTTCCCCTCAGAAAGTGGGAGGTTAAGACCCTTGCCTCCCTCCCCTCAGAGGAGAGTGGTAGGTTGAGACCCTTGCCTCCCTCCCCTCAGAGGAGAGTGTGAGGTAGAGACCCTTGCCTCCCTCCGCCCAGTGGAAAGTGGAAGATTGAGACCCTTGCCTCCTTCCCCTCAGAGGAGAGTTGTAGGTTGAGACCCTTGCCTCCTTCCCCTCAGAGGAGAGTGGTAGGTTAAGACCCTTGCCTCCTTCCCCTCAGAGGAGAGTGGGAAGTTGATACCCTTGCCTCCTTCCCCTCAGAGGAGAGTGGGAGGTTGAGACCCTTGCCTCCTTCCCTTCAGAGGAAAATGGAAGGTTAAGACGCTTGCCCCCTTCCCTTCAGAGGAAAGTAGAAGGTAGATACCCTTGCCTCACTCCCCTCAGAGGAAAGTGGACGGTTGAGAACCTTGCCTCCCTCCCTCAGAGGCTCAGAGGAGAGTGGTAGGTTGAGACCCTTGCCTCCTTTCCCTCAGGGGAAAGTGGGAAGTTGAGACCATTGCCTCCCTCCCCTCAGAGGAGAGTGGGAGGTTGATACCCTTGCCTCCCTCCGCTCAGAGGAAAGTGGAAGATTGAGACCCTTGCCTCCTTCCCCTCAGAGGAGAGTGGAAGGTTGAGATCCTTGCCTGCTTCCCCTCAAATAAGCTTAGTATTCTTGTACATTTAAATACTCCCATCAGCATCAAATCCCTAGAATCTATCAACTAGCCTGGTTAATTTTATTGCACCTTCCAGTGACCAGCCGACGGTATTCAGCCTACATCGCACACCAGGGATGCCATTAGCAGCCAGATAAGATCTGACAACACTTGATTCTCGCCTTAATTGACTGCATTTCACGTAGTTCACAGTTCTTGCTCCGTCGTAAATGTGTCATGGCAGTACCAGAGTCGCTCCTGATAAAACTTACGGACGTGGGTTATAAATTCACACATTTTGTATTAATTCGTCGTGCACTGAATTTCCTTGTTACTTGATTTTTCGAATAAACAATCCCTGACTCCCGATCCAGAAAGATGCAGTGCAGATGCAACTGCATCGGTCAGATCCAAAAGGCACCGGTCATATGCAGCTGTATCGTGACGTGTCGCTTTGTGTATAATTCTTAGATAGAAGATTATGAGACGTGAGTGTCGCGCATTCTTCCTTGTCGTGTAACACTGAAATGGTGATGCTGGTTCGGACCAGAATTTATTTATAAATTCATACATTTTGTATTAATTCGTAGTACATTGAATTTCCTTATATGTTATTGTCTTATCGAATAAACTAATAAGATAAAACTGCAGTTCAGATGCAAATGCATCGGCCAGATCTAAAAGGAATCGGTCAGATACAACTTCTTCGGGACGTGCGTCAAAGCAAATGTTTGAAGACAGATTTTGCCGACTCGAGAGTCACATATACCTACACAGTTCACACAAAAACCAGGCTCTGAACGGCTAACCGTGATCTACATCAAATAGGCTGTAGGATCTCAGCTAGCAGGCATGTATTCTGGCCAATGTCCTCGGTTGACACATTTTACGTTTGCGTATATATGAAAGCACAGTGTAATAAGAAATATTGAATCTGTCAGATCTGAGGCATAAATTTTGCACTGTGCTGCACCGTTGAAGATGTTAATTTGTAACGAAATAATAAATAATGTATTAAACAAATGATACGTACATAATAGAACTTTCAGTACACAATTTATACATACATTAATATTGTTTTATTAATGGCAAACATACATTGATACTGAGAACATGCCAAAAGCTTCGAGTCTAAACAATGCGTACCAGACGCCATCTTAGTATTTGGCATGTGGGATTTTATGTGAAGTACTGCCTCTCTCCGAAATCATATCTGCATACCGACGCCAGCCAAAAATTACGTCGGTGACGTGAGTATATTATTTTGTAGAAGATGTTTGCTGACACTTCATTCATAAGACGAATACGTAATACAAAAAGCGTCGAATAACGGCGCTGTATCCAAGATTCGTAAATGTGTCATGGCTGTATCAGAATCGCTCCTGAGAAAAATTACCGGAAGTGGGTTATAAATTCACACATTTTTTAAAAATTCGTATAGTACACTGACTTTCCTTATATGTTACTTGTCTTGTCGAATAAACTATTCAGATACAACTGTAGTTCAGTTACATCGTACAACTGCAGTTCAGATACAACTGCAGTTCAGATACAACTGCAGTTCAGATGCAACTGCATCGGTCAGATCTACAGGAATCGGTCAGATGCAATTGCATTGTGACGCGCGTCAAAGCTAGTGTTTGAAGAGAGATTTTGCCGACTAGAGAGTCGTATATATACCTACACATTTCACACAAAACCAGGCTCTGAACGGCTAACCGTGGTCTCTACATCAAATAGGTCGTAGGACCTCGGTTAACCGGTGTGTATTCTGGCCAATGTCCTCGGTTGACACGTTTTACGTTTTGCGTATGTATGAAAGCACAGTGTTATAAGAAATATTGAATCTGTCAGATGTGAGGCATATATTTTGCCCTGTGGTGCACTGTTGAAGATGTTAATATGTAATGAATTAATAAATAACGTATTAAACGTTCATTAAACAAATGATACGTACATATTGGAATTTCAGTACACAATTTATACATACATTAAAATGGTTATGTTAATGACAAAAATACATTGATACTAAGAACATGCCAAAAGCTTCGAGTCTAAACAATGCGTAGCGAGTGCCATCTTTGTATTTGGCATGTCAATGAAGCACCTTGTGGGATTTCATGTTAAGTATTGCCTCTTTCCGAATTTGCATACCTACGCCAGCCGATAATTACGTCCGTGAGGTGAATATAGTATTTTGTGGAATATCTTTGCTGACACTTCATTCACAAGACGAATACCTAATACCAAAAAGCGTCGCTATCCAAGATGCGTAAATATGACATGGCAGTATCAGAGTCGCTCCTGATAAACATGATAGGACTTGGGTTATAAATTCAAATATTTTGTTTTACTACTTACTACACTGAATTTCCTTAGATGTTACTTTTCTTGTCGAATTAGTTATTCAGATACAACTACAGTGCAGATGCAACTATATCGGTCAGATCTAAAAGGAATCGGTCAGGTGCAACTGCATCGAGACGTGCGTCAAAGCGAGTGTTTGAAGAGAGATTTTGCCGACTCGAGAGTCATATATACCTAAACAGTTCACACAAAACCAGGCTCGGAACGGCTAACCGTGGTCTACATCAAATAGGCGGTAGGACCTCGGTTAGCAGGTGTGTATTCTGGCCAATGTCCTCGGTTGACACGTTTTACGTTTTGCGTATGTATGAAAGCACAGTGTAACAAGAAATATTGAATCTGTCAGATGTGAGGCATATATTTTGCCATGTGCTGCATCGTTGTAGATGTTAATTTGTAATGCATTAATAAATAATTTATAAAAATTTCGTCAAACAAATGATGCGTACATATTGAACTTTAAGTACACAATTTATACATTGATAAATATTGTTTTAAAATATTGATATTAAGAACATGCCAAAAGCTTCGAGTCCAAACAATGCGTAGCGGATGCCATCTTAATATCGGGCATGTCAATGAAGTATCTTGTGGGATTTCATGTTAACTACTGTCTCTCTCCGAATTCATATTTACATACCGACGCCAGCCGAATATTACGTCGGTGACGTGAATATAGTATTTTGTGGAAGATCTTAAGTACTTAATACCAGAAAGCGTCGAATAACTATCTGATATAGCGCTATCTGAAATTCGTAAATTTGTTATGGCAATCTCAGAAACAAATTACGGGACGTGAGTGTCGCGCACACAGTGAAATGCCGACGTTGCCGAGCAACGCTTCGGACCAGAATATTCACCGTAGAACCGAGGACGCGCGTCAAAGCGAGTGTGTGAAGACAGATTTCGCCGACTCGAGAGTTATACACACAGTTCACACAAAAACAGGCTCTGAATGGCTAACCGAGGTCTACATCAAATTAACACAGGAAACCACTAGTAGGCGTTTAAAAACGTGCCTGGACTAGGATTTAATACTATTTCCAACCGAGGACGTCCTCGGTTGGCGGTAGGACCTCGGTTAGAAGGTGTGTATTCTGGCCAATGTCCTCGGTTGACACCTTACACAAACACACACACACACACACACACACACACACACACACACACACACACACACACACACACACACACACACACACACACACACACACACACACACACACACACACACACACACACACACACACACACACACACACACACACACACACACACACACACACACACACACACACACACACACACACACACACACACACACACACACACACACACACACACACACACACACACACACACACACACACACACACACACACACACACACACACACACACACACACACACACACACACACACACACACACACACACACACACACACACACACACACACACACACACACACACACACACACACACACACACACACACACACACACACACACACACACACACACACACACACACACACACACACACACACACACACACACACACACACACACACACACACACACACACACACACACACACACACACACACACACACACACACACACACACACACACACACACACACACACACACACACACACACACACACACACACACACACACACACACACACACACACACACACACACACACACACACACACACACACACACACACACACACACACACACACACACACACACACACACACACACACACACACACACACACACGAAGACACAAAAAGATTCACATGCACACAAAGATGGTCTCGCACTGCCAAAACAGATGTAGGGATCCAGTGTCAATATGGCTTGAAATATAAACAGATGACATTTAGCACTAGTACGTCCAAGTTCATGCTTGTACACACGTACATCATTCATACCCAATCATGTGACATTATTGCACCACTTACACCACACGCATGCACCAACATTCAGATTTCTTTCAGAAAAATCTGCTTGATGCTTATATTGAAGTAAGCAGATGGCTGGTGGATTTAATTGGATGTTGGTATATTTTGTAGCCTGACAGAGGGCAACATTTGATCAGAATCAGAGTAT
The DNA here is from genome assembly GCA_963662155.1 of Lamellibrachia columna. Taxonomy (NCBI): domain Eukaryota; kingdom Metazoa; phylum Annelida; class Polychaeta; order Sabellida; family Siboglinidae; genus Lamellibrachia; species Lamellibrachia columna. The sequence continues at coordinate 12,263,397 of OY759274.1, forward strand.
AATTTGTACAGGCTTTATACAGAATTTCAAGTAACAATTACGGATAACAACTGAAAAAAAACCCTGGCATGTCTGCATGCGCATGATCACACCATTAATACCCATTCACATGAATTGCAAATATGAATTAAACAGCTTTACATCAATCAACAAGGGCAATTCCAATAAAACACCCCACTAATTGGCCAAACAAATTCTTTAAATATCACAGAACTGAAATAACCTCCCATTCACCAGTATCTTACCAGTGTGTGCTACACATCTATACAACCTCGAGCGCAACAGAAATAACCTCCCATTCACCAGTATCTTACCAGTGTGTGCTACACATCTATACAACCTCGAGCGCAACAGAAAATGCTACCAGTAGCATAGATGATATATTTCTACCTATAAATCACTCAACTGAAACTAAGTAACAAATGTGCTGAAAGTCGCCCCATATATTTTCTGCCTACTCAAATATTTGTCTGGTGAAATTCTCGAACAGCTGCTTGACTAGAGACTGGACGATTGTCGAAGTCCAGCTTTGATGGACAGACAGTATTAGCCAGCGGACACTAAGACTATTAACATCATCCGGGAGGTAGAGCTCAGCAAGTATAAACAACACAGAGATAAAGTCACACTGCTGCGATCAATTAATTGACCGAACAGCAAGCAGGCAATGATTAACAAAACCACTCTGCCACTAATCCATTGCATGATCTCAAAGCAGCTAGAAATATTTCATCAAGTAAAAATCTGTTCTTATAGAAAATAATGGAATGCTACGGGCATGATAAAAGATGGACTGTTGTGCTTTGCAGCAATTGTGTCTTCCAATCCAATTACAGAAAGAAATCTTTCTAATTCACTTGAACCGATGATTGGAGTGGATTATGTGGACTCAAACACGACTCAAACACTTATCACTTATTATGAATGGAACACATTTTGATTTTGACTAGCTTTTCAGCAATGCAAAGCAATTCACAATAACAACCCTTCTATATCATCTGCATAGCTTTCCAGAAATGGCAACAGTAGGGCACAGCCAGCCAAAATACTCAACCTTTGCACACCTATGTACACAGGGCCTCATGTTAACGACTGCTGAAGGCAACTAAAACATATGGTCAAGAACGCAGGCTAACTACCCCACCTGCCCAGCAGGACAAGTAGAATCATGTTCATTGACATTTTAAATCTGTGGTGTATGAGCAATAGAAGTAATATGCGCAGTCAGTTTAATAGACGATTGCGACTTTTGTCAGAATCATCTTAATAATTGACTTTGATCATTAAATCAGGTAACTTGCGAAAGTCTGAACCACATTATGGCATAGTTTATAGAGCTGGAGCCATATTGGCCTTTTTTAGCAGATTTTTATGATTTGGCCCAGACAAAAATAATTTCATAGTTTGTCCAATGATTTTGTCAAAACTAAACAACACTGTTGCACAAATGATCTAGCATGTTGTAGTGGATACTAGATAGGTTCAATTTGTTTGCAAAATGATTCTGAAATGAGACGGGCAAAACAGATTGAGGTGTTATGTCACACAAGGTCAGCAGACAGTACACCACAAATTGTTATGTATTTGCAATCTCTTACACACACACACGCACGCACGCTTGCAAACACGCACGCATGCACGCACACACACATCTTTTAGTGACATTTGGCAAGTTTAAATTGTTAAATTGTTTGCCACGTCATTTTTTAATGTGGCAAACAGCAAAACTGATCTGATGTTGGAACTTTCCACTGACAACTCAGCACAATGGATGACAACTACTAGCTTTACCAACTCACACCTAAGCTCCCATAACGTCCACAGAGCTAACTGCTAATAACAACAAGCTAAATACATGTCATTCAGCCTGAAATGCCACTTTTAATATATTTATACACATTTATCTTATACAAAATAATGTGTTTAATCATTGTTAAAAAGTGCAATTTGTCCAATGTTAATGCCAGGCAATCTCTCTAAATAATGAACAGTTAGATTCTGGTCAACAGAAGAGCAATGTCAGGATGCTAGCTGTTGATCGATCCATGTGGAGTGCTTCCGCTGAATCACCGGAAGACGCTAAGTAAGGAAGTCAGTTAGATTCTAATCTGCCTGTTACATGCAATATGTTATCCAAGTATATTTTATGTTTCACAATTTATCGTTGTTGTGTATACATATCATGGATGCTATCACAAGGCAAAAATTCACACAACTTCTAAACAAAGTCTTTCTCTTCACATATTCTGACAGCTAAAACAAACCAACACAGATCTTTTGACAACATTGTTTTCAGAGAGGTACAAGAAAATCAACCCAACTTTTATTTGAAATGGAAATTAATTGTTGATATTCCATCTAAAAATGTTGACAGACTCACTCAGTCTTCGTTGATGGACCGACGTCACTACGGGCGTCACATCACTAAACCAGTTCGAGAAGGAAAATGAAGCCGCAATAAACATCCATCGCCGAACGAAACTTGCCCTGAACCGAGACTTCAGCCAGGAGCTCTCTCGGTCCTTCTCCAGCTCAAGTGACACGCCCGTACTGACATCAGTTAGTCGATGAAGACGTCTAGTGAGTCGGTTGAAATATTTGGAAAGAATACCAAAAGTTTCTAAATATCACATTCAAGAATGTCAATTCATTCAAGAAAAATCCTACTCACACTAGAGGGTGTCCGGTTCCACACGGTAACTTCATGGCCTGAGTTGAGGAGATTTGTAACCATGCCCGAACCCATGGCACCGAGACCCAGAAACCCGATCTTCATTGGCGTAGCGATGATGTTCTTTGTGCGTGGGATGTGTGGGAGGGAGAAGTCAATGCCACTTAGGTCTGCCAGTCTCTCCGAGTAATCATCTTCCCTATCATCCTGCCAAATGAAACAGTTTACAATGACATAAAGTGATCGTTGTCTACAGATGCATCACAAAGTTTATCCTCTCAAAAAAATCATTCAGCTTTCCATGAAAAAAGTATGGTTACTCATCCATTATATTGTAGCATAAAATCAATTAATAGCTTCATACATCTTCCAAAATTATACACCATACGTTCATGTTTTAACACTGAATACTGTATTTTATGTTTTAACTATAAATACTACACTGTCACATTCACCACGAACATTGCACTGTCATATTAAACAGTGAACACTGCACCTTCATGTCTCAAAGTGAACACAGCACTTTCATGTTTAACCCTTTTTTCTGGAATACGCACAAGCTTCCTGTAATGGCAGCAGCCAAGAATAGTTTATCTTGTCATTTTAATGAAATTTCAACACATATTCTTCAAGTTTTCAAACATGCCACTAGTGTGCATTTTAATGCAGTGGTTTACCGGCATGAAAAGTGGAGTTTATTGACGATTTAGATGGTGAAATGCGTGACAGTGCATCGATTTGCCGTGTGTCAGATGAACTTCTTGCTACTGGAACGGGCTACAAATATACTCATACTGTATAAAAAAAATTTTTTATTGGCAATCTAGGCATGGAATTGCGTGAGGACATTTTGACTTTGCCATGTGTGAGCCTGTGAGATCAATTTCTGGAAGATCAGCAGCAGTTATCCTATTTGGTGATGATGATGACGTAGTGAACAATTTGAAATTGATGACATATTATAGTTTTTGAACTGATGTTTGTATTATATGTCAGTTCCTTTCGTAATTGTCTTAGAGATCTAGTGTTTGTTGTAAGATGTAGATATTTTATTTGCCTTGAACTTCTGTTCTCACATTTTACATGTTTATCCAACAGAAAATTAATAAAAACATGTTGCAGTGTAAGAGGATGTTTTGTTTTTGCAATTCTATTTAAATTTTTGCATTTAAAACATTCAAAATGTTTTTATTACATAAGTTAAGGTGAGTTAAATTATACATTCAGAAAGGCATGTATCTTAGTTTTCTTTTAGTGTATGATACATGTATAAACCATTTCATTTAGCTAGAACAATACAAATTTACATAACATAGGTGCAGGATTTTGAAAATATGCCTTGCTTCCCAGACTGTCTGGAACAGGAGTAGCAAATCTGACCGACTGTTCAGGATACAAAGGTTTAACAGTGAACACTGCATTTTCATGTTTAACACCGAACACTGACCTTTCATGTGAGCACTGCACACTAATAATGGCTAATTATATAATTATATTAGACTAATATGTATGTTGTAACTGAACACAAATCGAATGCAAATAAAATTAAACAATTTGCTTGTACACTTTAAATCAAGTATTCAGTCCTGCTCTGGAAGTTCAACACTGGAATTTTGGCAATTATGTATTTTGAAATATCTTGGGAGATACACAGTCAATACATATTTTGAAATATCTTGGGAGATACACATTCAAGGTCTAAAATGGCCAAATAAAAACCAAGAACTTTTCGGTGTTCCTGCAATAGGGCCTACGGGCTAGAGGGAAAGTGGGTTTCCCTAGCAAACCTGGTCCGCATTGGAATGGTGGCAATTATATACTTTGAAACATTTTGGAAGATACTGTAAAATTCCAAAATAAAAACTGAGGAATTCTCAGCAATCCTGGAATAGGCGCAATGGGGTACAGGAAAGTGGGTCTGCTTGACATACCTGGTCTTCAGTGTCTGACAGTCGTGGCATTTTGCTCTGTTGCTGCATTATCTCCAATATCTGGAAGCAGACAAAATGGCAAGTAGGATCAACATCAGCTCTCATACTTCACAGGTAGTAATCACTGTGGCACGGTGGCGTTGTAGTTAGAACATCGGACTCTCAATCCAGAGAACGCGGGTTCGAATCATCTTGCTGCCGTTTCGAAGCTATGGCAATTTCGTTCACCCCACATTACCAGTCCACTCTGACAGTTGTATAAATGAGTACCTGACTACAGACAGAGTTGGATATGTGGTGGGCACTTCTTCTAAAAGTGAGCGTACATTGCCCGACAAATGTTTTTGTAGTGTGTTTGTACAACTATCAACAATATTTCCACACCACGGTTGTGTGTCTGGACCAGCTCACATAACACGAAAAAAAAAAATTGCCACAACTCAGTCCTAGCATTATTTTCTAGAATTGTATGTGTGTGTATCCCTAGTTTTGTGGTTTGGCGTGAACTTGACACGCAACAAGCAGCATTTCCACCCAATTTCACAAATGGTTTTATTAAGTTGCCGACCAGCATAAACTGCCAGATTGTGCGATGTAACGTCATAGACCGGCGCACATTGCACAACATTAGTTCGTGTGATTCAATTTCCGAATTCAGCCAACAAATGGTGCATCAGTCAAATCAGCATGCGACTCAAGTTTTATAGAGTTGCTGACCAGTGTATACTGCACGACTGATCCATTTCAAGTTGAAAAAACATACAACTATCTATAGAAGTTTTGTATAGTTGCTGACCAGTGTACACTGCATGACTGATCCGCTTCAAGTTGAAAATACATACAACCCTCTATAGAAGTTTTGTATAGTTGCTGACCAGTGTACACTGCATGACTGATCCGCTTCAAGTTGAAAAAAATACAACCCTCTATAGAAGTTCCACAACATATGCTTAGCTTCAGAATTAAATCTGTCAACAGATGGCGCTGCTCAAACCAGTCTCCTGTTGGCCCTAACTATTGGATGGCCTTGAGTCATCTGCCAATAAAACAGCTCCACAAAAATACTGTTTACTTTTATTACACAACTAGCCGAGTTACTTGGCGTTACACGGGAGAAAAGACAGCCACTGTCAGAGTTTATGACTCCTTGCAATACCCAGTCAAGTTATGGTAGGGCAATGAAATTGATAGATACAACTTCTTGCCACAAAAATCACGTACCACTGCCCGTTTCAGGAAGTGTTCGTACTGTATTTATAGCTGCCTGAAGTGTTCATATATCGCAAGAAGGAATTTATGTGGACATTTGATGTGGATCACGTAACTTGGAACAATAAAAGACGACACACAACATTTCAAACAGTTGTAAGTACAAACTACCATTGTTCTGAGTTACGTAACCTACGTCAATGTAAGTACCTTCGTAAAATATCCAACCCCCCGGAATTTGTTTAATGCACGAACCATCCCCACGGGCCTCTGTCTACAAAATGTCAGCACCATACATGCAAAACTGACGGAGATATGAGGAACAGACAGACAAACAAACACAAGCAATAACTGTTTATAGTATAGATATTATATAAAACACTTGACAATAAATTCAACAGTCGGCCTCTGTTGGTGTTATGTAAAACCTGCCAATACACTGCGAGTCAGCAAGCTACAGATTGCAAAAGTGAAGTAAACCAAACTCACAGGTTTGAAGTCGTTCTGTGTGGTGCTCGGACTCGAACCTGTTAAACTGTTTGATTTGCGTGTTGACAATGACAGTGGCTTGGTCGCGGGCAGTTTGCTGCGCTTCGGAGTGATGGTGGATGAGAGGGAGATAGGGGAGGAGAGAGGTCTCTTTCTCGGAGGAGGCTTTGTCCGCATAGCTGCCTGAAATTCGCGACTCTACAGCAGCAAAACACGTCGTTATTGTATGATCTAGGACAAGAACCTGGTGTATTTCATCAAGTTTTGGTTAATTTTGGCTAATCTTCAGAAGTTTGACAATTGTGTAAAGCAGCTTCCTCACTTCATGTAGCCCATCATGATTAATGTTCATTCATGTTCAATTGTTTAAAGCAGCTTCCTCATTTCATGTAGCCCATCATGAATAATGTTCATTCATGTTTAATTGTTTAAAGCAGCTTCCTCACTTCATGTAGCCCATCATGAATAATGTTTATTCATGTTCAATTGTTTAAAGCAGCTTCCTCACTTCATGTAGCCCATCATGAATGATGTTCATTCATGTTCAAATGTGCAGTGTGTGAAAAGTCTAAGTAATATGAGCAGTCGTTTTAATAAAAGTCATAATCTTTGTTAGAAACAATCGACTTTAATCGTTAGATCGGTTAACTTACAAAAGTGTGAATAGCGGTAATAGAATAATGTCATACTAGACAGAGCCTTATGTCATATTAGACAGAGCCTTATGTCATACTAGACAGAGCCTTATGTCATACTAGACAAAGCCTTGTCATACTAGACAGGGCCTTATGTCATACTAGACAGGGCCTTATGTCATACTAGACAGAGCCTTATGTCATACTAGACAGAGCCTTATGTCACACTAGATAGAGCCTTATGTCACACTAGACAGAGCCTTATGTCACACTAGACAGAGCCTTATGTCATACTAGACAGAGCCTTATGTCATACTAGACAGAGCCTTATGTCATACTAGACAGAGCCTTATGTCATACTAGACAGAGCCTTATGTCATACTAGACAGAGCCTTATGTCATACTAGACAGAGCCTTATGTCATACTATACAGAGCCTTATGTCATACTATACAGAGCCTTATGTCATACTATACAGGTGTCATATCAAATATGGACCCCATGAAAAAAGTACCATGGGTCCATTTTCCCTATATTCTACGGCAGCCCATTTTCTATACGACATAGAATGTGGACCCTGTAAAAAATGGGTCAATATACTATGGGGGTGTCCATATTCTATGACATGAAATTTTCTATCATGGAATACGGACCTCCCGGGGGGTTGGCAAAAACGTGTATTTAGCTGAGAAGTAAACTTTCATTTTCATTAACAGGGTGCAAAGTTATCATGCAATTAATTCACTATGAATATCTACCATAGAAATGTTGTTCTTGTTCTGTGTAATTAATGGTAGACAATAAATGAATTAATTAAAGTTATGCTTATTAAAACATCCCAACAAAAGGGACAGACGCTAGATTAACATACACACGTGTAACACTGTATAGCATACAAAGTCAATTACGACTGGTCTTTTAAGGTTGCTGGGGTGGCTAACATGCCAGTTGATTTTTTCCCCCCTGACATGCTAGGAAATACTAAACTGAACGTCGACACCACAAATAATCACCTGGCACTAACGTTGTATTTCGCCAATCCATCTTTTAAAAAAACTAGTCATTTGTGTGTCCGTTGATTTCATCAAAACTAAATAACACATTTGCATAAACAAACTAGAGTGTTGTAGTTGATACTAAATGGGTTCAAATTTTTGCAAAATGAATAATCGTAATGACTTGTGCCTGAGTTAAGTTCTTCTGGTATTCAGCAGGTACTGAAGTCAGACATCGACCAGAATAGTTGCCCAAATAATTTGTTGAGAGCAGGATTAATTTCCTCACTTCTTCATATGAAGGGAGAATGAACACATCAAAGTGGGTAATTTATCGGAGGAATGCCATTCTCGGATGACAGAGGTAAGCTCTGAAAACTCTGACTTAAGAAGAGTATATTTATCCATGAAGTGGCTGAAGAAATACTAGTACAATGCCTTTAGTAAGACATGATCAGATAGGGTATGTGCTGTTTTACATAACACTGTAGTTAACGTGACTGATTATAAGTGTAGTTTAAGCAAGGCTTGGTGCAGGGACAATGATTGACATGGTTTATTTTCTTAAAAGTTTAGAAGCAGTATTGCCCCCTACAGTTGAAGGTGCATAAACATAACATGAATAGAACAACAAGCATTACCTTTCTGTCCTGGATTTTCTTCAGTTTCGCTTCTTCTTTCTACAGTAACACAAATCACTGCGCATTGAGCAACATCTGAGCTACAACACTGAGTAGAACGCAGGAGTACAGGACGATGATGTACAACTATTTCTGACAGTTGTATTTCCACGTGATATATGCAAGTTTTTGAGGCACATTAGAATAGGTTGTATACCAATATACAGATTCAACCTTAATGCATTTATGTATACACCAATGCATGCCACTGAAATGAGAAAGTTGTATGAAAAACAAGTAATTTTGCTAGAAAGACTAACTTTGGGAAGAAAATTTAGATTTTACCTGGGACCCTAGGTTATACAGCATCTGGAACTAACAAGCATATTGTTACCTTGAAAACATATAACTGGACATTTTTTTGGAGTAATTCCATCCTTCATTTAATTCAATATTTTCAGTACAATTTTGTCATGGCAATTCATCTTTGATATATTGTTACAATTTCATGCTGAATATACTCCAATATTAATTTAATGGAAACTTTTATTGCAGGTTATTCTAGTTTCCATATTATTCTTATGCTATCATTGGTTGCAATTTTATGCTGGATATATAAATATTTTCATTATAATTTAATTTTTAATATACCCAATGTTTCTGTACTATTTTGCCATTGTAATTTCATGCTGAATATACTCCGATATGTTCCATATTAATTTAACGGCAATTTTTATGCATGTTATTCTTCTATAGTTTTAATATTATGATATCATTCGTTGAAATTTCTCGCTGGATATACTAATATTTTCATAACCATTTTGTCATGATTTTCTTCTTGTTTGATTCTATTTTACTCTGTTGTAATTTCATGTTCGATATGCTCTAATATGTTCCATATTTTTGGCATTGAGCGAGCTTCATGTCTTACCTTGTCTTGGATCGATTGTGTGTCTTTTATTTCTTTAATTTCTTTTTCCTGCCTCGTCCGCATCTAAATAAAAAGCAAACAAACACGGTAAAACCTTCTACCTATCTTTGCTAGGGGAAGTAAAAGATCCCACAGAGAGGGTACGCTCGTAACCTGCTGTGGACTCACTAATTCTAACATAACAAAATCTTCATCAAGTTGAAGGCAGTCATTAACTAGAAGAAGATTAGTAGAAGAAGACGAAGTGCATGACGCACACCAAACAAAAATATTATTTATGAAATGCTAATCGACAGTTTGTATGTAAATAACGTTTAGTAACAACAAAATAGCCTTATAAACAGATGTAGTTCTAACAATGCCAGACAATAGTAGATTAGTACCAGTAGAATTCAGTATTAGTGATGCATTTTATTTGTTAAATTAAGTATTTGATGAATTGATGCTGCTTAAAAAAGAAACGAGAACCGAATTTTGGCAAAAACTGTTTTTGGCCCCTGTCAGATGGCACTGTAACGAAAGCTAAAACAAATACTTGTCAAACAGTAGTTGTCATGATTTTTTATTTATTTAATTAACACTACTAATTCATAAGCATACTGCATCTTTGAAATGAAGGTTAGCCTGGGGGGATCATATTCCCATGGCATAGTATAATGACCAGGTTTTGCTACGAAGACAAGACCTACCAATATATTTAAATGAAACTTGTTATTTTGATTTTGTTTAAAATAAATGTTCTACAAAATCATATATATATATATATATATATATATATATATATATATATATATATATATATATATATATATATACAGGGCACGTTTGAGGCGAGCGATCGCTCTCGCTCCCTATCACTCGCGCAAATCAATAATCTAGGGAGTGATTTCTCGCTCATGTCAATTGTTAAAATCGCTCGCTGCCAGCAAGTGTTCATCTTGACAAGTAGTTTCTTGAGTATCAGATTCACTAGGAAAGTCTAACCTCTTTATAACGCAGTGTTTGGGTTCCAATATTTGGAGTTCACATATTAACCGTTAGTGCATTACCGGGGAAGGCGATCGCAGGCCGCTTCACCAAGATTGCAAGAACGCCATCGAAGCTACGCTGGCCACGCAGTTTATAAAAGTTATTAAATGAGTGGACTAGCATCGATGTGTATTATATTTAAATGTCGAACTGAATAAAATACATGTAAACATGTACCGTTATGGAATAGTTAAGGGATCAACAATATTTCGCTACAATCTGATTGACCAACTGTAATGGGAATCAAAAATAATAACCTGGATCTGAGCTGCCAAAAATGCATGAGTTGACACGGAAGGTAAAAGTTGATTAGACATTGAAAACGACAATTTGAGTAATTGTTCCACTTCGTCTTTCAACTGATCTGAACACATAAATTCACGTTGCACATCACCGGTACCACTTAACATTGATTCACTGTTTCATGTGCGGATGACAAATTCATATTTTTGCGCACCGAGTTTGAGTTGTGCGTTTGGCATTGTGATGCAATGGAAGCATGCCATTTCACCCCAGTTTATATTGGTGTTGCCTACTAAGCTGCTTTTATGAATTATGACTATACATCTAATTCTTATACATGGTGTATTTGTGAATGTCAATTGCAATTTTCAAACCGCCTAAGGCTAAGCGCAGTCGCACATGAAACCAGTGCCATATCGTGGCGATTGTCTATCCAGCACCACTTGCATGGTTGCAAGAGCACCACTTGCGTAATTGTCTATCCAGCACCACTTGCACAATTGTCTATCCAGCACCACTTGTGCGATTGTCTATCCACCACCACTTGTGCGATTGTCTATCTTGCACTACTTGAAAAATCGAGTAGAGGCCTGTTGACATTTGTTTGGAATTACAAAAACCATGAACGAGCTGCCATTCTCCTGCATTCTTGTTGTGTGTCGATCACGTTGCTTGGTGTAGTGTGTGGAGCGTGACCTGCATGCAGTTTGATCATCTGCCCCCTCTGACAGCTTGTGGCACTTATGAAAAATTAATAGACAGACACAAGCCTCAGCACTCACATACTGCTCGTCTATTGGGAACTATACAGTAGTTTTTTACTAATGGTTTTTTGTCAATGCACAATTTTAGGTCCGTTAAGTGGGAAAGCAAACCTGTCTAAAATCCCTATTTCCGACCTTTTTGTGCTAACATAACTAAAATATGTTTATTTTGTCAATGCTTTTTTGTAAGTTTTTATCTGTTTGCTTCCCTAGTGTTTCCTTCTTATATTTAGTGAGAAAAAAAATAGCAAAGGCAATTGTACAAAGGGTGTTTGTCACATTGGTCAGCAAAAACCTGTTTTATAGGGATGGTTTTTAGCGTGCTAAAAAATGTGCACATGGCAAGGTGATTCAGACAGGTTCAATGCCACAAGTTATTTATCGCAGCAGAGCCAGTGGCCACTGGCAGCAACGTGAAATCACACCGGCCACTTGCTGAATATTCACCCCAAAAACAGTCACAAAGTCAGTTTAATTGTCCAAACTAGTATAATAACCTCTTTCAGTAATACTGGCTGGCAGTTTACCGAAATATTGATATTATCATTCGCTAAATTATATCAGTTAATTCATATAATCTTAGGTGCATAAGGTCAATCATGGAGCTTTCTGTCGATACTACGTGGGATAATCAAATAGTCTGCCAGCCTTCTGACAGCGTCCGACTTTGTTGATGCCACGACTAGCGTCGATTATTCAGGCTCTGTGATGTGGCGCCACTGTTTGCCGCAAAAGATTTCCGGCAAGTCAAGACAACTCAGGAATGAGAATAAAATTCAGCATGTTTTTATATATAATAGAAAATAATCGACCTCATAAGATTGTAACCGATTAAGGCCAGATATGGCAGCTGCGAGGGCTATTTTTTATATTGATAATTATGGCAAACTAATTTGTCCAGTAAGGAAGAGTAGATTAAGGGGAGTAAAAAAATATGTTGACATTTTTTTGCTTAGATCCCGTTGCAATGGTAACAAACAAGATTGCTGTCATAATGAAAAAATGTAGCATACTTTGTGCATGGTCCCCAGCCATTACTACAGCAGATAAGATCACAATTATTTCACTGTCATATCTAGACAACTTGATATTATGCAATAACAACCTTGCTTTTGTAACTTTAGTAAATTGTATATTTTATTCTGAATTAGAACACTAACATATCAATACAGTTGTTATTAGTATTAGGCTGAAAGCACCGTTTAAATTTCAGTCACATTTATATTTAACCGGATAGTTATATGAACTATGTGAACATATATATATACATATATACACATAACAACTGATCTAGTTTTACTGTAGTAAACTTGTAGTAAACTTATAGTACAACTGTCAACTTGTGAATGACGTACATCATCAAATGTAATACATATGGAGATGTCCTAGTATATTTCAATCTTGTTACACTGCACATGTTCTAACAGTTTTGCACTACTGCACGATGCACTGTACATTAATGAATTATGTAAACAAGGAATTATAAGCTACATTGCTTCTTTTCCATTGTCTTCGTTGATATATGCTATGTATATGAACTGTATCATCATGAAGACAATAAATCATTATCATTAACACTGGGTCGAAATGCAAGGGTTTAGGAGTGTTTTTGTGAGAAAAAACTATGCATGTAATTTTTCACAAATTCCAGTGTTATTACAAGATATTGGGAAACTAATGAGCTGTGGAAGCTTAAAGAATTTAAGGAATATGAAACCCAAACAACACTCAACCAGACATATACAAAACTACATCTGCAAATTGTTATTTACCACTAAATACTGTGCTTTCTAATTGTCATTCTCTTCAAGTTATGGCAGCTAAGCTGCATCTACAAAATATACCATAAGATTTTTACTCGCATGAATATTCATCTGCCTGAGTAGACACCACACATGAAACGCAGACACGACCAGTTCATTCATTTGGACAGCACCTGTTCTTACTAATACCAGACGCTGAAAATGGACTTCAAACTTAAATATACATGCATCCTTACTTGCTATCAACAAACTCAAAAGAACTCAAACCAAACAGCAAACAGACTCAAACTAGCGTGGGGTGGGAGAAAGCAAACACAGTTTTGTTTTGAACATAAAGAAGCAACGACATCACAGCCAGGTTTCTTATCTGGCCACTCAGGCAACACCATCTCCCACCTCACACGGAACAGTCGAATCAAACCAACAACTAATTTATCAGTACCTTTGGACGGTGGTCTTCATCACCCGAAAGGCGTACTTCTTCCGAGTCGCTGTCCTTCTCTTCCGTACCACAGGAGGCAGCATCGTCAACCGAGGACCGGGTCGATGCATCAGAGGCGTCCTTGCTAACAATCATGGCTTCCTGTGTGCTAATGCTTGCAATAATATATTGCATCGTTTCATATGCAGATGAGTGTTCAGGCACGTCGATGACCTCCGTCGAATCTTGCTCCTCTTGTTGCTCATCGTTGCATTCATCTGCTAATGACTCTCCTTCAGTGTGTCCTTCATCACATTCACCAGAGCCCACTGCGGATTCACTGACAGCTAGGGCCTGTGACAGCATGGTCGTTTCAACGATCTCATCTGCGCCCGTCAGGTCAGAGTTCACGGTGCACTGAACAACCTCTTCTGTCGCAACATCGACACTGACGACTCCAATGACGTGCTCTTCCATAATGCACCTTTCATCCCCACTTTTCCCATCGGATGACAGGCCAATCTCCACACATTCTCCCTCAATGTCACCACTGTTCTCCAACTGCGTGTCGACGTTGGTGTCATCTCTATCATCCGGTTTCCTTAGTACCACCTCATCGTCATCCACCTCCTGTGTCAATGCGTCACCTCCAACAGGCTTCCTCAGTGTCACCTCATTGTCAACCTCTTCCTCTGTCACACTACCTTCATTCGGCGTCACCACCCCATTTTCCTCAGACTCGCCTCTCATATAGTCACCTCCCCCATTTGGCCTCCTCAAAGTCACCTCTGAATCCTCTTCTTCTTCCTCTTCCTTCTCCTCCAAGCTCTTCCCAACATCCAGAGTATCCCCACTCCCACCCACATCCACTCCCACTGCCTTCTGCCTAGTCTGTGGTGCTGCACTGTCCACAGATAGACTCTTACGACTCAAAGACGTGTCAAACTGCGATCTTTGCCTTTTTGTGGGCAATCTACTATTGTCCAGACTGGATCGACGTTTCAACGCACGGTCCCGTCGGCTGGTGATATGCTGACGATCTTTCGACACCTGCAGCGATTGTTTGTCTTGCACACCAGGTGGCACTGGTGAGGCACCCTGGCGGGGACTCTTCCTTCCCTGTAGCTGCAGGTATTTCTGGACAGAAAGATAAGTCTGCCAGTGCACACAACCAGGCAACATTTACACGATTAACATATTCAACAAGATGCCCACTTTCAAAGACATTGCAACTGAATGTGTCCTAGCATTATTATATAGAAAATGTATAACAACAGTTCCATGTGGACGTGGCACACTTCAAACAGCTATCTCAATTTGACCTTTACATGTAGAAATGTGATCCTTGAATAATAGAACCTCTTTTACAACTGTGCTTCATTACCTCCTTTTGAATCAGTAAATTAACTATCAGACACAAAACACCCTCTGACTCACTCTCCCTCCCTCCCTCTCTCTCCCTCTCAAAACTGTATTCTCCAGAACAACGTACTTCTTTAGGACATGACCCATTCTGGACCAATGACCACTCCCAAAACTAATGTTCTATTAGACCTGCATTTTCTCAAAAAAATGTCTTCTTCAAATGATGACTCTTCTATCCTCACCTGATACAAGTTACAATGTTCACAGAACTATTCACCAAGTTATAAATCAACAAACTGGCCTGCCTTCACACAATTGGCAATAACTAGACTCTTACTAATCACTGTCTGAACCAAGCTAATCTGCATCAAAATTCCTTTGTTGTGCATGCAACACCACCTCCTCATTACCACCATCAGAGTTACAGTACCAATCGACTGTTGTAAATGTTCAAATTACAACTGATAAACATAACCTACTTCCATCGGATTACATATATTAGGCCATGGCATGTTGAGACAGCATCAAACAAAGGGAGAGACCTCAAGAAGACCTAACAGACCTCAGGACCTAACACAGACCTCCAGAGGACCTAACAGACCCCACTAGATGTGGCCCACCCACCTTGGCCTTGCTGCCTGAGTAGGTATGTCTGACCGATGAGCTGGACCGAGTGGGAAACATCAACGTCAGCTCCTCATCTATGCTCGGCAAGTCAGCCGTTTTGATGCTGCCCTGCAGACAGAGACCAGAATCGGGGGGTCACTAGATGGCGCTACTGCAGCATGTAGACGTAATATGGCATACAGCCAGCTGAGTGACCTGATATCTCAACTAATAACGTACTTGTTGGTCATTGACACTGGTGTTGATTTACTGGACTAATCCACACTTTCCAATGGCCAATATTTAAGAGATCTGTGATGTCTTGTTTATAAAGTCCCTTTCTACCAGCAGGCAGCAGCACTAACTACACTGAGATGAAACAGTGCACATGCTCACAATGTATACATGGATCCGACCAAGAGTATATGATAGCAATGCTCTGTATCAAACTACCACATTCACGCATGCACAACAGTTCCTTTCTGCTTGGCGGCCAAGACACACTACTATTTCGACACATTTCCAGGCGTCTATGACAGTGGTACCATTTTCAGGATCACCAAACAGATTTGCGGAGCGCCATACAGTAACCACACTCTTGTAAAAGACAAGCAAGGCAATATGTCAGACGAAGTGCAAGAAAAAAGATGGGCGGAACATCTTGAAGAAGTGCTAAACAGAAAAGACCTGAAGACCTGGGTATCAACGTAGAGCCACCCACCAAGGAAGAAATAGTTACTGCTAGCAAGGAACTCAAGCATAGAAAGGCACCCGGTCATGACCAGCTAAATGCAGAGTTATTCAAAGCATACCCAGAAATACCCAGACATCTGTTACGCTTATTTATGAAGAAATGGAAGAAGAAAATTCCTGACTGGGGCAAAGATACCATTGTTAAAATCCCCAAGAAAGGTGACCTCACCAACTGTAACAACTGGCGAGGCATTACCTTGCTGTCAATCCCCAGCAAGATCTTCTGCAACATTATTATCAAGCGACTCTCAATAGCTGTAAACAAGGTGCTAAGAAAGGAACAAGCTGGATTCCGAAAAGGAAGAGGATGTACAGATCACATTTTCACTCTCATAAACATCATCGAACAATGCACAGAGTGGCAAAGAGAACTGTGTATAAACTTTGTAGACTTTGAAAAAGGCTTTGATAACATACACAGAGACAGCCTCTGGAGGATACCACATACATATGGTGTTCCGCCACATATTGTGGACCTCATCAAGCTTTTTTACGAGAACTATATATGCACCATAGGACAATCAGATATTGCATTCAAGGTAAAGTCAGGAGTCAGGCAAGGATGCGTGATGTCAGCAGTCCTATTCAACCTTGTCATAGACTGGATTATGAAGAAAACAACAGAAGGACAAAAAAGAGGAATAAGATGGACATTGTTTTCTTTTCTTGAGGACATCGACTTCACCGATGATGTAGCCCTCCTGTCTCATACGTGACATGACATGCAGGAAAAGACAAACACACTCAAGGACATCAGCCAAAAATTAGGACTAAAGATAAACAAAAAGAAATCCAAGGTGATGGGGCTAAATCAGAGAAATCTGGTATTAGTGTATCTAGATCATGAAGAACTGCAAACCACAGACAAGTTCACCTATCTGGGAAGCAAAGTATGCAAAGATGGAGGGGCCGATGTTGACATCAAGAATCGCATGAACAAGGCCAGAGGTGCTTTCTTCAGACTGAAACCTGTTTGGAGATCAACAATATATTCTAGAAGAACAAAGTTGAGACTATACCATAGCAGTGTCCTCTCCACACTACTCCATGGCTCAGAATGCTGGCATACGACAAAACTAGACCTCAGACACCTTTCTACCTTCCACACAAAATGCCTTCAAAATATCATGAGAATATTCTGGCCACAAAATATGTCAAACAACCAACTGCTAAGAATAACCAGACAAATCAATATGAATAACATACTCGCCACAAGAAGGTGGAAATGGATTGGCCATATCCTGAGAAAGGAGAACGACAACATCTCAAATATTGCACTAAGATGGACACCTGAAGGTAAAAGAAAACGAGGACGACCCAAAAAAACCTGGAGGAAAACTGTGGAAGAAGAACTCAAACAAATACACGTAAGCTGGGACCAGGCTGCAAAGCAGGCTGCAGACAGAAAGAGGCGGAGGACCCTTGGTTCTGACCTATGTGCCAGTGGGCATGAAGAGGGCTAGGTGGTAAGTAATGACAGTGGTACGCTACCCCTCTAACACATTTTTTAAGAGATGTAGCACGATGCTAGAGACAGTATTTGATCAATGGTTCTTCTTACTCCTTGGAGACCAAGCAACATCAACAAGTTTTACCAAATGACAAAAAGTGTTGACATCTCCTGCAACTGTACAGCTAAGATACTGTCTCGATCAAAGAGCACAGCAAAAATGAGTTAAAATTCAATGAGACCAGCTGGAAGTCACAACATGTAGCAGAGAAACCACCATCCATATGCAAACCATCTATGACCAACAGAAAATAAGATCTGGATCACATTTGACCACAAAAGTCACTGAATTACTTGTTCAAAAGATGGTAAATACAACTAACTGGCTCTACAATTCTAGTCAGCAGTCTTAAGTTATTGTATAGGTGCACACACTGGTTATGTCGATGCTTGCATGTTCCACAAAAACTTCTGTACCTTTAATTTACCAAGTACAATTTATAAAATCTACAACTTTGTAGTAACACCAGTTCACATAGGATTGTCCATCCACTGCAGGATGTAGCCCTCAGTCAGACATTTCCACCTTTGGTTGTCTTTCACTAGAACTATGGAAGTAACTGGTAAACAATAATGCATCAGATCCAGTGTCCAAGATTCATGCAAGTAAGTACCTTTCTGGCACAACTGTGCAAATTTAAAATGCACTCAGCCATGAGGCAGCCCTCTTATAATGGGTCACCATAAATCCAACTAACGATGCTACCAGAGTTCAACGTGACGGTGTACCCACCCTAGTTTCCTATTTTTTTTTATATTTGGCAACGCTCTATTAACCAGGCATGGGGCAATTAACTTGAGAAGTTGATTAATTAAATTACAATTAACTCAGAAAATATTCAATTAAATTAAATTAACCTCACATATTTCTCAGGTCAATTAAATTAAATCAACCTCCCAAATTCTTCAATTAAATTAAATTAACAATTAATTTTAATTTAATTAACAATTAAATCATGTGTTGGTAGACATGTTTATACATTTAAGACAGTTCTAAAATCACAAGACGTGTAACAGAAATGTGTTTTTAGCTCTGTTGGAAAAAAATTTGCTCAGACAATATTTACATGCCAAGACATTCCTTCAAGGGGCATTTCATCACATTTTAAAAGTTGTTGATACAATGTTGTTCTGAAAGGGTTGACAAGTTGTGACTGAAGATTTGCAGGCGTGGGGTTTCCTCCTTTATTCAACCACCAAATTAATAACTACATACATCATTTCTATGCACCAAGTTGATATTTATGCAGTGTTTTATACTAAATCATTAGGTTTCACCTTTACACTGTAGCATTAAATATGTAAACACTATTTGTTATGCATCACTAGAACTGGCATGCTTTTGATTTACGTTGGCACTATAAAATATTCCAAACGGAAGCTCTATTACCTTTTTCTACATCTCCCTATTAATGGTTAGTGTTGCCACAGTTCACTCAGCTGTATAAATGAGTACCTGGCTACAGACAGGTGGATATCTGAATGCATAGTCTTCACTCAGTAATTGCAGAGTGTCTGAATGCTTCCCAGAGAAGTTGAGAATGATGGATGTTGGAATGAACAGGTCTGCCAGGGGGTGAAGTGCTTTGAGCAGTCCCACAGACTGGATACTGTGCTATATAAGAACATACCTTTATCTTTTTATATTTACACATGAAAAATGTTAGATGCATAGGTCTAATGGCCCCATAGGTCCATCTGGCTGGAAGTTACCACCCCCAAATGTTTATTTTAGACAAAGCTTTGCTGAAACCACATTTAGAGATCAATTTATCACCCTACCAGAGGACATTCTATTGTCTAGGCCTTCCTTCCAATTCACATGTGCCTGAATGACCAGCCCACCCCAGTTGATACAGTGTCTATGTGCTCTGTGATGTTCTCCCTCCCATTCACACATACCTGAACCTGATCCCTCTCAGACTAGTGACTAGAAGGCCTTCTGAAAACACCTGGGTAACATGGCTGTGAACTATCCAGTAATGTCAACTGCTAAATGAGCACTTAACTGAGAGTTAATTGGGAATTTGTCAATTAAATTAAATTAACCCTTTTTGGTAAAGTTAATTAATTTAATTTAATTAGCCTTTCTAGAAAAGTTAATTAAATTAAATTAATTGAGTTGATTCAATTAACAAATTAACAATTGAAATTAACCCATGCCTGCTATTAACTGACTAGTCTGTATGTGTTGTGGTTACTAGAATATAATGGTCTTACGACGCCTTATTCAACTATTCAGCCTTTTTTAGGACATTCTCAACAAGCTGACCTTTCTATGTTGGCAGGGTCATGTCATCCTTAGTGATTTTTTTACGTCCCCAATTTATGAAATGAGATCAACATTAACGTCATCCGAGTCAAAACTGATACACAGTCCCCAATTTTGAAAGCCAGGTCTTGAAACCAGAACTCTGGCATGTAACGCGGATGTGTTAACCACTACTGGCACTACACCAGTAACCACTAACTAACCACTGCACGCCACATCAGTGCAAAGACCAGTGCAAAGAGAAATCACAAGCACAACAGTATGAACTACTACACACAAGAAGAATATGAATGTTGCAGCTATTCTTGTTAGTGTTACACTAAATAGTGAACATTTCTCAGGATAGTTCATTTTCACGTCAACTGAACTAATTATTTTAACATATCCCAAACTAGTTTTTACCTTATTAGAAATGTTCGTCGTCTTATAAAGGCGACAAAAATTTCTACTAAGGTAAAAACAATTCTGGAATATGTTCAAATAATTATTTCAACAAGAAAAGCGTTACATTAAATTTCTATTTTCTACACGAGGCAATTTCCCAAATATAAATTGTTTTCAGTTTTGATATTAAGTCGCGTTTGTTAAACAACAGTTAGAACTGCCAAATTGCTGAAAACCTGTAAGAAACTTGAGCCAAATAAGACCACAGGTGTTGTGATAAAAATCACTGAAACCAGGGTGAAATGACATGTCATGTGTGTCTAAAACATATCTTTCTCAGTTATCCTTGACAATAACAGTGTCACTGCAAACAATATAAATACTGTTGATTGGTGTTTCTCTAAATCTTCAAACGCCACTGCATAAAGGTTATGCATTTCAGCATTTGATATTTCTTTGCAAACCAAACACTAATTCAAGTAATCTGTAAGCAGTTTTCTCTAAATCCATCCTTCAGTTTTTGTTAATTTTACAGAAACGACCTACAGCATACATCTTCAAGTGAAACAAAAGTCATGGTTTTAGGGCTGTGCACCTAAAAGTCATGGTTTTAGGGCTGTGCACCTAAAAGAGATAATAAAAGCTAACCACATGCAACTAAAATCTAGATGAATTAAAAAAAAGAATTGAAATTATTCAATTCAATTCCTGAATTGGAATTGAAAGATTTTCACCAAGCGGAATTTGAAAGATTTTGAGTAAGTTGAACTGGAATTGAAAGAAAATGAATTGAATCTCATTTTCTTGTGCTGGTGTGATCTGGTTTTATTTTCAATGTGGTCCACAATCCAACCCTAGAATTGTATATGAACTCATTCTTTGTAGCAGCTGAAATACATTTATACACCATTTTAAGAACTGAGGTGAGAACATTTGTCAAAATTTGAGGGTGTCATGCGGCAGTTGGAAAAAAGAACTCAGAAGTTCTGCTCAAGTCAAACTATGGTGGGGTACTTTGAATTCAATACAGATTGCAGCCCCTGCTCTAAAATAACAGGTCTCGACATTAACATTGGCCTGCTGGCCCAGTGCCCTTTCTGGGGCTGCCGGGCCAGTTCAGGCCATAAGTTTTCATATTTTACTGACCCGGTGGGCCATCATAGTTTAAGTTCATTTTTAATACGATTAGTCACAGCAACAGGTCATCCTTTCAATCGCTTGTTCTTGCCATCCACCCCGGCACCACAATTAAACACAATCTTCATCTCATCTGCTTTCGTGTTGTCACTTTGCATAGCTACCATCTTGTTTAGATATGTACGAGCCTCACCGCTACAAGCGACGACTGTTTATGAAGCTAGTGCATTGTGGATGCCTATGTTTTATTAGGGTTGCGCCGTGTTACCAGTATATCGCAGTATTTTCTTTTGCGCGATACATATCGGCTATCGCGATACTCCTTCGACGTACCGATTTCATATAAACCGACTGGTTCACGAACTGTCCGCTAGATGTCACGGCAGCGCCTAACGTACATTCCGGGACACGCTAGGGTGCAGACAGCTAAGTTTACCATAACTTTGTACTTCAGTCCAAAGTTTATATTCAAAAGAAATAAAACCCAGTTGTAACAGTTATATAGTGTCAGGTCCGATTCGCCCGTCATATTTTTTAGTATAACTAGCTGTAATTCGATACGGATTGTCAAAAAATACAGTACGTATGCAGCGGCATCACCAGTCATTTTCAAAACGCAACCTGCTGCGGCTTTGACAGGGGCTTCTGATTCTCAAATTATTCTAGCAGCAACATTGTCTGCCATGTG
Source organism: Lamellibrachia columna (assembly GCA_963662155.1). NCBI lineage: Eukaryota > Metazoa > Annelida > Polychaeta > Sabellida > Siboglinidae > Lamellibrachia > Lamellibrachia columna. The sequence goes on from OY759274.1 coordinate 12,285,812, forward strand.
GAATACTGACAGAAAGCATAAAAGTTAATCACCAACGGTAAAATAAATCAAGGTTTTCCTAGTAAACACTGGCACGATATTTTTAATTGTAGTTACAAATGGTTATATTTTAGTAACTCTTATCGGTGCATATGCCGAAAACTATGACTTTTGTTTCGCTTTAAAAACAACTATCACACCATTTCCTTACCTATCCAAGACAGGGCTCAATTCTTACGGTAAGTCGATATTCCAAGCATCCAAGATTTTGCAACGGATTACTTGACTTGTTAGTACAGGAATCTGTTCGGATTACCACTTTATTTGCAGCCATTTTGGTGGCAAATGGAAAATCATAAATAAACTGTCATAATTTTAAACCATTAGTGATTAAGCAATGGCAATGCATTTTGAAAAGTCGATATTCATACCCTGACAATGTGCTCTTCCTGACATCATTCCTAATTTTTTTTTGATACAAAAATAAACTCCAACATCCGTCATTTGGGTCACAGGCCCTTGCCATACGCTGTGTACAGATGGATATGTGTGCATATTTTGGCCAAGCATCGTCGTATTTGGAGCGCTTGGTGGACCAAGAATACCAGGCACTGCCTTAGGACCATGACTATACCCACAGGGCACCATGTTTGCTACATCCGACTATAAACAAATCTGCCGTTTTACAATCATGATGCTATTAGCCACTGTACTGAACAAACAAGGAGTGGCAATGTACTGCCAGTAATTTATGAAGTCGATAGTTTGTGTGGATTACCAGATTTTTTACGGATTACTTTGGTAATCTGTCTTCGATTACCATATGTTTTTCCTTATAATCTAGCCTTGCAAGACTAAACTGCTCCCTTTCGCTGTTAGTACTTTTATATATTTATTCTCTGAAGCAACTTTTAAAGGTGTTATGACAGTCAAATGACTGACCATCATCATTCTCTCAGTTTACTCCATTATTCTCTGACAACACTTTGATAGGTGTCACTACTGTGTCAGACAAAGTGGCAATGCATTATTGGATAGCTATGCTGCTGAAGTCGCACGGAAAAAGCCAAAGTAAAGAGGGAAATCTGACAGGTGTGTGTCAGTCCACATGCGCCTCCAGTCCGATCTGACAAACTTCATGTGGAAGAACCCCCTCTCAGCATCTGCCAATGCATCATCATACTTCCGCTTGAGCGCAATTTTATCTCCCGTACTAAATTTTTGGGGGGATGGACCCCTGAGTTTGTGTGGATTACCAGGTTTTTTATGGCCTACCTTAGTAATCTGTCTTGGATCACCATAATTTTTTCCTTATAATCTACTCCTGCAAGACTAAACCGCTGTTTACCGCTCCCTTTTTGTTGTTAGCACTTTTATATTTATTCTCTGAAGCAAACTGGCATCTTTTAAAGGTGTTATGACACTGTCGAATGACTGACCATCATCAGTTTACTCCGTTATTCTCTGACAACACTTTAATAGATGCTATTACTGTTGTGTCAGATGAAGAGGCAATGCATGTTGGGATTCATTGTTGGATAGCCATGCTACTGTCACATGGAAAAGGCCAAAGTGAAGAGGGAAACTGAGTATTTTCAAAATGTGGACAAACAATTAAACATACATGAAATTCCATCCTGAATGCCATATAAGGAAATCATTTGCATCTTGACTGCCGAAATACGTTTTAATGGATCACATTATTTAAATATAATTTGACCGTTATCTGTTAAATTTGAATGGTCCGTCGAATATTATGTTTACATTGTGTGCTGAACAGCAAGGTCGATATTCATAAACAGATTAAATAAAAAAATGTGGTTCATTAGAACACATTTAGCCAGTCATGACTTTAGACCAGATATAGTTTGTGCTAGAAGTTTACAACAGGATTTTACAATAAAAACGATCAGACATTGTACATCTAACAAACGATGTTCCGCTGATGTGCAATTGTGCGTCCACACAAGCGCATATGTGCATGTACGTGATAGGCTTCCTACCTGCTCTGGAAGGCTCTTGAGTGCGTCATCGACAGCCTCTATGGCTTCACGGAAGCCGCGTGGAATACGATGAGTTAGATTGAATCGTTCCTTGTTAGTTACGTACTGCCACATGCTGTCTGCAGGAATCCAGGCGCTGTGGAAGAACAACACAGCAGTTAGTGTCTGCATGTGGTTTGGGTTCAATTACAGTGGTCAATTACAACTATACCTCTTCATAAAAATTAAAAAGTTTAGTTTGAGACCTGCAATTGTAATTTGAAAGAGACTGCTGAAAACCTGTCCATCCGGATAAAGCAACCATGGCGCTACAATCGCAGATCCAAATGAAGAACTCGGGATTATCGACAATATGAGTAATAGTGATAAATGTTCTGAAGACGACAGTGCCAGTGACTATGATATAATATCGAACATGTATGAACACTCGATGAGCGACAGTGAAGCGACTGTTTCTGATGACACTAATATTTACCCAAAGTGGCAAACTATGAAGGCAATCCGTACATTATTTGACATTTTGTACATACACTGTCAGTAACACTGTTGACGAGCCTAAACATGGAGACGATTTGTTTACGTATTGTAAACAAATCGTCTCCATGTTTAGGCTCGTCAACAGTGTTACTGACAGTGTATGTACAAAATGTCAAATAATGTACGGATTGCCTTCATAGTTTGCCACTTTGGGTAAATATTAGTGTTCTTTCTAAATATGCAATCATTATTCATCTGTGACTATTGGTTCTCTTGTTATTGCATGTGATGTTCAATAGTACGCTAGTACTCTTGTGGCTATTATGAATAAATTATTATCTCACATTTCAAAATGACTTTTTTCTCTCCATCAATGTATTTGTGAGGATGTTACCTTTCCAAAAATGTACATAATACTTAGGGAAAGTCTTGGTAATAATTAAATCACATTTTTTAAAACATGCATACACATTTCTGAAAAAAATTCGGGTCTAAAGGTTAAAAATAAATAAAATTTTCAATTACATTACTCTAAAAAAATATATTACAATTACGATACTTAAAAAATCAAATACAATGTACGTAAAGGTCCACTGTAATAATTCAAAGATTGAGTAAACAGGGTTTCAGGTGAATTCATGCATTCTTACTGGGTTCAATTATACAGCCTCATATTAGCTTAATTACAATTAGTGTTCTAACAAATCAATTACACTTACAATTACCGTAATTGTAATTAATTACGCATTTACAATTGAACCCACCTTGGACAGCAACATGTTGTGTTGGTGTCCATATCACACAAACTTAAATAACAATTCCCTCTGGCAGCCAACAGATATCTAGTTAAATTTGACTCGCAAGTGTCAAAAGTTAGAAACACTGGCGATTCCAGTATCTAAATAGTAACAAATGCATCCTGGTTTGATGTTCACCTGTCACCAACCAGATGATGGAACCTCTTTTAAACTAGGTCACTTATGGAGTAAAAGTAATTTCATCCAAGTGAGACAAAAACATCATTATTTGCTGCGGGATAGCAATATGCTCAATATATATAGCAACGTTAAAAACATGCACACTTTAGCGAAGTCTACGATTAAATGTAACTTTAGAGCAGTCTATTTGATTGAAAAAAAACGGTATAAATGCGCGGTGGGATAGAAATGATATGTCTTTGTAGCTTGATAGTACTTACAAATGCTGAAATAGATGGAAAAGAAAAATATTTATTTGCATTCATGCAACCCGAGTAAGTTACAGGATTTGTTCAGATTATCATTTCATAAATAACAAGATTAATTAGTGGCACATATTTGGCATTAATTTGACCACGAAAGGAGTAAAACACAGTTGGGCCAGTAGATGACTAACAAAACAAACTCATTTAATCGCATCCTTCACTCTAGTCATACAGCAAAAGTCGACTTTCTTCATCGGAAGTTCGTCCATTGTTGAACAAGGTAATTATGAGATGATTTTGTTACACATTCTACTATCAATCATGTACTTACTAATTCTCAGATCCAAAGAAGTAAACAAACTTCTTTGGCTTCTTATCTGAGGGGCGGCGAACTTCTTCCTTTGGCTCAATCACCTGAAAGCCCAAATTATCAGTTTGGTTTAAAATATTACATGCTGGAATAAAGGGAATGTACAACCAGTTTCATTAGTCAAAATAATTTTTTTTTACACAACATTGTGACAGTTTCATTTATAATGTATTACTATTTATAGAATCTCAGTTCTTTAGGATAATATCCATACAAAATGTGTCACTATCATGATCTTGCATATCTTAATGTTTTAAATATAGTGAAGAAATAAAATATGCCAGTTTTATTCAATATACAGAGATTGATTTACGCCATTAAAATCGGGAAAATAAATTTTCACAATGAAAGGTGAAATATATACATTTTTTATCAGATCATTTACTGGTCTTTAAGATTCCTATTTTAGACCATTTCTGACGGTAAGTAGACTAACTTTGCAAGATGTGTAGGCCGTTATTAACTATTACTGAGGATGCTTTCAATTACATTCACTCTTTTAGAGTGCTCCAGTAGTGCTAGCCACTGGAAATTTTACTCATGATTCCTGTGGGAAAGCCCAGCTATCATGTTGGACCCCGGATGGCCAATGATGGGTTTAGCCTATGCTGATGGATGGTTTGGCCCAGTCGTTTTGGCCCACACAGTCAGACTGATGGTTCGACCCACTTCGTGTTTAATAGCTTGAAACAGTTTTGTTTCAAAATGTTGCTGTGGATAAAATCTGGCTGTATCAGATACATTCAGATTATTCAATGTTGGCCACATTGCAATCAACACACCAATTGGGACTTGGCAGATTGGCAGACGTATCTACAATCAAGTGTAATGCTAAACTCAATTGTTTTCCCACAAGTCAAAACAAACATTGAAACAAAGCCTGAATTTCTGAAAGCTAAATGAGTAAATCAATTCAGCTTTTACAGGCCTGAAACTGTCAATTGGGCTTATGTCAAGTAGACACATCGCCAACAGATTGTGGATTGGTGGCAGATATTATCGAGTGGATCAACAGAACAAGAACACTGTTGTGGACGCGTTGAATAATCGAGACGCGTGTTGTTGGGTCGCAAGCGTTCCCGCGACTGCGCGCGATTGCACACTTACCTTGGCCGGCCAAGCAGGAAAGCCCTTCATTTTAGCCCTGAAAACAAAGAAAACATTCAGAGTAAGACCAGATGCATGACATACATTATATAGGAAATGCAATATGCTATTATTGTTACGCACCCGACGAAAAGCTTACCACACTAGATCCCCAACTTTAAATTTGGACTCCATCTTTGCGACTTCGCATGTGCCCATTGAATTGTGGGTAAACGAGTGGTAGGATCCATCATTAATTCCACCGACACAATCGTAACCACAAAGTTCTTGTATAGGGTTATATCCAGTTTCTGCTACTATTCAAAGCGCTTTAACACTTCACACCCTCGCAGATATGTTCATTCCAAAGCCACATCGACTTCTCTAGGAATTACTGCAATTACTGCGCGAAGACAATAGTCGTTTACATATCCACTTTACAGATCCTCTTCTGTATGTAACCAGGTATAGTCATTTATACACCTGAGTGAACTGGAGCAATATGGAGTAAGCGAAATTGCCAAAGGTTCGAAACGGCGGCAAGATAATTCGAATACGGGTTCTCTCGATTGAGAGTCCGACATTCTAACCGCACACCACAGCGCCCCACAACTTACTAACATTAGCCTTGCTAGTCAGTATCTCGATGGCGTTTGCGCGATCGATTCTTGCACACATAAACCACGCGATACCGATACAGTGTCGGCCGACCAGTTCGTGTAAGCCGGCCGTTGGATCAAATAACAAGTCTAGTGCTATCCGTTGGTAGCTGCTCGAATAGCATTTCCAGCTTGGGTTAATGTTGGACCAATGTATGCTACTATATTGGTCCAATATGTTGGCATGCCATCATTGGGCCACGATTGGGATATCCACAGGGCTTATTGATATTGGCCGAACTATGGTAACCCGTTGCTTGGCCCAGCACTGAGGGTATGTGGGAGGAAGTGTGAGGTGTGAGGTTGGTCCTAAAAAATAGTGGGTTTTGGAAGGTTGGCCTCAATAATTGTCGGTGAACTAAAGGCCCGTTAATTCACACGAGCAATTGGACGTTTTGAGGTCGCATATGACACCTGGTCATGCGACACGGTGTCGCCCATGTCATGTTCGTTTATTTGTCATTTTAATCGCAAATCGTTTTACTATGACGTCCGTGCGTGAACGTTTCGTGACGTTTAACTATGACGTCCTTGTGTGAATGTTTAATTATGACGTCCTTGCGTGGATGTTTCACTATGACGCCCGTGCGTGGAAATTTCAGTAGTCATAGTAACATGCAAGGGAACGCGAGAAAAACACCAAAAACGGACCGCAGTTGCGAGAACATGTGATCGTACCACAGAGTTACGTCATGACGTATTCCCCCATAGACTAGAGCGGTAAGCCAGCTAGCTGCCTGGAAGCAGGCGTGAATCACTGGCCAGCATGTCATTGTACGGCAAAAACTGTTGCATCCACTGGTATGACACATAGGGTAATACTGTTTATAGTTTCAACATAACATGTTACAAATATTTTCTAACATAATAAAAAATTATGTAAGTAAATTCATCTCATCCTCAATCATCATGTACAATATAATGCAAATGAAAACAATAAAGCTGGCCACCAGAGGAGAATAAACTTAATTATCGGGCTGGTAGCCAGTGACAATGACACCAGGAACCAGTTAACTTGAACATTTGTCGTTGTCATTTGTTGTTAATGGGGCATGTCCACCAGATTAGTCATTTGGGTAAGGGTGGTCCCAGCAGTAGTGTTACGAGTGTGGGCGTGCAGTTGGGTTGTTCATACTGGGGTGAGCAGCGTGCATCAGTGGTTAGCTCTCCACGACATTTGGAGGCTTGCATGAGACAATTGTGGGACAACGAATATGGCTATTTCCTGTGTGGCTTACAGCTGTATGAATCGACAGAAGGCAGGATCTAACATCTCTTATCACATGTAAAAATCATCATTTGTGCAAAAATAGTTTAGTTGACTGTCAGCATAAACATGCATCAGTGACATAAATTTAGAAGCATAACAGTTTTAGACGACATTGCATTTGGCACATATGTACAAATTTAAAGTAAATTACTTAAGTATGATGAATCCCTTAACAACAAATTATTTAATAGTCATGTTATTATATAAAACCTAGTACGACACAGATATATTTTATAGCAATATATTTAATGAGTGGTGTGTGGCAGTGGTCCCACCTCCCACCAATTTAGGACCATACAACTAGGAACGAAAACGCACCAAAATGATTGCACATAATTATGAATACCCCATCATTCCGACATGCAATGACAAAGCTAATCTTGTTTAAGTTTAAGATGTGCTCATCCATCATAGAGCGAGTGTATTATTACAGTGATTTAATAGTCACATCATTGAGGCATGTATTTTAACCCATTGTATATTTTCTACACTCAGTAACTGAAATTATTTAGTAGATGCTGGTATGATGTATGATGAAGACTAGGTGATGTACGGTACAAACACTGCGCCTCCAGTGAGTTCTTGCTGCACAGCAGCGTGGATGGCCTGTGCCTGTACGTATCGCTGTATCATGTGACTTGTTTTACTAACGGGTGTTATATTCATGTATGTGGATCGCGCTAATAATAATATACTGTGGTAAGAATTGGGAGGTGGGAGGTTGGTCTTAAAAAATGGTGTGAGGTGGGAGGTTGGTCTCAAAAATAGATGGGAGGTGGGAGGTTGGTCTCAAAAATAGATGGGAGGTGGGAGGTTGGCCTAAAAATAGGTGGGAGGTTGGCCTCCTAAACAGGTTGGGGTGTGAGGTAGGCCCAGAAACAGGTGGGAGCTGGGAGGTTTAATGTTAGTCGGCACCCATCATTGGCGCAAGGTTGGTATATCAAGCTACTGCATGCCGTGTAATCGCTGCCGACGTACAAGCAACGTTGGCCCGTAGTTAGCAACAGCTGGCGAATGTGTAATTAAATGGCAAGGATTCAGTTTTGTTTTGTTTCAATTAATTACTACAGTGTTTGTTTAGCCTAAGATATTTGCATTGATATTTAGTCGTGTTTTTTTATTAAAAACACTGTTTCACAAGCACGCACGCACGCACGCACGTACTGGAACATTCTTGGATAAATCGTGAAAAGCGAGAGTTTCCAACAACATGCTGAATTCCTGCGTGGTACACAAACTCGACACGAAACCTGTATTTTGCATTTCATTAATAAACACTGCGATGGCTGTCGTTACTATTCCTTGTAATAATTAATTGATCACATTCGATACACCAACACCACAGGTTTCATATCCATCATCCATGCATACATTTTTTATTTAAATGAAATAATGAATCATCCCATTTTCTAATTAGGTCATCATACCCATAAAGCACTGCCGTCGAAGCGTCAAATTCAAACGTGACAGAAATTGTTTCTAAGCAGGTGCTCGTTGACATAATTAATATATATTTCATAATTAGTACAAGCACATTGTTCCTGTTCTGTCGTATGTCTTGTAGCTAGCACGATAACTGTGTGTGACATTAGAATTTTTACTAAGGCTAGAATGTCAACTTGGAAAACGGCTACAAAACTAGGCAAGAAGAGGCCGAAATCTAATTAATCATGACGTAATCATAACTTAGGCCTGGTACCCATTATGACATACGTCATAACGTTAATTTTAAACATTAATGTTTGACGTAGGTCATCCCCGCTTAACGATATTCATGGATTTTGGTCTGAATCAGATCACGTTAACATATGTTACACGTACTACGTAGTAATAATCTGTCTGTTTTTTCCCGAACTAATCGTGAAAACGGATACCTTCCGATGCCAGACTTGTTGCATAATACGTTAGGTACAATTTTAAGTCGAAGTGGTTATTTGCACCACAGCGGTGTACCAAACAGTTAAATTAATTTAATTTGTTGGGAACTCCTAACACTGCAGCTCTTCCGACTCTGCCTTTGGCTGTTAAATGTGAGTCTAACCCTAACCATACAGCTCAAATTAAATGATACCCTACATTAAAAACAGGCCAAAAAGAACCATTTTTGTGTCAATATATTGCATACACAAGGAACAAAATACGCTTTGTGCGGGTAAGAATCAAAAAGCAGACTAATTTAGCCATTTTAATTTACTAAAATATAAAAAAAAACTCATAAAATTTGCATATAATTTATGTTCAATGCTGTTGGGTCATTGTTTATAAATGTAGTCAGATAGATCAACTAATTTGGGGGCTTGGTCGATCTGTAGAGAAAACAGTAACATAATTTATTTTATTAGTGGATGACTGCATTTACAATTTTTTTATTAGTTTCTTCTTTAAATCATAAATTGATAAACATGTTACAATTTTCTTTGTCAGAACAACTATGATTTCCTCTTTGAAAGAAAAATGTATATAGCATCAACCTAGGAATGTTTACAGAGGTAAGATACATGAGACAGATTTGTGTCGTGGACAATGTTTTATGGACACCAGGGTTGAAAAAAATCATGATTTTTTTTTAATAAAAAAATCTGAATTTTTTTTATTCAAAAATCATAAATCAATGATTTTTTTGGAGTGATTTAAATAATGATTTAAATCAAACCACTCTGATGGACACTGTTTGTTGTTTGCAGGTTTCTACGGCCGTAATTAGACACGGTTCACATGGCACTCTCGGGTGAAGACGCTTCACTGAAGGAGCTGCTTGAGAACGCCAGCTCAGTCCTCACAGCATGCCAAAACACATCTACAATACATGTATGACTTACAGAATATATGAAACCTGTAAAATATTTATGACCTATAAAGCATAGAAACTCTTCCGAAAACCTCCATCTACCAGATGACCTTATATTAAGTCACTGGATGAACATTACACAACAAGTCATAGTATCTTTATTGTTAAAGGGAAACAGAAGTCATGGGGTTGGGCCTATGCACCTATTAAAGTTACTAAAACAACCATTTGTAACTACGATTAAGAATATCACACCAGTGGTTTACTAGGAAAAACTTGTTGAATACTCCACATCTCAACTTCATGGGCCGCGCCATACTGTTAGATAACTTCACGTCTTGAGTGTGGTATTCTGGCAATTCCTATGCCTATTCTTGCCAATAGGATATGGCCATGCTGTTTGTCCAAACTGAAGTTATGTATAATATTTGTTTACGGCAAGTGCGTATCAATTGTGCTGGCTAATATGTCAACTGGAAAAATGACTGGAATCTCTCACTTTTAGAACACATTCTGAGTAAACCACTGGCATGATATTATTGATTTTCATTGCACATAGTTAGTTTTTATTATCTCTCAGCCTGTGCATAGCCTCAAGACCATGACTTTAATTTCGCTTTAACAATCCCAAAATTATTAGATTTTTAATGACCCTGTATTAACTATCAACATTATATTTATACATTGCCCTGTTAGTTTTGGGCATTTTATAAAAAAATAGTAATGATGTCAACATGGAATTAGATATAATAATTGATCAGGTTAAGCTTCTGTTTCTTACTAACTATGTTAATTCATTGTGGTACAACACTTTCTTTAAAATGTATACTTATTCCTTCAAAGTGGCATATGAAAGTTATTGAGATACTTATTTGGTGTATCAGGCTTGGTACAGTTTTGAGGCCAATATAACTCTAAAATAATTTGAACTGAATGACCTTTTGAATGACCTTTTGTTTTAGCAACCAAAGAATGGTGCAAGACACAGTAAAAAGCATATAAAAACAGTCACAAAAGAAAGCAAAGGTATGTCATGCTATTGTTTTGACAAAATGTTAATCGCTGATTGAGCTGCAGCTGTAATCTATAATATTACCAATTACACTGAATATGAGCATTATAATGATCCATCAAGATGCATCTCTTTTGGAATTAATTTAGGATTATATAGAATTTTAGATTATTTAACATACCGTTACTATTATTTACCACTGTGATCTTAATTAAAATTGTTAGCTTTTATTTATGTGTTTGTTAATTTTAACTATTTCCGTCCAGACAAAACATGTTATACATGATATTATAATCGCAGATTTTTGCACATTTACTAGGCTTTCATTTTAATGATTTTATGATCTAATGAGAAATATATTGTTATTATTATTTTTTCAAACTAAAGAAGTTAAAAAAATTTGTATTTTAATTATTTAAAAGCTGAGTAATCTGGTGTGTGATATTTAAGTATATAATATGTGTATTTGGATTAATGTGGTGTTGTGTTCTTTGCATTTTTATTTGCCATATCAGGTGCCAAAAAGCGAAGGCCGATATCTACCAATGGTCTGGCCATGGACTGGACTGATGAAGAAGAAGAGGAGGAGACTTGTGATGTATGTGGTGGACAAAGTAGTAGTGTAGTGTAGTAGTAGTAGTAGTAGTAGTAGTGTAGTGTCTAGAACGTTGAATCCACTTGCTGCCATTTTGAAACTTGGAACAAAAATTTCGCTGCACATTGCCTCAGTTCACTTGGCTATATAAATGAGTACCTTTCTAATGGTGGATATATGTAAATGAATATGGTCATTGTGCAGTAATTTCACAGTGGCTGAATGCTTCCCAGAGAAGTCAAGTTGTTGGAATGAACAGGTCTGCCAGGGGTGAAGTATAAAACTCTAAGCGGTCCTAAGGACCGGATGTCATGCTATATGAGAACTTATCATTAATGTACATTTGCAATTTAAACTGATGATATTTCAGGTAGGCTAACAAGTGTGTTGTGAAGGATTTAGCTTGCTGCTAACAAATATTCTGGCATAATCATAATTATAAAAATAAAAAATGGAATCATGCCAGTTATAGTAACAACCTTAACGATTGTAGATGGTAAACAAAACTTGAGATAAGGGTGAACGTGTTGTAAAATGCCCTGTTTATGTTACGTTTTTCAGATTGAGAATATTCCACCAGTCAGCCAAAGAGATTCTGAGCATCCACTGTTGAAGCCATTTTACAACATGATATCGTTCTCGTCAGACAGTGACAGTTCGCCGCAGCTTCCATGTCCTCGGTCAAAGTTGCACCAACAGACGTACGGAGAAAAGAGTCTGTGTGATCAAAAGCATCAACATCTCACAGAAAGAAGAATGAAATGCAAGAAAAGGGAAGAAAGCTCAAGTGAACCTGGTTCAACTTTTATGGATAGCAGAGAATTTGATGCAGGATCCACACAAAATTGTGGAAAGGGAGAAAAGGTCAAGAGCAGTAGAGCAGAGACCATGCAGAATTGTGCAGGTACAATAGAAGACGACACAAAACCGAAAAACAACAGTGCAAGGACTATGCAAAAGGGAGCAAATAATCATCATCTGATAACACGGGCGCTATTGGGTAGCATTAAAAAGCAAAACACAGATCTGCACGGACTATTTGATGTTGCTTCTGGAAGTGACAGTTCGTCAGAGTTTGACGCGACCAGTGTGTCGGTGACTTGTCTCATGAATGGTGACGCGTCAGGTAGTGACAGTGAAGACTTTGGAGGCCTGTCTGATCAGCTGGCACAGGTTCTGTCCATATCAACATGTCGAAGGATGCCAAGAAAACAACCAAAGAGAAGAGGAGAGGATGCTATGCCTGGAAAGGAAAATGCATCACTGGCTGCTGAGGGTGAATTAGGGTCTTTGCATGACCAACGTCCCTTGCTGAAATCGAAGCGAAAGATTTTGAGTAAAAATTCCAAGAAATCCTCCAATGGGACATGCAGCCCTGACCCAACATGTCATAAGCTTCATGTTGGCCTAGGTAAAACACCTGCTGGAAGTGCAGACGAATCAAATAGATCAGGTACGAGTGATTTTTCAGTAAATGATGATGAGGTTCTCCCTGAGACAAAAGAAATAAGCCTGCAAGTGTCTCTGTCTGCTAACAGTGAAACATCACCTGAAACTAGCATTGGTGAAGGATCAGTGAGGAGCAAAACCGCATCCACACCAGAAGAAATCTTTGACAGAAGAGAAGACAGTGAAAATTGCATGTCTAAAAAAGTGACAACCAGACATTCTGAAGAAGATTCATTGTGTTCTGTAGAAGAAGGCATGCACGTAGAAGTAATGTCACAACATGATTCTTTGCACAGTGAAGACATTTCGCATAATGATGGCATCACGACAGATTTTATTGACAATGAAATTGAGCCGACCACTAGGGATTTCAGCTTACAAGTTTCCATTGGCAGCACAGAATTGTCTGATTCCGAATATGACCTGAGTTTGCCTGAAAAAGATCCTTCTGACAACAGGCAGCATCTTCCAACTGTTCAAAACTGTAGTCTGCAAGTGTCCGTGAGTTCTTCAAATGCAACAGATAGTTTACTGGTGTTTCCTGGTGGCAAGGAGAATGGCCAGGCTGTGAGTATTGGTGATGGTAAATGTCTTCCATGTACCAATTCAGAGAAAATGCGCTTTTGTCAAGGCCACATGACAAGTTGTGATAGTGATGCCAACTTGAAGAAGCAGCTATTCCCGGGATCAACTCTACAAAGTCCAGTCCACTATAGGGGTCTGTCACCTTCCATGTGGGACAGTGGCTTTGGGGAAATACGGTGCAGTACAGCTAGTGACAAAGGAACACACAAAACACAGGCTAGTTTTGGCTCGGATACAAACAGATCAGAAGGTGCTTCATGCATAGGTAAGTTAATTGATGTGATAGAGAGTTATAAGACATATAAATGTTTTCCTGCAATGAGTTGTAAACATTTGTTCCATCTCCAAACTTTTACTGAACCTTCAAAATGGATGTTAGCATCTGGGAAACTGTTAAATTATGTTGTACATAGAATGTTTTTGATGTGTAGTTGTCCCTGTAGCATTCTCTACCTCTTGACTGGTGATCTAGACTACCAGTCCGTTCTTGTCTGGTGACCTAGACTACCAGTAGTATTACAGTGAAACCTTGCTAGTCTGTTCTTGTCTGGTGATCTAGACTATTATAGTTAAACCTTGCTAGTCCATTCTTGTCTGGTGATCTAGACTATTACAGTGAAACCTTGTTAGTCTGTTCTTGTCTGGTGATCTAGACTATTACAGTGAAACCTTGTTAGTCTGTTCTTGTCTGGTGATCTAGACTATTACAGTGAAATCTTGTTAGTCTGTTCTTGTCTGGTGATCTAGACTACCAGTAGTATTGCAGTGAAACCTTGCTAGTCCGTTCTTGTCTGGTGATCTAGACTATTACAGTGAAACCTTGTTAGTCCGTTCTTGTCTGGTGATCTAGACTATTACAGTGAAACCTTGCTAGTCTGTTCTTGTCTGGTGATCTAGACTACCAGTAGTATTACAGTGATATCTTGCTAGTCCGTTCTTGTCTGGTGATCTAGACTATCATAGTGAAACCTTGTTAGTCTGTTCTTGTCTGGTGATCTAGACTATTACAGTGAAACCTTTTTAGTCTGTTCTTGTCTGGTGATCTAGACTATTATAGGTTGTTCACAAAACATTGTTTTGTGAACAAGTCTCAACATACTGTCTGTAAATTGCTTCATTATTCTGTGGTTCACCAATCCAGATGCTTCGATAATCCAGCCAAAACCAGCGTGAACTAAAGTATGTGGATAAACGTGGTTCCACTGTACTTGGCCAACACCTAGTTGTACATTCAGATGGGCTGCTCAATGGCCCAGTGGACTTACAGAAATAGGTATATTGACTCTGGATATTTCTCACAAATTTCCAAAACTGTCCTTCTGTGTTCTGTAACACCAGGTGTTGATATCTTGCCTTGTTTTCCAAAATCTCCAGACCACTCGGTTGACAAGACAGACCCACCAAGACTGTCCTTGTCTCCTGAGGACAGTAGCCATGACAACCATGTGGGGACAGGCAAGGACCGGAAAGACCAGGACCTGGACAATGAGTGGCTGCCTGACCTGGACAGCTCCAGTGATGAGAGTGATCTGGAGGCCTGTGAGTCTGTTAAAATATTGTTAGCAACAACTGTGGAGCAGAGTGCAGCATCTGCTAGATCATCAGCAGATGACACCAGATGTACTAGTACCATTGTCTGCAAGCAGTAATACTACCATAGTGCTATTATGGGGAACTGTCATATAACTCGTTGGCTTTACATTTTGATAATTTTGGGGCCAAGTGCAAGAACCCTCTTTCCATATGAAAATTCCAATAGCCTGAATGGATGTTCTTGTAATTTCATGGTAGCTAAATTTGTAATATTTAATCATTGAAAACATACCTAATTATTACTACTACTTAATCACTTCCTTGTTTGACAAACAAGGCATAGTCATGCGATGTCCTAATTTATATTCCATTTGTTGTAGTTTTCCAAGAGATGAAAACTCCAAAAGTAAAAAAGACAGTTAAAGATTTACCAAGGTAGGCATCATACAGAAGGAGCAGTTATGACAACGTGGCCATAATTGTGAATTATCTATCTGGGGTTCAATATTATAATTATCAAAATGTTAAAGACTGGGAAACAGTTGCATTGCAGAGGTCCTAAATTCTGATGTGTTCATAAATGAATGTTCTACTCTGTGTAAACTATTCTTTATTGTGTTTTTCTCTTATGTCACAGCAGGCTGCATTTGGTGAAATTAGTGAAATTTTTGATGTCTTATGAATAAGGCCATTTGAATTATTTAGAAAAGTAGTTGTAGCTTATGTGCTTATTAAAACATGGCAATAAGCCCGAATGCAAGATACTGGCATACTATGTAATGTAATTGCTATTGTGGTAAGTGTGGACTAGTTGTTTTAATTTTATAATGCATTTTCATATTGAGAAAGATGTATTTGAATATTTGCTCCCAAAATAAAGACCCTTTGTTGAATGCTATGCATCCACATAATAATGATATTATTATCTCATCAGATAACTTTCATTTTACATATCCAAGGTGTGTTTAATTTACCTGGTAGAGGCTGTCGTCAACGTATCACGTCGACTTCATCAGTACCGATGACGCTGAATGACGTCATCGTACACGTGAGGTAGTTCGTAATTGCCCTCGTCTCTGTTGATGGGTGTTCTAGCTTTCCTGATCCAGATGGCTTCCCTGATGTGCCGGATTCTTCGGTTGGGTTCCTTGTCTACAATTTTCACTCCCTCTTAGTCTGTGATGTGGTTTTCAGTTGTTGCATGGTCTGTAAGGGCGGATTTATTGATGGTAAACATTAGTCTTTTTTTCCCCCTCCTTGTGTATTTCTCTTTTTTCATGCTGTCTACATCCTTTCTGTGTTCCTTAAGTCGTGTTTTTAGTAGTCTTCCTGTCTCCACAATGTACTCAGCACTACAGTTCTTACATGGTATTCACGTGTACGATGACGTCATTCAGCATCATCGGTACTGATGAAGTCGACGTGATACGTTGATGAAAGCCTCTACCAGGTAAATTAAACACACCTTGGATATGTAAAATGAAAGTTACCTGATTTGAAAATGAACTATCCTGAAGAATGTTCAGTAATATTATATATTTTCATTGTAACACATGTTTTGTTTGTGTATGCTAAAATCACTGTACTTAAATTTGTGTGATCATCTCATATTGAAGTATGGATGTCTTCATCGTCAATGACTCGGATGTCAGCAGTGATGATGACAGCACCCTCTATGTAACAGCCGTTGAACCAAAGAGCCACAGGTTTACTCTCCACACTGAATTGTGTCCTGCATTGTTATAAATGAAACCAGTTCTCTACACTGGCATAAAATGAAACAATTGATTGACATTGTTATAAAATAAATAATTTCTTTACATGGTTATAAAATGAAACCATTTAATTACATTGTTATAAAATGAAACCATTTATTTACTTTGTTATAAAATGAGACCATTTCTTTACATTGTTATAAAATGAAACCATTTCATTACATTGTTATAAAATGAAACCATTTCATTACATTGTTACAAAACGAAACCATATCCTTACATTAATATAAATGGAAACCATATGCTTACATTAATATGAAATGAAGCCATTTCTCTGCATTGTTTCAATGTCCAACTGTCTTGTTGATCTGTGGCAAAACATTTGAGTGATTTCAATGTGAAATACACAAGTGTGTATGCTTGAAAATTAAAGAAACTTTCACAGTTTCACAATCTGTATTGGTGAGAATGTGTCATACATTAGCTAGCATTGGCTCACTGCATTTGTTGTTTTACAAGCTTACTTTTATTATGTTATCTTGTGTAATGCCTGTATTGTAATAATTATATTCACTAATGTAATGTATTTGAATTTATTTATTTTTTATTGTAAACACCCCTGATTCTATTTTTAGAGATATGCGGTGTCAAAATAAATTTGATTTGATTTTTAGTTTTGTCAAGAGGTCAGTGTTGGACAGTGTCTTTGTCACCCCCTGTCTCCCGCCACGTAAGTGTCATTAAATTTGTGTTTCCTAGACATAGAAATGTCATATCTCATGTGATTAGTCTTTCCCAGAATTCTCATGTGATTAGTCTACACACACCTGTAAATTTCACATCTCATGTGATTAGTCTACACACACCTATAAATGTCACATCTGACATGATTGATCTTCCACCACACTTTTGAATGTCACATATCATGTGATTGTTCTGTTTGCCCAATGTAATTTTGATAGAAATGGTGATATGTCAACATTATGCACACCCCATCCTCAGTTGTGTATATACAACGTTGTTGCTGTCAAACAACAAAATAACAACTAACATAACCGCGGGGTCATCTTTTGATCACATATTTTGACCATACATTAAGAAAGACGTTTGGTAAAGATGATGATATTTGCTTGTGACATATAAGAATAATTAATGTTATGCTGCTAAAACAATCTCTAAGTAGTTGACAAAATAAATATCAAATCTATTCACTATTCACCTTCTGTTTAGTTAGACGAAAGGCTAGTACGACTGTGAAGAAATCCGTTTCCTCGCGCCACTATGGTCTTGGTGATGATGTCACCATGGCAACAGGCCAGAGACTTCTGGACAGAGTCAGGCATGTGGAACGGCCACACTCAACCGGTCATGTTATCAGTCAAGCTAGCTTCCTCCGCTCACTTGACCAGGATATGGACAACAATCGCAGGCATCCAGAGGCTGCCAGGTGACAATATTTAATGCCAACTTCTGCAAAAGGTCGAGTAACTGTTTTGATCAACTGAGTATGTCTGACGCAGTTTATTGACAAATGTCACTGTATACAATATAAAACATTGAAATTTGATCTAAATCATAATTTTTAATGCATTATATCAATGGACAATGGCTGTCAGCTAACATGGTTCAATTTTGTGTAATAAATTTTTTTATTCTGATTTTATATCCTTGTTTGCTGTTACAGTGGACTTGGAGATGCATTCACCAACCCATAGTGGTGTTAATTTGAACGTGGCCAAAATTTTTAATTATCTACTTGGGGGTTCAATATTATAATTATTATCAAAATGTTGCATTGCAGATGTCCTAAATTCTGATGTGTTCATAAATGAAGGTTCTACTCTATGTAAACTATTCTTTATTGTGTTTTTCTCTTATGTCACAGCAGGCTGCATTTGGTTTTGGTTTGCTTCATTACACAGCTTTACAACATTCATGGGGCAATGGTGTGTAGTATTTGATCTCTTGTGCACTTGTATAATACGGGATGCCACGGTGCCACAGAGTGTTTGTAGTGATGTGTTAAATATATGTTTTCTTGCAGGTATGTGAAACATTTCAAGAAAGTGAAAGAGGAACTCACAGCTCACCTATTTAAGCTCTACAACAAGACTGTCTTTGCACATAAGGTGAGCTGGTGTTACAGTTGAAGGTTATCACCAAGCTTTGTGATTCAAGTCTTTCAATGCTGACATTTTAGCCTGTATATTGTATAATGTCATTTCGTGATTATTTACCATCAAGGTAAGCCTCCTACTTACATTCTGTCTCGTTTCCTATACTTTCATAGCTTCCAGAAGACATGTCAATCACTTGGAACAAGCGATTGATTAAGACGGCCGGTTTCTGCGCATACAGTAAGCGAGTGGCGACTCCTGCTGACAGGAAGGTGCGCATCGAGTTGTCCGTGAAAGTCTGTGATGCGGCAGGTGAGCTCTAACATTAATCGTTGAGTCAGTAGCGTACAGACTCGGAGGTCCAAGGTAACCCACATTTCATGGGAGATCTGAATTTTTAGCCAACTTAAAAACATCTCCTGATCTCCCAAATTAACGTAAAATCTTCCACTTTTGTGTACAATTGTCTACCGACACTAGTTCCCTTAAATCAAATTGCCTTTTGACAGAGATTTTTGGTTTGCTCTGAGCCGTTTTCAGTATTCTGGAAGTTGGAAGATAACCACACAAAGATGTATGACCCGACCAGTTATGATACCATTTTTTGTCTGCAATCCGTATTTCAATTGGAACAAATCGGGACATCTCCCTATTAGTTTTGTTGATGTTTTTAATTTCTTTTACGTTTTCACAGAAAGAGTGCGCGATACTCTGATTCACGAGCTGTGCCACGCTGCGGTCTGGTTCCTCAATGGAGTCAACGACGGCCACGGTCCTCACTGGAAATACTGGTATGTCTTTATTGGTTTATACAGTGATGTAGTGTTTTATCTTGTCCCGGGGGCTTGTTGTCATCAGATGGTAACAGTACTTTCTGATATAGCGCAGTATCCCGTTCTTGTTCAAGACACTTTACACTTCACCCCCTTAGGCCATTAGGGTGAAGCGGTTTGGTTTGTAAGTCCTAACTTAAAAGTACAATACCAAGAACTATTATTATTATTCCAAATATTATATGTTCCAGGGCACATGCAGCTTGCCATGTTCACCCAGAACTGCCTGCCATCAAGCGATGTCACAAGTACGAGATCACACACAAATACACTTACAAGTGCACAAAATGTGGCTACGAGTAAGTCATATCTTCAATACATTTTCTCATGTTTTGATTCTCACAATTTGTTGTTTTCACTTTGTTTCCTCTTTTTGTTAGTCATGTATTAATACTGTCTGTGTGATAGAATTGGGTAATCACTTCAGTCGTGTTTCACAATTACCAGTTGGCTAGTTATCTGGCTCAATATTATTAGTATTGCTGTGATGTGCAATGTGGTGATTGGCATTGCTGCAATATGATTGGCATTGCAGTGATGTTGTGATTGGCATTGCTGCGATGTGGTGATTGACATTGCTATGATGTGGTGATTGGTATTGCTGCGATGTGGTTATTGGTATTGCTGCGATGTGGTGGTGATTGGTATTGCTGCGATGTGGTGATTGGTATTTCTGCAATGTGGTGATTGGTATTGCTGCGATGTGGTGATTGGTATTGCTGTGATGTGGTGATTGGTATAATATAGCAGGAAGCTACGGAGACAAATTAAACTTGTTAACGACTAATAAACAATTTCTAGGATTATCACTAAGACTTGTGCCACAGAGGTAAAGAAGGTGTGCATTCCCAGTATCTGGCCAGAATAGCTTTACAGAAAGCCTCAGCATTTAAATGGTCTGTTCACAAATTAATAATCGCAGTGTGTTATCAATTTGACAAACTAATATATTCCTGCTGCTTCTGTCGATGTTGTAGGATCGGACGACATTCGAAATCTCTCGACACAAAGGCGAAGGTGTGTGGATACTGCCACAGTCCTTTTGCTCTCGTCACCAAGAGCGCAGCCACGCCACGGACGCCGAACAAGTTTGCATTGTTTGTGAAAGAAAACTACGGCAGCATGAAACGAGACAACAACACTCACAAGGATGTCATGCGAATGTTGTCAAGTGACTTTGCAAGACAAAATAGCATCTCGGCTTCAAGAGGACAGAAGGAACTATGATGGCTTCTGTGTGGAAGGATGTGTGGGACATTACGGACATGCAGGCGATGCACACATGCCGTCTTATTGACAAGGATGGACATTATAATTATTCAGCAGACACATAAGAAATACTGCAGAAATACTGTGCTATATCTTAAGGATTAATTAATTAAAACCTTTTTCTAGCAATTTATGTTTTGCTTGATGAAGGGATATTCACGAATAACAGCACTGAAGCATGTCTAAGTGTCAGTCCATCCCATAATTTTATCGCCTCATTTCTTGGATTTCGAAAAAAAGATGCTTTGAAATTCATTAAAAATAATAAATAACTTAGCCTGACATGTTTTGACCACACAAGTAAGTATGACACCTATGCATCATGTCTACAAAGCAACAGATACATCTGTGTCTCCGCGTTGGCTTCCTTACAAAAGCAATTTTTTGTAATCCAATATACCTTTAAGTAATAAACCCTTGGAGGATGACATGTCCAATTATAATTCACAAATTGTCCGATGTGATAATGATCAACACACACTTTGTCAGCAGAGACTGCAGCTTTTGTTAAATACTTTTCTTTATGAATTCATCTTGGCTGGAGAATTAAGTTTTTTTAGATTGTTTTTAATTGAAGGAAATTTTTGCTTGTGGCCATTATGTAGACTCTCGCTATAAGAACTCATGTAGACTCTCACTATAAGAACTCATGTAGACTCTTGCTATAAGAACTCATGTAGACTCTCGCTATAAGAACTCGTGTAGACTCGCTATAAGAACTCGTGTAGACTCGCTATAAGAACTCATGTAGACTCTCGCTATAAGAACTCATGTAGACTCTTGCTATAAGAACTCATGTAGACTCGCTATAAGAACTCATGTAGACTCTCGCTATAAGAACTCATGTAGACTCGCTATAAGAACTCATGTAGACTCTCACTATAAGAACTCATGTAGACTCTCGCTATAAGAACTCATGTAGACTCTCGCTATAAGAACTCATGTAGACTCGCTATAAGAACTCATGTAGACTATCGCTATAAGAACTCATGTAGACTCGCTATAAGAACTCATGTAGACTCTCGCTATAAGAACTCATGTAGACTCGCTATAAGAACTCATGTAGACTCGCTATAAGAACTCATGTAGACTCGCTATAAGAACTCATGTAGACTCGCTATAAGAACTCATGTAGACTCGCTATAAGAACTCATGTAGACTCTCGCTATAAGAACTCATGTAGGCTCTCGCTATAAGAACTCATGAAGACTCGCTATAAGAACTCATGTAGACTCGCTATAAGAACTCATGTAGACTCGCTATAAGAACTCATGTAAAGAACATCTGCCAAAAAAAAATTTTTTGTTTTAAATTGCCATTGTGGCTTCCCAACCTGTTCCATATAGCAAGAGTCCACCGTATGTTATATTACTTCATTAGTTGTACAAATGCTAAGTGGACTTGGGTGTCTATGTTTATATTATAATTTGTCATCAACTTAACATTGACATATTTTATATAATACTAGCTGAGTTGCCCAGTGTTGAATGGGACGAAAAGGCAAGAACGTATGACTCCTTGCAGTGCCCTGTCAAGTTCTCGTAGTGCAATGGCAATGACATCTTCGCGCCACAAAAATCACATACGACTGCCAGTTTTACAAAGCGTTCGGTAGATGTTTGTCGTAGATCACGTAACAATGGTTGAAACACGCATAGCGTTGCTAACAATTGCATGTAACCAGGTTTTTTTAAGGCCTTTCACACGAGCAATTTGCTCGTATGAAAACCCTCCATGCCCGTGTGAAATTCAAAAGTAAATAAATAGATATTGTGTTGCATATATATGCGCGGTTATGCACCTGATAAAAGTAAAAACCTGTTTGCCCGTGGCCGTGTGAAATGTTGCACTGCCCGTGTGAACTGAACCTTAAAAAACCCTGCACGTAACTATAGTTCTGAGTGATGCCGTTTACATCAAACGTCCATATTGGTTACTTTGATGTAAAGCCCAACCCCCGGGAGAAATTTAAAATGTTTTTTAATGTACGAACCACCACCATGGGTCCCAGGAACGCCTACAAAATGTCAACTCCATACTAAGATTAATGGCTATAAGAGGGAACAGTCAGACAGACTGAATAATATTTGAAAAAAAATTATTTACCTGGTTAAAGATATATTTTAATATTAACTTCATATAGAAACATTATTATAGTACGTGTTCCATGACATACATGTCATTAAATGTTGATTTAAGTTAAGTACAGTAAAGGTATTAAATAACTAGCATACATGACAATCTTGATGCTCAAATGAAACAATATGAAAATTCCAAACACATTAAATTGCATTTAATTTTTTGTAATGTTGATGTTTCTCTATGATTTGGTCCACATTGTTACCATTGTAGTTATATAAGTCAATGATTATGCAATAGTTATTCAAGAATCCTAATTTATCTGCTTCGTCATTTAAATATTATTTTGTTGAATTCTAAACAGAAATAAAATAATTAAAACTCCGAATCAAATTCAATAACCATTGATTTTAAGAAAAAAGAAGTTTTACTTCAGCATAATTTCTCTGTGAATTAATCAAGTTATTTTGACAAATTCTACATTACAATCTGCTTGATGAAATTATTACTACTGCTATGGATAATTTTTTACCAGTTAAAATCATTAAATGTAATAAATATAAGCACAAAAAGTCACATTCGATTACGCAAGGCATCATCAGGTCAATCAAGAATTAAACAAACTCCTACACATGCAGCGGAATATGTAACTCTCAAAACAAATCTTCACAAATATAATTCTTAATAGATACATTCGACTTGCTAAGCAAATGTATTATCAATCCAGTTTTGAAAGAAATAAGTATGATATTAAAAAAAATTTGGTGTATGATTAAAGAAATCATTCAGAAAACCCCTATGAAAGAACAATTTCCTGACTACTTTAAATTGATGGCAAAAAAGTATAAAAAAAAAAGTACCATTGCCAACAAAAGTACCATTGCCAACCAATTTAACTAATTTTTCACCAATATTGGCCCCACCCTTGCCTGTCAAATAACCAATACTGGAGATAAATCTTTCAAAGATTATTAGAAAAACCGAAGTCTACATACTTGCAAATTTAAGCCAACAAACGAAAATAAAACTATGAGTATAACTGATAATTTAACCCAATGTCTAGCTGTGAGAAAGATAGTCTATCAACAAAAGTATTAAAGCTTATAAAACTGAAATTAGTGAAGCGGTCACATTAATTATTAATCAGTCAATAGCTACTGGTACATTTCCCGACAAACTAAAAATTGCTTAAGTGATACCACTTTTTTAAAAGGTGATTCCATCTTTGATAATTATCATCCAATTTCTATTTTACCAGCCATTTCAAAAATGTTTGAAAGAATTATGTTTAACTAAATGCACGAACACTTTCATTCCAATAACTTATTTTTTATACTATAATAATCAATACGGGTTTAGAAAAAAACATTCTACAGAACTAGCCATTCTAGAAATAATAGATATAATTGTTCAGGAACTTGATCAGTCAGCAACTCCATTAAACATATACCTTGATTTATCGAAAGCGTTTTACACCATTGGTCACAACATACTGTTACATAAATTAAATTACTATGGTATAAATTGTGGTGCATATCTCTGTAAGAACTACCTATACACTCACAAACAATATGTAGAAGTTGGGAGATTTTAAATCGGAAGAAGCAGCGACAACTACTGGTGTTCTCCAAGGGTCTGTTTTAGGTATAGTAATGCTCCTATTTATTGTATATATATTAATGACAGCACTTTCTAGTGACCTCTTTAAATTTATAATATATGCTGATGATAACAATATATCCAGTACATTGAATAAATTTCACTCTTTGGATGGCCAAAGCCAAATTCAAAATATAAACAACAAATTAGCAAAAATATGCAAATAGTTAAAGGCCAACAAATTTTATCTAAACGTTAAAAAAAAATTTATGATATTTTGACATGCCTCAAAAGAAAATGTAATCTCCTGTGTTGCAAATAGATGGGATAAACATTGAATGTATAAATGATTTTAATTTTTTAGGCATCACCATAAATATCCACTTAAATTGGGAGAGCCACATAAACATAATAGCTAATAAAATCATCAAAACAATTTGAATATTAAATAAACTTAAAACCGCTTCCTCAACTGATTTAGCACATTGCAAATCCAGTTCATTGGTGTCCAAATATATAGTGTGTGAATAGTTCATGCAACATCTGCAGTCGATTTAACAAAAAAATGCCTATATTTGTTGAAATCATCGAAAGAATTGACTTCAGTCATTTGATCTGGTAAGGATCAAAATAATGGATATCCAAAATCGTAGACACTGTGTGGGTCAATGCTGATCATGGGCATGACTTCCATTCTCTCTCTGATCACACGATTTTTAAGCATTTCGATTCTCACTTCATTACCTAATTTAATAGTTTGTCTGATGATTTCACCAAAAAACTACAAACAAAAGTTGCAAAAACGAGCTGGCATGTTGCAGTGGATACTAGGTAGGTTTGGTTTTTCGCAAAATTAATTTAAAATGAGACTTGCAAAACAATCGAATTGATTAAGCACCTTTAAACATGTTTTACTTTTGAATATTTTATCTATACTGTATAATTATCTCATTCTTTCCAACATAAATTATTGGTGTGGGGTCATCAAACGCATTGCATTTTTAAACTCCAAAAGGGAGCAATAAGAATAATTACTTACGTCATCAATATTACACACACGTACCTACGTGGAAGAAATTACTGTTTATATTCCCAGAGCCACTCAGGAATTTGCAACAATGTAGGCTACATTAGACACAAAGTATAATACATACTGTTAATTAACAATACTCCAAATATTATCCTTGACAATTTTTTTACTCACAGCTTATATATGTTTTTTTCTAATTACATCAAAAACCACTTTATTAGGAATTATATGAATCATGCTGTCTTATTCCTAATTATTATATTTGTAAATCTTTAACCTTAATACAATGGAGTCTCTTTGTACTGTATTGATCATGTGACACTAATATATTAATTGTTTACTTTAATTGGGTGTTGCTCCCATTTTAGCGACATTTTATGTCTTAATGTGAGTTTCCCTGACTTATCTTGAATTTTGTTTTTATAATGTTCATACACGAGACAACACGTCAAATAAAACACGTTTGAGTCTGAGTTCCGTGCCACGGATTTATCACACGTCTTTCGACGCTAATTAAAAACGCCATTTCGTATCCTCCGCATGAAAACCCCAACATTAGCGTTCAGTGAATTGCTTTGTATACAACTGGTTCACTCACTGGTTGTCATGCTATTTTTAGCATCAAGCGCACGGCCGCGTGACTGTCTTACCAAGGCCAAGCTACCCAGAAATGGGTCACACGAATTCATGAATGCGTAAACATCAAGTACACGTTATGGCAGTACAGTTAATACTGGTATAACTAGTTTGTAATGTTGAGTGCATATTTTACAAAAAAGAATGCCGAGAAATTAAAAAACCTAGTTTCGTTTCATATGTTAATAATAAACAAATACGACCCCTTTATGTGAGCAAATGACCTAGTTAGGTCAGTTCAGATGCGCAGGCGCATGTTGATAGCCTTCGAAAACAAAATGGCGGTAGATTTGGGGAAGTTAGCGAAATATTATTTTGTAGTATAGTGTAAGACCATTATAATTCATGGATATATGTCGCTATCGTTACAATGGAACCAAGACGGGTAGAAATGGTGACGTTTGCGCAGCAGAATCAGCCGAAATCGGAAAAGGTGGACCCTACCATACGTTTCACGTTGACACTGGCCGAATCGAACGATGAAACATGTCCCGAATTCTCGTACGCCGAATTATGGAAAAATGCCCTGGTAAGTTGGTGAAAAGTTCTTTCTTTTAATCATCAAAGTTTGCTTTATACAAGAAATTAAATGCAACGACGATTAATGCATTTGCGGCATTGTTTACATGCATGTTTTGGGGTACCGGTGACGCACGTGTCGGCGTTGGAAATGGGATGTGAAACATCTAAAATCGTAGCACCTATCTAGATCGCTGAAACCGTGGCTTGCTCAACTGCACGATTATGTCTCGTACTGTAGACAGAATGGACCTGTAATGTTGGACGCCATTTTGAACCCATGCCGAATGTTGAATCTTTGTTCACTCTAAAAACGAACAGCTCGTAGACGTAAGGGACACTTTGACTGACATGCAAGTGCCGTCAAAGCGGAGTCTCCGCGCGGCGGGAATTTTTGTCGGCTTCGAGTGCGATTTAACACCGATGTGTTTGTGCGTGTTTTGGGGCAAAATGGCATGGTCATAGCGGAAAATTTCCATTGCATTTATTTATGGCCGACTATCCTCGGGCAGACGAGGTGGTTGCCGCGAAGCACACGGTGTTGCGCCGTAGGCGAACCCTGCACGTCGCCGTCAGGCTTCCGAGGGGCCGCGTCAAAAGTAGACCGCATTACTTGCCGCACGTTTTAGGAATATCTGCTGTTTGATGCAACGGCGATGCAGTTTTGACTAGCATTACTATATCGGACGACGTTAGTTGCAAGGTCTTGTGAATGCTGCCGTCTCTAGACGCATGTTTGTCTCCATTTTGTTCCATTTGCTTTGCATATTGGGCGGGAAGCATACTTAGGTCTTATGATTATAGGCCGATTGCGTGCGAGTGGGTATCTTTTCATCAACAAATATGAACACCTGAGAAGTTAAACGTGTTTTGGTGAACGCACGTTGGTTGTAGGTGACTATTGCACGTTTCAAATACAAGTAATTTAATTTATTGGTGATGCTGACAATTTCGTTGTTTCTATTGTTGGCTGAGCGTATCGATGAGTGGTCACGTGATGGTGTGAGCTTGGAGGTCACGGGTTATTGATTACCGACGGCGACGGCGGGTGGTCGGCTGGGGCGGTGTGTCGATCGGGCACTGGGGGTGTGGCGCGTGCACGCGTGCGGCGCACACGCTGATCAATCGTGTATTGATGAATTATCGAGCGTGCGCAGTGCGACCGCTGGCAGGGTTGGCGTGACGCTTAGACGACGTACTCGGTCTGGCTCCGCTGGTGGGCGTGCGGCATTACGCGGCAGGTCGCGATAGACCGCGCTCGCCCTGGTCGGCGTAGGCTGACTGTGAGTCAGGTCGGATTGGCGACATGCGGATGGTGCGCGCGACTTATGTAGGATCGTTAGCTATTATTAAGAATTTATTGAAATTAAATAAATGATTTCCAGTTTTATGGTTGAAACGTGTTTGTTGTTTTATACGCATGCAACTTTCCGTTACTTGGAAGCGAAAAGTAAAATAGGTTGTTTTTGTACGCATGTAACTTGGAAGAAGAAAAAAGAAAATGGTATATTTTCGTACACACAAAAGTAGTAGAAAATAGCACAAATAACAGTATCTAGACACAAAATACCAATTCCCAAAACTAACAGTGACAAACACCTGTTCTTTCTCAAGACCATCAACCACGTCAAATGAACAATGTTATTGTTAAAAAGGACAATGCCAATGGGTATAATTGGTGCCAAAAATGGGGGGGAAATGTTTTTAAATTTCCAAAAGTAAAATCAGTAGCCTGTATTTAATTGTTGTGTTACAGTACAATGTCCAAATTGCTACCATCTATTGTCAAGGATATTGGCAGTAATCTTTTAGTTCAGTAGGTGTGTACAAGTTTCTGTTCTTTTAGAATAATTCAGCCTTAAACGTTATATATTTTACGAATTTCAGCACCCATAATGACAATGCGGGACAAGTCCCATCATCATCATTTTTGAACTGTGTATGGTTCTTTATTAGGTAAACAACATATTATGTATGGTTCTTTATTAGGTAAACAACATATTATGTATGGTTCTTTATTAGGTAAACAACATATTATGTATGGTTCTTTATTAGGTAAACAACATATTATGTATGGTTCTTTATTAGGTAAACAACATATTACAATTTCAGTGTTCTGTCTTATTTAGTTTATATTAAAACATCACTGTTCTGCTAAGTGTTTTCTCCCACCCAAATAAAAAATGGGTATGACTGGTTTTTGGCGCTTACCCCTTGTTCACATTATAGGGCATTACAGACACAATTTGCATGTAAATGCTTAGTTCTTTTGTACAAGTGCTCAAGTATAGCCACTTAGTCATTGGTTAAAATTTAAGTAGATTATGATACATCAGCTTTTTGACCATTGGCTGATTTCACATGGAATGAGCCATGTCTAAACACCTACGCTATAGTTGAGTGGTGTTCTAGCATGGACCTGATAAAGAAATACAGAAGAATCAATGTATTTGTAACTTTGTGACTGACTAATTAACAACACCTGTTCCACCAGCCACAACTGGTGTGAACTTCTGTGAAGTAATTAACCAGTGACACTAATTTGTTTACATTGGCTCAGAGTCGGACACCAGCCCTACTGGCTGGGTATCTAAAGCCTATATGTGGATTGAGAATAATAACTAAGATGTACAATTGGTTTGTTAAAATTATAATTAATGAGCACTACTACACTGTGGTTCAGACAGTAAAAAACATCAAAAAGATATCAACTTGGATGTCCAGATACATTTGCTGCACAAACACAGCTATATATTGGCTGCCATATCAGTCATCCATCTCATATATCTGAAATTAGTGCTCATTCCATTCAGAAATGTTTGTAACTGATTTCCTAGATTTGGCAACATTTGGTATTTTTGGCATGTAGCTGGGTCCACGTCCAGATAGTTACTGGAGGGTACCAAGACCTGCCATCTGATGGAGGGTACTAAGACCTGCCATCTGATGGAGGGTACCAAGACTTGCCATCTGATGGAGGGTACCAAGACCTGCCATCTGATGGAGGGTACTAAGACCTGCCATCTGATGGAGGGTACTAAGACCTGCCATCTGATTGAGGATACTAAGACTTGCCATCTGATGTTATTCTACAACTAATGGTCAAAAAGTTGGTGTCTTAGAATTTGCTTAAATTTTAACCCATGAATAAGTAGCTATACCTGAGCACTACTGCATAAAAGGATGCAAAAAAAAAGTCAGTAACGCCCTATAATGTAAATAGGAGGTAAGCGCCCGAAGACGCACCCGTTATTTTTATCTGGTTTCAGGTGCTTCTAACTTAAGAAGTTTACAAGCTACGTATCTGCTGAGTATATAGACATATTGGTGCAGATTATATATGCAAAATTCCAGAATGATAGGACAAAGGATAATGGGTATACTTGGTGCACAAAAATGAAAAATAACATTAAAAAAAATTTCTGAGGATTTCAGCAGTCTGTATTTCATTGTTGTGTTACAGTACAATGTCCAAATTGCTACCATCTATTGTCGTATACTGGCAATAATCTATTAGTTCAGTAGGCTTCTAGTTGACATACTTTCAGAATAGTTCACCCTTAAACCTTAACTTTTTCTATATTTTTTTACGAATTTCAGTACCCAAAATGAGAATGTGGGACAAGTCGTATGACCACCAATTTTTAACTGTGCATAGTGAGGCCTCAACATTAACACTGGCCTGATGGCCCGGCGCCCTTTTTGGGGCTGCTGGACCAGTTTGGGCCACAACTTTTCATATTTTACTGGCCCGGTGGGCCACCATAGTTTCAGATCGTTTTTATACGATTATTCACAGCAACAGGTCATAGTTTCAATCGCTTGTTCTTGCCATCCACCACGGCGCTACAATTAAACACTATCTTCATCTCATCACAACAAATCCGCATGGCGTCGCTACTAGCGATGACGTGCAGACTTTGTGAAGCTCATGCATTGCGGACGCTTATATTTTACTAGGGTTGTGCCATGTTACCAGTATATCGATATATCGCAGTATTTTCTTCTGCGCGATACACAGGGTTGGCATGTAACGAAGTAAAAGTACTTCGTTACAATACTTGAATAGTTATTTCAAGTAATTGGCATGTAATGAAGTAGAATTTTGACTAAATACTTTTACTTGTAACAAAGTAGTTTTATCTAAAGTAATGCGACTTTTTACTCCGTTACTTTTATTTACTTCGCAATATATTTTCGTTACATTTTTTCCGAAACTGCTGCTGCCGGTGGCGCTCCACTGTCAACGACATTTCAAAAACTGTTCATAGTCGCCAGGCTAAAACCTATTAATATCATTCAGTCACATGCCAGTTCGCGATCATATTTGTATGCATACGTCTCTTCGGGAAAGCAACCGTCAGTGAATGAAGTCTGCCAAATATTGGCATAGGTTAGGTCAAGGCCGTTGACATGAAATGTTACTTCGAGCACACAACACTTGAACGCCATCTCAAACCACGATGCAAATGTCTCTGTTGCACCATATAAGCTACTAATCAGTAAGTTTGGGAAGACATGAGAAGGTGGTTAGGGTTTCACAAGCCAGGCTTCATCAGCTAGACATCAAATGGGTTTGTTAATTTTACTATGGGCAGAGCTAGGTCGAATTACCTCTGACCAGTTTCCCTGAGAGGCTACTACTAGTACTGGACTGACCCTATACCTACTCAGATACAATCACACCTGCCTATACATATCCTACAATCTAGCTCCTCCCATACCCCAGTGGAACAGGTTGATAAAAAGACAGATTGTGCCTCATCATTAATTAAGTTCTGTATTTAACCGAAATTATTTGACGTTGTGAGCTCTCATTAAAGATAATGTAATTTTCCAAGCATCCAAGTGAGCACTGTGTTCAATGGTGGCAGACCGATTGACCAGTTAGGCTGTCTGGGAGCACATTGTTATAGGCAGAGTGGTTGCAAAACAGTTGTCAGATGCAAGTTGTGTAATTTATATAATATTACTCATGATGTTGTTGTTATTTCTAAGTGTTGTACTTTTACTTCTACTTTTACTTCAAGTACTTTTGAAAAGTAGTTTTACTTTTTACTCAAGTACTTTTTTTACAAAGTAATTTTACTTTTACTCAAGTACTTTTTAGGTGAATTACTTTTACTCGGGTACAAAATTAAAGTAATTCAGTCAACCCTGCGATACATATCGGCTATCACGATACGCCTTCGATGTACCGATTTTGTATAAACCGACTGGTTCACGTACTGTCCGCTAGGTGTCACAACAGCACCTAACATACATTCCAGGACATGCTAGGATGCATTGTACATAGCTAAGTTTACTGTAACTTTGTACTTCATTCCAAAGTGTATATTCGAAAAAAATAAAACCCAATTGTAACAGTTATAGTTATATACAGTGTCAGGTCCGATTTGCCCGTCGTATTTTTGAGTATAACTAGCTGTAACTTGATACGGACTGTCGAAAAAAGCTGACAGTACGCACGCGGCAGCATCACCCATCGTTCTCAAAATGCAACCTGCTGTGGCTTTGAAAGGGGCTTCTGATTCTCAAACGATTCCAGCATAAACATTGTCTGCCATGCGGAATACTGACAGAAAGCATAAAACTAAATCGCCAACGGTAAAAGAAATCCTGACCAAATTCGCATCATCGACTTGTAATGCGATGTATTACAAAAGTGTTTTTTTTTATTAAAAAAATCGGGCCAGTAACTTTTTTCTTCTTCTCATTTTGGGTGCTGAAATTCGTAAAATATAAAAAAGTTAAGTTAAAGGCTGAATTATTCTGAAAGTATAGCAACTAGAAGTCTGAGCTAATAGGTCATTGTCAGTATCCCGAACAATATATGGTGGCAATTTGGACATTGTACTGTAACACAACAATGAAATACAGACTACAGAAATCGTTCTCGAAACTTTCTTAAATGTTGTTTTCATGCACCCAGTATTCCTATTATCCGATCATACTCAAATTTTGCAAAGAAAATCTGCACCAATATGTCTATACATTCAGCAAATTTCAGATATGTAACTTGTAAACTTCTTAAGTTAGAAGCACTTGAAAACAGATAAAAAAATAATGGGTGCATTTTGGGGTGCTTACCCCCTGTTTACACCATAGGGCGTCACATGGTTAGTTCTTTTGCAGAAGTGCTCAGGTATAGTTACTTATTCATTGGAAAAAATTTAAGCAAATTCTAAGCCATCAACTTTTGAAATTTCCTGAAAATTGGTTGACTTGACATGGAATGACTCATAATGATACATATATATATATATATATATATATATATATATATCTGTATGTGACATAGGCCATTACCTGCATATTTTATAGATAACCACACACGTGCACAGAGTCTGTAAAAAAAATGAACTGGCCCAGTTGCATTTGGAACTGGCCCTGCTGTTTTTTGAACTGGCCCCACAAACGTATAAACGTATAAAATGTTATAAAGCAAAACAACAAAGCTTTCATGCATAAAATAAATTAGAATAAGTTTTCATGCATAAAACAGACTAGAATAAAGTAATAATAAAACACAATGTCAAACATGCACGTGGATAGATAATCTAGATAACAGATTATGATTATAAATTTTTTTTTATTATAAATTAGATAGAATTATAATAAAAAATTATAATTCTATATTACATAGCGGCGAATGCAGCCTGAAACATGATTTTTAATATGCGATTTTAAAAACTTTAAATACGTATGGTGTGGCGACAGTCAAGCAACTCGTTCAACCGGGGCGCTGCAGTCACACCATAAGCCCTCCAACCATACGTATAGTTCTAGAATTGTGGCTGGGATGGTCACTGATCTCTATAAAATAATTAATAGAAATCAGTGGTTACGGTCAGAAGATGACTACTGGCGGAGCGAAGCTGGTGGCATGACTTGTACTTCGTGCATCGCCCAGAACCGAAAGTGCTGTCCTGCGTGCTGTGATTGGATATATATCGTTTGGCGGCACGTATGGCGCTTATGTCATTGGTATAAATGCTGCTACACTGATTTCATCTTTGGCAGCAATCAGTCACTTGCAAGGACAAAGTAGTTTGTACAACTGCATTTTATATCAAATTAGCATAGATTAGTAAGTACTGTAATGTACATCACTAATACAGTCCGACCTGGCCATGGCTGCTGGGATGAATTGGCGAGGTGGGGCCGATAACTTGCGCATTTTGGCAAATTGAATCGGCCCACAGCATTTTGAATTGGCGGCTGCCGATAAAAAGGCCTTAATTTTGAACACTGCGTGCATATTAGGTTAAATGTCTTGGAATGCTCAATATTATTATCATTATGATAAATTAAGATGTTTTAATGTGCATTACAGTTATCATTATTACACATATCATAATTAATTACTATTATAATAATGATCGTTCGTTATGTATAATTAAAAATAACCCATGAAATGCTAGTGACAATTTCCAACACCAGTCTATGATGAATGCTCATGTAACTTTTTAATTGTAAACGTAATAATAATTTCCATTCCATCGTACCATCTGTTGCTATACTATACAGCACATCCTTGTTATGCTGTAGTATTCTGTAGGGAATGTCAGACACACAAAGCAACACATATTGGACCATGATAAAGCTACACAAACATGTGATGCTGTAACTATCAAAGCTAGTCATGCCCTTAGCCAGAAATAAAATTTTGCCAGTGTTGAACATTCTAAAAGGTGTAACCTTTGACAAATTGGCCCAATTGATTTTTTCACTGGCAATCCCATGCTGGTTGATATAATGACAGCCATTATTGGCCCATTTGGTTTTTGCACAGGTAAGTGCAAGTTGAGCAAATGGGCAGTGCAAGTTGAGCAAATGTTGAATGGTTGCCATTTTTGGCCGAATTAGGTTATTTCAATGGCAGGCCAAGTCAAGTTTAGCCATTATTGGCCCAGTCGACTCTTACTAGCTGTGCAGGGAGGTTGGCATCATCACCTGCACAGGAGTAACAACTTTGCATACATTTAAGCCGTAGTATTTTACCTAGTTCCAAAATAATGAAGCCAAAACATGACATGATAATGAAAAATAGGAAAATGATTATATGGTAGATCCTACATGTTATAAAAGAAGAGCCAACACATGTAGGTTCGTGAAAAAGTAACTTGAAGCTTTATTTTAAATAAATATATTATAAACATAGAAATAATGCATGAAATATCTTAATAATTATAGTAATTAACTTCTATGGCGCCTACATCCTCAGGAACCTGAGTTCAGAGGCGCAACGAAACAGAATCATTAAGCATAATCGTGAACAGGGATGCGCAAAAGCCATTATCAGAACGAGGGACAACCGAAGATTTATGGTGGAAATGCAATTTTGAATAAATATGTCTTGAGTTTTTTTTCGGAAAGTAGCTATAGTTTCAGATGTTTTCAAAGTGATGGGGAGTTCACTAAAAGTAAAGCAATACAACAAATAAAAATAGAAGTATTATATAGTATTAAATAATACAATTGGTTTTGAAAGTAATACATTGAAACATTACATTTTTGATAAAACAGCAAACATCCAGATCCAGTATTGCCTAAGCTATGGTTATATTTGAAAAAAAAATAATTTACTAGAGTGAGTACAGCCTAATTGTTCGTGGTTTGCCTGCCATTTGAGTTTTCTTTCACTTAAGCAACTGAGAAACTGCTGCGGTAGTACATGCCGATTATTAATGTGAATTGGAGCCTGAATCAAACTCAATTTCGAAGTCGACCGCAATCGCGCTTGGTCACTGCATCGTGCCAGTAGCATCTCGGTTACTAGCTGCAGACACGTCAACATTGTGCTTCTCCACCACCGTAACAAAAGATGTGGAAGGCACCGCTGCCTCGGACTGTTCAGGGGCAATCGCCGGAACGCTGCTCTATTCATGTTTACAAAAAAGGCATCGATTGTCGTGAACTTTGAAATTGACATATTGCGCCATCTTTTCACTCGCTCTCGCCTGACAAGTGGCATTTTCGCCCCACGACATCCGGGTCACGGGATTGTTTCTTCAAATGAGAGCGCTGATGGATAGGCACAGAGAAAGCCATCAGAAACTCATTTCCCAACCAACAACGTACACGTTTACAATAAATAGGGATCGGCCGCAGTATCACTAATTTTTCAATTATGTCAGGGTTAAAAATATTTAGTCTTATAGATGGCGGTATTCGCTATTCTGCTAACCACAACATTTGTTGAATCCCGACCACCTATGCTAAGGCTAAGACTAAGTTCAAAACAAATCTTGTAAAAAGAAAAACCTGTCTTGCATTTTTATTTTACCTGTCTTCATCAGACATTTGCCCATCTCCAAGATGGGCAGATGGGTCCCTGGCTTAGGGCCTGAAGTTAGTCAATGATTTGCTCACTGATCCTCTAGTTTAGTGTTTCTTAACCTTTTTTTGGTCACAGACCCCTTTGAGAATCTAAAAACTATGGACCCCCCGGAAAAATGCATATAAACAGGAAGGAACGAAATAATAATTTTTTGCCCCCAGTTCACGGTCCCCTGAAGCCATGGGGCTCCATGGACCACCAGTTTTACTGGCCGCTGTAACCTGCCTGTCCCACTAGGTTTTATGAATAAACAGTCGGCCTTGAACACAGTTTGGAAACACTTTGTAGTTGGTTAGAACTGTGCCTAGGGCTAGGGATGTTGTTTTGTTTGGTAACCCTGTGTTTTTGAGTTTACTGTTTCCAATTCACCTTTGTCCCAATGGTTTCAGCTTATTGTTTTTGTGATAAAAAGAATCGAAAGACCAGGGAGGGGTGATGGTGCCGTTTCAAAACACAAAGTGAATGTCATAACCTCAGACCACCCCTCTGGTGAAACTTTGAATTATGTTGACCTGTGGGGTACATATTGGTGAATATTTCCCTGTCCTTTCTGCTGTAGCTGTCACATACCACACAGGCGTGGACATACTAACATGATTGTAGATGTAACAAGCTAACCATCCAAAACTACCAGTTCCAGATGCCAAGTGGACAAGGAAGCCATTGGCTTATCAAGAGTCCAACAGTTTTCTCATCTATGTATAGCCCGTCCTTATCAGATATCTGTCAATTTTATTTTTTAACATATTCACTCTACTAGCATTAACATAATCCTTTGACAGTTTGTTCCATTCATTTATCACCCTCACCTTCTTTAAGCTTAAAGAACATTCCTATCAGTATCCTCATAACTATTCACTATTTTAAACACTTCTTTTTGGTCTCCTCTTAGTTTCCAGTGTCGTTAATTGTAACAGAATGTAATTTATTCGTTCCTATCGTCATAAATTAATATGACCTGTTGGAAAATAGTTTAGTTTAAAAAAAAAGTACATTGATGTACAACACTAAACAACACAGAACTCTCCTTGAATGGATAGATGATCCGGTTTCTTGGTTATTAATATTAAGCATAATTACCTCTCAAGAAACTTGCAGTCTTCTTCAGCAGATTGAAGTTACGGATGTGTCACATGACCAATGTCATGTGACACAAGCTGGAGTAGGACTGGTGGGAGCTCCTGAAAGATGATGGATCAACCACGGTCAAGATATATCGGAAAGCAACCCACACGGACCAATATTTGAACTGGGATTCTAATCACCACCTAGAACACAAATGATCAGTGGTCAGGACACTCCTCCAAAGGGCAGCAAACCTGATAACAGAAGAGGAGGACAAGAACACAGAGGTGGACCACATCAAGAAAGTGCTGAAAGCAAACTTGGATGTTTAACACCACGCAACCAGAAGGAAGGAGAACACCACCACAGAAACCAGCAGAAGACAACATGCCATAGGTCTGCCCTACATTAGTAAACTATCAGAACAAATAGCAAGGATTTTCAAGGCCTATAACATCCCGGTTTACCACAAACCTATCAACACCCTGAGGTCACTATTGGTATACCCAAAAGACAGAACAGCAAAGGCAGCAAAGTGTGGGATAGCATATGACATACAATGCCCAGAATGTGACAAACACTATATAGGAGAAACAGCCAGAACACTTGGCACAAGAATTAAAGAACACCTATCTTGTCGCCAACCTCTATCAGCTATAAGTGAACACAAACTGAACACAGGCCATCAGTGCTCTATGAAGGACGTTAACGTTCTAGACCACAAGGAGAACTGGCACAGGAGAAAAATAAAGGAGGCGATTAACATCCACAGAGAGAAACCTACGCTGAACCGAGACGTTGGCCAGGAGCTTCCACCAGTCCTACTCCAGCTTGTGTCACATCCGTAACTTCAGTCTGCTGAAGAAAACTGCAAGATGCAGTTGAAATATACAGAACGAACACTAAGTTTTAATAAATAAAGGTAATTATGCTTAACACAGAACTCTGTTAACCCCCACCCTCTTTCAGTGATACCAGTTTCATTCAGTATCAAACATCTCAGTTTTGAGATGGCACCTAACAGGTAACAACATGCGTTCTGAATTATGACACACTAAACATGGTTTGTAAAAAGAACAGGAATTATCGTAAAATAAAAAAACTTGATGTACGTGGAATGTCTCACATTAACTACATAATTGATACTTAACTCAGAATCAGTTACTCTCGAGATTAGACATTCGAGGTATAATTACTGTATTGTATTTCATTTATCATTTTATTAGGGAGTTAGGGTAGTATAACTCTAATTACTTCCAGAAATATGATTATCATAATTTGAAGGGGGAAATGTGCAAATTGTACTTTTGATGTTCATATGGTTACTTTTATGTCTGAAATATAGTTACGAGTTCGTAATGCAAGTGTATATTTCTTTCACAATTTTTTATAACAAATATATATTGTTACTTTAAAAATCATTACTTGACCTACTTAAGCATCCTTGCCACCAGGGGCTTCGGACTCCATCGATACCCCTGACAGATCGACCTATTAAAACACTGGTTTTCCAGTAGCTTTGTTAACCAATTGGATTGCTTGCTGGAATTTATGGGGCTTGCATACAGGAACTTAACTTAATTAGTAATGGATCCGTCGTTGCTGGTCATTGAAGTTTGGGGATGGACACATCTAGTTCCCAGAAACATTTTGACGAAGATAGCAAGTCTGACAAAGTACAAATGATTCAGCGAACATCTGCACATGGTGTGGGATAAACTGAGAAATCCATGTTTCAACAGATTGATCTGCCAGGGGTGCTGTAGTACTACCCAACCCCTGGCTTGTGAGGATATACATAAGCAACTATTCTAAAAATAAAGTAGTACTCATAATTATGAATCATTTCAACGGTTCATTGCCTTTACAGTGATTTAACATATCATTATAATTAGCATTATGTGACAGTCTTAAAATTATCTCCACAAAGAAGAACACGTGTCAAGATGTGTCTTGTGGACACCACTGATGGCAAGAAAAACAAAGGGAACCAAAAGAAGAACACACACGAACTGATCTGTGAAAACCTTGATGTTTAAGTGGCTGCCCTTCCTTCTCTAATCGACTTAAATAGGAAACAGCTTGTCACTGCTCCACCTGACCAGGGATGGTCATTTCATTGTCATTATAATTTTTCCAACCCTGGATTGTGCATGCTCTAAATACACAGTCGCACACACATCCTGTTGATAACACGCCTGCTGTATATCATCATGTCAACTGTGTGAATGGGATTGTGGTTTTTATTTTCCTAGGATGAAAAAGAGCAAGATGAAAATGACCCATTTAGCAGAAGCGACAGAGCTGAAGAAGACAAGATGGCCACCATGGCAAAGTCATTTGAGGCTAAATATGTGAGTATACTGGGTCTAGCTTGATGTGACACTTGGTTATAGAATGACTTAAAATTTAGTGTTTATTTTAAAGATAATTGAATTGCCTTCATATTAGTACCAAATATATATAAGTCAATATGCAATCTTGTTAATTAAAACCTAGCCCTGGCAACAGTTGCCCCTGGTGATGTGCCTGTACAAACGCACACATGCTCGCACACATACGTACACACACATTTTAGTGTGGAGCCTTGCCATGGAGACATCCTTCAACCAGCCGCTGTTACAGTGTTTATTGTCTGTTTTTCTACCTAGGGGCCGCCACCTTCAAGGAAGAAGAATCATCGGAGGTCAGATCGCATGCAGGACCTTGTTGACCTTGGGGATGGCTACGATGAGACTGACCCCTTCGTTGACAACTCTGAGGCTGTAAGTTGACCACTATGGGTGATTTGATTCAATTAAATTCAATTCACCACATTAATTTCCAAATGAGAAGTGCAAACAGTGTAAAGTACGTACACAATATACAACAACAAAAGCATTTTTAATGATGACCAGTTGGTGGAGATGTCTCTGACCA
This sequence comes from Lamellibrachia columna, assembly GCA_963662155.1. Classification (NCBI taxonomy): domain Eukaryota; kingdom Metazoa; phylum Annelida; class Polychaeta; order Sabellida; family Siboglinidae; genus Lamellibrachia; species Lamellibrachia columna. The sequence goes on from OY759274.1 coordinate 12,325,925, forward strand.
GTACCAGTGATGTGTGATTATTGCTTTGGCTGATTAATCATGCAGTGGTCAGAGTGGAGAGGAGAACAAATAAAACTGTTTTAATACATGGCTGGCTGGTTTCAACTATATTTTATAGTTTCGTTTATTAACCAGTTACTCAGAGGTATTGCACATACTGTATATCTTATGCTAGGAACTTAGTGATTCGTTTGTAGATGTATTTTGGCGCGATAGAAGTTTTGTATTGTATATTTATTCCACAACCGTCTGAGCTGTTACTCAGTGATATCTGTTTTATGAGTGTTGTTGGTTTTCAGTATGATGAGTTAGTGCCAGCATCAGTCACCACGAAACACGGTGGGTTCTACATCAATGCTGGCTGTCTCGACTTCCGGGCACTCTCTGATGATTCCATCGATGCTTTCAAGGAACAAAAACACAGGAAAAAGGTGAGAGTTTGTGGTTTTCCACAGGATTGACATTTCAGCCTACCAATCAACATTTTGGTGTAATTAGATGTTTGTGATTCCTGAAGATTAATATTTACCATGTTTCATTTAGGTAGTATTGATTTAGGTAGTATTGATTTAGGTAGTATTGATTTAGGTAGTATTGATTTAGGTAGTATTGATTTAGGTAGTATTGATTTGCTAGTCAACTTTGGCAATTCGGTTGTTTATTTGTGCGTTTAGTAAACAGAATTAATATATAAAATATAGTGATTTATATATATTTTTTAACATTTGATATACATGCATTTTTTTTGTGATATAAAATCTCATGCTTGGTATGATGTATATATGAATTTCTGAAATGTTGTAACATTAACACTAAGCTGTGCAAATTGGAAGAAAATGTAATGTGAATGGTACATTTTCAGACATTTTTGTAAATTGATATAATTTTACCAATTCATTCCTTTTTTGTAATCACTTATATGGACTGATCATGACACATATAATTTGTATAGCTTTAACATGTTTACATTTTTTTTATCATATTGTAGTAATCAATTACAGTTTTAATCAAATGTTGCTAATAACTGTGTGCTTTTATTTGAGCAGCACCGGATCCTGTCGGACTCAGAATCTGAGGGAGTGATAAAAAAGAAGCAAGGTCCTAAGGTTTGTATTCTTGCCTAAGCTGGACAAGCACTCTTTCTCTGTAGCTGGAAAAAACTCCTTTCACTTTGAAATCATCTAAAACTATAGCTACATTTCACAACAATCTCAAGACTTTTTGATATTGCATTTCCACCATAAATCCTGAGGATTTGGATGCTATAGAAGTTTTATTATTGATTTCATTATTTACTCTTAGCAGGTAACAACACTTCATAGTTTCCCAGGTTTGGTTTATCCAAGGTCTGCCTTTAGTACCAGTGAAATGGGTGAATGCAGGTTTGGTGATACGCTAATGTTGTTTATATTTTCCAAAGCAATGAGGAATGTCATCATGGCACTGTATTTCAAAAACAAACCGTAAATAAATAAAAATGTGGGTTGGAATATGTATAGTAAAATGTAGTCCTCCAAAAATCCGTATTGAATATATAATCTGAGTATATTCAAGGTATGTTTGGTTTTCTTTGATGCTATTGTTTGTGAAGCTGATCAGTTCAATGCAGTGTGTAGGCCCCTATATATATATATATATATATATATATATATATATATATATATATATATATATATATATATATATATATATATATTGTGGAAGGATCCGCATACATAATTGTACTTCTAGTTGCATACATGTTGTATGTAGTGTATTAATAACCCTAATTGTACAACTGTGTAGGCCACCCTAATAGGAGATGTGAGAGTTAGCCGCCAGATGGAGATACTGTTTTGGCCACCCTGACTTGTAAGGTGCTGCCATGGGCTTAATGTGTAACAACGAGAGATGAGACTAATACAGAGGTGGTCGCAGATTCCAATACTTGTCTTGTAGTTCATTATGTACAGTCATTTGTGGACACAGAAGTTAAATTATATATATATATGTATATTATATATATTTATATATTATGATTAATTTCTCAGAAGCATGTGTTCTCATTTCCTTATATTTATTGTGTTCATACTTAGAGACGGAAGACAAAAAGAGGGAAGTGGATGGTAAATGGAAATTGAATTTCTGATTTCAGCGTTATTCCTTATCTGTTAATTAATTCAGTTGAGCAAAAGTACTAACCCATGTTACACTGACCTACTGAATGTAATATTATTATTGAAAGTTGGTTGCATTTTTATCTCCATTTATTATTCAGTTGTATATTGTTAACATATTTATAGTTAAATTCTAATTGTTGAGACAGAAATAACTGCTGTGTGTTTATATATATTTTTTATATGTTGTTTTGCTGTTATATGCCAGTGGATGTGGTGGGACAGTGGTAGAAAGTTGGATTCTCAACTAAGGGAACCAGTGTTCAAATCAATTAGCTACCATTCGAAGATTAGGCAATTTCGTTCAGTCACAGTTGCTTCATTTCACTTGGTTGTATAAATTAACTGTAGCCATTGGTGGGATTTCAATGATGGAATTTTATATATATATATATATATATATATATATATCCTTATGTTATGGAGCCTGACCACTTTGCCCTTTAAAAAAAATCTAATTGAATAGTTTATCCGACGATTTCACCATAACTAAATAACAAATTGGTTAAAATGAGCTAGCAAGTCATAGACTAGATTAGTTAGATTTTTTTACAAAATGAGTCTGAAAGGAGGCGATAAAAAATTTACTTCTTTTAGTAGATTTTATGTCATTGAGAAGTGACCTTGGGAGTGACCTTGGTGTGTTGTGTTGCAGAAGAAGAAGTTGCTAGAGGGGAACATGGGGGACGAGATGAAGAAGAGGAAGTGGAAGAGGCCGGCCAGTGACGCCGCGAAGAACTTCATCCGCAGGAAGAAACTCAAGTGAGTTTGTCTGTGCATTATCTAGGAGTATGACTCTATGATGCAAAAGATTGTATTTTAAGAAGAAATTGCCACAGTGTGGTATCATTGCAAAACTTTGATAGCAATTAGTGATTGTTAAGAATTATTTTTAAAGAAAAGCTCAGTTGAACTTGCAGCTGAGAAGATCATGTAAACTAGAAAAGCTGTTTGAATGTTTTTATTTATGTTAGCACGAATAGTTGTTAAAATGCCATTTAATTTTTGCCTTTTCTTTTGTCAGTGTGTTATTTCTTACTGTCTTTTTGATTTTTTATGTGTAAGGAGTGTAAGTAGGTAGGGTCAATCCTATTCGGGTTTTTATTAAAAAAAAATTATTAATAAAGCCCCTAGGGTAGGATATCCCCAGTGATTGTATAATTGTTTCTGTTTCTTGTAGAGCCAAGGAGTTGGCATCCGCTGCCCAATCCCTTCCTGCTCCCAGTCCACCTGTGGTTGGGCAGAATGGATTTTCCCATGTCCGCAAAAACATCATAACCAGTGACAGCTCTGACGATGACAGCAATTCTGCACTTGGCACGGAAACGTCGTCGATCCTTGATCCAGAAACTAGTGCCAAGTACGAGTCGGTAATTGACTCTGTGATTTCACAAGCATCCCCTGATGAGACTGAGGAGAAACCTGGAATGGATTCGGAGGAGTCGATCCCTAAACTTCCCAGTCCACTCTCTAATAGTCTGCTGGAGGCTATTGCCAAGATCAAGCAGGTATGTGGGGGGGGTAATTGGCCCCGATGTGAGATAGTAAAGTAACCCCATAGAAAACCGACCCCCCTCTGTAGAATTGTGACCCCAGTTGCTAATGATTTGTTGTTCAGATTGCAATGTAAAGATAACATAGTCATGTATGATTGTATATAAAACATATTTTTGGTTTGTTAAAATAAAAAATTGTATTTAGTGCAGTAGATAGCTGAAAATTTATGCATTTGTTGACAAAAGCACGAAACTTGGCACGCATTTAGAAATCATCAACGCAAACAAATTTACACCTTGGGCCAAATTTTGGCCTGGTCTGTGTTGGTGGCCATTTTTAAAATGGCTGCAAAAAAATACTTTTCCTCATATCTTACAATCTGCATCACATAGAGCTGTAGTTTCGGTGTCAAAATATAAGCTTTCGGGGGCACTGATTTCAGATAGTTTACTCGACCTTGTCCAACATTCATACCCACTATTTTTAAAGATGGTGGTCATTTTACCAATATCTTATGAACTACGTCACCTAGAGCTGTAATGTTGGTGTAAAAATAGAGATTTTCGGGGCAGCGAATTAAGTATTTATAGCTTTGAGCTTCATCAACATTTACATCCGCCATTTTAAAGATGGTGCCCGTCAAAGGCAATTGTTCCCATAACTTCAGAACTACGTCACATAGCGCTATAATTTTGGTGTCAAAATATAGGTTTTTTTGGGATAGCATATTAAAATTTTGACCTTTGCCAACATGGCAATATGGCTGCAAAATACCAGAATATCACATTTGTGCTACTGATATTGATTCTAGAAAAATTCTAGGCTTACCTACCCCTACTAAATCGGCCACAATGATTCTAATTTCTTGGGTGACCAGTAGCCTAGCAACAGTCATAGCTTGTCCTACTACATAGCAACAGGTATATTAATTAACATATATATATATATATATATATATATATGCTGTATTTCTATAACTGATCAAGTCCCTCCATTTGTATACATTGTTACAAGCGCAGATTGAAACAAATTCTTGCTACTGCAAGCATAGTTCACTTGAACATTCAGGTATATCTCAGGATTTGTAATAAAATAATTATCATTATTTATATAGTTACATATATGCTACTAATCAAACATAAATATGTCATGAAACTCCTAACCACTTACTGTGTCGTAATGTAATTTTTTTAGGATGGGGGTCACATTTCTATAGGGGGGTGACAATTCTATGGGCTCATTACTATAGAAAAATGACCCGGGGTCACATTTCTATATAGAAAAGTGACCGGGGGGGGGCCTTCTGATCATTTTATGGTATTCACACCCTGTTAGTGTTACGACTCACATGAATAAAATTTTTTGCTTGTTTCATTTTAAATTCATTTCATGACAGATAAGACGTATCTAGTATTGACTAATGACATGCTAGCTCATTTGTGCAATTTTTGACTGGGTCCATTCAAAATGTGGTGAAAAGGGGCAAACGTTGTCTCGCTGTATATATAACATAAGGTCATGCACACTTTTGCAAGTTAGCTGATCTAACGATCTTGATTTTAACAAAAGTATGCAATCTTTTATTAAACCGTCTGCACATATTACTTAAACTATTCACACACTACAGATCTGAACATATCACTTAAACTATTCACACACTACAGATCTGAACATATTACTTAAACTATTCACACACTACAGATCTGAACATATTACTTAAACTATTCACACACTACAGATCTGAACATATCACTTAAACTATTCACACACTACAGATCTGAACATATCACTTAAACTATTCACACACTACAGATCTGAACATATCACTTAAACTATTCACACACTACAGATCTGAACATGTCACTTAAACTATTCACACACTACAGATCTGAACATATTACTTAAACTATTCACACACTACAGATCTGAACATATCACTTAAACTATTCACACACTACAGATCTGAACATATCACTTAAACTATTCACACACTACAGATCTGAACATATTACTTAAACTATTCACACACTACAGATCTGAACATGTCACTTAAACTATTCCCACACTACAGATCTGAACCCGATTGGTGACGGGGTAAATCAGTTGAGTACGGAATTTGAATTGTGTTTGTTTAGTGTGTCCTTAACACACTCTGCTTGTTTGACAGGCAGCGAAGGAGAGTGCCGAGGGCAAGTGTAAGTTCTTCAACCTACGAGTCAACGAGTTACTGCTTCAGTAAGTAGTAGTATGACAACTCACTGTCTTTATTTGTCATGTAGGGTGGATTTCAGGGATGTGGAAGTTGTAGGGGCGGTTTCACAAAGTGTGAAGGAACTAATGCAAAACAGTTACACTTAAAGAAGCATATGTATTTCAGAAAAAAGGAGCATATGTATTTCAGAACAGTCATACAAAATACAAAAGGCATTGTAAACAATTGTATGTGAGTGGAAGCTATGAAAATTTTTGTGAATTGATGTACAATTGAGAACCTTTTTGCAGAGGTTTATTAAACCAGTGTCATTTCTTCACGTCATTCCACGATTCAATGTATGTCCATGAAAATTAACTGATCTTTCCATACATTTATACGTGACAATTCTTGACAAATGTTTGTTGTTTTAAATCATGCAGATTCCTTTCTAGGATTATTTGCTTTCCAACTATGTTGAACCACTTCAGATTTTAAGTTGGAAAGCACATAGAAATGCCTTAGAAATATATGTTTAAGTGAAATCACTGCATACAGATCCATTGCGGACTAGTCGCTGTGTGACACAACCTAACTGCTGCCATCTTGTGGCAGGATAGAGAATGAGAGTCGTCAATTGGTGTGCGGGGTGAGAATGGCGATCTACGCCCACCTGGCAGGGCACTTGCCCTGTGGCAAGGAGACCCTGGTGAAGCGTGCCAAGAAACTGCGACTGAACCAGCAGGATCACAAGCTACGGGAACCCCTCGCCAGGCTCAGAGAGGGTGAGTGGGGCGCGGAGGTGGCGTAGAGGGGTGGTAGAATTGGTGTGGATCAGGCGGTAACAGGATTGAACAAAATAAAAAAAATTATCCAAAACAAAAAACCCAGATGACAAGTAGACAAGGAAGCCACTGGCTTATCGAGAGTCCAACAATTATTTGTCTTATGTATAACCTGCTTTTGTGAGATAGTTATACATTTTTAGTGGATTCAAGATAGGTGAAATTTTTTACAAATGATTGAAACGAGCGAAATAGTGGAATTGAGGAGGGACCCTTAATTTTTTAGATATTGGTGCACACGGGCCACACTGGTCCACGTGGGCAGTAGTCAGTCCTTTGTTACTTTGTTACTATTCATTGCCATAATTTAAACCACTAATGCCTATGGACTCTTCTTGTGAATAGTTTGTTTACTGGCCGTATATCTCATCCTCTAAATCAGAGGTCCCAGGCTTTCTCGGCATCCCAAAATGTCCGTGTTCTAGCTGAGGCTCCCAACCTTGTGTTCTACACATAACGTGCCATTCTAAAATCATTTTGTATGGTTGCTGGAACAATGCGGCAGCCCCCCAGGTCTCTGGTTTGGGAACCCTTGTGCTCAATCACAGACACATTCATTTTCTGGTCAGTTACCCCTGTATGCTGTCAACTAAATGTGTGTAATATATTTACCCCATGACCTCTACTCTCTGCTGCAGCTGTCAGTCATGTGATGCCCGCCCTGCTGGAGACACATCAAGCTGAATGTCTAGTAACTGCCCAGGCCAAGGAGAGGTGAGTCATCACTTGCTAGTCACTGTTTGGTGAAGTGTAACCGTGTGTTTAGTGAAGTGAGACCTTGTCCTTAGTGAAATATGACCTTGTGTTTAGTGAATTGTGACCCTTTTCGTCTGGTGTCAAAACATTGACGTGTCAACTCTGACACACTATGGTAGAAGAATGGTATCTCATTATTTTGTGTGACAATTCTATCTGTTCTGTATGAGAGTTACAGTACTTTTTCAACATTTTGATTGGTAAAGCCATTGGTTTTGCCTTTATATATGTCCACTCCAATCTAAGAAACATTGGAAGTCCTCGCAAATTGATTTTCTGTTGCAAATTTACTGTTTGCTGATAACTATAGTTTGGCAGATGAAGTTGTATCCAGTGGTGTGTATGTTTGTACAGGCTGTCCGAGTCAAAAGACAAGATTGAGGGGGTGCGAGAGAGTGGGTCTGCCGAGAGCGAAGAAGATACAGAGAGGAGTCAAGACGGCACAGGGGAAAGGCAGAAACGCATCGTCGCGCCACGCAGGAAATTCACGTGGAACACTGAAATCAGGTAACATTTCTCCGCAGGCTTTGATAGTCATCAGTGTCGGTGAAAATGTTCATAAAATTGGGAGACTAAATTAATATAGATTTAATATAGATTCCTCACAAAATTCAATTCCTGGAGAAAGCAATCAATGATCGTTGAATGTTGAAGTGAATAAACTTTAAAGGTTGTGTTGAAAAGAAAATCTTAATAAAACAGTTTTTGGGTCCTGGAAAACTGGAACGTCATGGAATTTAACCTTTTGAAGACCAAGTTTCTGGGGCAAACGATACTATAACCAAGGGAGGGTATCTATAGATGGTTGCAGAATGAAAACTACCATGGATAAGTATACAAAAGTATACATTTTCTGAAACAGCATTTATTTCTCTGCATGATTTCACAAGAATGAATGTTGTGTGATTACTAAAAAAAAATTGAAAAATAAAAAAATCGAATTCTATTTTTTTTTTATTCTTGATTATTATGCAATCCCTGCAAAAAATATATATGCAAATACAGCAAATATGTGTTTCATTGTGATAAACAATATGTACTCTATAAATCTGAAAAAAAATTGCTGTCATTTGAGGCAAATATGTAAAAAAATATCTCACGTAGTATGCAAGTAGCGTGAGTGCAGAATGTGGGCACGGATAACTAATGGTTCAGTGTATTGAACTATACAATTCATGATGTTCAAAATAGTTATATCAAAATATATATTTTCTGTGGGTCGGCAGGCTGTGATGGGCCAGGCTGCTGGTCGGCAGGCTGTGGTGCTTCTAAAATTGAAACAAATGTATGAAATATCATTTCATCTATAAATAAAGGAAACAATTGACTGTCCTGTATGCATTATTTACTGTTACTAATAATGTGCAAAATATGCCCAGTAAACAAGGTGCAGCAAATAACATTACAACATAATTGAACAAACACACTGTAATATCGCTCACCCTACCCCAAAACTGACACGCCCACCACAAGCGAATGCCCTGTTTGACAGCTGTCAAAACATGGTCGGTCATGGCTGCCGCTTCCTACCATTATGTTTTCGATCTAAATTACTGATTTCAATGTAAAAAACATTATTATGTTGGGAGACATCGATGCCTCGAAGGTTTTCTTCTAAATTTTACCTGTGTTTGCACCTGCGTAGCAAAACATACCTAAAATTTTGCTGCCCGAAGCATCTGGTGACGGCACATATTCATCCAAATCGTCGGCCACATCGATCTTGCTGTCAACAACACTGCTTTCGTCTGATTCATCCGAATCTAAACTAATAGCATCCAATGCCGACTACCGTCAATCCCTCGAATCAGGAATCGTCGACGATCCATGTTCAACTTCACAAAGCTCTCAAAAATTTAAAAACAACAGGAAAAATCTCGGAATGGTCTCAAAATGGCAACAAATTATATAGCTGTATACGGGTCTTTCCATATTGGCTATGCACAGAAACGCTGCTGACATCTACCGATCAACGTAAGCACTACTCGCCAACCCCGATATATCGGGGTTTGGTCCTCAAAAGGTTAATAATTTGGATTCAAGGCCTGGAAAGTCATGGAATTGTTGTAAAGGTCATTTGGAATATGAAAAAAATATTTAAGGAAATATTTTACGTGAAAACCAAATCTCGTCATGCTGAGCGATTCCATGAGTCGTATTTGTGTAGTACCGATGGATTTGATTTGTCTAAATTTGCTAACGCACTAGTTAATCCATTGGTAGCACTTGTTGCTGAAAGGTGGTACCGCCACCTGGCGATTAAGACTGTTGGTAGAATAAGCTGATACCCATTTTGTTCTTGAAAATCAATCAACTTTTTTTCGTTAATTGGCAGAGTTCTTAAGTTCGGGTGTGTTCAAATATGCCTGCAATGTGCAAATTCTAAGACAGATGGATCAGTGATGCGGAATATTCCAAGTGGATCGCGCGCGTAGTTCGCACCGCTAGGCTAACTGTCGAGTTTGTCTAACACAAGACAAGAAGTGATGGTCGCAAGTTCAGTTTCCGACAACAGTCATTCCCAAGGTAATGACAAAAACACTGATTGCACATTCCTTTGCTCGGAAGCTGGCCTGCCTCGACCCATGCCACATTGCCAGTAAATTCAAGATCATGCTTAACCATCTATGATCTAGAGAAGTGTCAGCACCTCCAGATGCATGATGTTGACATGCTGATGCAGCAATTTGATCTCTTCATAGAGAGGGCTGTTCACACTGTCACAAGCTTGTGTGCATTTCAAGGATTTAATTTCAGAAAAAAATTGCATGGTACTTTCCTGGTGCAGCATCTATGCTGTCATGACAATCTCAGCAAATTGTCGTCTGCTGATCTTGTCGCATGGCCAGGCAATAGTGGAGAAAGGCTTCTCCATCAATCGCCAAATTGTTGTGGAGAACATGGAGGAAGTCCTGTTTGATGCATATGTTGCGGCAACCCAAATATATTTGAAATGTTGCACATTTAAAAGTTTTTCTTTCAGTGTGACCAATTATGGTTTATTTTACTTTTAAATTTATATTTTACATTGCGTTTTAGTCTCAGAATGCGGGAAAACATCTGTGTTAAATTTGTACTTATCTAAAAAAAATATTTAAGCTTTTGAACCCGATTTAAGCATTTGAATCTTCCAGTTGCAAGCACAGTCTCAACGAACATTTGAAGATTTGACCAGTTTTGATGTTTCTGTAACGTCGCTGTAACATGTACCTAAGGAGTAACATGGTGCCTGGTTTTGCAGAAACCTGCTGTGTAACGTGGTGCGCATCAAGATGGAGTGCTTTGAACTGTCCAAGATCCGCTCACAGCTACCTGAGGAATACCTGCGTGCCTTCCTGGACGCTGAGGTGAAGCCATTGTGGCCTCAAGGATGGATGCAGACAAGGTGAGCATCTCTGTCGTTTGCCACGCACCCTCACAAGTTGTATTCACACTGAGTTTGACCTAGCTGACTAATTCCATTCTACCTGTGGTGTGCATAAGCAAATTTGATGATTAATTCAGAGTGATTCGCTTGTGATTAAAGTCTTCCTACATGTGTAGTGTGTACTTTATTGAGAATTTGCCAATCATGGACTAAATTATATGTGTACCTGTACGTCAGCTGACAAATCAAACTAACTAATCTTGCCCATGTGTTTGGATGTTTAAGTTTTCAGACAAACTAGTCCACACAGGAAGTAGGTTGTATTTCTGTAAATATGCAATATACAAAAAAAATTAAAATCCAGCACCAAACTCCCCGGGAACTAAACAAAAGTGCTATGCAGTCTACTAGGTTTACACCTGCACATACAGTTGAACCATTTTTGTCATAATTAGGAATCTTTTATCATTACTGTTGTGCACTGAAAATGTTGTTGATGTCTGCTGTTTTGTATATATTATTCACCAGGTTTATGCTTAAGCATAGTTTAAATCCATTAACAGTTGTGCTTTTGTTTTATTGCGTAGTTCTGTCAATTCTGTAGACTGCAAACACATATCCAGTCGCTAGGCGTTTCTAACCATGGCTTGCATTATCAATTTGGTGGAATTATTAGCAGAAAATATTTAATAAAAATGCGGTTTACAATACTATTTTATACATTTGATAACATGACATTTGTACATGTTTTAGAATGTTGTTCAAGGAGACGCGTTCTGTTCATATGAGATGGACCAACCCCGCATTGTAAGTACATTGTCGTTTAGAGATACTGTATTCAATCTAATAAGCGCTCGAAAAAATGTCAAGGAATCTGTTCTCATAGCGTACACCACTATTTGTTTCTCTTGACAATAATGTAACTGTTTAACACTAGTGGAAAAGTGGTGCCAACTGTTTAACACCAGATGGCGACACTTCAGATGTTCCACCCTAATCAAATTACAATGATTATGGATCCTGCTTATTAAAAAAAGGGTGTACACTAATTAGGGCATGTACGCATAATAGGTCGAATACGATAATATAATATGGCTTTCCCATACATACCAACCCTGAGTGGTGCACACATGTAAGACGTAACAGAAATCCGTAAGATTGCAAATGAACCCATATGATTACCTACATCTGCTGGGTTGCCACACATGCTCAAAATGAGCTTGCTGCGCAAACTGGGATATATTGATTGGATCTCGCAAGACTTGGCCACAGCTGACTGCACCCTGCTAAAACATCCATGAGTTGCTCTTCGGATGTGTTTTGAACCAATGATCTGTAACATGCAAGCCATGTGGACTATGTCCCATAATACAAAAAAGGTTTGTTCAAAACATCCAAAACAAGTTGGCACCTATGCGTTCTCCATTTATTGTTTAATATAAAGTATTAGTTTAGTTATGTGTGTTTCTTTAGAATACGACCAGGTTGGTTTTAAGGAAATTAGCATTGCACATTCACGGTTTAATTTTATTTCAGGCTAAAGCCAAAGAAAATCATGCTCCTTCCTCCGACGACAAAGGTGAACACACAGACACCAGGTGTCGGCACAAGTGACACAGTTGGTGAACCGTTGCATGTTTTCACTGGCCCCACGCCCGTTCTCAATAAGCCTAACACAACACCAGTGTTGAAAACAAACGAACGACCACCTGGTGGCAAGTGTGAAGAGGCTGAGGAGGCAATGTCTCCACCACGAAGTGCACCAACGCTACTTGACTACGCCAGTCAAAGTTTCATGTCTGCAGCGAGAAGCAAAACATTGTCATCAGGTGCTAACGAATCTAACTCTGATTCAAGCATGCTCAGTCCCAGCATGCCACGGCTGAAGCCGGAAAAACCAGTGCCTCCCCTTGACAGCCGCACAGCCTTCTTGGACCATTTCAAAGCGTTCACGCAGCAGCAGCTAATTAATAAAGCCAAGTCACTTGTTAAACCTGGAGCTGTGACAAACGTTCCACAAGGTGGTGCTACAGTAGAAATGACACAGGTGGCACCACAAACTATGTCCGTGCGCACGACAGAATATGCTGCTAATCAAACGGAGAAGCGTCACATTGCCTCTACAGCGCCACCATGTAGTGTCAATAATACTAGCACAAAGACGTCGCCAACAAACCTTCCACGTGTCATATTGCCGTTGTCAGTGTCTCCACTGAAAAACGTGACACCGCCAAAACAAGTGGTGGCACCGTCGGATCATTTATTGTCACCAAAGGAGCTAGCACATGTCGGTGATAGGCTGAGCCCAGTTGAACTAGCAAATCTCCTAATGATGGCTGGTAACAAGTCAAGACGAATTGCGCCGCCATCAGAACGTTTGTTGATACCAAAGCAGATTGAACATGTCAGCGAGAGGCTGAGTTCGGCTGAAATCTCAAATCTCCTTAAGGTTGCCGTTACCAAACGCAAAATTTCAACCACAACGTCGCAGGGTGGTGCCTCCACTGGCCCTACAGATGGCAGCACTGTGGCTCAAGTGGCAACACCTCAGGTTAAATTGGCCACCGTGCCAGGCAAAAACACAAGTTGGCAACAACAGCCGCAGCAAGGTTATTTATCAAGTGAAAGGTCAATCTCAGGGCAACCAACGGGGGTTCAGAACACCGACCTCAAACACAGGTCACCTCCATGTCATAGGTCACCTGTCGGTGCCAGACAGACAGATGTGGCGTCAATTGTAGCGGATGCCGCCAAGGAACATAGTGCTAAGTTCGGGAGTATGCAGCCCCGTCGACTGAGTGACGTTGGTCAGTGCCATGATGTGCGTGATATAGTGCTGACATCTGGGGAGAAAAAGAGGCAGCCAGTGTCGCTATGTGCCACAAAGCCGCAACGGCAGTGTAGTGTTGGTCACGATCAGGTTCCGCACAGTACGGTGGCACCACCTAGTGGAGTGGTAAGACAGACAATGCAGCTGCAACGCAGTCTCAGTCAGGAACCGTGCAGTAAGGTGGCACCATCTGGTGGAGCAGAACGCCATGCTTCCGTGTCGTCAAGCGGCCAGCAGAAGCGACGCAGCAGTGTTAACCACGGACCGGAAATGCACCACGCAGTACCTCCTGGCGGCAAGGAGAGACAGACTTCTGTGTCGCCGGGGGTGTGCAGTCAGAGTGGTGCTAGTGTAAATAGGGAACAGCGAACGAACATTGACAGGAGACGATTGTCTCTGACTCCTCCGACATCAGCCAGTTCCCAGCAACGGTCACCGTCGATGTATGGCTCACCATCATCGCCACGGCAACAGCACGGCTGTGATCGTTTGTCGCATATCGGTGGTGCCACCCCGCGGCAGCAGCCAACGTATGGTGGCCTGTCGTTAACCGAGGCGCACCAGCAGGTGTTGGCTGCTAACCAGAAGTCATACGTCAAGCAGGCGTTGGCAATGGCGCCACCTGAGTCAAGATCAAACCACGGTGATGCGATTCCCCTCTCACTGACTTCGTCCACATGTTCGTCGCCCTTGTATTGGAGTACACCCCTGTCGCACACTGTCGCTGGCAGCCCTAGGACTTCATTGCCGTCACCAGTTTTCACTGGCCTGAGCGGCGATCGAGGCGCATCCATCATCGCCACAACGGCGTCCATGTTTTCATTGCCAGGCGACATGCCGCCCATGCCATCAATAGGGTACCACGGGCTCAATTTGCCCAAGGCATCGCCCCCACATCTCAGTCACCCCCCGCAGCAACACCCTGCTATGCATTTGAACGGGTCGCCAGATCACATCACAGGTTTGTTCATTTACTTCTATTTTGTTAGTTGACATTTCAAAACTCATACTTGGGTAGAACGCATTCTTTAGTAGTTGCACTGGCCAAGTATTTTATGATAGAAAAACACTGGTGAATTCTGGTATCAGCCCCTATATGTATATTATTTGTCAAGTACATGCATGCTGCACATCTTCCTGTGCCATCGGTGACAAATTCAAAGAGCCAGAGCATGTATAAACTATTTCATCTAAGATCTCTTCACTACACTTAGCTGGGTTCATAGAATCATAATTTTCCATTTATGATATGATTTCTGTCCTGATTCCTTTAGCAGCATGTGGAATTTTAACCCCGGTTCAGTTTTTGTCTTGTGTGTGTGTTTTTAGAAATTTGTATCAATTTCTCGCAGGTAGCAACCTGTTTGGTCACGCTTCAACGCCCCATGGATCTCCTCTGTTGGGGCATAATGCTCAAGGTAAGTCCATCTGGTGGCAGGCGATGAATTAAACCAAACAAATTCCAGTATGTTTTGTTGAGTACACACCTGTTGATTCAGTTATCACTTTTATAATATGTTTTATCACACTATTTATTATTTCATAATGTGTTTTATCACACTATTTATTATTTTATTCATGCATGAGGGATGAGTGTTATGCGCACAGCATAACAGTCAGCTGTTAGTAGCTGGATAAATAAATTTTAAACATGATCAGGAAACCTAGACTATTACAGTGATGCTAATAGTACTACAATTACTAAAAGTGATAAACATGTGACAGTAAGTCTGCCGTCCAAAAAGAGAACATAGCAAGTCACATTTAAAAAAGAAAAGTTATTTTGATTTCGGACTTACTAGGTATTTTTATGCAGTGTCTGCAGAGTAACATTGTAAACTAGCTTTGCTTTCTATTGTAAGTCTAATAGTAATAAAAACTAAATGGT
Source organism: Lamellibrachia columna (assembly GCA_963662155.1). Taxonomy (NCBI): domain Eukaryota; kingdom Metazoa; phylum Annelida; class Polychaeta; order Sabellida; family Siboglinidae; genus Lamellibrachia; species Lamellibrachia columna. The sequence continues at coordinate 12,341,455 of OY759274.1, forward strand.
AGAATAATGACAAATTGTTGGTAAATGCGTTGTTTGGGGCTTGCAACAACTATGATGGTTCTTGTCTTTGATGGTTTTTCGCATTTCCCTCTGCACTTACAAAATGTGACCTGTTAGGTTCTTTCATTGTACATATCCAATCACATCTGGATGTGTTGTAATGCATGTTGTATGTGTTATGTATCTGCCGTATGTGCCGTTTCACTAACCTGCTGCTTCCTCACAACTCAGTGCCAACATTGTGACTAACACAGCTGTCCTGTCAACATGGCTCAACTTTGCCATGTGTCATTGCGCCTTAGTCATGTGACAGCATTCTGTCATGTGGCTTGCTTGCTACAGCAGATTCTTTGACCCACTGATACAGTTTTGTGACACTGTCGTGTTTAGTACTGCCAAAGTGTGTCTGATTATATCCATAGTTGGGATCAGTCATATTCTATTTCAAAATTCCTGCCTAGTTACATTATATATAATTATAACATTGATAGTTGTAACCAATTTAAATTTATTCTTACAAGTAAATAAACCATTCTGGCTTGATATATCTGTATACTTATTAATAAATGTTTGAATTGTCGAGTAATGTCACTATCAGACAGTATTTGTTCTTTAAATCCTTTTCATTAATTTTCCCAGCTTGATGAAATTTTTTACCAGAAGTGAAAGGAATTCCACAATCTACCGTGAATGTATATGAGATATTCCACACTGTATGGTCATGTGACATCACGTGACTTCTTCTAGGTATGACATCACAGCATGGGAGTGCTCATTGCTACAACCCACGACATCCCCAGCCTCCCATGCCTCTAGCCTTTGGGAATCCCTTCTCAGGTAACCATCACTAGAAAGAAGTGTTCCCCCTCCAAATCTTCTAATAAACATCTCATTGAAATTACATTGAAAATGCGCTACTTCAGAGCAAATAATTCAGTTGGACAAACCATAAATTTCTCACCATAAAATAGCTATCTTGAGAATTTCAGATCTGTTTGAGAGTTTTCATGTGTTATCCCATAAGTTGCCCTGAAATTGTGTTATCTTTAGGTTTCTTTGCATAAAAAATTCCAGTAGTATGTGTTCATTGCCATCATAATAGTTTAACATTCCATGTTGCCAGTATGCGCAGAAGAAGATGCTTACTAAATGCTTTTCATGTGCTGCTACTAGAATGTGCTGATTACTAATGCGTTTGTCAATAATATATGCATCAATGCAACTTGTAACCCTGAAAGCGCCATTGGAGTGAAAATGAAAAAACCACAATACATGTCTGACACCGATAATGCATTGAATAGAACACGAGCAATAGTATTCAATGGACTTAAAATTCAATGCAAAGACCTTTTCTAATACTGCTTCAGTATTGGTTAATAATATGGTTACATTGTCACTGACACATTTGTTCTTGTGGGTTCTCCCACATACATAACTCATTGAAGAGTTTCACCATAATGCTGAGATAGGGGCACATTCAATTACAAAACAAACACTTCAGTCATGCCAGAATCATCGGAACCCCGACCTCAGAGGTGCATAAAAATCAAAGGGTTCGGCCTTCTCACAATCAGTATACAATGCTAAGAACATGCCAACATATAGATGAATGCAAAATGCAAAAAGCAACATGTTCAGTGTAAAGTAGAGACATCTCATGACCATTTTGGAAGATAAAACATGGTGATATGACACTTTCGGAGTTATTGCTTTGATATGCTCTTTATTAACAAGGAATTTTGCAGAGCAGGGCAGTCCTCGTCTTCTGTCTGTTCATATCACTACTGTGTACAGTTGTCTGCGTCTATTGAAAATGTCTGCATTAAGGGATGATCTCAAAACATTGATATGACACTACATGAAATGGGTTTCATTGGGGTGGGAGTTAACAGCTGTTTTGTTTAGCATCCTAGAATTAATATGGTGTCATACATCAGTGTTTGGAGCTAATCCCTGATGTTTTCTGGGTCATATGTCCATGTGTGCCAGCCTTGTGCTTTCTCTTTCAGACCCCAATCAGCCGCAGCACCGCTACTGAGTAAAGGCAGCTTTACGACAACACAGAACTTGGCAGGAATAGTCCCCCAAATCATCTGATCACGGTCAAACAATATGTATTTTGGGTTAGGGCTCTGGGGCTGGTTTTACAAAGCCTTCATAGTTTCATACATATCAACCTTTGAATCATCCTAGTTAGCCAGGGGTGGTTGTAGTACTACGCTACCCCTGGCAGATTGACCTGTTCAAACGTGGGTTTGTCAGTTTATCCCACGCCATGTGCAGATGTCCACTGAATATTTTTTACTTCTTCCCACATCCTGTCTTCGTTGACATGTTTCTAGGAACTAGACGTGCCCATGTCCAAACTTCAAAGAGCTTTCCAGCGAAAATAGTCCTCATTGATTACCCGTCTGACCAGCAATGACGGGCGCATTACCAATTAAAGTGAAGTTCCTGTATGCGAGCCCCTAAGATCGTTGTAACGACCGCTATTGCTTAACTCAGTAATGTAGTCAGAAACCCCTGGCGATGAGGATTCTTTGATTGAAAGTTCTCATATGTAAATCAGTCAACAAAATGTTTGTATTTACATTAACAAATTTTGCAGTGTTCTCAGCGCCCTTCATATTTTCTGTGATTTCCCTCCCGAGTTCCATATTCTTCGTATGGCATGAAGGTTTTGTGAAACCACCCCCTGGAGGAGAATGTTTGTCACACCATATTAGACATTTCAGGAATCTCTTTGTCCAATAATGATATTTTCTCATAGTGGTCGTGTCCACTTAGGAGAGTTAGAACAGTAGATGTCAGGTGGAATATACTTCTGATGAATGTAACAACTTTCTGGTATGATCTGGTAGGTCAAATGAGCAACTTTCCATATATGGTGTGATCTGGTAGGTCAAATGAGCAACTTTCCATATATGGTGTGATCTGGTAGGTCAAATGAACATACATAAACTGCAGACAGACGTTGTTATGACCATTTAGAGGCATTGTCAATGTTCAAGTGATGTCTGTTATCCAAACTGTTGAAGCATTGACATCCATGCCAACTTAGAATGATGTACCTGGAAATTCCCCACCAGAAGTCGAGTCGTTTGATAGTTGCGTTGATCATGTTTATCCGCAAAACGTGTTATACCCAATTTGTGCATTTTAGATAAATATTGCTTTTCTTTATACATGGTTAAGCAATATATAGGAAAACCGTTATTTAATGAGTCAGTAACATGGCTTATAACATCTACCACTATCAACTTGATGGCAGCATAGAATTAATTGTAATTCAATGTATGTGATTTTGGCATATAACTCATTTTGCGGATAAATGCTTCATTTATTAACACAGAGGTCAATTGGTACTAAAATTTGTGTTTTCTTTGGGAATCCTTTCTATCAGTTGTACAAGAATTTTTTAAATAACATTATTTTATAACAGAACCATGACTAAAATGTCTTGATGTTTGCTGCATCATTTTCAACGATTTGGGCACCACTTGACTAATGAATCTACAAGCTATCAAATAACATATTATTATCACATCACCAATCCACTTGGCTAATATTTAAAATGTTTGTTTTTGATGTTTGTGGTTTTGAAAATTTATTTTTGAGATTATGACGCCAAAATAGAATTAATCCTGTCAAAACCATGAAAATACATCTTCAGGACCAGCTCAGGGATTGTTATCTCTCCGAATACTGGACATATCACTACCAACTTTGGAAAATCTGAGCGATATTGTATACCATGTTATTTATTGTTACAACAAATGAAATTACAAACATGTAAAACCTCATTACCTTATATGTGTGGATGTTGTATTTTATCCACAAGCAGTTTTGAAAAAAAAAAATATTTTTACTTGATTTTCTTTATAAAAAATGTAGGGAGATTTTGAAATTGTGCATTACCTGTGTTTGTTTCATCTATCGTGGTTTACTCCTGCCTCATTTGTCATGGATGTGTAACTAATGAAATTTAAGTTATACTGTACACAGTGATAGCCACTTGTAGGGAGTACAACCACTGAAAAGTACAAAGTCTGATTATTTTTATTACAATCGTTGTATTGTATAAACTGTCTATTGTCCAGTCATGTTATAGTATAAACCATCTATTGTAACAGCTTGATTATCCAAATGTGTTCTTGTATACCACAATATTTTTAATATAACGTGGTGAAAGTTATCTGTTTATTTTGAATGTTTTCATACAAGTACCATGTTGACATTTCACATGTGGGTGAACACCTGACCCCAGTAAACTGTGTCCACAGGTATTGGAAATTGTTGACAGTTGTTTGTGAATATACTGAATGGTAAGGTCGATATTCATAAACAGATAACGGCGAAATTATAATTATTATTAATAACATTTTGGTTAATTAAAACACATATGGGCAGTCAAGATGTTAGAATAGTTATTATTAATAACATGATTTCATAATGAAAACAATCAGACTTTGTAACTTTAGGGTAGTTCAGATTGTTTGGGTCATGAGATGCCATCCTAATCTACCAGATCTCAAAAAAAATTACATAATTACAGTGCAAGTTTGACAATCTTTGTTGAATAAACAGTTGTCTACTGATACATTTCATATTATGAATTCCACTGTATATAGAAGTTACCAAAGCTGTCAGTAATAGCAGCTCTAGGTATCTAGCAACAATGTGAAAATCTGAATCTAGGACTAACCTATGTTTGTGATCTAAAATATACAGTATCCAAAAGAAACTAATACAACTTGATATAACTTCCTTAGTTTTATTTCAAATGACACGTTCTTTTGTACGTATTTGCTTCACGTGATGCATGATTGCTGTGGAAAGTTTCAGATGGTTATATTTAATGTTGTTCATTTGGTTTTGATGTCAGCCTGTACACTGCGGATACACTTGAATTCAAAGCACACCGTTTTAAAATGACACGTTTGGCTGCAATGATTGAACAGATTTTGTGAGTTTGTTTTTTTGAGATCATCTATAGATTGTGGCTTTCCATGGTAGGCAAGCTCAAACTTCAAGCAAATCAAGGACATTAAAGATACCCATCCAAAACTGTCCACAGTGATCATGCATCAAGTTAAGCAAATATGTACTTAAGAATGTGTCAGTTGAAGTAAAAAAAAGGAAGTTACATTACATTGTGTGGATACTGTTTGTTGTGGTCGTCCTATAGGTAAGGCCTGATGTAGGTGCACCAACTAATTTGAAAAAGCCTTTATGTGATCAAATTTGAATAGTCACTTGCACTGGACCCATATTGTGACCCAATCGGTGATGTGGTTTAAAAGTAGCACGCGATAAAAAGAGATTTTGTTTAATTGACAGAATGTTCATATGTTTTTGTTTCATTCTTATATTCTGTTGTCTTTCTAGAAGTTTAATATTTACAGTTTCATGAACACAAGTATTTAAAAGTATCACTGTTATAAGAGAGCACATTGTTGATAGATACTGTCTCTTGTGTCTAGCCAAATATAGTTTTGTATATTGTATTAAGTGCACTGTTAATATCATTGAACTTTATTATTCACTTTATGGAAGTTATGCACATACATTGGTCATACTTTGTTTAAAAAGTGCGATGTTATAGTGCATTTATAATTACTTCTACATGTATTCAAACAATTACACAACAGACAAACAATATGTCTATGTGACAGGGCACCGTATTAGGTCAATGTTAAATGTAAAAAGTTGTACAGTTTGTGTCGTTAAAAATCATGTTATATAGTATAAACTATTTCTGTTCCAACATCTGGACGGTCCATATATGTTTTAATGAACCATTGTTTTTAGATATAATTTGACTGTTATGAATCTGTTTATATATATCGACCTTGCTGTTCAACTTACAGTGTAAACAGGTTGTTTGAGTTGAAACATTCAAATAAAACAGAGGACAGTCAAACTACGTGACAATATTGTAGTTCATTAAAATGCTTCTGGGCGGTCAGATGTTATTTATACTGTACAACATGTAGTTTATACTGTACAACATGATTTTATGATGACAAAATCTGACTTTGTACATTTAATGTCCAGAATCTGAGACACAATATAACCAGCAGACAAATGCCTGACCCAATTTACGATGCAGGAACGCGTGCTGTAACATGCTTATTAATATAAATAAGATTCGTCTTGTTTTATGAATTGGTCATTTCAGGTTGTATGTCGTGTGAAAATATTTTCTACTAATTGTGTGTAGAAGACGTGGTCAAGGTGGATGCCAGTGTACATAATAGCATGCAAGCTTCTGTTCCAGTAATAAATTTCTAGCCTCATTTTCATATGATTGTGTTTATCTTATACATGCCCCATATTCCACTGCACAGCTCTGCATTGTGACTAGATATCCCTCGCCATAAAACAAGACCCGCATTTTCGTGGAATTGACAATGTTTTTTGCAATACATGTGCTACCATTTTAGTTGCAATTGGCCTACTGCAATTATATTTAATGCGGTCCAGGCATTTCTGCTGTTTGTGACAGAAACTGGTTGTATAGATCACATTTGGATTTGAGGTAACACGGTATAAAAAAGTTTGTTTGTAAGATTTATATAAAAAAACTATACCTTTATTGATAAAAAAACATGGATATACATTTGATAAAACTATGGCAAGGAGTTAAAAACACAACGTACAAAAACCTGCAAGAAAAATACTCTTAATACAAACACAAGATTTGTAAAAAAAAGAACCAGCAAGAACATGTATGTATATAGTTCTATAGTTTGCACATGTAACTTAGCAATCATAGTACAAAAGATCTGCTGTAACGGGCAGTGCATGCAGAAATGAACAGATACCACCTGCCTGATCTCGCTGGAATGAATCTAGTGTGTAGTGGATGTGTTGCATCGCGTAAGATGTTTTCTGTCTTTGTTGTCATGTACTGACAGTGCAGGCTGCGAAGTGGTGTAACATGGATGGATGTGGCAGTTTGGCCACACAGTAGCTTGTTCATGTTTTCAGCCGAGAGTGAGCTATGGTAGCACAGAAAGCAATACAAAAGAACTGGCTGCACTACTGCCTGATAGAAGGTTGACTGCACACTGACTAACCTCACAGTTTCAAAAGGAAATGCAATCTTTGTCTACATTTCTTTTACACAGATACTGTGTTTTCATTCCAGTTCAGTTTTTCGTCTAGAATCACACCCAGATGTAAGTGGTAGCACGCTGTACAGTTTCGCCATTAACAGCGAGTGGTGGTGGTAAATTTATATTTCTTCTAAAGTCAATTACAATTTCTTTGGTTTTCTTTACATTGAACTACAGATAGTTTTCACTGCACCATGAAGTTAGTCTTTACACTTCTTCTTCATACGTTGTGTTGTCGTCACAGCAGATGAATCCAGCCAAACATATATCATCGGCATATTTGAGAAGTATGTCCGTGCTGTTCTGTTGGATTGGCCTAATAATACACTACGACCGAACATTCACATCACATGGAAATAATTATGCATTATTTTAATGCACCACCAGATTTACAAAATGAGACAACTTAAACCTTAGTACATATATGAATGTGTTGTGTTGACGCAACAATAGTGAACAAGTTCAAGTGCAAATACATTAGAAGTTTCTCTTGGGGTAAAACATGACCACAGTGAAAGCTGACCTGTGTCGCAATGTTGGCACATTTGTGTGAGAGAGAGCCGTCTCTAAGCTCCCTCCTTAATTCGTTCAGCCCATTGACAAATCAGTTTCTACGATATTCAAAGCTGCAGTGTGTGAACAGTTGTTATGTGCAGTAGCTTAAAAAGAGTTCATGCTTGTGTTAAAATCATCGACAGAATTCACTTGTTACATTAGTTAACTAGTGAATGTGTTGACAGCCCTATACTATTTACAGCTGGACCACTTTTTGAAAAAATTCGCCAAATTTTTACCAGATCTGTTCATCTGATGATTTCTTGAAAAACTACATATAAAAATTAATTTGCCATTAACATTCCACCCCAACACAAGTGTTATCATTGCTATCCTTGTCACAGCAGCCACTGGAATCACAAATGATTGGGTCGCAAACTGGACAACCTTGGTTGATCAATGCAAAACATGTCTGCCATAATCATCACATTTATCTGATGGTAGGTTCCATAATGCCAATGAAACCACCCAGAACGTTACCGAGAAACCTTATTCAATACCAGAGGCCTATTAAGCCAACTTCCCAGTAACAACCTTAAAAACAAGCCCTGAACTAACCAGACCAGACCAGACCATGCATAGCATATGCACCCTGCGCAAGATTTTCTATCGCAATGCACGGTTCAGACTTTCAACTTTATCGAGACACAACATATTATAGTTGTGTCATACTGTTTGATTTTTCTCAAAATGATTCCAAATCAAGACTAGCGAACAAATTGAATTGACACAGGACAGTCAACTAATTATGCCTTAAAAAAGTTGGTTTCTAAAAGTGTCACATTTGAATCATTTTCAATAGTGCAGGCGTGCACGTTCACATTTGAAGTACTACGGTTTCTGTTTTTGGTGACACATCTGAAGGGTGTCTCCCCAATGTGAATGTGGATATGTACATTTAGTGAACCATTCCCAGCACACCTTGCCACATTGGTCAGGTGTCACATTGGTAAGGTTTCCCTCCAGTATGGACAGACATGTGTCTTTAAATAGCTATTGCTTGTAAACTGTGCCTCACATGTATCACATTTGTAGGGTTTCTCCCCGGTATGAATACAGACATGTGTCTTTAAATGGTCATTGTGTGTAAACTGTGCCCCACAAGCGTCACATTTGTAGGGTTTCTCCCCAGTATGACTACAAACATGTGTCTTCAAAGTACCACTGGGTGTAAACTGTGCCCCACAAATGTCACATTTGTAGGGTTTCTCCCCAGTATGAATACGGACATGTGTCTTTAAATGGTCACTGCGTGTAAATTGTGCCCCACAAGTGTCACATTTGTAGGGTTTTTCCCCAGTATGGATACGGACATGTGTCTTCAAAACACCACTTTGGGTAAACTGTGCCCCACAGGTGTCACATTTGTAGGGTTTCTCCCCAGTATGAATACGAACATGTCTCTTCAAAGCACCACTTTGTGTAAACTGTGCCCCACACATGTCACAACTGATGGGTTTCTTGCGTTTGTGAATGTGCATGTGTATCTTCAAGTGACCACTCTGTAAAAACTGTTTTCCACAAGTGTCACATTTGAATCGTCTCTCAATGGCGTGATTGTGCACATTCACTTGCATATTTACTGCTGTTTATATCCTGTTTCCACAGATATTCAGTGACTCAGCTCGATGTCCTATATCACGTTGGTGGACTGTCCCTTTCAGTTGGAAAGTGTCGCTGTCGTCATATGACCGAAACCAGCATCATTTGACAGTTGTTGTTGTCAATGTGCATGAGTCTTTGCAGCTTCATCATTGTAGGCACTTCTGACCCAACAGATGTACCCAAACATCCAAGGTTATACCACTGTCATCTGAAACAACATAAATGATACCACTGTCATCTGAAACAACAAATGATACCAGGGTCATTTGAAACAACATAAATGATACCACTGTCACCTGAAACAACATAAATGATACCACTGTCATATGAAACAACATAAATTATACCACTGTCATATGAAACAACATAAATTATACCACGGTCATTTGAAACAACATAATGATACCACTGTCACCTGAAACAACATAAATGATACCACTGTCATCTGAAACAACATAAATGATACCACCGTCACCTGAAACAACATAAATATACTGTTTTATACTGCTGTCATCCGAGCGATGATTCGAAACAACATAATAGTGAGATAATAGTGAACCATTTTTATGAATAATCATGTTTTTATCAAATGGCAGGTAACTGTTGCTAATTCACAAGTTTTTTCTATTTCTGTGTGTGGGATATTTGACCTCTCCTGGAATAGACACCATATTGAAGGAACCAACGGCTTTCCATGCCTCTTTCGAGAGACAGACAATATGGGATGAATAAAATTGGGTAAGTTTCAAAACAGTCCCGGGTGCTCTAACAACCGAGCTACCATGCCCCCCCCGCATGTACAGGAATGTTAAGACCAAGACCACAGACAAACCTACTCGTGTACTGCCCCAGTGCGGTGTAGATTTATTGAATAATTACCTTGAATTTGCTTGATATGACTTTAATTTGTTGGTAATTTATACAAAGTAGATTTCATTGAACCTCTGATGTTTTTTTAAATAAAAGCTGCTATTATTATTTTTTTTATATTTTAGCAATTACCAGTGCTGGAACAAGTACTGTACACTACTTAAATTAAGTAAAAGTAATCCACCTTAGAAGTATCCCTCAAAACATTTTTTTCAGTAAAAAAGTACTTTCTAGAAAATGTACTTAAGTACAAAAGTATTGGGCCACGGATGTCAGTGTCTGAAATTAGCAAAAAATAAACTTGCCCAGATTTTTTTATGAACTGGCCCAGTTTTATTTTGAATCATCCCAATTGGGTTTATATTGGCCCTACAAAAATGTGTAAATTATAAGCATATGTAATAAAGCAACGTTTCATGCATAAAACTAAAACAAACACTACTTTAAATTGGAATAAATAATAATTTAATAAATCTAAACCATATCAGATATTGTCGTTCATTTCATTATCATAACTAGCAAACCAATACAGTAAAGTAATGAATTTAATAAACATTTCAATGTGAATTTTATCTGCGAACCAGTTACGTTTGATGCCGAAAATAGATTTTGGGGCAATCTTGTATAAACAGGGCCCTTATTTTTACAGCTTTTATGCTTCACTCGTACTTAACTTTATCTATCCAAAGCCCTTCATTATATCATACTATATCACTTTAGGTGAATTGAATGGAATTTTATTCAATATTTCAACAACACACAAGCACGCACACACACAACACGGTGAATGCAGTAAAGATTTATATGGCAGCAGCATTAAAGCTGCGACATCCTGTGATACATACTGAAAACCTACATTGAAATGTTGAAGTGAAATGCAAGAAGTGTAATACTTAAAATTAGCATTTCCCATTTCATAATACATACATGAATTTATAATTTGACAAATGAAATAAATGTCATTAATCTAAATAAATTTTACACACGTTTAAAATTAGGAGGTAGTCACACACAAAAATAGAATGTAAAATAAAAGAAGACTATATATTATATTTACTGACCAATAATGATATGTATCTTTTTTTAAAGTCAAAGACATTAGTGCAATGTTTAATATTCTTATTTAAACAATTCCACATATTTGCACCTTTCACACTGATACACAGATTTCAATGTTGTTCTGCAATAGTTAGATTAAAAGTAATTTTCTTGGCGTGTATAAAATAGCGAGGGCATTAAATTTAAAGAAAGCTAGCTTAGAGTGAGCTCTGTATTCCAACTGACCACACATTCTGATTGCACGTTTCTGTACAAGATGTACAAAGGCTGAATCCTATTTTTGTAAGTGTTCCCCCATATTTCACAACAGTAGCCAATATAAGGTAGTACCTTATACCTGAACAATATAAAGTGTACAGAGTCAGAGCAGTCCTATTCAACAGCCATTTAACACGACGCATTAGCCATTAATGAAAAGATTTTTTGCAATTTTAGTATGTATATAGTATTCACATGTTGAGACCATGTGAGTTTACAATCGATACATACACCAAGCCAAGGTCCGGAACTTAATGCAATTTACTAGTTCAATTTTAATGTTTCACTCTTACCTCGCTATACCTAACCCGAGGCCGATAATTTTTTGTTATGTTCATTATAATCGCTAAGGGTAAAGGTGCATTAGTCTGACCGAAATTATTAACATTAACTACTTTTTTTCGGTGCTAGTGTGTTCTTTGTATCACTCCCCATCGGATCAGGTACAAAACAGACGTACATTTGTAAAATGAAGTGTCTAGGCATACGTGAGCCGTATCTTTAGGAGTCAGACCACAGTAGAGAATTGCATTGATGGCCATGTTAACGTTTTGTCTGATTATAAGAAAACCTGACCATCGAAAATTCAGAAAAAAATGTGCAGCAACTGCCATCATCTCATTGACATGCTCACCAACTTTTGTCAAAATCACATACCTCCAGCTCTTTTAAAATGCACCCACGTGCGATGCCCGTCAATATTTACAAAAATAGCTGTGTATTCATGTGGCCCATAGCAGAAAAATTCCCATAAATCCCTCCGCCAGTTACTCTTAAAAATGCACTATTTCACAGCCAATAGCTTCTATAAACAAACCTGTGAATATTCCTGCTCAAAGGCACTCATATCACATAATATGAATTTATTAAGTTCACTATTTCACGTGCCCTACATTCGTGCGAAACAGTAAGGTCAACTGTGATCTTACCCCAAATAAAAATGGTAATTGTGCAGAAAAAAAATTTATTTAGCCTGTTAATAAAGGTAAATGAAAATCATGCATTCATGCAAAAAATCTATGTCCTACCTAGTTGTTGGAGTTGCTTACATACACGAGGAACCACCACCTGTGCTGGGCAGAACACACATATATGAGCTACTTCAGCTTGAGACAGTCTATATTCCAGTACAACACTCGGATACACTCACTTTTTCAGCTCGCTCGAATGAGATTGTAACATAATTTTCGGAATAGTCCAGCATATGTTCTGTAATCAAATTCTATATAGCCAGTTGTTATTCCATACTGAAAATTATAATAATTTTTTTACCTGGTGCCACAATACACCTATGTAAACAGACCCAAATATCACCTTCAAGTGTGGATTACGGAAAAGCCAGACATCTCAACTTGTTGAATTGCATAACATTACATAACCTACTTAGTGGAGTCCTCAGAAACAACTCACCTTCCCTGTGGAACAGTTAGGTCAACTCACTAGGCCAAATCAGATAACAGCTGGGCCTGTCCAGGATTTTCTCAACTCCCAATAGATGTGTGCTCTTCACATGGACTTGAGTAAATGTGACTGTGTCTAGTTAACTGAAATAAACAAAAGTTGACTGTTAAGTAATTATATTATAATGTGACTTGTTCTGCTTTGATGTAACTTATGAGATGGAGGCTGCACTAGTTTGAATATGTCCCCACCCCCCCCCCTAATATACTGGTCTCACTGTCACTGTCATCTGGCTTCTCAGGCAGATTAGACGTCTTTGCATTCAGATAACGGTTTTGTCACTTTCATTAGTAATTTTACTTGGATTTACCTGGGATTTTACAATGGAAGAGATAACACATGATAGTAGTAGTAGTAGTAGTAGTAGTAGTAGTAGTAGTAGTAGTAGTAGTAGTAGTAGAAAGAGTGAGGAGAAATGTCCACCTGCTGGTGGAATTAAGATGAAGATTGGCGGCTTCAAGACCGGCCACTGTTACCACAAACCATCAAATGCAGCAATCCAACAGGAACCCAGTGGGGTTAGCAGTGGGGTTTGGTTGCCACGGCTAAGCCAGGATGACTTTGACAGAGTGGTGCAAACCACTCCTTCAGGATTGCTGGCAGTTTCCGACGCAGAGGGCCGGCCAGGCATGAGCAAAATTCTACGGCCACAGCTTGATCAATGCCCTGACCTAACAGACATCTATCTTCAAGCTGACGTACAGACAGATACTCATGCAGTTTCTGAAATGCATCTACTTAGTGTGGACAAAAATGCAGCAATGTGGAATGATTGCTTTAAAGAGCATGCTAGCAGAGAGGACACATGTATTCTTCCACACTTCTAAGTACATGAAAAAAAAATTGGTTTGTGTTGGCAACAGTCATTGTCCTGTACAGCCTGTCACTACAAGTCACGTATGTACAAAATGTATTCCGAAGTAAACACGGGCAGTCGTGGTCAGAAACCGTGTGCTCCAAATGTAGCCATCCATGTGGGACTACAAGATTCAACAATGGGAAACACAAAGTTATGACACATTCTGGCCACAACAAACACGCCTCCCCCAAGTCGAAGTGGGACACAAAGGACATCCAACAGGGTTGCCACAATTACTTCTCAGTCCACAACTGATGACCTACAGCAGAAGAGGGAAAAAACCAGAGAGATAAATGTTCTGCGTGGTCTTCCAGCAAGCGCACCAATCAATATAAACATGGATGTGAGGTACAACTCAACATCCCTGAAAAACAGCTGCGGTTGTGGACAGAGCGCAAGTCAAGCAGTGGGAACCGCGACTGAATGGCAGACGGACAAGCATGAGATTGTAGGTTTTCACATGGAGAACAAGCTATGCAAACTAAGCACATCACTTCGCAATCAAGGTCAAAATGTGTCATGCCCAGGCCATCAAGAATGTACAGCCACGATTCATGTGGTCAATCCAATATCAGAATATGAAATAGGCCGTCAAATCGGAGTGAGCTTTGCCCAGCAACAGGTTGGACTAAAATTTGTTGCAACAGACGGTGATGCGAAAGCATTTTATGGGTTAACAGTCGCGGCAGAATGACAGGCTGACATCTCGGTCAGACATATCATGAGAGCATCTTTCTCATCCAGAATGTTCCCAGGAGAGAATGCCATGTTGAGAGCTGAAAACAAGAAAATGTTTGCAGAGGTCGTAAGAACACGATACCAGAAAATCTACACAGATATGCACACACTTTGCCAAAGATAATCCAAGCAACACTGGACTGTTAGTCTGGCTCATGTGAGAACTGTCACCGACATGGAATTGTTTGTCGTGGAGGAAAGCGAAACAACTGGTGGAAAAGGTCACAGCATTTGAAGGCATGTGGCCTGACACGACTAAATATGACAGATGACGATCGAGCAACACTTCAAGGATTAATGGAAATGCGACTGGGAAATTCAGCACTCCAGATGACACTGATACGACTGAATATGACAGATGACGATCGAGCAACACTTCAAGGATTAATGGAAATGCGACTGGGAAATTCAGCACTCCAGATGACACGACACAGACTTACAACCGACAAGAATGAATCCATTAACTGACCATTTAGTGCTTCATTGCCAAAGAATGTTAAATTCAGTAGAAATGCACATGGACGAGTGAGTTCAGTGATCAATCGCGTAAATTATGGAGCGGAAAATTCAAAGCTGCGCAAGTTGGAGAATGTACGTTGTCCTATTACGAGATGTGGACAGGTCGCTAGAGCTGTCAAGCAAATCCAGCATGAGGTGGAATACCAGAGACAATACAAACGTCGATCATCAGTGCGTCTGCATATCCGTCATACCAAGTTAAAGCGCATGCAGAACTACTTCGATTCAAAAAGAAACCGCCGTCCAGAAGATCGATACCTGAAGTGTCAGCTTGATCCAAAACCATCTACTCATAAAGGGAAAAAAGGCCAGCTTCAGAAACGCCAGCAGCAGTAGTTAAGCCAGTGGTCACAAGGAGTCGCCGCAGAAAGACAACACTGCCAACTGCAAACAGGGAAGATCATCCTTATTCATTGCGATCACGAAAATCTGCTGATCACAGTTATGCCAGCAGAGAGTAGATTATGAAACAAACAGAAAACAGAACACTTCTAACATATGTGAACTTTCTACTTTCTCCCAGTTTCATCACACATAGACCTGCAACCACAATACAAGAAACCACCAACAGACAATGGACCATGACTGGCACATGGTGCCATCTTGTGAGCTATACAACAATCAACATTCGAAGACATCACACAGCATGGGCTGACAGACACAACTGCATAAGATTGACTACAGCAGACGACACTTTGGAAAAACTGAAGGATTCAACACATCTCGAAAAATGTAAGTTTTACTATTGCATTGAAATACCTTGAATTGCAACATGCACTTTGGAAATGGTGCATGACCAAATCATACATTTTGACTAACACGATATTGCCTGTTGTTATTTATTGAATGTGGCTCCATAGAGATGTGACTTGTTGTCAGACACAGGCTGTTATGACAAAGATGACTGGCATCTAAGCCAGGTTCAACATGTGTCATTTTGTGTTCAAGCATATAACTTAAACAATGCACTGTAACCGTTCTGTAGCCACACTCAAAATGGCAATTAATCACACCGTAGTCACTGAATTTTCCTTTTCTGCACCCTGTCCACAACTGACACTGCCCATTGGCAGACAATATCACCTTTTCTTGTAATTTTGCGGTGTACTTTTTACAAAAATCAACATCCATGTTTTCTGTTTCCGTTGCCATGACACTCTATTTGGAGTCAGACCACAGTAGAGAATTGCATTGGTGGCCATGTTAACGTTTTGTCTGATTATAAGAAAACCTGACCATCAAAAATTCAGAAAAAAATGTGCAGCAACTGCCATCATCTCATTGACATGCTCACCAACTTTTATCAAAATCACATACCTCCAGCTCTTTTAAAATGCCCCCACGTGCGATGCCCGTCAATATTTACAAAAATAGCTGTGTATTCATGCGCTCACGTGGCCCATAGCAGAAAAATTCCCATAAATCCCATAAAGTTACTCTTAAAAAAATGCACTATTTCAAAGCCAATAGCTTCTATAAACAAACCTGTGAAAATTCCTGCTCAAAGGCACTCATGTCACATAATATGAATTTATTAAGTTCACATTTCAAAATTTCACGTGCCCTACATTCGTGGTAAACAGGAAGGTCAACTGTGGTCTTACCCCTTTAGCATGGGGGTCTAAACGTACGTGAGGCTGCGCGCGCATCAGTTTTCGTTTTTCATTTCCTGCTCTAAATCTGCGCGTGCATTAATCGTCCCGTTCGAAAATTAATGGCGTTTGATCTAGCAAAACAAGTTGACGCGATTTTTTCTAGTTTATCTAATTTAGAAACGGCAATCGGTCATTACAAACAATCGAAATTAGTCAACTTGTACAAGCGCAGCTCTGGATCGATAGTCACACAAGAAGCGCTGTCCTAATGTTGCAGAAACGGCAAATAAAGATCTTGTTTTTGCCGAGATCAACTAATGACAGTACTGTTGACGTGTTGTATACGCGGTGGAAAAACATTCAAATCGAACAGCAAAAGGCAGCGACAAGTATTAATATATTAGTGTTATGGATCGAACATAGAAAACAGGGGTTAGTGAATCCTGTCTTATATTGGCAAATATTGCTGGACTACGTGGTTAATGACAATGTAACTTCGGAATCGAATGCCAATCTGAATTCACGTATGTCAGAGCTCATTAGATAGCGCCAGTGGTTACTGTAGATATCAAAGCAGTCCTGCAACAAATACTGTTTTGTGCATGGTCATTGTTATGCCTTAATGTTTATATATGCACGATCTATGGCTGGTTTGTATAGCACATTGTAAACATTATTTTTGTTTTCAGTACTACCCAACAACAGTGTCATGTTGGTCTGCAGATACGGCTGTCACAAGATGCCACGAAGCTTGTTGTTGTTAGTTTAAACGAGGAAAACAACCACCAGGGAAGCACTCCTTCAAGGGATTGGTAAGGTCACACAGAATGGGGTGTGGAAATGTAAGGTATGCGACGGGGATGTTGATAGTGGTTTGTCAGTAGGGTGTGATGCTTGCCTTGATTGGTTTCATGGCAGATGTGTGGGCATCATTACAACACCTAAGAACAACCTGGATATGTAATGGGTGTCACACATCTCTGTGATAATATCAGTGTGTTGTCAAAGAACAAGCACATACACCAAGGAAACTGGCTCTGGAGTGTGAGGCATGACATGGAAGGTTTCCACATACCTGACAAATCAACACGCACACACACACATACTATGACTGGTCAAATACCAAATACAAGTAACCCTGGCATTTGAAGGTTTCAACTTCGGTTGGTCATCATCTGTAGATGGGCAACTGTTTGAGGGCTTAATAGAATCGACCTACGAATGTGTATATAGCTATAAATAGAATGTAATATGTGTATATATATATATATGTATGTATATATATATATATATATATATATATATATATATATATATATATATATATATATATATATATATATATATATATATATATATATATACATACATACATATATATACATATATACATATGTAAATAGACAAATGTGCAATATCATATTCATGTGCAAATAGTGCAATATCACATCCATGTGCTAACAATCTGCTGCTAACATTGTTTCTTCTGTCTGATCATCACATACTATTCAACCTTTTCCATTGTTTCTTTTCTCTATCATTTCATTCAACTACACTGTCTACTTTATCGTCCATGCTGCATCTCACTCTGATAAATAGTTCCATCAATTATCTACACACGTTGTCTTTTTCTGTCTGACTATCGCCTTTCCATATTACTGCCAGGTGTTTGCATTTATGTTAATAGGTTGACGTGTGAACTGCAGCGCATCAGCCAGACAGCTCAAGTGACACATCAACACTTCAGTGTCTGCCATATAATGTGTTCACGTGCTGTACATGCATGGTAAGCACATAGGTATATTATACATGTGTGCTTAGATGTTAACATGCATGTACAGCATGTGAACACAATGCATGCACATGCATATACACACCATACACATTAGTTAGTATATTAGTACATTATAGTAATAGATGCCACATTGAGAATATTTTAATTAGTGCACCATGTACATTTTTACATTAGTGTGTTCTATGTAGAAATGTTTTACATTAGTGTGTTCTATGTAGAAATGTTTTACATTAGTGTGTTCTGTGTTTTACATGTTCACTGTTGAAATGTTTTACATTGGGTCATTCCGTGTGAAATCAAACAATAGTAAAAAAATTGATTGATGTCCTTATATTTAAACCCAATGTCTGTTCCATGTCAGTTTTGTGTTAGCATGTAGAAATGATGTCCAATGATGATTAATTTAGTATGTATGTTGTGCCAGGAGTTATGTTATTAATATTAGACTTGATTTTTGAACTGTCTATTTTGGTATTGGTTTTCGCACGTAGAAAATATGTCATTGGAGAATTAATTTTATATGATGGGCCAGGATTTCAGTTATTGGTATAGTAAGGTATTTAGGCACATATTTTGGTATATTCCATGTGCATGAGTTCTGTTTTAGCATGTAGAAAATATGTTGACTTATAATTAATTTAGTATGATGTGCCAGGATTTCCGTTATTAGTAGAGCAAGATATTTAGAAACGTCTTTTATAAAGTGTGTTCCATGCGCACCATATAATATAAACGTTTAACACTGTCTATAGAAATGTATACAATTACCAACATATTAGCATGTATATTACATCAGAGGATGATAGATTGAGCCCATTTTTTATTAAACCGCCTTCCTTATTAGTCAACCCTAATATGTTCTGGTGTAACTGGGTTTCAATTGTGTATTATGTATTCAAGGCATCCATCCATCTAAATTGTATTTATGCACGGTTAATAAAACTATCTTGGTTGTTCACTACAATGTTGCTTTGTGTTCATTCAAACACGCGCACACATATATTACATATATCGGTAGATACATATAAAATGTCTATATATAATCACTTTCAGTATTATTTATTGCTCCCTACAATGTAACATGCACACACAGTTTTTTATTATAACTCAAAAATATGCAAGACCAAAGAGTCTGCCTGTGGTACTTCTAGAAGTTTGCTAAAAATACGGCTCACGTACGTTTAGAACTGAATGCTAAACATACGGGTCACGTATGAAACAACTAAAGCAGTGACTAAACATATAGCTAAAAATGCTCACGCACACATTACATATACTAGTAAATTCATAAAATGTCTACATAAAAAGTCGGTATTAATTATCGAAGCCATTAAGTACTGCTCGCTCCAATGTACATATCTTTAAATATAGCTCACAGAAAATGCAAGACCAAAGTGCCTGCTTGCTGGACTTCTAGAAAAATTTGCTAAAAATACGGCTTACGTATGTTTAGAACTGAATGCTAAAAAACAAAGAAAGAAGTGACTAAACATACAGCTCACGTACGTTTAGAACGGAGTGCTAAAGATACGGCTCACGTATGAAATTACGCGCATGCTAAAAATACAGCTCACATAACCAGAAATCCAAAGGTATGCGCAGAATAACTGCCGTACTTTTAGACTCGAAGTCTAAAGGGATCATGCCTCAGTTAGACTTCCACGAATGTAGGGCATAGTAAGTTTGGATATATGACGTTTTAAAAAATTTATACGATCTGACATAAGTGCATTTGTGCACGGACATTACCAGGTTTGCTGGCGGAAGCTGTAGAGAGTGAAATGGTGGATTTTTACATGATTTTAATGGGCGGAAGGATATTTGTGATTTTTTTGGCGATTAGACACGTGTGCGTCGTAATTCATGCCAAAATTGGTAAACATTGAGGGGTATCGCACATTACAAGAGTTAGAAATGTCTAATTTTGCCAAAACTCGACCAGCATGTCAATGGGATGGATGATGACAGTGGCTGGTGAAAACTTTTAGAATTTTTGATGGTCACGTTTTCTTATAATTTTGCAAAACGTTAACATGGCCACCAATGGGAAATGTAACTGTATGCTGAACCCTAAAGATACAGCTCATGTACGCGTAGCCACGGCCTTTGTAAAATCGTTAACTTAACTGGCCTATTAGGGCTTTATGCCGACGATTTTTCTAGCATTTTTGTACCTGAATGCGTTCCTTGCATCATTCCTCATATGTTGCAGTAAAAAGAGTGGATCAAGTCAGTTTGAAGGCGCAATCCTGGTATATACCAGAAATGCGCAATTCTCGTATACCAGAAATGCGCAATTCTCGTTGTACCAGAATTATCGAAATGCACAATTCTGGTATACCACCAATGTGCAATTCTTGCATAGCAGGACTGACAATTGGTGCAATTCTCATTATACCATAATTATCGGGTGTACATGTGTCCGGCTGTGTCCGGCACAATTCTGGTACACACCAGAGCAAAAGTAAAAAATACTGCCATCTTCATGCGCCGGCTACCGTAAAATCGAATTTTATGCCGAGGCTTCGCAGGAGTGTCACAAAAAGCCTGTGTTACGGCGCCAGTGTAGCCTGTAGGCCAGTCATGATATAAAAAAATAGAAAGATAAGTTTGCTCAATGCTAATAAAGTTCCATTAAATAAATAAACTAAATGATATCATGTCTTGCAGAAATGACAGGCGCTGCAGGTGTTTTTTTTGCACATTTCCAGTTATTGATCGTAAGTGTAAGAATAGTAAAAAACATGAGGACAAATTTTTAAGAAGATATTAATATTTTATTAAATAGTATTTGTTTTATTCCTGATCTCATCCATCCATCTCAGGAGTCTTCAAGAGTTGTGGCACATCCCGCTAATTCTTTAAAAATATTGTATTTTAGGCCACTTTTAATCAGTTTCACACATCAAAACAGCGGAACCGATTGCATGACAAACATGGCGCGAGTGCAATTTGCGCATTAGTCACGCCTCGGTGCCATCAGAACCGCGAAGGCGATCTTTGTGCATATCGAGCGTTCACTTACGCATCGTAAAAAAAAGAGAAAGTAGGCTAAACAAAATTTCAAACGAAAGAATTCTACAAAAAACAAAATATTCTACACAGTTTTTATATTAAACGCAACATTTGTAGAGCACATACAGTTACTTCTAATTTAATTAAATATTTGATGTTGCAAATATTTTTTTATTTTTTATTATATGGTTGATATTAGATGTTATGCGCATGCGCAGCTACAAGAGGCATCTCTTTGTATGTCGTTGTTAATATAATAAAATTTAAAAGAATCCATGGGTTAAATTATCTGTCGTTTGGTGAACAAGGACTACTGTTTTTGTAATTACTGTTGGTATTGCATGTCATGCGCATGCGCAACTTTAAGGGGACAACTAAATGTATGTCATTGTTAACATAAGACAAATTAAAAGGATGCATGGGTTAAATTATCTGTCGTTTTGTGAACAAAGGTTTTTTTTTAAATTATGCTGATATTGCATGTCTGGTTTCCTTCCTGATGAGGAGGGAGGGAAGGGGAGGGGAGAGGGAGGGAGGAGAGGGAGGGAGTTGAAACAGTCGTCAGTAAATTCATTCTGCACCATGAAGGTTAAAAGAAAGTCGTCCATCTCAGTCGCACGCCTTGTTGCGTATTCGTACAAAGCGTCGTGTACGCTCTTCAATATCATGAGTCGTACTAACGAAGAATAGGGGAATGAACGTCGAAGTACCGCGACTGAGCGATCGTAGAGGATATGTGCATCATTGACCCTTTGATTAAGTACGGGTATCTGACGGCAGGCATAATGAAACTTGTATTCTGTGTTGTAGGTTTTCTCAGCAATATTATGCGGAAAAATCGTGATGTAGTACCGCCTTGCCAGTGATTAATGCGAAGAAGAAGATATAGCTCAGAAACAATTTTAATTGTTCATATTAAATAACATTAATTACTTTCTCGTAATACATGTGAATTAAAAGCATCCTTTCATTGCGCATACACACATTCAACAAAATATATAACATTAATTAACATATTAGTAATAATTAATTGACGTGTTACACTATTGTAACTGCTAGTGTGATTTTGACGAGTAATAAATAAAACACAACTGTTTACAGTCGTTTAGATTTCTTGAAGGGATGCAGTCGTCATAGAGTATTCATTATCCTTGCCACAATAATTACGTAAAAACAGAAATGTATTATTATCATTATGGGACTACATAACTTTTCACTATCATTACAAGCCATCATTGTCAGTTTCATTATCATTAACATCAATGACCAGTTATATGTAAATAACTCCATGAACCAACTATTGTAAGTTTCTTATATTTATTTGAATGAAAAGGTCGCAAAGTAACAATTGTGTTTTAAAGTTGTCTGCTGGTGTAACTCATAGTGCGCTGCTACTTGGCGGGTTTACTGATACAGATGTTACAGACAGTAAGCTTACCACTGGTCCACTGCTGGAAGTCTGGAACCCATATCAGTGAAGTGATCACCAAAGATTTAAAGCCTATCTCCATCAGGACGCTAGTGTGAAAAGGACAGTTAGGTGGGGACCCTTGATAAGCCCATGGTGCCCTTGTCCGCTTACCATCTGGGCCTTTGCCTTGGATGGCAATCTTGTTAAATATTGTTACAAATAGAGTTCGGACATAACTCCTCACGGACAAAATCCCTAACGATCATTATTATTTTGACCTTGCAGTAATGTAACATAATTATTTTTCTGCAACTTGTTTATTTAAACTAATTCAGTCACGTACATGTTGATGCTTCTTATAAATTATATCGAATAGGAGAAATACCAAATATGTTGCTAATTGCGTATAAGATGATCTTTACACTTGCTATTATACAAAATCAGTAGAGCTAGCATCACATCAAAACATGCATTTCCTTTGTCCGGAGGGTGTAATGTAGGTATACAGATAAACTTCCCTCGAATATGATGCCCCCACCTAAATGGCAACTTGGGCTAAAAAAAACCTCCTCACATAACTACACAAAAATACAACATGCGGTATATGTAATAACTTTTATTTGCATTGTAAAAAAATAGTTACACATCTTTATTGTGAGGGGGGTTGAGTGCTGAGTGCGAGTACACCATTTGTACCATGGCTAATCCGGCACAGGCTTTATACAATTTTCCTGTTATTGTTGTTCCGATTAACGCTTCATATATACTCCTATATGTAGGCGCATGCAGAAATAAGGTAAATTGCTTTAGGAAATCCTTGCCCAAGCCTAAATAATAACGCTATTTAGTAAGTATTTACATCGTGTGGCATTCTTCCTCGCACCGAGGGCCTCGGTCCGCTATGCACAAAAGAAATGGTGTAGCATTTGTACGAACTGCCGTGACGGGCGCATAACCGTCGAATACACATTGAATGCACAGGATTGTGTATCCGCTGGGTGTGAGCTGTGAATGTGTTATCAGTCATTCGATCAAGAAATGTGTATTCAGACAAATCCGGTGATACTACAACTGCACATAGACAGAGCACATATGTGAAAAGCAATACATATGTGGTTAGGTAACTCACCAAATTAGAATTATAAAAAAACTAAATATGTATTTGGTGTTCCCCCAAATAGAAATATGCATATAATTTAATTATTATTTGTAAATTATTTAAATGAACATGTTAATGTAAAGAGAGTACATTAAATTGTATATTTATATAAATTGACTTAAATTTATATAAATTAACTTAATTAAATTAAAGTACTCCTTCCCTCCCTCCTTAAAGTTGCGCATGCGCATGACATGCAGTATCATCAGTATAATTATTAATTACAAAAACAATAATCTTTGTTCACCAAACGACAGATAATTTAACCCATGCATCCTTTTAAATTTTCTTATATTAACAATGACATACATTTAGTTGTCCCCTTAAAGTTGCGCATGCGCATGACATGCAATATCAACAGTATAATTTTTTTATTACAAAAACAATAGTCTTTGTTCACCAAACGACAAATAATTTAACCCATGGATTCTTTTAAATTTTCTTATATTAACCATGACATGCAATGATATGTCCCCTTGTAGCTGCGCATGCGCATAACATCTAATATCAACCATATAATTTTCACACCAAAAATAATATTTGCAACATCAAAATTAATATTTAATTAAATTAGAAGTACCTGTATGTGCTCTACAGATGTTGCGTTTAATATAAAAACTGTGGAGAATAGTTTAATTTTTTTTGTAGAATTCTTTCGTTTGAAAATTGTTTTGAGCCTATTTTGTTTTTTTTCTCTCTTAATTTTTTACGATGCGTAAGTGTACGCTCGATACGCACAAAGATCGCCTTCGCGGTTCTGATGGCACGGAGGCGTGACTAATGCGCAAATCGTTACCCAGAACTGAATAAGGCGGCCTATTCGAGTTGGGCAAATCAAACAAGATGTGATTGTTGGGAAGAGAGAGTGTTGTCAGTGTGGCCTGTTGCGCAGTGCAAAATGGTATGCATATGGAAGACAATCGCATAAATAACACTACAAATAACGCAACAACAGCGTTTAAATTGTAAATACGTTCTTATTATCGCTCATGTGACATGTCTCCCTTCATTGACTAGTCAAGTGACTCGTTCTACGTTGTGTCAGACTGAGTCAGACTTAGTTAAAAATATTAGACTTAATTAAATTAGTCATATGACTTTATAAGTCTAAGTCTGTTTAGATGTGTAATTGGTCGTAGAATCTTAGACTTGTGAATGGTGGGGAGATCCTCCATGAAAAGTTAGCAAGGCAACGATCGCTGTTGCCTATCCCCACTTTGTGTGTTTGTACAGGTAGATCACCGTAGGTGTCATGACTAGTGATAACAGCCTTGCTAATAAACCAGTCATGGTCCTCTTGCAAATACATTGGATTCATGACTGGAACAGAAATTGCAAAACTGTAATGATGAATGGTGGGAGAATGTCAAATTAGATTGAAAAACTCACTTTTACGGGTGTTCTAATAAATCAGTATTGGTGCTGAATGGTAATGCCTTTTGTTTTGGTAACCTGCTTGATTTTTTTAATGTTGTTATTTATCTTTTCCCTGTGCATCCTTCTTGTCAAGAGATATTTTGATAAGCATGCTGTAGTCAAGAAGAGTACATCATTTATATGATATCATCTGGTAAAATGCACATCGCTCAAACGGAGAAACATATGATTGGTTGATTATGTAATTTTCCTTAGCAGAATACCAAAGTGTGTGTGTGCGATCTGTGTTTCATAGAAGCAGTTGTATGTAACTTGTGTGTTTGTGTGAGACAGGATGAACGACTCAGCACGCTGGCATCTCTCGTGGATGAGTCCATGTCTGACGGAGGTGATAGGTCAGGTGGTCCTCAATGCCAAGGTGCTCAACACTGGCTAGGAGAACTGTAACAGGATGGTGGCCACCACCTTCCACTCCACCATCCCGTTGTGGAGCGTCATGGTCAGCAGTGATGGCGGCCTCGCCACACGTGAGATAGGTCAGTCAGTGAGATAAGTCTGTTGGGAAAATAGGGCTCTGAGGAGAATCCTGTCACTCTCGTGGGCACCAGGTTTCTAAATGGTGCACCATAGTCGCACAACACCATGTTTGTAGAGGGGTGCTAAAATTTGGCAAACTTTGTATTCAAATATTGTTTCTCATAAGCAATTTATACACTATTTATGAAAATGTTGATCACATCCTTGGATTTATTAAACATTAGTTTTTACCAAGCTAGCAGTGTTCTTCCTCCTTGTTCCTTGTTGTACAGGGGTGAGGGTCAGGTAAAGCATTGTCGAGCCACTCTTTCTATTGTTTCTTTCCTTAGTTTTCTATCGGCCACTCCCTCTCTCCATCATTCATCCTCCCCCGATCTTCTCATATCCCTCCTCATGCAGTCCTCCCATCTTAGCTATGGCCTTCCTCTTTTCCTATCTCCTTGGTCTAATCTATTACTTCCCAGGCTTCTTTTCACATACTGCCTCTGAAACTTGGCAGAGGCAGTATGCTAACAATGCCCCTATCATGAAGTATGCTAACAGTGCCCCTATTATGACGAGAACCTGTGGACACTGTAATCTGGTTGGGTGAGCAACTAGTTCCTGCAATACTACTGCACATGGCAGTGATATGCGGTATTCTGCCTTTGCTAAGTACCAGTCTATTTTCCCAAACACAAAGGTTCCAAACCATCCATGGCCCAAAACATTAGTTGATTAACCTAAAAGGGAGTACAACATTATACAATATTCTTCCCCTATTGTTCACTTTATGTTATTAGATAGGACTTCACTCTGCTTTGTATTTGTTCTTATTGTTTAGAGTTACAATAAATGTTAATTGAATTTTTTAGTCCAGTTGACTAAACTGATAACTTGAGACTGAGGAACTTGTATTTAGATTAATTATGTCCATTTAGCAGGTCCATTATCAACTGTTTTATCCTAATTTGTGCTTATTGTAAGGTGGCCATGACACAGAACTGGCAGGTATATCTCTCATGGTGGCTGCACTCAGTAGGACAGGCAAGGTCGGGGTGTGTCATGCCATGACACAGAACTGGCAGGTAAATCTCTCATGGTGGCTGCACTCAGTAGTATAGGCAAGGTCGGGGTGTGGCATGCCATGACACAGAACTGGCAGATAAATCACTCACGGTGGCTGCACTCAAAAGGACATTCGAGGTCGGGGTGTGGCATGCCATGACACAGAACTGGCAGGTAAGGCTCCTCATGACGGCCAGTCAGTGGTCTCTGGGGGGGGTCGCAACGAAGATGGTTTTGTATATAAGTATATGGACAAAGGAAATGTTATGCAAATGTGCAAAATTGCACCAGCAATTTGCTATTTCTACGTAGATGTTGTTTAATTATATTTTAATTGTCATCTTTTGAATTAAACTCTAATGTGCATTTCATAAATATCTCGCAAATACAGCATTTGTTGAGATTTGTGTATTAAGGTCACTGTATAGCCAAGGTGTCCTTGAGATATCCATATTCGTAGTAATAATTTAAAATAAGTGAAAGCTTTATATTTATTTGTCAACATCAGTAGCATGCTTTGTGTTATAACAATGACTAAACAGATAAATAAAATGCAGTTACATGCTTTTTTACACTAGAAATTATTAATAGCATACTGTGTTATGTCCGTCCAAGAGAATGTGTTCTTCATTAACCATGAATGACGTAAACACTAGTACAAAACAAAAATACAGCCATGAATATGACTCGATAGACATTTCTTTATAGGTTAGATAGAGTACACAGAATATGTGTATGCAGACATTGAAAACTAAAGCTGATTGGGTGTTGTTGTTTCTGCATCCTACCTACAGACATGCAGAAGTTCCCGCTGCGTATGAAGGACACAGCCCTCAGTGTCTATCTCACCTCCAAAACAGGTGAGTCTCCCTACTTGCTACATTTGACTAGAATGTTAAAACTAAAAGTTATATAATTCATAGAAACTACACTTAAGACTAACGTCTCATTTAGATGTGTTGATTATAATTGTTGCGCTAATGTGCAAGTTGCTCCTGTGAAGCAGGGCAGTTTTGGTATTGTACATTGCTTGGCTGTTTTCAGCCCTGAGTGGGAAATATATTGAGATAGCCTATTGGACAATTTCAGGAGCTGTGCAGGTGATTCTGCAGCACCCAGAGTTAGTGATGCAGGGCCCACAGCTCTTCCAGACGTTCACCGTACACACCAGTTGCATCACCAAGGTGATGTTGTCAGCGAAGCATCTGGTAGGTCCAAAAAAGTATATTTCTTGTGAAAATATTCAGATATACCTGGAAAAGCTTTATTTCATGATGGTGACCATGTCACGTTTATGGCATGATTTTCAGTGGGCCATCAATCACATATACTCTGACATCCACAGTTATATAAAATATACAAGTAAAAGCTTGGTTTTCTTTTCAAGTAATCCAAATTGAAGCATTGATTATGATCACATCAGCTTTCTTTTGATACGACACGGCTTATCAGTATCAGGTGCTTGAATAATGGAAATTGAATCATTGTAGCTAACTGCTGTGTTTGCAGTGTGCTCTGAGTACAACTATGTACATACGTGGAACGTGACCTGATTCCTTGGCATGACCAGAACACAGCCCGGCTCAGTAGCCTTAGCATCATTCAAGGTTATCTCCATAGAGAGGGTGGAACTACACCTTCAGTATATCCACAGTAACAACTTTGGTAAGTCACATTGGCAGGATCTAGAATTACAAGAATTAGATATTTCAGTAAATTAGAACATTTTAGGTTATGTAATAAAAAAATTCAATTTGTATTTACCTTCCACTGTGTTGTGCTAGAAAGTGCTGCCCGTGTGGAAATGTGGATAACTATAGTTGCTGTTCCTGGTGTTTTATTGGAAAACTGGGCACCCCTTTTTTGTGACTGGACCCGCCCGTTATGTTAAAAAGAATGTTTTATTTAGAAAAAAAATCAAATTCACATCCTCAGGAGCCACCTTAAAATTTTTATTTAATCAAATTACTGGGCCAGCAAATTAAATTTTTTACTGATGTGATAATAACTTACTATCAACTAACCATAATTCAGTTATACGCTTTCATCTGCAGGTGATACAATTACACAATTGTATCACCTGTAAACAAAGGAAAGAGGCATTTGTTGTAATTTTACAATGACACTAAACATTAAAACACTACCACACCCAGTCACTGTGGAAATAGTTTTAAAACATTTCACCAATTTATAAATTGGAAGGTATATTTTATGTGCTAACTCCATTTTTACATGACAACTATTATAGCCTCTGTACTATCATAATATTTGCATGTGTGTATGTATGTATTTTTATTCAGGCAATGTTTCGTCCATATTTATATGGACGTACTAATTTGGTACATAACTCCCTATTTCGGTGTTTTATGCATGGTTAGTTCTAGAGGCTTAACATTCAACTTGTTGCTGCGTTCGATCAGAATCGTCCAGGCATGACGTATCTTTGTTGTACTCGGCAGTCAAAAGAGCACAATGTCATGGTTGGGCAAACTAAACTGACTTTACCATGTACTGTCTTACCCCAGGGTGCACCAAGATGCCTTTTTGGGGTATTCTTACTGCTGCAAATGTTCATCCTCTCATGGTCGTCGGCATACTGCTACAAATGTTCATCCTATCATTCCACCATGATTCAACATGTGTTGCTCATTTACATTTTCATATTGTTCTTACGTGATATACCTATCTGTAATATAAATTTAATGTTTGGTTGAGTTATAATTATATATTTTTTAAATGCTTGATTTAGGCAGAAAAGGAAGCATTTAGCTAGACAATTTTTCTTACATCTATGTGTAACAAAATATTTGTAAATTTTGTTTTTTAACATATTCACATGGCCTGCATTAACAGAAACTGTAGATAATTTGTCCCATTCATTTAATGGCCTTAGGGAGGATGAAATGACAACTTCTGTGTATATCATTCCAGACACAATGGTTCAGCTCTGGACTCCATCTCTCGTGAGTAGGACATCACCACGACGAAGTGTGGTTTTTGTGCATCCATCAGCTGAGATGTTCCCAGAAGCATATGGTAAGTGAGCAAGGAATATATATTTAGATATTATTAGTTTATTCTGTTCTGTGATCATGCGCTGTAGCTTCCATAGATAATTTAGGGCGAAATTAATCAATTTGGTTTTGCTATAATTGATGAAACCAGACAGAGACATATCACGTTCCATCTATTCGTATTTTAGCGCCTTTGTTTTTAAAGACCTCTGTTCAGATATACAGAATATTGGCGATTTCATGTAAAGTCTCAATCCCGCTCAGCCTCAAAATTTGTATGGTAATTAGACTGAATTAATATTACACAATTAATTGTTTCAATACTATGTGGGAAAGTGCATTTTGGCAAAAGTGTTATGTACCCTGTACATGAAAACGCCCACATACAAATGTATTTATTATTACCTTTGTTAAATTTATTTGGTGTAAATGTTATAGCTTTGTTTGTTTCTTTGTTTTCAGCTATTTGAAGAAATACTGTTGCAGTCGGGGGTCCAACAAAATGAAGACATTGCCACTTGGTTTCTCCTGGAAGTGTTTAAGGACAATCAGTGCAGACAGTTCTGGCAACACAGCAAATAATCAAGTGTTGACTGAATTTATACCATTCAGTGAACCATATAATCTGAGTATATTGGGTATGAGTACGAGTACGAATACATACGAGTACCTCAAAAATGTACTCGAGTACACGAGTACCAAGTACTTCTGCCCAAGGTCTGATATTATATGATATTATATATATATATATATATATATATATATATATATATATATATATATATATATATATATATATATATCAGACCTGGGGCAGAAGTAAGTGTATATATTGACATCATTTATTTTCTATATATCAATTGGTGAAGCAACTGAGTATTGCACCTGCTGCCAGCCGCTTATTATAGACTTAGTTAGGTCACCACTACCAGTAGTGCGTACATGGAGGGGGGCGGTGGGGGTCGGACCTGATGCATCCGGTGTGCGTGCGTTGGAGGAGGCGCGTGTTTCCACATTTTTTTATGTAAGTAAATAATAGATGATCCCTCAGCAGGACTCAATCAGACACATAGGGCAGGCATCTTTCATGTATCGTGTGAACAGCAATAATAACAGTTTTTCATACATCTAGAAAATAATACTAAAAATTTAAATAACATGCTTAAAATCCCCTTTGAAATTTTTAATCATACTGTTGGCACCAGATTATTCTTATTCTTGTGTAGGGCTGCAGGCAGTCTGACTTGAGTCACCTTACTTCTACAGAGGAAGACTCAGCTGGAAGTTCTTTGCAGCTAGCACTGTCAGCCAGTGTCAAGTGGCATGGTCTTCTGACTGCATTCCATGGCTAACTGATGGGTTAACTGATGAATGGCGGTTTGAGGACATCCTGATGGCTTTATTAAAGAAACAGGGATTATGGCCTGAACTGGTAGCCTACAATTGTTTGCTTAACTGGGTGTTTCTGACTGGGAAAAGATGCTGCCTGTTGCCTTTTTGGATATCATAGTCATGAGAGAATGCCACCATGTGGATGTAGGGATGATAAGGGGGTAACCGTTTCGGGAGGTACTGAGACACGGTGGTATCACAGTCATATTAATCAGAAATACCAAATAACAAAGTTTTTTTAATAACAAAAGTTTTTTTTAAAATAGCTGAATATTTAAATACTTCAGGAAAGTTTCATTTTGTGAACTACAAATATATTAATTTTAACAGCATATATGTACTCGTAAAATCTGAGTATATTGGGTATGAGTACGAGTACGAATACATGACCCATCAGTTATATGACGGGAGGTACTGAGACACGGTGGTATCACAGTCATATTAATCAGAAATACCAAATAACAAAGTTTTTTTAATAACAAAAGTTTTTTTTAAAATAGCTGAATATTTAAATACTTCAGGAAAGTTTCATTTTGTGAACTACAAATATATTAATTTTAACAGCATATATGTACTCGTAAAATCTGAGTATATTGGGTATGAGTACGAGTACGAATACATGACCCATCAGTTATATGAGTACGAGTACCTCAAAAATGTACTCGAGTACTTCTGCCCCAGGTCTGATATATATATATGTGAAGATATATATATATACTATATATATATATACATGTCTATATATATACATATATATTTATGTTATGTGTTCTTCGTTTTCGTATAATGCCAGGAGATTCCCAAATAAAAGCGTTACAATGTAACACTAATTGTAACACTAGTTTGTCATAACTTTAATATGTCAATCAAAAGATTAAAATAATGCACAAAAGAAGAGACCACAGTGAAGCGAGTGACGCTTTGCCAAACCCTGTGTGTTATAGTTCCCAACCTATTTACTGTAGGAATAATTTTTTGCTTATATACTATGTCATGACCAAAAAGACGAATTTGTGGTGTGTGTCTTTCAAACATGTTCAATCTAAATTTAGCTGAAGTGGCAACATCTAATGCAAATATTAAAAAATATTTATTCATTAAAATGTTTGTTATATGCAATAAATCATTTGGTGATCCAGCATACATAATAAAAAATGCGTATACAATATTACTAATCCATTTTATTGATATCGAATTATGCATATTCAATCATAGCTATGTACATCCACCGGAAGTGGTCAACCTAAGATGGCGCCTACAACAAACAAGCAGACACATGCTCTTTATTTGGCCCATATATGTACAAGTATTATTATTACAAATATAAATATAGCACACATATCAAATAAGGGGCAAATATACAACGACGGCGCTTTATCATGCTACTGTCCCCAGAAGGGGCTGTATGGAGTTAGTAATCTGAAATTTACGTTACCATGTCACCTTTAATTATCACTAGTAATAAACATATGCCCCAATACATTAATTGCCGCTCCATTTAAATGTGCAACAATGGAATAGATCATATCTATATACAATAACAAACTAACATTTATGCACAAACCTAGCTTTTCATCATATAATGAGAATTAAAGCCGAAATTGTTTGTAGATGATCCCTTAGCAACACTCGAAGAGGCACAAAGGACAGGTAGTCCGTTGTTGAACATCTTTTATGTATCGCGTGAACAGCGACAATAAAAATATTTCCTAGAAAATAGTACATAATATCTAAAACGGGATATGCAATACAGAGTTATTTCACCAATTGATATGTAGAAAATAAATAATACGACACAATATTGTAACGTAGGTGGATTCGCTATAACGTAGTTTAATACTAAATAAACAAACACAGTTATTTCAACAATCAATGTATAAACGTGAAAGCTTCAAGTTATGAAGGTAAAGGAAGTGTATTGCAAGATGGAATAAACTTCCATCGCCTAGCTGCTGTTATACACATCACTCGATCAGCACCAACCTGTCGGAGTGTCGCTGCTTCCTGCTAGTCACCACGTTCCTGTGCACACATAAAGAACACTTTGTTTTTGTTCGTCTTTGTATTGGAACACTTTTCTCATTCTTCACATATTTTGTCCCGACTGGTTGTCAACTTCACGCACAACACCGCATCAAGCATACAGTGTGTGTCATAGTGTATTGAATCCGAAGCCATGCAAGCCACCAAGTGGGGTCTTTCACAAGTGGGTCTCTTCAGGTGCGTGAACAGAAGCACCAACTTCGCCTGGACTGTTATGTAAGAAACTAATTTGAAGAACGTGCTGTCCGGTCAACAGTAATAAACCCTTGTTGGACTAGCCGCAGTTCATTTGGTGATCTCTTGAATGTTCAATGGCAGCTGAACCACTGTATTATCTGTGCTGGATATAGGCAACGAACCATTACAGGCATTTCCTTCGACCCAACAGACGATGTTGCCCGTGTTTTCATAATAGCATTAAGCTGCATATTTATCTCGGTCGATGTCAAAAGCTTCGCTCCGATCCAGTCGAAGCCGTACCACCCCTTTGTGGCTGTCACTGACTTTCAACTGCTCATTCGGAAGCGCTGTTTCAGTTGATAGGGTATTACAATCAGAATTGGGATTAATTACATTGTAATTAGAACATAGGCTGCCCGAAATAACCCGTGGCGCCTCTGTTGAATGATATACCACTAAGGTAAATGTCGTAGACATGATAAGCTTCAAAGAAATAACATACAATGAAAAATGGTGTATCAAACTGTGGTTAACTTGGTGAGTTCATGTGTGTTGCTGTCATGTTGCTGTGAATTACGCTCGCCGTCATTAAAGTTTATAATGTTATTAGATATTTTGTTTTAGAAAAGATCGAAAAAGGGTTATATTGTCCCTGAGACAACCGAGGTGTGGTACGCATGTAACATGTAGGTAAATTATTTGCCATCATAACTCGTCCATTCTGCAATATGTTTTAGAATGCTGGTGTTTGACTGAAGCAGATGAGCGATAATTTTCAAACTTCCACACAACATATCTTTGAAACATCATGCCATTTTTCTGGCTACAAAAGATTTCTAACACATAACTTCTGAAAGTAACTGCTCAAATTAACATGGATGACTTGTTCACCACAATAATCGGCCACGTTTTACCAAAGGACGATGACAATATGGCCAAAACAGCTGTGAAATAAACCCTGAAGTATAACGAAAACGAGGTAGACTAAAGAAACCTGCGATGTTTGTGTTCTCTAACGATGGTTGTTTCAACGATTGTTTCAACGCACGGCAAACGATTCGCGCGAAGTGCGTGTCGTACTTCCGTCGACAATCTCACGCGATTTCACATTTACCTTAGTGGTATATCATGCAACAGAGGCGCCACGGGTTATTTCGGGCAGCCTGTGTTCAAATTACAATGTAATTAACCCCAATTCTGATTGTAATACCCTATCAACTGAAACAGCGCTTCCGAATGAGCAGTTGAGGTCAGTGACAGCCACAAAGGGGTGGTACGGCTTCTACTGGATCGGAGCGAAGCTTTTGACACCGACCGACATAAACATGCAGCTTACATGCTACTATGAAAACACGGGCAACATTGTCTGTTGTGTCGAAGGAAATGCCTGTCATTGTTCGTTGCCTATATCCAGCACAGATAATACAGTGGGTCAGCTGCCCTTGAACATTCAAGAGATCACCAAATGAACTGCGGCTAGTCCAACAAGGGTTTATTACTGCTGACCGACCAGCACGTTCTTCAAATTAGTTTTTTACATAACAGTCCAGGCGAAGTTGGTGCTTCTGTTGACGCACCTGACAAGACCCATTTGTGAAAGACCCCATTTGGTGGCTTGCATGGCTTCGGATTCAGTTCACATTCTTGACCTATGACACATACTGTATGCTTGATGCGGTGTTGTGCGTGACGTTGACAGCCAGTCGGGACAAACTATGTGAAGAAAGAAAAAGGTGTTCCAATACAAAGACGAACAAAAACAAAGTGTTCTTTATGTGTGCACAGGAACGTGGTGACTAGTAGGAAACAGCGCCGTGCACGGGTGGCATTTCCCTCATGGCTGGCACGGCGACACTCCGACAGGTCGGTACTGATCGAGTGATGTGTATAACAGCAGCTAGGCGATGGAAGTTTATTCCATCATGCAATACACTTCCTTTACCTTCATAGCTTGAAGCTTTCACGTTTATGCATTGATTGTTGAAATTACTGTGTTTGTTTATTTATTTTTAAACTACGTTATAGCGAAGCCACCTACGTTACAATATTTTGTCATATTATTTATTTTCTACATATCAATTGGTGAAATAACTCTGTATTGCATATACCGTTTTAGATATTATGTACTATTTTTTAGGAAATATTTTTATTGTCGCTGTTCACGCGATACATAAAAGATGTTCATCAACGGACTACCTGTCCTTTGTGCCTCTTCGAGTGTTGCTAAGGGATCATCTACAAACAAATTCGGCTTTAATTCTCATTATATGATGAAAAGCTAGGTTTGTGCATAAATGTTAGTTTGTTATTGTATATAGATATGATCTATTCCATTGTTGCACATTTAAATGGAGCGGCAATTAATGTATTGGGGCATATGTTTATTACTAGTGATAATTAATGGTGACATGATGGCGTAAATTTCAGATTATTAACTCCATACAGCCCATTCTGGGGATAACAGCATGATAAAGCGCCGTCGTTGTATATTTGCCCCTTATTTGATATGTGTGCTACATTTATATTTGTAATAATAATACTTGTACATATAAGGGCCAAATAAAGAGCATGTGTCTGCTTGTTTGTTGTAGGCGCCATCTTAGGTTGACCACTTCCGGCGGATGTATATAGCTATGATTGAATATGCATAATTCGATATCAATAAAATGGATTAGTAATATTATATACGCATTTTTTATCATGTATGCTGGATCACCATATGATTTATTGCATATAGCAAACATTTTAATGAATAAATATTTTTAATATTTTCATTAGACTGTGCCACTTAAGCTAAATTTAGATTGAACATGTTTGAAAGACACACACCACAAATTCGTCTTTTTGGTCATGACATAGTATATAAGCAAAAAGTCATTCCTACAGTAAATAGGTTGGGAACTATAACACACAGGGTTATGTCAGTAGTTGGGTGGGAGACTACAATGGCTTAGGGGTCGACATACACTCTCCCTTGAATAGTTCAATAAAGCAACCAAAAGAGATCCTGTGTTGTGGAGGAGGTCCCACACACCAAATCTGTAAAGTGCTCCACTAATTGCCCGAGCCCAAGGCAGAATGGCAAAGCGTCACTCGCTTCACTGTGGTCTCTTCTTTTGTGCATTATTTTAATCTTTTGATTGACATATTAAAGTTATGACAAACTAGTGTTACAATTAGTGTTACATTGTAACGCTTTTATTTGGGAATCTCCTGGAATTATACGAAAACGAAGAACACATAACATAAATATATATATATATATATATATATATATATATATATATATATATATATATATATATATAGAGTATATATACATACATATGTATATATACATACATATATATATACATATATATATATATATATATATATATATATATATATATCTACACACATATATATATATATATATATATATATATATATATATATATACATATATATCTACATATATATATATATATATATATATATATATATATATATATATATATATATATATATATATATATATATAAATAAATATATATATATATATATATATAAATATATATATATATATATAATATCATATAATATCAGACCTGGGGCAGAAGTACTCGCTATTTTTTTTAAATACTTTGTTATTTGGTATTTCTGATGAATATGACTGTGATACCACCGAGTCTCAGTACCTCCCGAGACGGTTACCCCCTTATCATCCCTACACCCACATTGTGGCATTCTCCCATGACTATGAAGTTTGTAACTTCTCATGAATACACACCCAGAAAAAATAACAACATATGTTTGTATAGTGTACACAGCCATTGCCATAGCCAAAGCATTTACTTACATATACTGATTTGCATTTTTAACAAAGAACAACAAAGTTGCCTTGCTAACTTTTCATGGGCGACGTTACTGCTGTTATACACATCACTCGATCAGTACCAACCTCTCAGAGTGTCGCCGTGCCAGCCATGAGGGAAATGCCTCCCGAGCTCGGCGCTGTTTCCTTCTAGTCACCACGTTCCTGTGCACACATACAGAACACTTTGTTTTTGTTCGTCTTTGTATTGGAACACCTTTCTCATTCTTCACATATTTTGTCCCGACTGGCTGTCAACTTCACGCACAACACCGCATCAAGCATACAGTGTGTGTCATAGGCCAATAATGTGTATTGAATCCGAAGCCATGCAAGCCACCAAGTGGGGTCTTTCACAAGTGGGTCTTTTCAGGTGCGTCAACAGAAGCACCAACTTCGCCTGGACTGTTATGTAAGAAACTAATTTGAAGAACGTGCTGGCCGGTCAACGGTAATAAACCCTTGTTGGACTAGCCGCAGTTCATTTGGTGATCTCTTGAATGTTCAAGGGCAGCTGAACCACTGTATTATCTATGCTGGATATAGGCAACGAACCATTACAGGCATTTCCTTCGACCCAACAGACTATGTTGCTCGTGTTTTCATAATAGCATTAAGCTGCATGTTTATCTCGGTCGATGTCAAAAGCTTCGCTCCGATCCAGTCGAAGCCGTACCACCCCTTTGTGGCTGTCACGCAATTTTAATCGTCAATTTTTAGTAAAGTGTTAGCTCACAGCAGGAAGTTCAGCAAGCTACGCACGAGGGAATTAATCCATAATATGGCCCATGAACCTTTACATAAACATCGGTGGAACGAACAGCAATGAAAAATATACCGTTTACGACGAAAAATGGTCTTTGTTTATTATTCGAAGCGTACATGAGAGGTGACATGCCTTAGCTGTGCGTTAATATTTCGCAACTCTACAACGATTCGATTTAACAAATCGGGCTATAGCAGTTTACCGTGGCTGCATTCCAGCGCATCGATAATAACATACAAGAAACCAAACGAAACACAACATACTTCATAACGTAATGTCTAATCCACACAGCGAAGTCACTTACATGCAGGAGGCACACAGGAAAGAGGGTTGCCGCATTTAAAGTCTATAATAGAGACACCCAGGTTACAGTATGCAGTGTGCGTGCGCGCGCGTGCGCGCGCGTGCGTGTGTGTTTATATACCATCATGCAGTGAACGTTATCATGTCGTAGTCTGGTCGCAGAAATTGGGTGTATATGTTGGACGACATAAACGGCATTTAAAAAATTTACGACGAGAAATGGTGTGCTCGTTATAAAGTGATGATGCGTAATTTGGAGCAGCAATAAAAACATAATATGTAAAGTAATCATTGGAATTTCATAATTATACACAAATGTCATGAATGTGTGTTTTCCAAGATGTTTGGCAGAAATTGGCCAAAATATTATGTGGGTTGCAAAAAAAATTAGAGGGGTGCGGGAGAAAAACAAATAGCTAAATAGTCACAAAACAAAACCATTAAAGAGGAAAACGCAAGACAGAGATAGCCTCTGTGTGTGTGCGTGCGTGCGTGTGTGTGTGTTTGTGTGGAGCGCGTGCGCGAGCGTGCTATGTATGTAGTTGTGTGCGTATGTATGCACGCACGCCCATACGTATGCGCGCACGTTCGCCCGTCTGTCCGCACGTACGTACATATATGTATGCACCTTGAATGGATAGATGATC
The DNA here is from genome assembly GCA_963662155.1 of Lamellibrachia columna. Taxonomy (NCBI): domain Eukaryota; kingdom Metazoa; phylum Annelida; class Polychaeta; order Sabellida; family Siboglinidae; genus Lamellibrachia; species Lamellibrachia columna. The sequence continues at coordinate 12,380,637 of OY759274.1, forward strand.
CGGTTTCTTGTTATTAATATTAAAGATAATTACCTCTCTAGAATGTTTCTTGTGGCAAGAAAGTGACCAACACTATATCGAAGAAACAGCCAGAACATTTGGCACAAGAATTAAAGAACATCTATATTGTCGCCAACCCATATTAGCTATAAGTGAACAAAAACTGAAAACAGGTCATCGGTGTTCTATGAAGGACGTTAAAATTTTAGACCACGAGAAGAACTGGCACAGGAGGAAAATAAAGGAGGCGATTAACATCCACTCAGAGAAACCTACGTTGAACCGTGAAGTTGGCCAGGAACTCCCACCTGTCCTGCTCCAGCTTGTGTCACATGACATTGGTCATGTGACACATCCGAAACTTCAGTCTGCTGATCCGCGGGATGCGGTCGAAATATTCAGATCGAAAACCAAGTTTCTTGAGAGGTAATTATGTTTAATATGTTTATGTAGTGTGTTGGTATTCAGAGCCTGGCAATGACAGTAGCGCATACAACAAGAGTCACGACGTAAATCGCTGTGACGTGTTGGAGCGCGACGCCGTTGCAAAGGTCGCTGTCACAGGAACACCCTGTCTAGTGTAACTGCAGCCGTTGCCCTCGCTTGCAGAGCCGCAATATCGATGCATTTCATCTGAAACACAACCTTCCAAGTGGAGTTAATCGTTCGTGTGTGTGTGTGTGTGTGTGTGTGTGAGTGCGTGCGTGCGTGCGTGCGTGCGCGCGCACACACACACATATATGTGTGTGTGTGTATATATATATATATATATATACCAAGCAAACAAAGGCGCGCGCGCACACACACACACACACACACACACACACACACACACACACACACACACACACACACACACACACACACACACACACACACACACACAGACACGTATATATATATGTGTGTGTGTGTGTGTGTGTGTGTGTGTGTGTGTGTGTGTGTGTGTGTGTGTGTGTGTGTGTGTGTGTGTGTTGTGCGTGCGTGCCTGCGTGCGTGCGTGCGTGTGAAATGGCGGTGTCTAATAAAAACCAACTAAATATCAATGTACATATCTTAGTCTAAGCAAACGTTGTACTAATAAATTGATTGATAAATTAATTGAAAAACAAAACTGAATAAGTTTGTTTGAGTGTGTGCTTGTTTGTTTGAGTGTGCGTAATTATGTATGTATTCCTGTGCCTCTAAACCACATCTAATTGCTAATTATCTAATTATTTGTATAATGTTGACGCATGGGCTTCTTGGTAAGAAGCTTTGAGCTTATCCGCCATCTGCGATCTAATCAATTGATTACTTATGGTTATATTTCAACAGACAATGACAACGTACCTGTTATTCCAGTTTCGTCCGACACATATCTTGAGCTGAGATCTGCAAAAATTGCCACCTTTACTCTCGGTTCTAATGCTGTACATAGTTGAAGTTAACATTTGATATTATCTGACAAATTGTGCAAGTGTCTACTTGGAAACATGTAAACGATTCTTATCCAGGGAACTCTCCTCTCAGTCCGTAGACCATAATACCAATAATATTTGTTAGTAGCATCGTAGGGGGTCTAAGTTTTGGCCTATTTTTTTAAAGAGCCCCCCTATTTCTAGCGTCATTGTGGCGTCGTTTCCGCTGATCTGAGCGCTCCCATTGGTTGCTATTCCCCACGAGAACACAGGCGTACACACCTTTAAAGAGAATGCAGGCGCACTAACCTTTAACTGTTAACCTTCCATTCATCTTAATGCATACACCACTGCAAGACTTGGTACTGATGCCCTTGCTGTCGAAAGGATCGGCGCAATTAGATTCGTTCACGGAGTTACACGTGTAGCACTGTATCGCGTCACCTTCATGAAAAACAGATACTGTTTTATTCCACCCGAAATGCCCAACGCCCCAATCAACCCAAACAATTACCTTCGACTAAGCACAGTGGTTAGAACACTGCTTTCTAAATTTAACAAGATTGCTATCCAAGACAAAGGCCCAGATGGCAAGTGGACAAGGAAGCCATTGGTTTATCGAGAGTTTAACATTTTTAATCTATTTGTAATCTGAGATATGTGCCAACCTTGTTTTTAAATGTCCCATTACTTGGCCGTTCTCAAATAGTGCCAGCTATACAAACATGTTCAGAAATCCATACGATGAAGTTACCATCAACAACCCGATTTACAATTACAAGATCATTCAGCGCTTTTGATTGATATAAACACCGTACCATTATTATTAATATCACCTGGTTATCAGACCAACGTGCTGTCCGAATAAAAACAGTAGAACTAAAGCGGTCACCCAACTGACAGAATAAAGGGGTGGCGGAATTACAGGCTGGTCAGACTGTGATACAGTGACCGTTTCCAATGCGTGCCCGCTTTGAGGGGTTATATGTTTATACATATATATATAATATATATACATATATATATATATATATATATATATATATATATATATATATATATATATATATATATATTTATATATACACACACATATATTTGTATATATATTATATATATATTATATATATATTATATATATATATATAGATATATATATATATATACTGTATATATATACACTGTATATATATATATATATATATATATATATATATATATATATATATATATATATATATATATATATATATATATATATATATATTTATATATATATGTGTGTGTATACATTACATGTGTGTGTATACATACACACGCGTGTATACATACACACGCACACACGCACGCATACACCACACGCACGCACGCACGCACGCACGCACGCACGCACGCACGCACGCACACACACACACACACACACACACACACACACACACACACACACACACACACATTGGTGTCTATTTAACATTAAATTATAATATTTAAGCGAACATTTCATGATGTAGTTAAGGT